>JAOWCC010001634.1:83189304-84389304 GCA_030867875.1 Actinernus sp. WN-2022 | reverse complement strand
CGCATGGGCAAAATTAACCAAAAAGTAACCTATCTTAAGCGGACACCCGAAGAGATTGAAGTCATTTTTTTTCAAATGTATGCAGTTTTATCTTTGAATTCTAGCTAAATCAAGGTCAGCGTAATAAAAAGATAGCATATGGTTTACAATTTCCACAGTTGACTGCCACTTCCTATCCTTACTGTCAACCTCCTGTACGCGGACACCTCCCGTAAGCGGTCCGCTTATGGGAGGTTCGACTGTATAAAGTATTAAGTGGTGTAATTACAGCAATCCCACACAATCCTACACACGCAGTAGTAATAAAACAGCTAGGTCAACAACTACACGTACAATAGGCTTTGATTAACAAAAGTCAAAATGTTCACGATTTAATAGTTATTCTTATAGAGCACATGCATCATAATTTAACCATGTGTTATTTATTTATACACATCTTTCAAACAATCTAAAGTTACTTACAGAAGCGTCTATTTCATAACTTTCTCCGGGAAAGAGGAACTTTGATGACTGGCTGAAACATTATGAGATTTATGCAGAAATGAAGTACGAATTACCAGTTGCGTGAGTTAGCCGGCGGTATATTTCAACTTGACATGTACGAGGAGGTACATGCTCAGCGATCGATCAAGTGGACTCCACTTTACATGTCATTTCCGTTAGAGACGACAAAGTCCTGATATATCGCTTGCAAAGTTCGAATATTTATATTAGTATTTAGTATATACCACACCAGTGAATCACTTTTCGCGCGCTCTGATTGGCTACTCAATCACCTCCGAGCAAAGCAGCGATCATCTCCCGCGAGTTTTTGTCCATTTGACAGAAAATAAAATAAATATTTGGTACTGGCTATTCACCTGGAGTGTGGTATATACTAAGACAATTATTCACTTCAGTGTTGGTGAATGTGGTGAATATTGGGGGTAAATTCCACCACTATTCACCTCCACTTCGGTGAATAATTGTTAACTGAGTATAGCCCATTGAAGCAAGCTGTGAACTGATCCCAGGATGCATTGCTTTTCTAAAGACCGCTGACGTGATTGTGCGGGCACAGCGCGCCATTTTGAAAACTAACGGCTTCGATTCGGCGGGACGATGTGCGATCTCTTGTGATGTCTTGTATAATATGGCTTCCACACTGAGCAAAGGGTTTTCAAAACACATGCGAGATAAGAAAACTTAAAGGTAAGATGTGATCTTTCAATTGTTGTGGATTATAACGAGAAAAGGGAATGTCGCGCTAGGTTATCATACTTTTAGTTCAGCTGTTGTTTTCAAACGGATAATTTCGATCATGCCTCATGGTCTTGACTGGTTCGTTCCTCGCAAGAGAGCACGGAGAGACACGTCTCTGTCGGGAGGAACGAACAGAGGAGACGGCTGAATTTCAGGCTAGGTCTTCATTATTTGAAAGCCTTTATCTTATCCATTTAATGCCCAAATCGATGAGAGTAAATCTTTTAGCGAAGGATCGAACTACTGTTCGAAGACTGAAGAGAGTGAAATGTCTCACTTTTATAAAGACTGTCAGTGATATTTGTAAAACAGAAATTTCATTTATACAGCAAACTGAGGGTATATTGCTTTTTAGAAGTGAAATTTCACGAGTTTATACATTGCAATTCAAACAAATTCAGTCACAGACGACCCAAGCTCATGACTCATGTTACGAAAATATAAAACTTTATATAAAGAAACTAGTTTAGTAGTTAAGGGGATTAAGGGTTTGTATGGAAGCTCATATTACAAAATATAAGGATTTACATGGGAACGTAACAAACTCCGTTTTCTAGCCATAAATGCTGTAATTTTTTTAATAAAAAGGACTCACCTTGGCACTGTGATGTATTGTGTCGTGTTTCTATCATTGTTGGGTGGATTTCAGCCGGGTTTTTTCTTCGGAGAACTGCTGAAATCAGTTTTAATCCATCCAACGAGGAGAGAAACATGACACAAGACATGTAACATGTCTAATGTGTCACTTCTAAATAGCATGTAACAATGACATTGTCATCGTGTTATAGAACTTTAGCCATAGAGTGATTTTACTTAACCCGTGAAATATATAGTACTTAGCGTATTACACACTATTACACTCTAATTCTTTTGTTCTCTTTTGTGTTTATCTTGGTATTACACACTAACTAATAGTTTCTGTTTCACGGGTCAACTAAAATCACTCTAAAAGAACTTGACCCATAAGGCTTTACATAATGAAGTGTGGCCAGAATTATATTATGTTAGCGCTTATAATTTAAGATCATCATTGGGCCCTAGATTATTCCTACCTAGGGAATCAGATAATTTTCAACAGATAGCCACGTGCACATTTAATAGCCTCTCAGAAGGTGTAGACGTATCACAGGTTATAGTGCATTTGTCACTGAAGGCAATTAGGAATGTCTTATTATGTAAAGCGAAATCACGCATAGCTTAATTATCTATATATTATAGCACTTTTTATGCCAATTAACACTAATAATCCTTTATGCCATTTTTATACTTAATATTAAGAGTTAGTAACTTATGAGACATTTT
This sequence comes from Actinernus sp. WN-2022, assembly GCA_030867875.1. NCBI lineage: Eukaryota > Metazoa > Cnidaria > Anthozoa > Actiniaria > Actinernidae > Actinernus > Actinernus sp. WN-2022. The sequence continues at coordinate 84,386,760 of JAOWCC010001634.1, read as the reverse complement.
ATATCATAGTATTGTTAATAAGAATTATTAGTATAATTAGTATCACAATTCTTTTTTCCTCTTAAAGTTGTAATTTTATTTAGCTCTTAGCAAACGAAGAGCCACCTAGTGGATGTATTGCTAATAAATCACTAGTATTATTATTAAGACATCACTGTAGCACGGTAAGTTATTTTTATTCGAAAAATTTACAGTATTTCTGGCTAGTAAACAGAGTTCGTTACGTTCCCATACAAACCCTTATATTTCGTAATATGAGCTTCCCATACCAAGGTGGGCACAACCAACCATAAAAACAGCATGAGTTCTATATTTTACAAAGTTGTCAACGCAGATGATTGAATGTTGGTACATGTACATGTAGGTGGGTGTAGAATCGTAAAGGGAATATAAACTGATAATTTAAGCTATGTCACAATGACGTCACTTAGCCATGTGTAATATGTTTCTTAGAACTGTTTATTACCTCTACAAACGGAATGTCCTATATCGTTAAAATATCCAGATGAGAATGAAGGAATCGAAAACACGATGTTGATTGGTTAAGGAAATCAAACGTTATGAAAGTTTGAATTTTGCCAATTTCCCCGCCAAATTTTGGTGGGAAATAAACAACACAAAAGCATTTACGAAAATATCGCTTCATTCGTCTTTTACAGTTGTAAATAGTGTTGTGCAACATTTTGTTGATTTTAATTATTTGGTCATGCTCAATGATGCCGCTTTTGACATGTACAAACCCTTATCAGTTATATTTTCGTAACATGAGCTTGAGCTGCCTCAGTCAATATTTTAAGTTCTTCGAGTTTTCGTCTGTAAATTCATGGACATCGTGAAATTTATTTTTTTGGGAAATTTCACATCACTTCATTACAATCTTTTTGAACAGTGTGTAGAAATAGAACACTATACAATTTTGGAAAATAACTCTTGCTACAATGTACATTCACCCTCGTATTCAATAAATTATAGCATCTAACTGTCTTCCATCATAGGCACCAAACTTTATGTCACTTGATGACTCACAAGTGCTTGAACAAGAAGAGGTCTATCGAATGCCAATCAGATCAAGTACATGAGCTAGAAATTATGTGTGGATTCAGTTTTAGTGAGCCAGTGCACTATGAGGCCATGAAATCTAATGCCAAATGGATATTAAATAATTTATAACAGCAAGTTAGTTTGCAATTATTTTAATTCTGCCATGTTTTGTTGTAGAGATCTTTGATTAGATTTTATGGTACCAGTCTATAGACCTATCCCACGCGGTGGCCATCTTGGAATACACCTATTGTGAATGCTTATCCAGCTTCGGTCTCAAAGATGTTGGTAAACGAGGCTGGGTAAGCATTAACAATAGGTTTATTCAAATATGGCCGCCACGGGGGATAGGTCTATAGCCAGGGGTTTAATCATACCAGAAAAGATTATTTAACCAGAATTTTATGGTACACGTATATCATGACAACCTGGTAAAAGGCCATTTCAGCTTTTCTGAGCCCTGCATCTCTTTATTAAATTAAATGAAACACTGACTACCCTGAATTAAAGCTCTATATATTAACACTATAATTTTGAAATTTTATTTAAATTTAGCCCCCGTCCCCCTCCTAACCAATCTTAAAGGGAATCTCGTCTGAAAAACGATGTTTTCTCTCAAATGATTGTTATGCATGCCTAAGTCTGTTTCTGTGTTTGTCTCCAGTAATTTTTACACTAGATGTCATTTATGCACCGATTTTCTCGTCGATAAAACTCATTTAAATTTCCTGCACACTGCCATCTTGGATTTTATGACATCATAGTGTTGCCTCTATTGTCAGAAAACAATAGCTATTTTGTTGTATAACAATAGGCTCAAGCATGTTAAGGCCTGGTTCAGGGGTCAAATTTCGGGTAAAAAATGTTTTCCTTATTTCAACACAGCCGAGTATGGTATGTACGCCAAGTTTCTCACGATAATAGGAATCGCCATTCTTGGCAACCTTAAGTGGTTTGTGTGTAGTAAAACGTGTCACGTGGTCTGTCACGTGACTTAGAACACGAAATCAGTAAATCAAAAATGCGGCTCCGAGTTTAAAACAGCTAGGATGATGAGTGGATATGTTTAGTTAAGGTTGAAGCCTTTTACCTAAATCAACTTAGAAAAGATGACTACGATGTTTCGTTAACGAGTAATTAAGACGAACTTATGAAAAATGGGTCACGTGACTTTTTGTATCCTTAATATCTCCTTAACTTTACGTGATAGTCATGTTTTCTAAGCGTGACCTGAAACACTGTGGGAGCAGTAATGTTTTAGCAGGGTTACTTTATATTCATATGTTATCGTCGCAGCCGCATTTCACTTAAACGATTTTATATAATTATGACGTCATCGATCACGTGATACGACAACCATCCACTTAACAAATTTAAGAAAGTTGATATTAGTATTATGGTGTAATTAGATTTTGTTTAAACTGTTATTTCTGTCAGAAAACATTATTTAACGTACATCTATTTTCCGTTAAATGAACCAGGCCTTAACATGCTTGAGGGGGCAACACTGACGTCACGATATCCAAGATGGCTGCACGCAGGAAATTTGAATGAGTTTTATCGACAGGAAAGTATGTGCATAAATGACAATCTAGTGTACAATATACATGAAACAAACACAGAAACAGACTTAGGCATCCATAACAATCATTTGTGAGCAAACATTGTTTTTAGCCGAGGTTCCCTATACAGGTAACATTAGGAATGTAAATAAGATCACTTCATCTGCTACTTTGCCAATTACATGTAGGTTTCACTGGGTGTTTTTTAAAGGGACCCAGCAATCCTAGTAGCTATATAATTGAAGGGCCTGTAGTGATGTAGTAATCCTTACTGGCTAAATTTTAGGCCTGACAATCCAAACTGAAATAATATAATGTAAATTCTAGAAGTTCCCTACAAAATGTTCTGATGTGCTGTTATTCCTACTGGCCAAAACGATAATAGAATGAAAGCAATCTACTAGCCAAACACAACGTATCACTGGCTTTTGGCCAGTTAAGCACCCTTAGTGTCAAGCTGACTGCCATACTGTATACAGTCAACTCCCTCTAAGCGGACACTCTAAGGTGGACAGCAAATTTGTTCCCTAAAAATCCATTCCCACTTAATCTCTGTATTTTGAACTCTATAAGCCGGACACCAAAATAGGTCCCATAAGTGTCTGCCAAAGAGAGAGTTCACTGTACTTTAAAGTTTATTAGGAAAATTATGTAAGTACAAATGCTAGTACAAATACTGTTCAGAGAAATAAATTAATATACATGTATTTAAAATAACAGTTTAAGTCTTTCTTTTTCTATTTTTGTTCTGGGAAGTTTTATCAATCCCTCCCTGTTTACGTTTTCATCCCCCATCAATATGATATATACTCATTATTTACAAACATTTTACATATTATGCCCTGCTTATTACAAACAATATTTATAAATAATTGTGCCCTGCTAATTTACAAACAATTTACAAACTGTGCGCTGCTAATTTACAAACAATTTACAAACTGTGCCCTGCTAATTTACAAACAATTTACAAACTGTGCCCTGCTAATTTACGAACAATTTACAAACTGTGCCCTGCTAATTTACAAACAATTTACAAACTGTGCCCTGCTAATTTACAAACAATTTACAAACTGTGTGCTGCTAATTTACAAACAATTTACAAACTGTCCCCTGCTAATTTACAAACAATTTACAAACTGTGCCCTGCTAATTTACACACAATTTACAAACTGTGCCCTGCTAATTTACACACAATTTACAAACTGTGCGCTGCTAATTTACAAACAATTTACAAACTGCCCTGCTAATTTACAAACAATTTACAAACTGTGCCCTGCTAATTTACAAACAATTTACAAACTGTGCCCTGCTAATTTACAAACAATTTACAAACTGTGCGCTGCTAATTTACAAACAATTTACAAACTGTGCCCTGCTAATTTACAAACAATTTACAAACTGTGCCCTGCTAATTTACAAACAATTTACAAACTGTGCCCTGCTAATTTACAAACAATTTACAAACTGTGCCCTGCTAATTTACAAACTATTTACAAACTGTACTTTGTGCTCTGCTATTTTACAAACAATTTACAAAGTGTACTCTGCCAATTTACAAACTATTTACAAAGATAGCCATATTTTACATACTTTGTAGATGTCCAATTTTCTTGTAAATTCAATTTACAGTCTATTTACAAACAATTTACATGTTATTTACATAATATGGAAAAATGGAATGTTTTCCAGTGCCTCCGTCACGCTCTTCATGGATTTCGCGTTGACGCGGTGGAAAGGGGCAATGCCGGTACTTGTCCATGACGTAATACATGAGTTAGTTGCTTTGGTGTTATCTGGCCAACTGTTCGCAGCTGTTATGTGCTTTAACCTTCACACGGCATCGTGGCGTATTAGCCCTTCCGCATCGGCCATCCATCGGATGTCCACCGTATCAGTTACAGGGCCACCCGTTTTTCTACAGAAATCAAATCGCACGTCTTCTCTTCGTTTTTGTTTTTGGAAAATGTTTCTAAGTGGCAATGGCTGGGGTGCTCAGTAGTTGCTATTTATAGTCCGCGTTTCATCACATCGTTTGGGGGATAACCGGCCCGTCAACCAATTTCCATCGGTTCATGATGTACCTGCGGCGTTTCACGCAGGTCAAAGTGAATCCTGTAACTACAACCGGTATGACTAATAAAAACAGTAACGCCATCCATCGTGAGGGAACTCCCCTTTCCCAAGGTGCCCGTCGCTGAAACGGGCGACTTATGAATTGTACTACGGTGGAGCGGCAAATCTGCCAAGGCTGGATATTTTTGATAACAACGTCGTAACGTTTGAAACGCTTCGGTGGAATGGGGCAACACACGGTTGCTAGACATGGCACACGGCATGCAGAATGGCGGCTTGTCCCCAAGGTGCTTCTTTTTTAATATATACCCAACACCTCATTTGAATAAACCGAAAGAATCGAGCGTCCGATCCGGACATTGTGGGATGACACGAGAGGCCGACCCCATGTTCCAAACCGAAAGAGCGCTAGCCGGCCCTGTTTTTTCTTTTTTTTTGGTAAAAGCTGACCTCTTGTTCCTGGTGGGTAACGCCGAAAGAATGCAGCGGAAGGCCGACTTCCTGGGTGAGGGAGGCCCTTAGTACCAAAAGAGCGCGGCACCAGGCCATTCTGAAAGTGCGCTGAGCCGGCCCAATTAGTGTTTATATGCATATTTCTCTGTTTCACCTGCTATTATAGCTTGTATATATTTTATATTTCCAGCCTAGTAATTAGATTATAGGTCCTATAGCTAGTTAGTGTTGTATTTTTAAATTAAAATTATACTTTTAGTGTCATATTTATATCTAGTAGCCTAGGGACTTATGTATTTATTTATGCTTATGTATTTACTGCCGTCGGCGCTGATTCTTTATTTTTCGCGACCGCCTTCCTGCTCTTCCTCGCTTTTTTCTTAAATTTGGCTTGGGATTTGAGGAACTATGGTTTCGGCCGCCGTCTTGGTATGTACTTTTAACATTTTGGCTGCGTTTTTTTTTTATGCGGGTGTGTTATGGTGGTGTCGTTGTAGCCGGTCTCCAACACGGAAAAACAAGCGGTGGGCCCCTGGAGTTTCCTGAATGTTCCTTCCAGCACCCACCCCACGGAAGAACTCCAGGGAAGCTTCGGGCTATTTTCTTTTCTCCCGCTATTTTCGCTTTCAAGCGTTGGAGGTCGGGGTACCTCCTTTTTGACGATGGATACACGCGGAAGCTTCTCTCAAAAATTAGCGTTTCCGGTCTCGAGGGAGAGCCCCACCTTTCGGCACTTCCCCCCACTCACTCGAAACCACAATAATGTATTTATAAATGCAGAGTCCGAATGCGCGCCGCAAAATGGTACACTTACTACTACAACGTTCAGTAGCATCAAGAGAAACCTTATTTTCCCCTACAGCTTCGATCAAAGTGTGCGACAAACTGTTTAGTATACGATGTTCAGCAGCATCAAGAGAAACAAAGGACATTCTGAAAGTGCGCTGCCGCCCCAATTAGTGTTCCAATTTAATGTGTATATTAATCTGTTTATCCTGCTATTATAACTTGTATATATTTATTTTTACCTACAGCTCCGATCAAAGAATACGACGTTCAGCAGCATCGATAAACCTTATTTTCATCTACAGCTACCATCAGAGTGCAACAAGCTGTTTATTATACGACGTTAAGCAGCATCGAGAAACCTTTATTTTTTCATCTACAGCTACCATCAGAGTGCAGCAAGCTGTTTATTATACGACGTTAAGCAGCATCGATAAACCTTGTTTTCATCTATAGCTACCATCAAAGAGTGCAACAAACTGTTTATTATACGACGTTGAGCAGCATCGATAAAGCTTATTTTCATCTAGATCTTCGATCGAAGAGTGCAACAAACTGTGTTCGAGTTTTCCATGACAGATCTCGACTGTCGTGCTAGCGCGTGCCGACATATTTTTTCGCTCGTTAGTTAAAGTGTATATAATCTCTAGAATCTTAACATTTTGTCGAAATGTTCGCAATACAATAAGCCAATTCAATATTTTTAATGAACTCTATGAAACCCATGATTTTTTACGAGCTGCCAAACCTGTCTTCTGTTTTTGTTTTTGGAAAATGGTTCTAAGTGGCAATGGCTACGGTGCGCGGTAGTTGCTTTTTATAGTCCGCGTTTCATCACATCATTTGGGGATGACCAGCCATTCAACCAATTTCAATGGGTTCGTGATGCTCGTCCGACGTTTTCATCGGCGGTCAGTTTCACGCGGGTGAAAGTGAATCCTGCAACCGGCATGACTAATAAAGACAGTAACGCCATCCATCGTGAGGGAACTCCCCTTTCTCAAGGTACCCGTGGCTGAAACGGGCGACTTATGAATCAAATCCTCATTTGAATAAAACCGAAAGAATCGAGCGTCCGGACATTGTGGGATGACGCGAGAGGCCGACCCCATGTTCCAAACCGAAAGAGCGCTAGCCGGCTTCATGTTCTTTTTTTTTGGTAAAATCCGAGCTTATGTATTTACTGCATTGTATATATCTCAAAATAGTTCGTATCTTACTTATATTTAGTCTTAGCTTCTTCAACAGGTGAAGAGCCAGTGTAATGGATATACTGTTGAATAAACATTATCATTATTATTATTAACCGATATTTTCACCTACAGCTCCGATCGAAGAATACGACGTTCAGCAGCATCGATAAGCCTTATTTTCATCTTCAGCTACCATGAAAGAGTGCAACAAACTGTTTACTTTTTGGGCTTATTTTATTTAATCATCAGCGGCAGCAATTTAGTAATTCTAACAGGAGAAAACTGAAAGCCTCCTTACTTGCTTGACTGTTTTGAATCCCAAAGGGAGAGAAAGAGGGAGGAGCATTCCCTTATATAGTGCAGTCCTTGGTTAAAAGCTTATTTTATCTTACTTTAACAGCCGCATTGTAATTTGCTAGCACGTTTACAAAACCTTTCAAGTGTTTTGCAAATGTTTTTAAATTATAGCAAGGAATATGAATAGTAGCAGGGACTTAACAGACTTTGCCGTTTTTTTTTGCGGGTGAATCTCATTAAAGTGCGGGTGAATATAAGTATTTTCAGATGACGTCACAGTTCTATTGTCTTGGGATCATGAATAAAGTGAGGTGGCATAACATTATCTATTGCCTTGGGATCAACGATAAAGTGACGTGTATCTCATTATCTATTGTTGAATAAAGTGAAGTGGTATTCATTATCTAGCTATTGTTAATAAAGTGCGGGGAATCTCATTATCTATTTTCTTTTGTACATAAATAAAGTGTGGGGAATCTTATTATCTATTGTCTTTTGTACATAAATAAAGTGTGGGGAATCTTATTATCTATTGTCTTTTGTACATAAATAAAGTGTGGGGAATCTTATTATCTATATTGTCTTTCTGCATGAGCAAAGTGCGATGGAAAGTCATTACTGCATAACTTTATTACATAAAGTGCGGCGGCTTTGTTCCAGTTCTTAAACTAACTGAGTAGAATGTGCTGCCTTTACATAATCCAACAGTAAACGGTTAGACCTTCTCGTCTTCTCGGATAAGAACGTAAACCCGTACTGAGGACTAAAGTAAAGAGAGGGCCACATATGTTAGATTACTGAACTACATCATAGTTAATAGAGTGGAATGGTTATCAAACTCAGGGAGCTTCTTTGTTTTATGTCATTGTTAACTTTTTTCAACCACTACCGTGCACAAACAATAGAAATTCCAACATGTTAATCAATCAGCCAATAGAAACGTGTGAGTTCAGTCGTTCAGGGAACGCTAATGAACTATGTCCGTGCACAATCTTTTGTCTTACCCCCTTCCAAACATAAATCGCAGCGCCTTTGTTAGCCCTTTTGAAGTTTGCCGGGTTTCCAAACCATACCACTCTATTAACTATGACTATTTATAAGTTATACCATGGCATGAGGGGTATTAGTGATTTAAATTGCCCCGAGAGCCGAGGGAAGATTTGTAAAAGTTTACAAATCTTCCCGCGGCTCTCGGGGCAATTTAAATCACTAATACCCATGTCATGGTATAAGTTTGTTGTACCATGATCGCCGAGGAACGGAACAAATCTCTGAGAAGTTTAGTTTTCTCTGCCGAAACTAAAGACGTCGCAGTCGAGCTGCTTTTGAAAACGTTTTGTTTAGTGCTTGACTGAGCGCCATTGATTAAACGACCCTGGCTTCCCCTGGGGAAAAGCGTGTTGTTTTTGAGAAGAATAACACTAAAATACAATGTAATTATGCGGTTGACAAAATATTCAAAGAGTATGAATGGATTTTAATTACTTCACGTTTATGGTTTTAAGTATCCCACATGGAAGAAGCGGGTTTGAGAAATTAAGAGAAGAATATGCAGATTGAAATAGGTCATCCCACATGGATTACATTGAAGGTTATGATGAAGACAGGTCAGTTTGGATTCAGTATTTTTCATCCGAAACAATGCATATTTCTAAATATCCCTGCCATCAGGGAAAATTAGTGGTTTAAATGTGCCTCGGAGAACAAAAGAATCCGAGGTTACCATGGTATAACTATAATTATAATACAGATACGATAGTACGCGCGCTCTGATTGGCTAAGAAGCCATGTTTTATCAGAGTATATAACATGGTTAGCCGTGTTATATAGTTTTCAACTGGCGGTTTCCTTTCATCGCGCGCGTAAATCTATATTATAAAACAGATAAAGAAGCCTTAAATCCATGTTTTATACTATCATAAAACACTCTGGTCATTTGAGAACACTCTAGAAATGTTGAAAGCACGCGCCTTCGGCTTGTGCTTTAACATTTCTCTCATGTTCTCAAATGCCCATCGTGTTTTATGATAGTATAAAACATGGCTAAGGCTTCTTTATTTGTTAAGTAAAGCGACTTTACTATACTTAATTTACGCTATATAGGGGTTCCACAAAAATGTATCAAATTGGCTGTGGACCACATCAGCGAAGCCCTGACAGCAGTCTTTAATCTCTCTCTCGAACAAGGTATTATGCCAGATATCCTTAAAATATCCCGAGTAACCCCAGTAGACAAAGGTTGCGAAATAACGGATCCATCTAACTTTCGCCCCATTTCTACGCTCTCCTCCTTTACATAAATCTTTGAAAAGCTAGTCTACTCACAAATTATAAATTACTTGGAAAAGCATGAAATTCTAAGCAAATTCCAATTTGGCTATCGGAAGGGTAGATCAACGGAACAGGCTATAGTGGAAATAACTTATAATCTTAAAAAAGCAATTGATAATAATCTTTTTACGTGTGGGGTATTTCTAGACTTCTCAAAGGCATTTGATACGGTAAACCACAAAATCTTGCTGAAGAAATTAGAGGCGTACGGTATAAGAGGAACCCCTTTACAATGGTTTATTAGCTACCTCTCAAATAGGCAACAATATGTATATTTAAATAATATGGAATCACCAAAACAAACAATGGTATGTGGCATCCCACAGGGAAGCTCTCTAGGTCCGCTTTTATTCCTAATCTATATTAATGACATTTCAAACTGCTCGGATAAATTATCCTTTCGAATATTTGCTGACGACACCAACGTATTTGCATCGTCTCCCTCCATCAGCGATCTTGAAACACTTGTTAATGAAGAGCTTGCCAACATAAAATAATGGTGCGATATAAATAAATTATCTATAAACATTAAGAAAACGAATTTTATGATAATTAAATCTCCCAGGAAAAAAGGAATTGAAAACATAAATATCAAATTAACAAATAAAGATGGAACATGTAAGTCTCTACTAGAAAAAAGGGACCATATTAAATATCTGGGAGTGTTAATTGACGACAAGCTCACGTGGAAATACCATATAGCTTATACTTGCTCCAGAATTGCCCGAAATATTGGCATCTTTTATAAATTAAGGCATTACATGTCTCTAGCCCAACTAAAACAACTATACTATAGCCTTATCTACCCCTACATTTCATATGCTATCCTCGCATGGGGAAGTGCCTATAAAACACAAATTAAAAAAGTTCAAACGAAACAAAATATAGTGATGAGTTATGTTTTTTGCTGTTACCCATGGGCCTAACACAGAAAGTGCTCTACCCCTTATGAATCTGTTAAATATTCTCTCCGTTAATGCTATTTACAATTTACAAGCCCTCAAATTTGCTCATAAGTGGCATAGAAATGAGTTACCTAATATATTTCAAAACTATTTTCAGTATGCTAGTGAAGTCCATTCTTATAGTACGCGATATGCCACCAACAAAAATTTCTATAAATCACGCACAAGAACCAACATTGGAAAAGTCTGTATCATCAGCAACAGTTGATCTCTGGCAAGAACTTCCCAGTCATTTAAAAAATCTCACCAATTTCACATTTCCTAAAAAAGTAAAACAATTTCTAATTCAAAAGCAATTTAAATCAAACCTTTAACTGCCAATGTTTGTTATTGTATGTGTCTGTATTTTCTTGTTCGTATTTTGTTTTATTTGTGTCACTACATTAATAATGTATCTTTACATGGCTATAGGAGCTAACTAGAAAACCTTTGTTTATTTAGCCCCTAGACACCTTTAATACGTATATTGTACCTTTGTCATTGACTTTTTCATATTTTGCTACTTTTTTTCTTTCAAACAAGGAACTGTAAATATAATAATAGGTGTGAAATAAAAGGATTTGTTGTTGTTGTTGTTGTCAATATTGCGAGATATGTTTTACCTTTTCTCCTTTATTTGCTAGTACAGATTGAAAGATTTGTATTACGGTTCGGATTTGTACGGTCCTGGTTTCATAGCCACTCCACTCAACATGCTCCTAGCATAGAAGCATAACTTCATCCACAGAAACAATAGCTAATGAAAACCACCGCACTCTATTAACAATAACAGTAATGCGATTCCGCGCTTGGTTCATGCGGAAAGACAATAGATAATAAGATTCCCTACACTTTATTCATGAACTAAAGTTCCCCCGAACTTTATTAACATAATGATCACTCCGCCCGCCGCCGCCGCCACGCCGCGGCCCCGTCCGCCATCACCAGAAATTCGAGACATGGTTATTGCGCAACACATATTGACCCCTGTTCACTGTGTGAAATGGGTCTTGTGTGATGTGCGGCATTTAATCAATCCTGGCATCCACACCCTGGAGAATTTGAGTACAAGCTTTGCCCCAGGGTGTGGACCATTTGAATTCAACTGCGTGGACTGGGTCCTAGTCGATATTACTAGAGAAAATTTACAATGTTTGACCCACAAACACCACATTTGTCATTCAGACCCCCTTAGTACCAAAACCGGTTTATAAATGATATTGTCTACCTCCAATCGATTGTCGATCTTTCTAAACAGCGTTTTTGAAGATAGCTTGCCTTCCAGTATTCATGGCAACGCCTTTCCCATGGGGATCACGAGCCAGCTAACAGTCACGTGCTGATATAATACCTCATTAACGAATGAATGAGCTCGTAGACGTTGCCATGGATGCTGGATAGCCAGCCATTTTTAAAGACGCTGATTTAGAAAGATCGACAATCGATTGGAGGTGAAAAATAGCATTTACAAGCAGGTTTTGCTAATAATAACACCGATCTCGTACAAGGAAGTTAATTTTTTTTTGCCATCTAGTACATACCTGTACAATTACGTGAATGCCTAGCTACAAAAGGCATTATATCAGCACGTGACAGTTTCCTGCAAAAGGCCTATTACAAAAGAATTCAAACAATATATTTGATCACGAGACTTTTATTTAGCAGGTTCACACAAAATGATCGTACCCTCACTGGCTATATCTTTTATCAAGTTCCTCTTCGTTCACATCAACTTATTGTTTTCACCCTTTCTAGGAATAACAAATTAGCAAATCACGACATAACATGTCAAGCAAATCTGAAATGGCTTCTCACGATGATAATTGTTTTCTCATTCATTTTCTAAACTTTTTTAAAATAGATCGGATTGGCAGAGCTGAACATTAGGGTCGGGTGGAACTTCTCGAAACGAGCGACGGTTCAATAGAAAACACCCTAACACCTTTAGAAAGTGCAGTACAAAAACAATACAAGTATAGTATTATGGGTGCAATCCGAATACAGGTCTCGAGAGGTTCCGTGCTACTCGAACATTAACCATAAAGATGGTTAGCGACTCCTGCGGCATGATCAGTATCTGTAGGCTCCGCGCGTAACCTAGTACAGATCACACCCTACGCGTGCCGCAATCGTGAATCTCAACCAATCAGAATCGAGACTAAAATGTACAATACTTGTTACATTCAGTTTACCATTCCAGCACGTGACCACTAAAGCAAACATTTACAACAAACTAAAAACAACAATATAATTCACGCATTAATAAATGACAATTAAAATCAGATTTCAGGTGGAAATATAAGGCTAGTATAAAGTAACTCGTAAAAAATATTCATTTCTGAAAACTAAAGAAAATACCTACTTTAAAGTGCTCGTAACTACTTTTGCAATTTTTATACCTTCAACCTTTGAAACTACTTGTTGGTTTACAGAGAATCCTCTGTTCTAGGCTTGTTTGAAATTGATCTTCCCTGACCCAGACCGCGTAAGTAAAACCCTGGATCGATTCCAGGGGTGACAGCATCTCATTAACGCATTATTCTGCATGGTGCCTTTCTATCACAACATCGATATATAGAGAATATACAAAGTATGTCGCTGTTTACAGCCGCTTTCTCCAAAAAGTATTGAATACCTGTATATTCGTCTGTGTGTACATGTTTTCTTATGCTCTAAACAGTAGCTGCAATAGGAGGGGGGGAGTATATCGAAATACCTTTTATAAGTTACTCAAAATACTGAAATACCCTAAATTTTGAGATTCAAATTATATGTCAAATTTTGCCGTATACCTTTCCCATAAAATCCCAAAATTGAAGCAGATTTAAAAACCAGGATTCTGTCCTACCAACGCTACACTTAGTAATGTTAGACTAGTATATTACTAGTAATGTTAGACTAGTATATTACTAGTAATGTTAGACTAGTGTATTACTAGTAATGTTAGACTAGTGTATTGTGTGTCATGTCAGAATTCAGCACCACTGAAAACATTTATCAGTCACACGTATTCCACAGATTGACAAGTATTCGGTCTTATCACGAGGCGGCGATGTTGTAGTCTCGGACTGGGCAGATTCAGAACGAGTTTAGACGAGGAGAAAACCAATGTTTTTATTCTCCTGGCAGTCACCATGGCCGCGTGATAAATATCTTATTAAACCTTGCTCGGTCCGTACCATAAGTTATGGACCCGGGCCGTACCGTAACGTTATTATATGGCAAGCTGGTCTCGCAGCAAATGGAGAAATCTGATTGGTTATTCAACGGTCCACTAAATCACCGTACGACCGGTCGGTATGGTTTTGGATCACTGCGAGCTAGAGTAGTTGATCGAGATTGTTTCCACACGAAACGTTTAGTGAAAAACAAAAACGAAAATAATACGTTTTTAACTCAAAGTATAACACAAAAAGTAATGTCAGAAGATAATTGCAAAACCTTTTGCCAAAAAGCAGTGTTTTATAAAACATAGGGCAAGGCATGACAAAGTCAAAAAAAGAAAGACAGTTGTATTTTGCGACTTTTCTGAACACCAGCCAAAACATACCAAAAGCCAAGGGATAGGACAACCCAAACTCACCTGAAAACGTTTTCCAGAATCAAAACAAGCTAATAAAACATACCTGAAATTTAGCTACTTTGTCGTTTCTTCAAAAATAATTCGAAGAGAAACGGCGAACCGTCCGTTCAGCATTCAAGTCAACCATGTTTTGCAAAGTTTTGAAGATCTTCACAAGAAATGGCGCCAGATTGTCCTAAGCGATGACGATGACAAGAAACAATCCCTAGTATAACATTTGACAAGTTGAAGCGTTTTGGTACACATTTGGCCGGATTTTCTTTGCTGTTTTTCTCGTAAATCGAGGTGAACACCCGTAACTGAATTTTATTTTCTTACACCAAATCTACCTAACATTGAAAGGGTTTCAATCTTACCCTCAGCCAATCAGAAATGACCTTAATTTGCTGACTAAGCAGACACAATGCTACTTAAGTTTGCGAAAGAAACCATTGCAGCAGTACATGTATTGTTGTACAGCTTTGTTCAGCAAAAGCCATATAATAGAACATTTATTGACCAAGCTTGAGGTTCGGCCGGGTGGTGGGATATTGGTCGAGTTCTCTTTTGTGTGTGTCTGGACCGAGCCCGAAGATAACCTGTATTTACGGACTGGGTCCATAACGTACGCGGTACGGGACGGGTCAATAACGTACGTATGTTATGGACCCTGCCCGTACCGACCGTACGTTACGGACCGAGTTTTTCCCCCTGCTTTATGAAATGTGTGGGCCATAAAAAAAACGAGGGACGAGAATCCATAACTTACGACAACGGATTGAGTCTTATTTATAGCTTCTTCGTTTTCTTTGAGACCGGAAGTGGGCGGAAGGTCCGTATGGGAAGTTATGGATCGCAAATTGACCAATCACAGCTCGTGAAATTACTTAGCGAATATTATCTACTCTGGAACAGTTTATGCACTAGTTCCAGATTGTCCTTCCTTGTCGACATGTTCAAGTGGTGCACATGTCCCTGCCGTAGAATCTCGAAGTTGACTCATGGTTGCTTCAACTGCCTCTTGCAATGATTTTCGTTTGTGGCTTTCTAGATGGGAAGTTCTGTGACTAGCCGTAGCGAACGTCCTCCCACACTGATTGCATGCGTAAGGCCTTTCTCCAGTGTGAATCCTGAGATGTTTGATACGGTTACTAGAATCGGTGAATTTCTTCTCGCAGTGAGGGCAAGAAAAGGGCTTCTCTCCACTATGGATCCTAAAGTGTCGGGCCAGGTGACCTCTCTTATCAAATGCCTTTCCGCACTCAGAACATTTGAAATTGTGTACACGTGCGTGTGGTTTTAACCTCTGCTGAAGTGGCGACGCATCAGCTTGGAAAGGACTAATCATCGCCATAGATATGGGTTCTTCACAACTGACGTCGTCGTTATCTGACGTTGAGCTGGTTTCTTTTATTTCTCGCATCATAGAATCGTCATCACATACGGCAACACTACTATTTTCAAACTCTTGCACTACCGCAGATCCTAGAGGTTCTTTTGTTTGTTCTACCATAGACAGAGAGGCTGTTTCAGTGGACTGTGATCTCTCTTCACATTTTACCAGGTTAATATTAGTCTGACCTTGTCCTTCAGTGTTTGCGGGATGTACTGTCGCTCTTACAACCTGACGTAAGGCCTTTCGTTCATGGCTTTTATGATGCATTGTGACGTGGCTAGCAGAGGTAAATGCCTTGTCACACGTTGTACATTTGTAAGGCTTCACTCCAGTGTGTATCCTAAGGTGCTTGGTAAGATTACTGTTGTCGGTGAATTTCTTTTCACAATAGCTGCAAGGGAATGGTTTCTCTCCACTATGAATCCTGTAGTGACGCACCAAATGGCTGTTGCAATTGAATGTCTTTTCGCACTCAGAGCATTTATAAATCCTTTCCTTTCGTGCGCATTTTGGTTTACGCGTTTTTCCAGCTTTGGTGCTACACAAAGGACTTGTAGATGTTTTCTTTTCTAGCTTCTCTTGGTTGGTATTCGCAGTATGTTTTACAGCAACAGCTTCTGGAATCCTATTCTCACTAACATTCGCCTCCAGTGCCCGACATTCTGCACCCATAAAAGTATCACTTCTCATATCAGAAACACCATCGTCAATATCATGATTGCCTAGCAACATCTCTTGTTTACGTTCTTCTCTAGAAACAACAGGTGTCTCGGCAGGATACTTCAGTTCCTCTTCTTCAGAGTACACAAGGAGAGTCTCATTTTCAAGAAGAAATTTAACAGGTTGATCAACATTTGATACTGCCGTTGTGATTTTCTCTGTGTTTGTTCCAATGGTCTTATAAGATTTAGTTGGCTTCGAGGAGGATTCGTCTTCTGTTTGAGCTGCAACACTTCTTCTTGCTTCGTTATGTGCCTCGCTTGTATCATTGACATTGAAGTTCACACCAGGATGTTCAATGTTTTGAATGTAATACGGTGCTGCTAATACAACTTGCTTTCTTGTGCACTGTTGCGTGTAATGTAAATAAAAGAAAATAGTAACTTTAATTTTCCAAGTGTCCTTAACAGTATGCACTGCTACATTTGTATATCTGGAGTGGATTTCGTGTGAGTGGGCAAGTTACGGAATACTGCACGGCATGTCAATTGACATTTAAATATACTTATTACATGTACAGTACTAGTAATATTACTATAAAATAGCCATGGCTCCCCATACATCTCAATGTATAAGTTTAGTAATTCCACTCCTGAATGTTGTCCATGACATAGAAGTGGTAAATGCAATTTTTGATTGGTGGACAACAAGAATTGCACAATAATGTCCATTGGCTGCACAGAGGAAAAGAAACAAAACACAAGTTGCATTTTACGACTCGGTTCTGCCATAGGCAGCCCGAGTAATAATACAGGGTTAACAAATTCATTGTATTTTGGTATGAAATATAGTCACCCGAAACCAAAAT
Organism: Actinernus sp. WN-2022; assembly: GCA_030867875.1. NCBI lineage: Eukaryota > Metazoa > Cnidaria > Anthozoa > Actiniaria > Actinernidae > Actinernus > Actinernus sp. WN-2022. The sequence goes on along the minus strand of JAOWCC010001634.1, from coordinate 84,369,594 downwards.
TATGTGGTGTAAACCCCCACCCCAAAACTAAGTACTGCATATACATAACAATGTACATCCATCACCCATAAAAACTTGGCAACAAGTTACTAACATGAATTGATCATATTTACCAGTATAAGCAAAAGTACACAAATCTACATAATAATTTGTAGACTTTAATTACATTATATAAGTAAAAGCAAATTAAAACTTACAGCACAGAAGCATGTAGCACATCTGTGTTCATCTGTACCAGTGTTGTGATAGAACACCAAATTATCAGCCTGACACTTGTATTCATACCACATTGAGCCCATGTTTCACGTTTACCTGAAATCAGGTATTGAAAAATGAATGCAAGTAAATTCAGGCAGCATGTGCAACTGAGTGGCAAACAGAACAGGTTTTCATTCCAGTGATATAATTCCATCCCCATGCATTCACTCAACCAAAACTGTGCAAGTACAATATGTAACAAGTCAATATGCCATGGTCAATATTATGTAAATTAATTAATTAAAAACATATTTCACCTCACTCTGAGGCAAACTGAATTCTAAATTTGGTGTTTGTTACAAGTATGTATACTAAACAGTCTAGATTAAATACATGTACCTCTACTGGGAATTTAGGGGGAAAAGAACACCAGACCAAATATAGAATTAAATGCCAGACCATTCGCAAAAGGGCCAAATTCTCCCATCTGGCTCAATTTCTGGCTTGATCAACCTCTGATAGTGATAATTAAGGGTAAGGGTTTAGGACACCTACAAATAACTACAAAGCTAATATAGCTAGGTGACACATTGTAAGAATTTACTGGAATTAGTAAGAGGCTACAAAGGAGGATTTTAGTTTACTTTTAAAAGAAAATCTACTAAGTTTTTTAAAAGTCATCTTGAATGGAGTTCCAAATTTTGGCACCCTGAAATTGTATGTTAAATTTACCAAAAATTAGTTCTAACTCTTGGTATGTAATAAGTAGACTTAGAAGCAAGTCTGGTATTATAATTATGGACTCTGTTAATACATGTAGGTGTAAAAAAGTCATAAAAAGATAAGTGGAAGAGTACAGTTATGATAATTGTGCATTAATTGGGCTATATATACATGTACATGAAGAAATACAAGGTCATGGAATTTAAGTATGTTAACTTTAGAAAGGTTTTTAAATAGAGGACTTGTATGCACATCAAATTTAGAGAAAGTTACATGACTTGTATGATTCTGATGGCTAAAGAAGGACCCTCAGAGTGAAACTCACATATATTATGTCAGCAGTGTGTCATTTCCTATTTGCTGTCAATTTCTTGTAGACACTGCAGTTTACATGTATAATTATTAAGGAGATGCTGTGGTAAAATGTACAATGAAAAAAAAAATATTTGACAAGTGACGTCTTGAAATTCACTTTTTGAGAAATAATTAATGCTCAGAGTTTCATGCACTCATGTACTCAGCGAGCTGTAATAATAATATTATTATTTTAAGAATTTGAAGAGATTCTGTGATAAATTCCAGTTCATAAATTTAATACAGATTGTTCACTTTCAGGCACAGGTGCTATTATCACTGAGTGAATGAACACCAAGATCGGCAGGCAGGCTTGATTTTAGTTGGGCTTTTAACTTCATTAGTAGTTTTAATTACCCTATATCATTATGACGTCACGGCTTGTTTATGAGGGGGACAGAATCGACTTGAACAATAGAGTTTTGAACTAAATCTGCTCTGCTGAGGAAAATTTAACTTCGAATTGTCTGATTTCCAGATATCAGCTGTATCAATGTTCATCCCACAATATTTACCTTATTTGGTGGCTGTAATACCGCTATTCTACGTTCTACAAAATGCATTTGATAGCGATTTCCTTTGTGTTGTTGCTGTTTTGTCCCCCTCCCACGACCGTGATCCTTAGTGTTTAAACAATAGATTGTTTTGATTTGACGTCATAATGATACAGGTCAATTAGCATTAAGAATTTACTGACTTCATGCTCACTTAAAAAAAATTTGAAGGAGCTAAATATCACAACAGTTCTTGAAAATATTTTCGGTCCATAAAAATATTTTCACCGAAAAATTTAATAACTTCGCTGAAGAAATGTACAAAAATGCCTTGAACTTTGCCTGTTATTTTATAGTGCTTTGACTCGACTGATGGCTTATTGAGATTTTACCGATATTTTTTACCAAGTTATGTATTTTTATCCATTGGCTGCATCATTCATCTCAATTGCAAATATGTATACGCTACATGTACATGTACTGTAGCAGATAAAATCTGGGGAAAAAAACTACTGTATCAAAGCAATTTGAAAAATAAAAGTATAAAAAAACAATTAGAAAACTATATAAGAAAATGACTGAGCATAGAGGATTATACATGTAGACTCCATGCAAAAAGGCATGGCCTAATTTAGCATAAATTCTGACGTTTTAAAAACAAATACAGACTGAAAAATAAAATTTATTGATAGACTCCTGAAAGAGTAGTAAGAAATTGTTGACAGTATGTAGTTTAATAGTTTTATAACAATTGGTTCCAAAGTTATTTTAATAGCATTTAAACCTTAAATGTGGAAACATGAAAACGAGGCTGGTAAGGCCATGGCTCTCTTAATTCAAATGCTAATTACTCTGTAGCAACGAAAGCTGTGACACTCAAATTTCACAGGATAACTTATTTTCACATGCTGTTTTATCTGACAAGGTAGATTTCCTCATGTCATCATTATTTTGTTGACCAATGAAATAAAAACAGTATTATTGCATAAGGTCTATATGTGATCTCAACCACTAACTGACGTCATCAAAACTAATGAACAATACACTGTCAACAAATTCCTATGGGCTTCAATGTATTGCAAAAGAAAACATTTTTATTGTATTTTCAATTTTCAGGAAAGTGCAATTATCATTTTGTGACAATATGTATGTACATACATGTACATGTATGTAAGTGTTTTGTACTCAGGTATTGCTTTAATGATCAGGCACAATTCTTTTAGACTAATTTGCTAACTTGTGACTAGATTTAATTTGCTAGTTGCAAGGTGCAACCAATAATTTAAAAAAAATTGAGCCCTGTCTTGAGGTTGGTGCATCAAAACCATTGCTTCATGCATCAGACTGAAGTCTTCAAACTGGATTTTCACACTTGAAAAGCAATCTCTTTCAACCCCCCCCCCCAGGTTCCAACCAGAATTCCAGGCCCAGAAACCCTGCCTTATTCTATCCAGAATTCAAGGATCAGATAGCCCCCTTGCAACCAGAATTCCAGGCCCAGAAACCTGCTCCCTTCTATCCAGAATTCGAGAATCAGATAGCCCCCCTTGCAACCAGAATTCCAGGCCCAGAAACCTGCTCGATCCCTTCTATCCAGAATTCAAGAATCAGATAGCCCCCCTCGCAACCAGAATTCCAGACCCAGAAACCCTCCCTTCTATCCAGAATTCCAGGCCCAGAAACCTCCCCTCACATCTGGAATTCCAAAATTCTGCCTATGGTAGGGGTATGGCTATTTTGTGGAATGACCCAATCACAAGCTTGCTGGCAGGCATTCCCTTCCCTTAATTCCTTCCTTTTTGATCCTCACCCCATTTCTTCCCTCATTCAAACATACAAGATAATTGGCCGAGTTTACTGGGAGGGGTCCTTTTAGGGTAAATTCCGACTAAGCACCACGGCATTGAAACAGCGACATGAAGGACAAATGATAAACATCTGAAATTGTGAGAGCAACAGAGAGAAATAAGAAAACAATATACAAAATTCCGACAGCGACATGCCTACCACAGCAACAACCCAGACAGGGGACATGCCACCCCCTAAAAGGGCCTCATGTGTACATGTGCCAATATGCACTACATGACATTATATTATGTAGCTTTTACCTACAGCAGGTCTGTGGGTGCCATGCATTTTTGTTCGGCAGTGACTTCCGAGCCACTGAATATATACACATCACTTCATTGCATATTCATAAGTGAATGCGACTACCAAGCCACTAAAATATAGACCCCAAGATACATTTAATATTCATATGGAGATGCTTCGTTCTTTAAAGGAGGCAGATACTAGGCATATTCATAAGTGAATGCAACTTCCGAGCCACCGTGGCAATTAGGCAAACCACAATAATGAAGTGAAAACTATAATAAAACTTGTTTACATATTGTTTGTGAAGTGAAAACTAAAATAAAACGTGTTTACATATTGTTTGTGAAGTGAAAACGAGAATAACTTAATGTGTTTACATACTTTTGGAGAATTTGTAATTTTTTACCTTCCCTCCCCTCCCCCCTACTTTTAAGACTGCTCAATTCAAATTCAAACTATTTATAACAGATAACAAGGTCGGCAACTTCAAGCCAGTCTGGTGGCAAAACAGAAAACGAAATTGTCAATATCGGAAACTAAATAAAACTCAAACACAATTTCAACACCACACAAAGATAAACCAGTGACCAAACTACCTTCGTAGCGAAAAATATGAGTCAAATATCACAAGAAGCGATTGTTTTGGACGAAGTTTTCGAGTACAGAACGGCTTCGCGGTTGTGTCTTGAGTTAAGGTTCGACCAGCGCGGTTACTGCGAGTCCTGTGTGCAACTTTAATACCCTCGTGTAAGTGGTGGAGCAAACAAGTTATCTAAATTTTATGTTGATTTGCAGTTCGATGAAAGTGACATAAACATCCAACTGCTTGGAACACTCGATTACCTAAACAGTTTTGGAATTTGTAGTGTCATGCTTTCTGTTTGATCCAGCTAATCTTCTTACTTTTAGATTGTGTTTGAGTTTTATTTAGTTTCCAATATTGACAATTTCGTTTTCTGTTTTGCCACCAGATTGGCTTGAAGTTGCCGACCTTGTTATCCGTTATAGTTTGAATTTGAATTGAGCAGTCTTAAAAGTAGGGGGAGGGGAGGGAGGGTAAAAAAATGACAAATTCACAAAAAGTATGTATACATGTAAGAGGTTTTATTCTCGTTTTCACTTCAGAAACAATATGTAAACACGTTTTATTCTCGTTTTCACTTCATTATTGTGGTTTGTCTATGCCGGCGGATGGATTAAGATAATCGGACTACCGAGCCACGAGCCAATGAGAAAAATATATGGAGCTTCAAAAATGGCCCTGCATTCTGCAATAATTGCTCCGATTATTTTGTCCACTGGATAGGGATTTATCCAGTGGATAGCATTATCCGCCCTTTAAACAATATTAACCGGCCCCTGGTATCATATTGTAAACACCCCTTAATACTGAAGCATCTGTCAAGCATCGTTGCATCAATAATTATTATGATCGAGGGAGCACATGTAAATGATGATAGTTTATTTATATAGTCTACGAGTCTGGTTTATGTATTTAAATACATAGAATATACGAAACGATACCCTGTAACACGGTGTAATTATGGTACCTTAATAATTACTATAAATTTCCCACGTAATCTGCCCCATCGATCGAGTAAGTATAACAATGACTACATGTATAACTATAAGGTTTAAAGTTTTATACTCCAACACAAAATGTATCCGGTTTGAACTCGGAATATACCCTAAATGCCTAATGTTCGAGTAGAAAGCTACGGCGTTTAAAATAAATCTGCCTTTATGACGATGCCATTGATATTACACAACAACAGTCACAGTAAATCGGCGTAATAAAGCTCGATTTCCTACCTCTTCAACGTTGAATGACCGGCGAAGAACCAGCATTGATTCGTTGTTTAAAATGCGCCATCTTTAATTTGCCTCGTTTTCGTTACGACCGATGGTAACGAGTATGGAGGGGACAAGAAATATTATTCTTTGCGTCCTACTGCTGATGGAAAATACATGCTATTTACTTTTTGCGGTTTCTTTTGTCGTTGTGCTTTGATTTGCTTTCTTCTTTTATCCGGTTGTTTTTGATGTTCATTTTTATTCTGTGGTGGGGGGCGCCCTCCTTCTAATAAGCGCCCATCTCGAATAAGCGCCCCCTACCCAGATTGAAATAATAATAATAATAGTTCCTGACAGTAGCCATACATAAATAATTAATTAATTAATTTTGGTACATCAGTATGTAGCAAATAGCTAGAGGAATAAAAACTAGCCTATCTGATGTAATTTCGCCCAACTAGATTAAATGTCATTCTCGTTCCCAGTGCCTCCTCAACTTAACTGAAAAATTCGACTGGGACTCGCGCAAACCAACCAAACTAAGAGGACCATCTGTAGTTTTCTATGGGTAACATTTTGGTGAAAACCCCATATCGCTACGATATTCCTTTCTACCCGTAAAAATGCATCACCCTTTCTCTTGGCCGAGCGCTGCCTGGGTAACCATTGTAGCTCTTTTCTTGGAAACTGATCAGTTTTAATGAAGTATACCATTTCCAGGGTGGTGGGTAGGAAATATTCGTAATTCATGTGTTTGTTATGTAGCCAATAGATAAAGGAATCAAAACCAGCCTATATTATGTAGTTCAGGAGCCCATTACCAGAATCGTCAATCTCCCATACTAGGTCTCCGATCGAGTCAGCGTATGACCGGATCACTGCAGAGCTTACATTTAGAACAGATCTAGATCTCACGCGGGAGTTCACGTGCGCCCACACCAGTTTTGGAATCCAATCAAACCATAGTCAGGACAATGCAGCGTTAGTAAAATCACCTCAAAGAACAATAGATCATTCTTAATCTCGATAATCAATACGGCAAGCCGTATGCACGATTGCAGCAGTCGGAAGGCAGTTACCAGGGAAACATGTTCTAAAAATAGCTCAAACGGTCATATGCTGACTCACGGGTATAGTGGTAATTTCGTCCAACCAGTTCAGGGCGGGGTGTTAAGCCGTTTTGAAATATTGTTTTGTTCGAGTTTCTAGGTGGGTCCGGAATGTTAACACTGGAAAATGTCAAATCGTACTCTCGCGCATGCACCTCCCAGCATTATTGGGCATACCTTTCCATGACGCATGACAGAGCTGGAAAAGTTAATCATTCAGTTCAATAAATTTAGTTTCTTTGTTTACCGCGCGCGCGCAACCAATTTCTCAACTCGTTTTGATTGCATATTTTCAGTGTGTAGTTTCCGATTATTATATAAAACAAATATATTCTATTCTGCTGTGCGTCTGTCCTCTTGATACACAGATGACACCAAAACGTGAAGAGAACATCAGTTGACATTCGACTGCGTCTCGTGCAAGGCGCATTTCTTCGTACTCTTCACGCTGTGACGTCATCTGTGCATCTATATGAGGACTGACGCACGGTACAGACGTACGGTACAGACGCACGGTACAGTCAATGGAATCCGTTTGTTAAAGTGCTTCTAACCCTTCTTGTAATTTTTATACCTATGAACCTTTGAAAGGTTTTGAATACTTCTGCGAAGGAATTTTTGGTTAACAGAGAATACTCTATGTTGAAAGCCCCGACGGTATTTTCACTTGGGTGTTGAAAACATACTCGGATACTCCGCCCATTACCTCAATCATTAACTCATCATACAGTGAATGAAAGGTACCCCCTCCATGGAAGTTAGCGAATGTTCCTTCTTTCCCTAAACAGAACGTACCCAATCGAGGTAATGTCCACGATTTCTAAAGTCGCAGAAGATTTTGTCATGAAACACCACCTTATCAATTAAACCTAAAGTGCTGGATGTTATTGATCCTTATCAGTTTGGAACAGTCCCAGAATCGGCTACTGTCCATGCTTTACTTAGCATGATTCATATATGGGCAAGCTCTACAGATGGTAATAACGCTACAGCCAGGACTAACCTGTTTGATTTCCGCATTTAGCTTTTGATCTGATAGACCATGCCACTTTAATTGACAAGCTGCGCGAGTTAAGACATCCCGTCCAACATTAGTAACTGGATCAGATGTCGACTTCCTTACTTTAAGAAAGATAATTGTTCTTACTCGGATTGGCTGCCATGAGTAACTTCCGGAGTACCTCAGTACTAAGCTCGGTCCGTTGCTTTGTGCCCTTATAATCAATAATTTAGTTATAATCAACAAAACTCATCTGTGGATGTAGACGATACTTCTATCACCGAGATTGTCCCTTAAAGCCACGCTAGTAACTTACAATCTCAGGTTGATGATGGGCCAACGCTAACAAGATGGTCTTTAACACAGATAAATGTAAAGAGCTCGGAATCTCTTTCGCTAAGAACACCAATGATCGAACTCTTTTTGATATTGTAGTACTTAATGGAAATATCATACCTCTTATTTCGTAACACAAGATATTAGGCCTAATTATTAGCCAGGACCTCAAATGGAATTCTCACGTGCAACAGTGTGTGAAATGCTACGAAGCGAATTTATTTGGTAAAACAGCTAAAACGCGCACAAATCCTTACTGTAGATTTACTTGCTTTTTATACGTCTGGTTCAAGAGTATGCTTGCACTGTTTACCACCATTCTCTTCTCATATACTTATCAAGCGACATATAGGACGTGTTGAAAAGCGTTGCCTTAGAATTATATTTCCTAATTGTTCATCATACTCCGATCGGCTCGCTATTGTTGGTATTACGTCGTTAATTAGCTGAACGCCTAGGAAATCTATGTTATAGTATTTATCAATCGATTGGTAATAACAATTAATAAGACTTTTTAAAGATCGTCCCCCAGTTAGGTCAGCCCACTATAATTTAAGGAATATGAGACCTTTTCATGATTTTTTTTATAGCACAAGCGTTAGGAGGAGTGTAAATTCGTTTTTATTTTTTAGTATTCTTATACTTGAATATATTCGGCTCACAATTGATTGTAATTATTAGTGTAATTCAGCTCTAGGGCTGCAAGGCTAGTTGCGTTCGAGCGAGAGCGAGAACGCATACTAATCTTAACGCGGGCTACCTGTGGTCCATAGGCGCAATCCAAACACGAAAAACGTGGGTTTGTACCTTTGCGCATAAATTAACTCAGCATGTCCATGATGCATTACGATATACGGTTCGCCTCGTGATTTGAACAGCGCAAAAGGTGAGTAGTGATTTATCTCGGTAATATGCTGAAGAAATTCATAAGTGTTGCTTATCAAAGCGTACCCTGGTTCCAGAGGGGCTTGCTGCTAAACGAGTCGCGAAGCGACGATAACCGAGTAGAACATTTAGAACGAAAAATTACTCTCTCTTAATCGTGAAACTTCTCAAAACCTCTGGCACCCAGGGTAATCAAAGCGTGGTGACTGATCAAATTCTAAACTTAACCACAGATCGTCTCTTCTCGCGTCAATATTCTTGCTGCTGGAGCGGAAAGACGAGAAACACATTCAGCTATCGTTGTTCTCTGACGCCTCTAATTCCGGCTGGGGAGGCATCGCGAACTGACTGATCGGATCCGAAGCATTAAAGCTCTTTTAATTCAAAAGGAATTGCACTTTCCCAGTAGAAGTTTTCTGGTAAGAGTATAAAAGTTTTTGCACGTCTTTCAAATATGATAAACGTTCCTTCAAAACTCTGTTGATGTTCTGTAAAAAAATCAGACTGACCCGTTCACGCCTGACTGATTGCATGCACGTGGAAATTCAGACTACAAGAAGAGTTGAGATTTTAATACTCAAACATCTACAATGATTTCTGCCGAAACCTTTTAATAATAGTAACAAGACAAGGTCTGCCGTAAACGTGAAACTACACTGAAGCAAAAGTTTATTTAGTGTTATGCTTTGCGCTCAGCGAGTGAGTCAAGCTTTAAAGCGGGCCACGTACCACCGGTCTGGGAACTATAAAGCGAGCAGCCGTTTTGTTTATTTTACAGCTTTTACAAAATAGTGAAGAAAGTAAACTTAAACATGGTTAGGATGCTATATGCCCGTAGTAGACCATTTAAACGAAAACATTGCTACACATTAATGCATGTTACAATATTACACATCAAATCTTATACCGTTACCGTTAAAAACAGTTAAAATATATTAGTTATGTTACTATATAGTTTTATACCCAGGGAGCCAGAGGCAAATCTTCCAAGTAAGAATTGCATGTGTACATATAGCAGATAAGTCTAGCACAAGGGTAACCAGTTGAATTGATATTCATACGATAATTGTAAACAATGAGAATAAATATATTCATTATTCATTTGTGTTTGCTAGTCCATTTCCTCTAGACGCAATCAGACAAAAGGGAATGATGTAAAAAAATAAATAAGAAGAGGTATATTTTTTCGGTACTTTCCTTGGTTTCACCAAACGAATACATTTCTAAAATCTGAATGAAATTTATATTACTTCAAAATATGATTCTTTTCAAACGAACGCACTTCCTAACTGATAGTTACTCTAGTATATTTTAATAAACGATTTATCTATCTATATGTTCTACGCTTGTTTGAAATGGTGAAAATGTGACCTTCCTGACCCATGACCGCGTTAGAAAAAGCCTGGGTCGGTTCCCGGGTAGCAATCATCTAATTAATTCGACTTTGCACTAATTTAAATAAATACCAAGCGTTTTGTCTAAAATGACTTTTTTCTTTACTAACACAGATAGAAAGGCGCCATGGAGGACAATGCATTGAGATGACGTCTACCCGGGAATCGATCCAGGCTTTTTCTTCGCAGAAGTACTCAAAACCTTTGAATTAAAATTTAAGCTCAAATTATAAAAAAACAAGAAGGGTTAGAAGCACTTTAACTTGCGACACCTTTTTGGGAACATATTCCGGGTATTCCAAAAAAGGAAAAAAAACCCAAAAAGAATGTTGTTTACATTTAACACTACTAGCTCTATTCGCAGTGCCCAAACACAATAAAATATTCCCAAAGCTCAAACAAAAAATAGCATCTCCTTTCGACATTTCAGATGACAGACATCTGTAGGATTTCGAGGTATTCTGATTACTTACTTTGCATGCAGTCTCCCCGGAGTACCTACTCGAACGTTGAAAATTAGAACTCAATCACATGGATTCGGTTCGATTGAGTTCGGTGATAGAACAAAATCGAAAGGGAACATTACTGTGAGTTCATGAATCAGTTCGATTTGGTTCGATTGAGTTCGATATGTTCAAATATTGTACATAACTAAAGTTTGAGTTAATTCGGTATATTTGAATGTAACGAGAAGTCAAATGTATTTGATTTTGTTCGATTCAATGAAAAACAATTTGTGAGTTCGATTTGGTTCGATCATGGATTCACTCGATTCCAAATTCGTTCGATTTCGTTCGAGATGTTACATTGGGCATCGTAAAGTATCTAGTAGTACGTACACTGTAGTTGCATCCCTCAGTCCTGGTGGTATCAAGTATCTCAGAAATATAACACATGCAGTCTAGTCCATAGGCCTTCCGACTGGTATTTTGACTGAGTGGGTTAATGGGATCCCTGTGGTTTGTAATGGCTTGTGACGTCACCGCCCAACTGTCAACGTCACAAGCCATTACAAACCACAGGGATCCCATTAACCCACTCAGACAAAATACCAGCCAGTAGGCTGTAACACATGTACATTGTAATGTCTTGGGAGCTCAGCTGAATCCGTTGAAAGTATATTGGATGACTGGGCTACACGTAACTCAATAAATTGTTCTACTTTGGATTCCTACTTGGCTTCCTTCCAATGTGCTCGCATGTATATGTAATAAGTCTGAAAGCACAAGACTATGCCATTAATAAATTAAGCCACCTCATATTAATGGCCACTTCTTATGGCCCAACCAAATGCATTTTCAATTTCAGTTAATATTAGCTAAACAGCTAGGATGGGACTAGTGTACTGTACATGTATGTACATGTACAGTATATATTGTCTTGTTGAAGGCAGATTGCCGTCTTGTGTTGTATTCTGGGGCAGCCTCATGTAACCTCGGTCAGCGGTAGCTAGATTTGACAGAGGGAATGTTTTGTGGAACTTTCCCTTCCCTTGCAATGGATTCTGTCACTTGGGTTTTCAATGCTCTTTGAGTGTCAGTCATTTTGCAGATGCTATATTTGCTACTGCCTCGCACTCATCTCAGCTGTACCTTCCTATGCTGCCCACCATGAGAGAAGTCCCAGACCTGGCTCACTAATCGATGCCTTCAAGAAAAAAATACACACAATCAGACATGACTTCTAATATGGATATCTACACAATAATGTGCTTACATATATACCCCTTACATATATATTGTAAGGGGTGGCTAATGGTAAATCCGAGACTTTGAGAGACGGCGAGACTTGCGTTTTCAAAATCCGAGCCCAAGACTTTAAAGCAATTTGAAAATCCGAGCCCGAGCTCGTCCGTTTTCAAAATCCGAGCCCAAGACTTTAAAGCAATTTGAAAATCCGAGCCCGAGCTCGTCCGTTTTCAAAATCCGAGCCCGAAACTGTTGTTATTGTAGTTATTATGACGAAACACCCAGTACTTTTCATCACGCCAGGTGAGGAATTCACATTCTCAAACTCATGAATAATTAATTAGTTGAACAGCCAATCAGGTCATCCCATTTTGGTCAGGTGTATGTACCTTGATACGCGATGAAACTCCACATGAAGATCTGAGAATGCATCTTTATCTACAATCAAATGACAGATGAATCTTGATCTCCAATGAAACGCCAGATCAAGGTTGCTCCGATGAGTTAAAAAACTGCCGATCAAGACACTTGCATTTTAATAAGCGTTACATAACAGGAATGGCGAGAAGTAAAGGAAAAGAAGGAAATACAAATCCACGTCTGGAGTGTGACTCGAACCTCTCTTGCAACCGGCTGTTAGTCCTCTGTCTTCTCCACTACACTATCAGTCCTTTGTTGAAACGACCATGAGAAAATAACAATCACAACCCTTGTAGTCTATAATTGCATGCAATAAAATACCAGGCAAACAATACTTCCTAATGACCGTGAATACATGTATTGTTTGAGAAGCCATTTCTCAAACTCGTTCTTTGTGTTTCAACAGGGTTCCAAACATCGAAAAAGCAATGGCTCCCGAGGAGCGAAGCCTCGAGGGATCCATTGCTTTCTCGGTGTTTGGAACCCCTGATGAAACACAAGAACTCGTTTGAGAAATAGTACTTCAATCACTCCAAAAGGCAATAAGCTGTCGTTCGCGTACCTTATAAAACACATGCAGAGGCCGCCAAAACGCCGTAACTCCAATAAAAGCTAATAAAAAGAGTAACAAGACACGACTCAGAGACCCTCTCCAAAAAAAATCCGAGACTCCGAGACGGGCAAAGTAAAGAAATCGAGACTCCGAGACCAGACGTATAAAATGCGAGATTTCGAGACTTTACCAACTTTAATTTTTGCGAGACCCTGCGTTTTTCTTGACACCATAAATAAAATTTATTCTTTTCACAGAGAAAAGAATTAATTAAATTTAGCACGGGGCTTCGTATTGAAACCTTTGTGCATGACAAGTAAAGCATATCGCGGAAGTGGGCTATTACTTTGGCTTGCAATTATTGTGTTGTACAATCATTATGTATTTATTGTTGTCAGCATGACAGTTCTCACACACAATGTAATTACAGTGATTGTATACCCCATGTAGAACGTATTTGTATAGTAAACACATAAAGGCTGTGATGTGGCTGGTTATTCATTATTAGGATATCTCATACTCATTAATTATTCATGAGGTAACCAAATTCGATCACATGACGATCCTTGAAACCCCGGAAAGTACACTCAGATCTCCCAGGAGTACATTCAACCAATTTCTTTCCAGTCCAAGGACTGAATTAATTTTGATCCAGACCTTGGACTGGAACGAAATTAATTCAGTCCTTGGACTGGAAAAAATTGGTTGAATGTACTCCTGGGAGTTCTGGGAGTATTTTCTCGGGGTTTCAAGGATCGTCATGTGTTCGAATTCTCGGCACATCTCAACATCAAGGTTTTCTATGCTTTCTAGCAGTATGTTCAAGCTTGTGGCCTCCAAAGCGGCAACTTTGTTCTCTCTTGTCTGCCTCCATTCTTGAAAAATATTCACTGCCCAGTTGTTCTTGTAACGGATTGACAAGGGCACAGTAGTAGTAGTAGTAGTTTATTTACCCACGTAGTCACTAATGAGCATAAGCTCGTTTACAATGTGTACGTGCAGTCAACTAAGGGGCCGTCGACATATTCGAAATGCCCCGCTTAACGCACAACGGACGTCAAGGTCAGACCCCCTCCCCCCCTCCCCCTTAACGTCCACCCATTGTTTTATGCTTTTTTTAGGTCAGGAAAAACAGTAATGAAATACACGGGAGTTCACTTATAAACAAAGTATAAAACAAGCTTAAAGCTTTAATAGTTGCAACTGTACAGTCAGTCAGTACCTCGAATTCCCGTACGAGCTCATTTCGGATCTTGACTAAAATACCCACTAGGACACGACTATAAAACTGAGTTTCACTTACCTGGAGGTTTGAGGTATTTCATGATACTTCTAATCAAAAGACCTTGTTGAAATTTCCGTGAAATTAAACAGATATTGCGCTCTGATGTAGATCTAGCTGACAAGAAACGTTTGATTAAAAAGTGTACTTCTATTGATGAAAAAGTGTTTGTTCTAAATGCCCCACACTAACGTCCATGCCCTTACCCCCTCCCCCCTAAACGTCCGTTGTGCGTTAAGCGGGGCATTTCGAATATGTCGACGGCCCCTAATTAAGATAGAGGATGAAAATTTGATATTAAATTCTAAGAATACAATCAATGTTTGCTTATTTACAATTAGATAATACTAGTAATATTAATAACAACACTATAATGATATCAATAACAACAACAAATAATAATAAATATTAATAAATGTAGCGTATTTCAAAATATCGCGCTTGCTAGGGTAAAAAGTATCTAGGTAACACACATGCTAATAGCACCATGTGCTATTGATGGTAACGCAAGTTTATCAATTTCAGACTTGAAAATAATCGGGGAAGAAATAATGCGAAATTCGTAAACACTTCTTCTTCTTCCCCGCTGCTTTTCACTTTCCTAAAACGTTTTAATAGAGGTCGGAAGTCTTCCTCGTCGCTCTCACGACAAGCCATGCTGACTTCTCGGTGTTGTCTTACAACTTCTGAAATTTGATATTATAATTCACGTACTCCAGTCTCAACAAATCCCAAAGGGCGAGAAACAAAAGCTACTTCATTACTAGAAATAGTAGAATCAATCTTCAGTGACAAACAAGTTGCCTCCCAAATAATTAATGAGCATGAGATGTCAAGTCCTTGCAATAAGTTCAAGTCTTCGGCTGCGCCTCAGACTGGAACTAATTGCGCGGACTTGAAATCCCGTCCAGTCCTCACTGGCTGAGGTCACACTCGGCAAAGTTTACTGCAGTAAAGCGCTATTTACTATAGTAAACCCTTTTTCGAATGTGACCCCCTTTTCGTAGTTTACCGTAGTAAACTTATCTCTGGTTAGTTACGATAGAAACGGCGGGAGGATGAAAAGAAACTTTACTGCAGTAAACCTACCTGAAAAGGGTGGGTATATCTCGGAGTAAATCTAAACCTTATTGATTTAGGTGACATATGTCAACTTTTTTGAAGGTTTAATTAGAAAAGTGCAATCACGTACTCGTATCTGCACAGAAGCAGATTCATGCCGTTCAGTCCTTGCGTTCACGCGATCAGTGTTAGGAGGATTTTAACATGCATCGGCCGCCTCATGAGCTAGTTTCTTCTATGTACAGCGACAGGGATGTAGCAGTAAATTCAAGGCACCTTTGCGTGTATTTTTTTTCATCTAACATATTTTTCTGTACTTGGCATTCAAAACCAATCATGAATTTTGGTTACAGAAAAACTGCGACATCCACTCTGCAATTCACTCTGTTCACGGCAAACTTACTTTCTTCAACCTCTTTCTAATTGAGTCATTTCGGTTACAGAGGCACAAAGCCTGCAGATTGGAACGCACACTGGAAGAAAGGCACATTACACATACATGTACGCCGATGTACGCGGCATCAGTTACATACACAAAGTCAGTTTGATTCAGCAAGTCCACAAATATAGTCAAAAACTTGAAACTCTGAAATCTTTTTTTGCAGAGCGCGGAAAGAGCCGCGGCCAGGTTACGATAGATATGTCTCTTCGAACCATCCTTGAGCCGACCTATGCTTACCCTGGATACCAGGGGCTCGAAATCGCGAAGCGAGACCAGCTTAAATCAAGATTTCAGCACGAGTCGCGATCGTCACGCAAAACAAAACTCCTTCGGGGAATCAAAACTCTTTCGATCGCGGCACATTACAGTATATTCGTACCGGAGCCCCTCTGGAACCAGGGTAGCCCATGCTTTGTGCGTGTATAAAGTCAGTTCCGAACGCATGCACGACGGCGAAGTTGAAAATGCTTCTCAAAACAATAGATAGAGTTAACTGCAATTGGCAAGTTTGCCTTGAAGGAATATACATCAACAAACATTAAAATGAAGCGAATTCTGTTAGCTCTCCTAGTGAGCATATATAATGAGTAAAAGAAGAGAAACGAGCAAAACTACACTGGTTCCATCGCTAAGCCTTTTGCGAATGCCTAAACTTGAAGGCTAAAATTAGCGTAGAACAGAGAACTGTCATCACTCCGTTTATATAGATACCAGTGTGTCAACAGTACAGCACAAAACACATCTGGAATTTGTTTATCTTTTCATTTGACATGTCGGGTAGGTTTACTGTAGTAAAGAAAGCTCACGAGTTTTACCTCAGTAAAGGCAAATTTACTGAAGTAAACCTTCAAGTGTGACCTCAGCCATTGTCGGCTTTGAAATATTACTTCAAAAACTGATTGAATAATTAATGAATAATTCATGAAGTAAAAACAAAGGAAATCGCCGACCGATAAGTAATCTTTAAATCTGATACGGATTTCCTCCTGATTTACATAAACTTTTGCTTCGATTTTCTCCGCCAAAATAACTGAAACATGACTCTCTACATCTAGACGTTTGATAAGTGCGATAAAGAATTCGCGTCCGATCTTTGTGGGATTTACAAACTCTCCCTTTCAGCTCGAGTTTGTAAATCCCATAAAGATCGGACGCGAATTTTTATCTAGTACTTCAAAAAACTCATGAATAATTAATGAGCATTTCTTTTGTATAATTCCTCTGAAATCTTTTTCCTCAATTTCTCCTCTGCACTTTTTCCTATTTATATAATTCTTCTTTTTTTTTTCTCGACTATTATACCTATGGTAGTGATCAAGTCGAAAGCCTAGCGGCTACTTTGACCACTACGCACATCTAACCTAGCTCATTAAATTTAATAGCTTATATTATCATTCCTTTTCCCCACATATTTGTAAATTTTATTTTGAAAAAGGAAAAATAGTGCACAATAAATGAATCTGAATCTTTCTTTTGTTATCGTGATCGATGAACCATGTCACAACATGTTGGACCGTTTAACGGCTTTCCCAACAATGTTGGACTCGCGCACACGTTCATTCGTGCTGTATCCATGGATATTTGATTTTGTTTACTAACAGACGATTAGGCGATCATTTCAATTTGCACCATGATGGCGGAGAGTGAAGTAATTTCAGAAGATTTTGAACAGGAAAACAGGAGCAAAACTCCTAAAAATGGAAAAAGGAAGGGTGTAAACACAGGGAAAGAAAGTGGAAGACGAGAAAGTGGTCAGACGCCGAAGTTGACGAACTGCTAGATCTGTTAGAAGAGTTTGCCTTTGGGACGTTTCAAGCAAAGATTATCACATCAGGAACAAGAGAGAAAGGGCCTACGAAGAGATGGTGGAAAGACTAGATATAACTATCTCAGACATAAAAGCCAAAGTAACAGGCTTACGAGCTCAAGACGAAGGCGAACGTAAACAGCACCGGAATCCTTTGCGATATCACTAGGGTCAGCCGGATTATGCCGGCATAATTTTGGGCATAATGCTATGGTCAGAGCATCGAGCATAATGCCGGCATAATGATGAAATTTTGCAGCATAAAAGTCTCATATTTTTAGTTAAAAAAGCCTTTGGCGCGTTTCTAGTACTTTTTTGCATATTTGGAGGCTTGGTTACCTTATTCGAGGCCTGGTTGCCTCATTTATATGCCAGGTTCCTAAGGCTTGGCTGTTACTTTTACTGTGTTCCATCGCAGTTTGGACTTTGTCCATTTTGGTTCATTAAAAGTTTGAATAATAATCATAAGTTGTGTCTTTTTTGTGTGTGTGTGTGTGTGTGTGTGAACCACGAGCATAATTTTGCGCATAATGCTCTTTGTTGAGGGGTGACGCTCAAAAGCATAATGCTCGATTTTTCGAGCATAATCCGGCTGACCCTAGATATCACAGTACTAGTACTATCCAACATGTTGGATTGATGTTGGATCCGTTTGAACATCCCCGTCCAACATCATGCAACATCGTGCAACAATGTTGCATGGATCCAAGATGTTGGACGTTGTTGCATCCGTTTGAACAGGCCTTTACTCACTCTTGGTTTCTATCCACTTTGATAGTTGAGTCGAGGCTGAGCACCCCTCGCCAACTCTATTTAACAATTATCATGCAAGATTGCGCGCAATATCGCCACTGAGATACTTACCCGACGAGGGCCGATAGGCGATATTCCGCAAGGTCGAGCAGGATAATTGTTTTATTATTTAACACATCGATAACAAAACAGTTTTTTATCAGAACACATGCAAAGAGTACATCTTTACTTCATAAAATTATTTTGGCGGGAATCTAGTGACACGCGCGCCATGTTTGTACACAATTTTGGCGCCTTTTGCCGACTTTGAGCGAAGTAAACATTTTCAAACTCAGAGTGAGTTGATGGTTAGAAAACAGTTGGAAAAAGCCTGAAAAGCTTTTTTATTCGGATTCAAGGAACCTTTCAATACATAAGACTCTTAGTGAAGTGTTAAAACACAAGGAAAAAGGGAATCCAGTGGCTGCTAGTTATTCGCATGATGATTCACATTAAGTGCTGGTACTTCTGTCTTCAGTAGATTGCAGTTGAACTTGACTGTCTCCACTTGAAGCCGTACAAAGTTTAGCAGGATTTGACTTCGACTTTGACTTCGAGAAACGATGAAAACATGTTGGACACTAATTCGCTGGAAATGTTAAAGGAATAGCCATGGACGGTCAATATCTCAGGAATGAAATTCGTCGATTCACGAATTCACCGTCAACTTTTCGAAGTTGTTGTCCAAAACAATCGACTTTGGGTTTCAGATGAAGAAAGAAACTTCTGGACACTCTCAGATCCTAGGCACTCAGCCTCAGGCACTCTACCCAAGTTTTTAACTGCAAACGAGGTAATTTACAAGTTGACAGTTTTCTTCATGTAATAAAATAAATGTAATCGAGCAGAAGCAATCTGTATGGAATCGGCTGATTTGAGCATTTGCGGGTGGATTTACCATTAAAATGTATTGAAAATCTTCAATATTTAACAATTATTCACCGAAGTGGAGGTGAATAGTGGTGGATATTTACCGAACCGCTTCGGTGAGGTAAATGTCCCATCACTATTCACCGACACTGAGGTGAATAATTGTTTTAGTATATATCACACTGCAGGTGAATAGCCAGCACCAAATAGTTGTTTTATTTTCTGTCAAATGGACGAAAACTCGCGCGAGGTGATCAGTGCTTTGCTCGGAGATGAATATGAAATCATATTCATTGTTTGAGTAGCCAATCAGAGCCCGCGAAAAGTGATATTCACTGGTGTGGTATATACTAACAGGCATTATATAATAGTCCAAATGCAATGACTACAGATGCATGTACGCAGGGTTAGCCTCATTCTGAAGTTAAACATTCTTAGATACCAACGAGAAGGTGCAAAACACGAAACTATAACAATACACAGTGTTGTGAATAGCCCACCTTCTCGCTGGTAGGGGTGGTGAAAAGGAAGGGAGAGAGGGACTGATACTCAGTTTTCAATTGAGTGTTGTAAGAGCCAATCACAGGAGCAAGTAAAAACATCAATGAACCAATCATGCATATAATGCACGATTGGTTTTGCTTCAACCAATCACGAGGCAAAGTAAACACAATCACGGATAACTAACCAATCAAATTCGAAAGCAATTACTTTTTGACACTCAATTGGAAACCACTCTAATTGGGAGAGTCTGCAATAGTGGATTGTTGAAACATTAACATTTTCTGGGTCTCCACTTCACCACCGTGGGAGTTAAATTATTGGGACCGAATGAAGAGCATGTCCATACAATGTACATCTATTTCTGCCAAATTTATGTAACTTTTTCCAGGACAATCCGCTCCTGTCCGTAATTGTGGGGTGTCAGTAATAATGCTGCTGGGTTAATTTGGAGATTTGAGAGTTGACTGTGCAATGTATTGAATAACCACATTATTTGATTTACCGTAACTGTATAGGGGGATTTCTTGATTTCTTGTTCTTCAACTGTCTTTTCCTTGCCAGTTCCAACCTCAGGTCCAGTGGGGGTGACATCAACAAATGCTTCATCCACGACACGGAAGCGAATCTTTTCATTAACATCCATGAACATTGCGTGGGTGCCTCCTTCTATCTCATACTCCCACACCCACAACTGCTCATCCTCATCACTTAAAAATGTTAATGGAAACTATGTATACTGTATGTAACAAATTAAATTGAATTGGAAATTTATTAGTATGAGCAAATACAGAACCTGGGCAAACTACACTGTACATGTACACACATGTATACAGGGAACACTGTACATAATTATATACATGTATACCTCTATTTAATATTTTTAATGTGTACATGTTCATGTATGTCTATTGTATATCATAATTTAGTATACAGTAGACCACGCAAGTGAATACTACTTTTCATGTGCTCTGATTGGCTACTCCTAAGGTGAGTATTTCCGAGTGTTGTTGTTCATTTGACAGAAAATAAAATATTAACTATTTTGTGCTGTCTATTCAAATGTGTGGCCCTCAGTATCGGTGAATAGTGGTGGATATTTAATTGCCGAGCCGCTTTGCAGCTCAGTAAATATTCACCACTATTCACTGTCTCCACTTCAGTGAATATTTGTTCAATTTACATGTACCTAAGGTGCATGTCTACTTTGCATGTTAATTCAAGCATTATAATTATGATTACCGAATACTGTATGTAAAAAAGGTATGGTCACATTTTTGTGACTAGATAAAATAATTTAGTTCCAACCACGGCGCAAATCCTGGACAGGATCCTGTAGGATCCTATTTAAGATCTTGTACAGGATCCTATGTAGGATCCTGAATACGATCCTCTAGGATACTACCCAGGATCCTGTCCAGGATTTGCACCAGGGAAAATAAAAACTGCACCTGCAATGTAGGAACAGAACATACATGTAATATCACTAATGGATAGTTCAGCAGTGTAACCATAAAATAATGCACCCGCAATACTTCTTTTTAATGTACTGTACCACCACTCTAATGGCGACCAGTTTTGCTTGAGAATGAATGGAAGTGTAAGGTAGGATTTGAGCAATATGATGAGAAATCTCATTCTTAATCAAGAGAAACATCTGTTTTCATTGTACTTGTGATTCAGTCACAATTTTGCAACTGGATGCAAAAGAAAAAATTCTAGTTGCATTTGCAAGCGTATTGGTCGCAATTTCCAGCCCTGATATATTGATGTTGCTACCGGTACTTTAAAAATGTAAAATGCAAGCACAGAACAAGGATACAACTTGGATGGCTGCTGTAGATATTCATAAGGGATTATGATGTCGTCAAAGAATTCCATGGAAACTATAGGATTAACAAATGATACAATAAAAACGTTTTGGTAAATAGAACATTTACTACACTTAAACTACAATATACATTTACAGGTAAATCCCCTCGGCTTGTGATACTGTAGGGGGTCTGGTCTCATTTAGTGACAGCTAGGCTGCTTAGCAATTTGTTTTCAAAAGACCCCTAAAAGTTAAATACAAATTAACAGGGGTTAAAAAGCCATTAAATGATTATGATTTTGATTGCAAAAAGTATGAAACATACATGTAGGTTGTCTGGAATTCAGGATTAAAGTCAGGAAAATTAGAAATGGGGAAAATATTTGGGAGTAAGGTCTGGCAAAGTCCAAATAAAAAAAAAAGATTTGGTTTTTGAGACTCTGAGGGTGAGCATGTTTATATTGTAATCCAGTGAGTGACACCCAGTGGCTAAATACAATGTATTTATTCGGGACTTGATGTGAGAGTGTGGGAGGAGGCAATTTTCTTTGGGAATGGGGGAACCATTGCCCCCCCCCCCTCCCTTATTCGACACCCTGGTGACAATCCTGTTAATATTTTGAGCAATGCCACAGTAAAAGATCATGCCTCAGGTGGAGGGGGTACACAGTGCTCCTTTTGGGGATAAAAAGTCTGTACATGTATGTACATACAATGTATACCTTCTATTAGTTTGTACTTGTAAGTTGCAATGTAGATAATACAACCTGAGTTTGTCTCTTTTACATGTACATGTAATATGTATGTATGACTTAATTTGCACTAATTAAACACTATTATATATATTAATATGTAATTAATGTACTTTTAATTAATACTAACTAGGCTAATATTGCATACATGTACATTGTACCTTGGACACCCTCATGGTTACAGCTTCGTATTCTTCCCATTAAAATCTCATCAATGAATGGGCGAAAGACAACAAAGCGAAAAGTAACTGTAAAACAAATACAATATTAATTTTGATGGGTTATTGTATAGCCCACTTTCAGTATCACATGTATATTATTAAATAATACATGTATATTATTGTACAGTCTGCTTCCCTTATCAGTGATGCATAAAGGTTTCAATATGAGGCTCCTGGGTAAATGAAATGTATCCTTTTCTCAGAGAATATAGAATAAAAAGCCATCCAGTCCTGCTTGAATTTTTGCTTGACTGTTGTTTTGCCATTTTTTATTAAGTTACTGGTCACACGATAAAATTTATTAACTGAGTAAGCTACTGGTCAATTAAGCCAAATATGGGAAAATATGGGAAGATTGGCAAGTTCATTCAGGAATAAATATCAGAAACTTCTATTAGATTGCCAGCTTTCTCTTAAGTCACTTCCAGCCCTAGATTTTAACTTAATAGGTTTTTGTGATTGTATTGTAAACTGAGTTATATATATATATATATATACATATACATGTAGACACTGTATTATTAGCTTTTAAATTTTTAACTTAAATTTTGCATATTTTGAATCTAGTATGTATATGTATATGTCTCATTAATTTGTATAAATTATTTAATGTAATTAGCGTAATGATATTTAGATTTAAAGGGCTACAAGTTTAGTAGTGTAATTAACACTATTACGTACTACATGTACCCTCTGTAAATAAAGCTGTTATTATTATTATTATTATTACAATATTTGGCTCTCTGTCAATTTGTATGGACATCATGCCAAATATTATACCATCCAGCCCCAGAATAATGTGGGAGAAAATAATATTTGATTATATAATTCTGAATAATATACATCACTTGATGATAGTATCCTATGTACAGTTAACCTGAGCTTGCTTATAACTCTGAATTGCTATATTATTATCATAAACATAAATATTCAACTACATTTGTACATGTACATCATGCAGCTAATAATACATGTAAGAACATACAGTACCTGGAGTATGTGATGAACCATCCCCAGGTACAATGTATGAATCACCTATAGTCAAAATATCATGTAGAACTATGCAAAGTCCAACATTGTGAACTACCTAGTAAATAAAATATATAAAATATTAAGAAGGTTAAATTGTTTACCTGCATGTCTATATAACTCTGTCATTATACTTTTCAATATAATATTACATGATCCACAGCTGAAAGTTGTAATTTGATTAATCTCAACATCTGTAAGCAAATACATGTACCGGTATTTGCATATACATGTAAGTTAATTTATATATGCATATATTTTATATATATAGTGCACATAATTTATATATAATGTACATGTAACATTATTAATTACATTACATATACTGGTACTGTAGATGCCTTACAGTATTTAGACTAACTGTGAAATAATTAACTGTATAATATAATGGCTCATAGTCTTATTTATACTGAATAACTGTATATTAATAAACTGTCTTGCAATCTATAATACCTAAAATAACTTTCTAATACAATGATGTAGTACATACATTGTAACAGTTGCTGAAGACAACATGGAACAGTCAATTCCAGTATGTATTAATTAAACCATATATTACTCGAAAGCATAAAGATACCCCTGTCTCAACCAATCACTAGCTATAGAACAGCATTACTAGATCACCCTTGACCAAGTTATCTTTAATTACCCGTCAACACCCATTCCACAGTATTTGGGACATGGAACTCTGAATTCTTAATTACTGAAAACTTACAAGATCATTGCATTTTTCCATTATTTAATAACTATAAAGTATAAAAAAAATATTGATTTTGTAATGTCGGCACACTCTTATCTTGTCATAAATTATCATTAATTACCTGAAATACAAAATTGGCTGTCACGGAGGGGAAAACCACAAAATTCCTATGAGCTACTTGCTTTATGTCAAAAACAAATAAAAAATATCAGGACACACAGTTCTTCACGCGCACCAATAGAGAAACAAAAAATTATTTCAGTTGCTATTAAGGGGGTGTTGCTATAGCTTGTCCAAGAGGGAACTTTCCCCTCCGTGACAAAATTAGGTAAAAAAGTTTTGATATTTCCAAAACAGTCTAAACTAAATTCACGATATTTTATAAACTTCTGAGTTCAAGTACAATACAACTATATATTAAATGAAAAATTTTTTTGAACTGCAACATTTCTTCGTTCTATTTCAATAATAACAAGCGTCACGGAGGGGAATTAAAACTTAAAAAGCTGTTTAAATTTCTTAGACATTGCATAAAATGTATCATTCAATAAATAAAAAAATTTCACTACACACAGTTCTTCACGCGCACCAATAGAGAAACAAAAAATAATTTCAGTTGCTATTAAGGGGGTGTTGCTAGAGCTTGTCCAAGAGGGAACTTTCCCCTCCGTGACAAAATTAGGTAAAAAAGTTTTGATATTTCCAAAACAGTCTAAACTAAATTCACGATATTTTATAAACTTCTGAGTTCAAGTACAATACAACTATATAAATGAAAAAAAAATTCTGAACTGCAACATTTCTTTGTTATATTTCAATAATAATATGTGTCACGGAGGGGGAAATTATGTCACGGAGGGGAATTAAAACTTAACAAGAGCCCATCTGGGCTTTCACTCGGGCCACATGAGATTGAAGATGAAATACACTTTCATTTGAAATCCTCTTAGTATCAAGTCGTGCTTTAATTCGCCAGTGAGAATGTCAAAAAAACAGACTGGTCTATTAATCGCTTTTATGGCATGACTTTGGTAACGCAGGATTCGAACAACAGAATACTGGCAATTCAAGTGTATAAATGCAATACAATGACATATTCAGACTTTGAATTTGATTGAAAATAGATCAAAACTCGGGGAAATGTCCGGCTAAAACTGTATGAATAAATGTGAAATGAAACATAAATTTCAAAGCAAGAAAAAAATTTGTAATTCCTATAAATGAGAAAGCTCTTCTATTAAGCCGCTTCTCATATACACAGACTGTTTCACAAAAAAACATTTGCGCTTATCGACACAAGAATTCAGTTGACCTTTCAAATAATTTATTCTGAGGTACGCATACTCTAAATCACAGATGTTAAATAACGCGATAATTAGAAGGAAAAATACATTAACAGACAAACTGAGAGGAAATTTATTCAAATCAAAAAGAGTTTACTTACAGTACTTACGTAACTGAACTTTCGTTTTGGATCTTTTGGTAGTGTTGTTGACAGCACCCACCTTCGTGCACATATGCACTGAATCGGAATGAAAGTCGAAGCCTACCTCAAACTTAACTTTCAGCTAACCTGTTTCCTTTCATTCCACAATGAATAATAATCTCATAAAGTTAATTAAAGCCCATAGCTTTCAATAAATTTGCCAGTGTCTGAATGAAACAGCTAGATCTTTTCCAATTTCTCTCACGAGTCACGGCAGAAGACAGTCTCAAGCTACAAAACTTGAATTTTGATCCTCTTCACAGTAACGTAATTTAACGTCTCAGATATTATATATATGCCCTATTTCAGCTAGCGCTGTGCATTTCAAATACTTTTTCCTCTCTCGTTGCTGGCAGTTCATGCTTCTTGTTCGTGTAGTTGCCGCATTTCAGTTGGCATACACTGAAAACATCTGCTTAACTAAGATTTGTAACAATCTTAGCGGATCATGTAAATATTCCGCTTGGCTCAATTGAGGGTTTCTGCCGTCAAAGTTCATTTTTTGTTTCAGTTTTCCCCATATTAGCCGACATGTATAATGTCTCGGGCTCTCAATCCAGTAGAAAGACTCTGGTTATTCTGTCGTAAAACATGCCTTAGCTGTACAAGACCGCCCACGATGGAATAGATTTCCGACAATGACTCATTGAAAGTGATATCTCCTTGTCTCGCCTAGTCTGAGAGCTTTGAACTTTCTTATCTGAGCGCGCCTGACGAGATCTAACCTTTGATTATAATTCGATACCCGTTGATATCCAAACGTGTTTGGATATTGTATTTCGCTTACGTTTCTAAATGTACATTGGTTCTGTCCAAACAGCGCTGATCGAATGTATTACGGCTCCTGGTTGTTCATGTATTTTTATGGTCAACAAGAGCGCCAGTTGAAATATCCTGAGCCTGTTGGAAGGCTTTCGCCCTCGCGGGTCGACCATTTTGATTTACTGTATTCACTTATGTAAATACATTAACCTGGCGATTGTTGCGTGACCAGCACAGTGCAATCTGATTGGTTTGAATTTGACCTTTAACACATGCGCAGAATCCGTCTGACATGAAATAATTTTTTTTTTACAAATAATAACGACTTGCATTTTAAGACTCGGCGCTGCCACAGGCAGCCCGAGTAAAAAGCTGTTTAAATTACTTAGAAATGTATCATTTTCATACATTCAACACAATAATTATATGTTGTTTGTATATACCCAAATCAGGTAATTGTAACCTCTGAGCATGCTCATAGCAGCAATGCATTGTGGGCAAAAGTTCATTTGAGCATGCTCATAGCAGCAATGCATTGTGGGCAACCTTTGCCATGTGCTCCATGTAAATGTACCTAGTAATAAGTTTGATTGCTCATAGATTTACATTTACAGCCTTGCTTATCTGTTCCCAGAATAATTACATAATGTTATTTTGGTTAAATTAATATTCCATTGGGATTAATTAAGACAAAATTGGTACGACATTGTTACGGGACAAAACTTTCCCCTCCGTGACTTCCCCTCCGTGACGCTGGTCCTTTTTACTTACCTTCTAGCTGGAGAAGTTAGAGAAATTAAACATTTGATTACTTGATGTCATTTGTTAGTTGATGAACTAAATGTTTAATAAATCTTGTGTTTAAAGTTGTAGCTTTTATATATTCACAGGAATTTGGGGTTAGTTTTGGAATTGTACTTTTTGTGAGTTCTCTGTTCGGCCCTCCGTGACAGTGAACATTAAAAATAATATCTCCCTGGGTATTTTACAAAACATTTTGAAATTCATCACACCTAAAGAGCTATTGAAAATGGTATACATGATGGTTCAAAAGTTTGTTTAAATGCAAGTATCTACAATTGTTGGGCATCTTTCAATCTTGTGATTTTCCCTTCCGTGACATGCAAAATACTGTGGAATGGCCCAATTGCAGATCTCCGTAAGGGTAACATTTTCTCCTTTTGGTAAAGATTAACTACTGTAGTTACTAATTTCAACACAGGTTTGCAAAATATTGTTTGTTTCTATAGATACATCTCTGATAATAAAAAAGATCATGTAGCCATGCATCCTTCCATCTTAACTATTCAAATGCAAATTCTAGTAATATTATCAACCTAAGACATAACAAATTCAGTCACCAAAACGTATTTTGCGCTTTCAAAAGCAAGGAGTGTCACGGATCAAATGTTTTCCAGTGTGAGTGATAAATGCCAGCTTCAACTATTGGAAATGACATGCAATTATTACAAACATATATATATTCAAACGTTTCTTGTGCCTGGGGTTTCAGTTTATGTTTCCTCACTGCCATCCATACAAGTTTTTACCTTTAAATCAATGATAATTATTTAAAAATATATATTATATAAATACAAATTGTAGAATACGCATGGAATTCATCCGAATATTCCGGCCAATATCTTTTTGTAGTCACTGTCAGTGTTATATTACGATTTATGGCAGATACAGCAAAGGTACAAAATTGTATAATTTAATGAAAAAAAAATCAGGACCTGGCTAATCCACAGATTGAATTCGAATTTAGTGTGAGTATACTGTATATAATGATTACTACTTGTGGTAATTATTACTGCTACAAGCTGTACTGTATATCTTGCTATAAAAAATCAGAGCAGCCAGATCAACCGACAGGGCTTTGAAAACAATCGCAAAATCTCTGTCTGCATCCCTCCACATTTTGATCGAGGTTAGCTTGTGACTACCCCAAGACTATTAAAATTCCATTCCCACGGCACAGCTTGGTATGCTTATCGCATTTATATCGAGATACTCTGGGCACAAAACCAGTCTGTGGTAATAATTATCCACTCTGGTAAATTTGCATTTGAATCTATATATATTTAAAGGGATGGCTACATATGATCTTTTTATCAGAGATAATAACAAACAATATTTTGTGAACATGTTGAAAGTAACGGTACCGGTAATCTTTACTGGAAGGAGTAAATGTTACCCTTCATGAAATTGTGCAATTGGCTGTTGATGGGTAAATATTACTTGGTCATTAGGGTTATCTACAATGTACATGTAGTACGTAATGCTGTACTCTGATTGGTTGAGACAGGAGTAACCTTTACACTTTAGAGTATTATGGTTTTACTCTATATAGAGATTGACTGCTCCATATTGTCTTCGGCCAATGTTTGTATACATGTACATACATCACTGCTGGGAGCTACAAGTACATACAACATGTACAATGTACATGTATGTCATGCTGGCTGCTGCAACTGGAGCTTTTCATGTATAAAACAACCAATATGCAACAACAATATTTATTCTTACCAGCTCATGCAACTATGAATACTCTTCCAACTTACATGACACATGCCCTTATATAACCCCCTCGAAGAGACCCAGGCCCCAGCAAAACATTTTCCACTTACCGTATTTCCTCGATTAAGCACCCTCCCTCAAATAAGCTCACCCCCACCCCCTCGATTAAGTGCCCCCTTTAGCTTACAAGTGCACAATATTCTAAATAAGCACCCCCTTCGATTTAGGGTTTCTGCCGTCAAAGTTCATTTTTTGTTTCAGTTTTCCCCATATTAGCCGACATGTATAATGTCTCGGGCTCTCAATCCAGTAGAAAGACTCTGGTTATTCTGTCGTAAAACATGCCTTAGCTGTACAAGACCGCCCACGATGGAATAGATTTCCGACAATGACTCATTGAAAGTGATATCTCCTTGTCTCGCCTAGTCTGAGAGCTTTGAACTTTCTTATCTGAGCGCGCCTGACGAGATCTAACCTTTGATTATAATTCGATACCCGTTGATATCCAAACGTGTTTGGATATTGTATTTCGCTTACGTTTCTAAATGTACATTGGTTCTGTCCAAACAGCGCTGATCGAATGTATTACGGCTCCTGGTTGTTCATGTATTTTTATGGTCAACAAGAGCGCCAGTTGAAATATCCTGAGCCTGTTGGAAGGCTTTCGCCCTCGCGGGTCGACCATTTTGATTTACTGTATTCACTTATGTAAATACATTAACCTGGCGATTGTTGCGTGACCAGCACAGTGCAATCTGATTGGTTTGAATTTGACCTTTAACACATGCGCAGAATCCGTCTGACATGAAATAAATTTTTTTTTACAAATAATAACGACTTGCATTTTAAGACTCGGCGCTGCCACAGGCAGCCCGAGTAAAAAGCTGTTTAAATTACTTAGAAATGTATCATTTTCATACATTCAACACAATAATTATATGTTGTTTGTATATACCCAAATCAGGTAATTGTAACCTCTGAGCATGCTCATAGCAGCAATGCATTGTGGGCAAAAGTTCATTTGAGCATGCTCATAGCAGCAATGCATTGTGGGCAACCTTTGCCATGTGCTCCATGTAAATGTACCTAGTAATAAGTTTGATTGCTCATAGATTTACATTTACAGCCTTGCTTATCTGTTCCCAGAATAATTACATAATGTTATTTTGGTTAAATTAATATTCCATTGGGATTAATTAAGACAAAATTGGTACGACATTGTTACGGGACAAAACTTTCCCCTCCGTGACTTCCCCTCCGTGACGCTGGTCCTTTTTACTTACCTTCTAGCTGGAGAAGTTAGAGAAATTAAACATTTGATTACTTGATGTCATTTGTTAGTTGATGAACTAAATGTTTAATAAATCTTGTGTTTAAAGTTGTAGCTTTTATATATTCACAGGAATTTGGGGTTAGTTTTGGAATTGTACTTTTTGTGAGTTCTCTGTTCGGCCCTCCGTGACAGTGAACATTAAAAATAATATCTCCCTGGGTATTTTACAAAACATTTTGAAATTCATCACACCTAAAGAGCTATTGAAAATGGTATACATGATGGTTCAAAAGTTTGTTTAAATGCAAGTATCTACAATTGTTGGGCATCTTTCAATCTTGTGATTTTCCCTTCCGTGACATG
The DNA here is from genome assembly GCA_030867875.1 of Actinernus sp. WN-2022. Lineage (NCBI taxonomy): Eukaryota > Metazoa > Cnidaria > Anthozoa > Actiniaria > Actinernidae > Actinernus > Actinernus sp. WN-2022. The sequence continues at coordinate 84,338,877 of JAOWCC010001634.1, read as the reverse complement.
CAAAATACTGTGGAATGGCCCAAAATTTTGCAGATCTCCGTAAGGGTAACATTTTCTCCTTTTGGTAAAGATTAACTACTGTAGTTACTAATTTCAACACAGGTTTGCAAAATATTGTTTGTTTCTATAGATACATCTCTGATAATAAAAAAGATCATGTAGCCATGCATCCTTCCATCTTAACTATTCAAATGCAAATTCTAGTAATATTATCAACCTAAGACATAACAAATTCAGTCACCAAAACGTATTTTGCGCTTTCAAAAGCAAGGAGTGTCACGGATCAAATGTTTTCCAGTGTGAGTGATAAATGCCAGCTTCAACTATTGGAAATGACATGCAATTATTACAAACATATATATATTCAAACGTTTCTTGTGCCTGGGGTTTCAGTTTATGTTTCCTCACTGCCATCCATACAAGTTTTTACCTTTAAATCAATGATAATTATTTAAAAATATATATTATATAAATACAAATTGTAGAATACGCATGGAATTCATCCGAATATTCCGGCCAATATCTTTTTGTAGTCACTGTCAGTGTTATATTACGATTTATGGCAGATACAGCAAAGGTACAAAATTGTATAATTTAATGAAAAAAAAATCAGGACCTGGCTAATCCACAGATTGAATTCGAATTTAGTGTGAGTATACTGTATATAATGATTACTACTTGTGGTAATTATTACTGCTACAAGCTGTACTGTATATCTTGCTATAAAAAATCAGAGCAGCCAGATCAACCGACAGGGCTTTGAAAACAATCGCAAAATCTCTGTCTGCATCCCTCCACATTTTGATCGAGGTTAGCTTGTGACTACCCCAAGACTATTAAAATTCCATTCCCACGGCACAGCTTGGTATGCTTATCGCATTTATATCGAGATACTCTGGGCACAAAACCAGTCTGTGGTAATAATTATCCACTCTGGTAAATTTGCATTTGAATCTATATATATTTAAAGGGATGGCTACATATGATCTTTTTATCAGAGATAATAACAAACAATATTTTGTGAACATGTTGAAAGTAACGGTACCGGTAATCTTTACTGGAAGGAGTAAATGTTACCCTTCATGAAATTGTGCAATTGGCTGTTGATGGGTAAATATTACTTGGTCATTAGGGTTATCTACAATGTACATGTAGTACGTAATGCTGTACTCTGATTGGTTGAGACAGGAGTAACCTTTACACTTTAGAGTATTATGGTTTTACTCTATATAGAGATTGACTGCTCCATATTGTCTTCGGCCAATGTTTGTATACATGTACATACATCACTGCTGGGAGCTACAAGTACATACAACATGTACAATGTACATGTATGTCATGCTGGCTGCTGCAACTGGAGCTTTTCATGTATAAAACAACCAATATGCAACAACAATATTTATTCTTACCAGCTCATGCAACTATGAATACTCTTCCAACTTACATGACACATGCCCTTATATAACCCCCTCGAAGAGACCCAGGCCCCAGCAAAACATTTTCCACTTACCGTATTTCCTCGATTAAGCACCCTCCCTCAAATAAGCTCACCCCCACCCCCTCGATTAAGTGCCCCCCTTAGCTTACAAGTGCACAATATTCTAAATAAGCACCCCCTTCGATTTAGCACCCTCCCCCCCCCCCCCCCCCCCCCCCCTTTTGCACATGATGAAAACTGACAAAACTGCATGCACGTGCTGTTAACTGTAAATGTATAGTGTACAATGTATTAACTATTATTAAGCTTAAAGGACTTGCTTGTTTTGGCAGAGACATCATGTTACATGTACATGTCCGGACCCCACGATTCATTGCAAACCTATTACCCAAATAAAAAAAACCCAACCATTTTCGATCCCAAATCATTTTAGAACGACTTTAAATACATCTGAACTATAATGGAGAATTTTGTACTTTTGAAGTCTTGGAATCGTGGTGTGCCATAAGTCATAACATGATCTAGAAGTCTTACCCTTTGGCTTTGTTTAATTTGTTCAGTTGTTGCTGGCTCGTTCGCACTCTTACCTTATTTGCGAGTTTCTTGTTCAGTTTATTTGCTATTGCGTCCTGTATATCAAGAGAAAAGAGCCAAGGTTTTATCTGAACTGTATCCTTCATCTCTGACAGGACAAACATGTTGTTTTAGCTGATATCATCGGCCTCGAGCCGCTTCGAAAATCTTCCTCCTTCAAAAATCACCAGGCAGTCATGCAAAACAGTGAGGGCCTGGGTTAGAACAATGGTACCACAGGTAAACCAGATGACAAATCGAGCCGAGTGCGTTCGACATAATGTTTTTGGCTACTTGTGCCAACAAACATAACCGGCCTTTGGACTTCAGTGTTCTGGACTACACTCGGTTGGTATTAACAGACTGACTATTGTGGGTGTAAAGTTATTAAAGAGGGATTCAGTCACTTTGTTTTCTAATTATAGAAACTGGTACCTTTCCTCTTGGGATACAGAAAAACAAAAAAAACATTTCTCAAGGGAAAAGTCTGGTGGTCTGAAATAGGACAAAAAAACAGGCAAGCTGACTATGTCTACTGATTCACTAATGCTCGTGATCATTTATATATAATAGAATGGACCTTTTTCAGGAATGCAATCACATGGTTGTACTCGATAAATGTAATTCATATAGCGATGTTTCGTGTCATTAATGTGCCAACCAGAGATCCACAATGTCTCAATGCTTTTCGAATTTCAGTAGGATTCATGGACTGACTGATAATATTATTTCTAACCATGTTCACGGCTGTCTAAACACAGATGCTATTGTAGCATACATGTACATGTGACTTTTGCTTTAGCTAATAGCTATCTATATCCCTTGTGAATATTTAGGGTGTGTCATTCTAAATGTGAAATAAAGTCCTCGTTTTTTTTCGATCACTGGGGTCGCCACGAATATTATCGATATTTCAAAGTACTCCTGACGCTGTAATGCGGGTATCAGCGGCCATCCCGAGGGGGCGGCCCCCGGGCACCCAGGGGCATTTGTCACAGCAGCCATGACAAATACATGCTAAAACCCCTCGGGTGGGGCAGAAAATTGTGACAAAAACCCCCACCCCTGGGGCAACCTGGGCAACATATAAGTATTAGCAGCTAAACGTTTTAGAAGTGTCAACAATCTTAATAGTTTTATACAAATATTATCCTTTATTTCTTTGTTCTGTCTTCCGACAGTGGATGGCTTAATTTAATCTCTTAATTTGAATGATAATGATATGACTTACCTCAAGGACAAAGAAATCGAAGAACGTCGATCGATCGAGCGAGTCCTGTGGCGAAAACCGCTGAACGTTGAGACAGCAGATTACGTGCAAACCCCGTGGGTATGTCCCCGGGGTATTTTGACGAAAACGCAAAAGCGCTCTAATGCCCCGTGTGTGGGGCATGTTTTTGCTACAAATGCCCTGCTAAGCCCTGGGTTGCCCGTGGGTTGCCCGGGGGCCGCCCCCTCGGGATGGCCGCTGATACCCGCATAATACCGAGAGGATGTACTGAAGCTGGCCTCAGATCCAATGTCAATATAATCGTAAACTGGACATGATCCGAACTGAGAAATCGGGCCATTTACTATATATTTTAAGCCATTACTTTTAAAGGGAACGAATAAACACGACACTACGACAACCGGCAGGTACAAAATGCAGACTGGAAAATGCAGACTGCAGACTGGAAAATGCAGACTGCAGACTGGAAAACGCAGACTGGAAAACGCAGACCGGAAAATGCAGACCAGACAAAATCAATAAGAAACATCTATCGGTCTGTAACAGGGCGACTCTGCAAGGCTTTAGATGACTTAGATCCTTATTTTTTTTGGGTTATACACGTCTTATGCGGGGTCTTGCTTTTTTCTTGACTGCATGCCAGCGTGACAATATTTCCTTAAAAAAAACAGAAAGAAAAAAGCTATATATTCCGAGGTATTTTGAATTATTTACTTACTTTTTAATTACGTTCGTATTTAGCCGGGTCCTGTCTTTGTTAAATTGATTCAGTCCCATCTTCTTTAGCCTGCTTGCAGGCGGTGGAGGGTGTTTTTTCGCGCAGCAAACGGATCATCGAAGCGGCCGCCATATTGGCCGAGCGTGATTGAGACCTGGGATCGAATGACAAATGGAGTGGGGTGGGGGAGAAGAAGCAGATCTGAAGCAGGCTACATCTTCTGTCCACCATTTTAAGTTTATTGTTATGCACAGGAAGCCCAAAGCAGCCTCTCCGATTACATATAAATGTGGGTTTCCTGTTTGGTAAAGCGGACACCCTTGGGTCCGTAACTGGAACTGTCCGCTTACGGGAATAGTTCTCGTAAGCGGACACTTGTGGAATATAGGATGTGTCCGCTTACGGGAGCTACAATAAAGACCCTGGGGGGTACTCAGAAGAGTTTTGGGTAGGGGTGTGCCGCGGAGACCTCAAAACCCTGACCCTATCCCAGACTTGAAGCAAAAAATAAATACCCTATCCCAGACGTGATCTTGTGATGTTTACACAGCATAACATTAGATACATGTATCAATGAGTCCAGATACCGAACAGTTTTTAATTACAATTACACTACGAAATCCGTTGTTTTGTTTTAATATGGTATTTTAAGCTGTAGTGTAGTCGATAGAGCGCTTAGCATGGCGTCAACGACAAGTATATCAAAATCCATACCCTTTCCAGACCAAAACCGTAAAAAGGATACCCTATCGCAGACCTCGGCAGCTCAACTGACCATACCCTATCCCGCGGCACATGTACCCGTATAGCCCATATAAGGGAGTACCCCCCCCCCCCCCCAAACCGGGAATACAGCTGCAGGAATATGATGTCGTCATCATTGTGAGCTCATGTCGGTACATAAATCTGTACACACAAGAATTAGAAGATATATTTGCAAATGGAAGACTGCTTCATTGCGCTTAAAGACTTGAGTTGCATGTCCACCAAGATATCATTGACGCGTGCAACGGCTTGAGACAGTCGCTCTTTTCCTTGCCAGTCAGAGAAGTCTGCAACTTCTTAGCAAGTTCCATCGCACCTTGTACAGAATTAACTTCTGGAACTCTCAGCGGCTGGTCAAAGTCCTCGATCGTCTCTTCATACAATACACAAGATTATTTGGATGACAGTTAACTTTACTGTAATTGCTCTAGAACTGTATCAAATAAACCGATAAAGCGAATTGCGGAAAAGTTCTAAGCTAACACCGGTGCGAAGTTGATTGATTGCAACATAATACTCATAATCGTTCTAGTAATGGGATTATTCTGCTGGGGTGTCCACTTTATACGGATTGGGCGAGGTTTGTTGTTGGATCATGGGTGACTGGCCGCGCAGCAACAGATCTCACGGAGCAATACCTATGGCCGATTTTTTTTTTAGGTCTTAGATCCGTCTTTGAAACGTGGATAAGAGAGTTAGCACTCGTTCTCAAAAGGAGGTTTATTACGTCACATGAACTAACCCTAGGCCCCTACGACTTTATACCCCGTCAACGTTAACCGTTAACTGAAAAACGTTTCAAGCTTGAGCGCCCAGGAAAACGACGTTTAGTGTTGAGGACTAGTTTGTGGACGATCGTTTTAATAGACAAGAAAGTTCAAGAAAGTCCTTAATTGACTTAATTTAATAGCCTCTCCAAGAACAATTTATATATAATTGGAGAGGCTGATTTGGGCTTCCTGTGCATAGAAATAATTTTAAAATGGTGGACAGAAGAAGATGGGACTGAATCAATTTAACGAAGACAGGACCCGGCTAAATACGAACGTAATTAAAAAGTAAGTAAATAATTCAAAATACCTCGGAATACATAGCTTTTCCTTTTTATTTGTTAAGGAAATATTGTCATGAAAAGCTCGTATTCGGCGTGGCTCGCATACACGGCGTGGCTGGCGCCGGCATGCAGTCAAGAAAAAAGCAAGACCCCGCATAAGACGTGTATAACCAAAAATAATAAGGATCTAAAAGCCTTGCAGAGTCGCCCTGTTACAGACCGATAGATGTTTCTTATTGATTTTGTCTGGTCTGCATTTTTGAGTCTGCATTTTTGAGTCTGCATTTTCCGGTCTGCATTTTCCAGTCTGCATTTTCCAGTCTGCATTTTCCAGTCTGCAGTCTGTATTTTCCTGTCTGCAGTCTGCATTTTCCAGTCTGCATTTTGTACCTGCCGCTACTACAACTACAAGCTGGAATGCCACGTGCTTTTGCGTTCAGGACTTTCGCAAAATGTACGAAATTTCCCTCCAAAGTCCGTAAAACTTTTGTCAGCCCTAGAAAAACTCAACATCTTGGCATTTCAGTCGAAGAAACTTTTGGTTCTAGCAAAATAATAGCTACGAATGGTCCAACTTTTCTCGCGTTTCAAAGTTTTGCGAAGTCACGCGCCAGAACGAGGTTAATTTATTAAAAATGGCGAGACACAGGGAACCCAACGGACACCAGATTAGGATGGCGTTCTCCTTCGTCGAACGCAATTATGGGTGCAATCAGAATACAGGTCTCGAGAGGTTCCGTGCAACACGATCTCGAACTTAAAGTAATGATTATTATTACTTGTCCATATCAAAGTCATTGCGAACAAAAGCCGCCTACATATCGAGATCCGGTGACCACTTCCGGTATCGGCCCAGTCATCTCACTCAAACATACATGGTTTTGGGAGCTATTTTGCCTTCTAAAACAAATAAACTGATTTATAAAAAAATTCTACCTTAAAATTAAAGTTAAATAACATCTAATCTGCAACTGGTATCTGTTTGGAGTGACTAGGTTAAGATTTCGACTGAACAAATATGAATTTGCTTTCGCGAGTGAAGTTAATTTTTACAAGGCGTTACTCGTTTATGGACGACCAAGCAGAGGAAAACTGGATTTATCTTGGAAACGCATGTCTGAACTGACTTTCTACTGCTGAATTCAGATAGGAGAATGAATTTACAGTGTTTTAATGTATAGATTATTGAGGTTTCTTGAGTTTAGAATGTTATAAATCGCTGTTAAAGATCCATTTCGTGCTATTTTTTCTTGTGTGACCACCTTTGTAATGGCGGGAGCTGCAGTAGGAGAGATTTTGAAGCGGTCAAAACGAAAGCAGAGAATTCTCCTTCGTATAGTTCCGGTATCAACAAGTACTGAGCCACATTATAAACTGTTATCCCTCTCAAATAAAATCGCATTTACTTAAAAGCGATGACCAATACCAAATGTCTTGACTAGCTCTTCTGGCTGTGTGCAATTATTTTTGATTTTGACGAATCGCTTTAAAAGTAACGATAATCATTATTACTCTTAAAAACAGTCAAGACCAGTCAAGGATGAAGATAAACAATTGTCGACATGACCCGCTTAGTGTAGTGGCCATGCCATCTGCACTATGCTGCACTACAGGCAAAGCCGGTTACGAGTTCGAGCGCCCAGTAGGACCGCTCTTCTTGTTTACCTGTGAGCCCTTGCTCTAGGTGAGTGAGAACCCGTCGTTTTCCCGTGAACTCGTCCGATGGTTAGGCTCGGGTTAGGATTTACCATTACTTTAAAGCGACTTGAGAAGTAATGATAATCATTATGGCATTGTTCCGTGCAACCGCAATAGGCGGTTCTCACTTCATGTAGGCAGACATGAATTACTACCAAATTGTATTGTGCATTGTGTTCTAATCTATTGTGTATTTCGTTCTATTGTTTTGTATTGTGTTAATTCTATTGTATTTTACCACCCAATAGGCACACGCGGCAAAACGTTATGCTCCCCTGGGCAAAGGAACGAAGGCTCTGGAGTTCAAATACAAGTTTCCGAGGTCTTAAACTTTTAGTAAACTCACAGTGAATTGCGAATGAAGAAAACTTCAACCTGTTAAAGTCTAAGGCTTAGCTTTTAAGCACTGGTATATAATCAACTAACGTCGATTGAGGTATGCTAACCGCCGTGGAAAGCGAGTAGCAGCTGACGTTTCGAGCGCTAGCCCTTCATCAGCTTTTAAGCAGTTTTCTTGTTTTTCGCGAAAGATTTCACGTAAATATGCATACGTACTTATGGGTGATTGCCTCTGTTTTCTTTTAGCTTCGGCTGGAACTGGGAAGAAGCGAACGCGACCGGCTCACCAAAAGCGCACGCGCGTGACGTTTTGCCGCGCAGAATATAATTAATTTAAACCACATTTACGAACTAGGCGCAAAAAAACCGCATCCCAAATCTCGGCACTGGTGCCAATTTTACCCGTTCCGAGACCACATTTCAAATGTATTATGCACCGTGCCGAAATTTGGGGTGCGGTATTTTGCGCATGTAAATAATGTTTTAAGTTCAGTCAAGTCAATCTCTATTTACCATACAATATGTTTACAAACAAAATAAAATGAAATATATAATACAGTATGTTTCTTTTGATTATTTGTTTGTATCTTTTGTCTATCTCGATATATTATTGTAGATCTATGTGGAATATGTTATATTATCTGTATAGTATGTATATATATGGAAGGTGTTCAGTGAGAAAAACCCCAAGGAGCTTGTACAGGCACTGACAACCTGTTGCCCCTGAGTTTCATTGCGCGACTTCTGAAGCATATATCGAAAGTAGGATATTCACGGTTGCAATATTTTATTGTATTCATTTATTGATCAGAAACCGAATAGGAAAGAATTAGCCCATATACATACAAGCCGTAAAAGCGCTTGGGCTGCCTGTGGTAAATGAAAACACCCTATTGCCAGCTATAACTTTAATCGAATGCGCTCGCTTTTAGTTTAAAACTGTTGTGTTATCAGATGTTCTCCTATTATACGCTATTATAAATTTAATCAACTAAATTGTTGAGTATTTACCCCGAACCGAACCCTGGTGCAAATGGTGGACTATATTGTGCTCTAGATTAGACGTAAAGTACTACACAAGTTTGAAGGACATTTTGAAAGGGGTTGACTAAAAATAGCGTCTACTAATATCCCGAGTGTTCCTCCCAGTACCAGTGAGTGCTTTCCCTTCCTCAGGGAAAATAAGAAAAGGCCTTCGTTCTTTCTATCTTTACCCTCCCCTCCCCTTACTCGCTAGTCAAGTCAAGTCAATCTTTATTTACCATATAATATATATGTTTACACTCAAAATCAAATAAAATGAAACGAAGGAAATAAAAACCAGCGAGCGTACCGAGTGACTCGAACTATCAACCTTATGAACACGACTTATATTCCGCTCCTCTACCCACCGTCCCGAGACCCACGTACTACAGACACGTTCGTTGAAATTTGGAAGAGAAAATAACCATGACATCTTCGTATCAATAACTGTATGCAAAAAGTGCCCGGCAAACAATGCTTCCTAATGATACATGAAAACATATAATGGTTTCATTGTACAGCAATTCCTACCAGAAATGATAGAAAATATGCACTGATTTCATTGTTTTGTGTGATGCAAGAACAATGTAGGGGGTATTTCTCCAATTTACGATAGTAGTCAAGCAAGGAGGCTCGCACTACAAATGGGAACATTATTTAACCTAACTTTACAATCTATAAGCCATGTAATTTGAACTAGAACAATTTCATGAAAATAATTTTCATGGATTGTAAACATTTTATGGTTTTACGTTATGCGTCAAAAGTAAACCACAGCTAATACATATACAGAGTTACACAGACATGTTCAGCAAGGAAGTTATAACGGTTGCATTTACTGCACAGCATCTCTAATTGCTGCGAACGCAGCGAGCAGCAACCTATTTCGAACGTCTTTGATGCGCATACCGAGTTCATATGAATTATTTTGGGTTCCTCGACCTACATTGTACTCGTTATCATTTCATCGGAGCAGAGAACTGGTAACTACAATCACGTGCTTTCGGTAGTTGGCTCAATATAACCACAACAATCCCCGCTTCTATCGCTTTAGGTAAGTAGGATATTTCACAAAAAGTTATTGAAACATTCTTTCAAAACATTAGGATGCTGTTTACTCATGCTTTGGGTTGTGAAATAAAACTCTGTTTCCTCGGTGAATGCGCCTTGTATCCGAGCAGAGTTTCTGTGTTTGTTTCTTTCCTTACCAGAGTAACTGACGATACGATCAGATGTTTTCCCGGTGCTGTGGGAAGGCTAGAAGGATTAAAGCCTTGTCTGGCGGCTGTTCCTTGCTTTAACGAACTGAAGAACAGCTGCTTGACTCATTGTGTTCACGCATTTAATGCAACTGATCAAACTGAAACGATAACAAATGAACTGGGTCGTTAAAACACACGGCTGAATGCGCGCTGTCGACGCTAGCGATCCCTCACTACATTACAATGTACTCCTGTGACGTCGTATAAATACAGGCCGCCCAAGTTCTAACTATGTATATCGAAGGCGAACCAGTGAATTACAAGGTTTGAATGGGAGTTCTTCCGATAACTCGGAATAATAACGTAAATTTAGTTACAGATATTCTGTAATACAAGGTAAATAAAGGAAGAAGGCTTAACTTGAAGTTATTTTGTCGTCCTGTTTGTGTTCAGGGCCCGGTTCCTGAAAGCCCGATTAGCACTAATCCAGAGTTAATTACCATGACAACTAATACGTTTTGTTGAGAGTTAATCCAGGATTAGCGATAATCGGGCTTTCAGGAACCGGGCACAGGTCACTAGAACGGTGCTTTATGGAGAACTCCTATACAAACCTTGTAATTCACTGCTTCGATATACATAGTCAAACTTGGGCGGCGTGTGGTATAAACATATACATGCACTATTCAATGCACCACGGACGTTCAGCGGATTATAACTTAAGAAGTCAAATACATTTATTTATCGATAATTAAGCAACTAAAGGGTTTTGATGAAGTGTTGATGGCAAATTCAGGCAATTTATTTACTTGTGCACCAATCAGATTATATTAAACTATACAATTTAATTTCATATACTATACTTCTTGCAGCACTTTGACACTTTTGTTAGAAACCTCTAGTGTGAGACGACAATATTTTTTAATGCACTTTAATGCCTATGCAAGAGATTTTTACATAATACAAGAAATACGATTTCTCTGTTCGTTATTCATAAATAAAAGCGACAAATAGGAGCAAAAGGAAACATGACGGACAGAGTAATGATACCAGTTTCGTTTTGGCTCAAAGGAGCACACAGTGTAGTGATACAAAAGGAGAATATTGTGATAAGCTGATGTTCGTCCTTTCAACTCCTTTTCCATCCTTGCCCTCCTCTTCGGTTCTCCTCTTCTTCATCAACACTGTCACCGTCTTCGTTACTTTGGTCGTCATCATCAAATTTCAGGCATTCCGTTTCTGTTGTCTTTATCCCGCAGTACATTTTCAAGAGTTTTTCAAGACGCCAGGCTTCATCTTCGCTGTCGTCGTCTTCAAATTGGTCAGTCTTCGTCACTCTCAGTAAGTCTTCATCCTCTGCCTCAATGTATTCTTCCTCATTCAGCCCGTCAGACGATTTTGAATGTTCGTCACGGATAACACCTTCATCATCTGCTTCCCTTCCTTCCTCGCAGTTTTCCTCCACGCTGGTTCTCTCTTATTCTTTCTCGTCATTTATTAAAGAGTCAGACAACTGAGTTGTCGGACTGTTTAATAAATGACGAGTTTTCACTTTCAGCTATTCTGCAAATGGCAAAATGTTGAAAGCTCCAGTATGATGCCACGCCGTTTAGCTTGTCTTTGATTTCAGGAGTACTTGACTCGCCAAACTCACTGTTGCTTGTATCAGGTGGTCGTTCATATTTTCCCACTAATTCTACAGGAACGCGCTCAGAAAAATACCTCTCGACAAGGACGGAACACCTCCGGGATATTGATGACCACATGCGCACTTGTCCTCCCAGCAACATGAGGAAGACGCCTCCGAGACCTCTGTCGCAACAGCCAGATTGTCATTAGCTTCAATGCGCGCCTTTGTCGCCAGGCGACCTCTTGCAGCATCTACAACACGTTTTGATAGCCGCGACGACAAAATTACAGCAACGATAACCACTGCGGAAAGAGCAAGTCAATTCTAAAGTCTTTTTAAATATGTTTTGCAAACCCAATAAAGAACTCCGATTCTCGTAAAATCTTCTACCAACTCATCAGATAATTGTATTATGCGTTGTTTTGTACGTGCGGCCGGTCCATTGTGACGTCATGTTCCTTTCCTGCGCGCATATATGCGTTGGCGCCATTTTGTTGCGCGCGCATGGAATCACGGGTTATACATTCTCGACCCCAGAGCCCTCTTCTTTTTCTAAGATAGAGGGTGCGTAGTACGAAATAAAAAGGGTCTGGGGTCGACAATGGGTACTTGTGATACTTGCTAGGAGAATGTGACAAGAATATCAATTTTGTGATGCTTTATCGAAGCACCTCTCACGTAGCAAAATGGTTGCAGAAACAACTTCTACGCTTTGCAACAAATTTTGGTTTTCTTGCTCGTATTACCACTGGCGATGCAACCTCTTGTACAACAAATCTAGAAAGAACACTTACGATTAGCTGGCAAGCGACGAAGCGCGCATTCACAACGTAAAACGATATTACCAATAACTAGTACGATCTCCACAATGCTATCCACCTGATGTCCTTATCCAGAGGATACACTGATAAGCTAATTAGGTTAACACTTACCCACTGGATAGGGTTTATCCGTACATAGCGTTATACACTCTTTCAACAACGACCAAACTGCCTTTAATGCTATTATCAAGAAATCAATAAACCATTTATTTATATCTATCCATCTCTTGTGTATATATATAAATGACTCATTTTATCAAATTATTATACATCAAACTCAGCTTCATTAGCAAAATATTTAAAATAAAACAAGAGATAAATAAATGAAATTACTATAACTCTTTTGGAAACTTGTTTGACATTTACTATCGGAATATAAAACATTTAGTCCGTACATTCCGCAGTCCCGTCCCCGCGATCTTGATATTTCGCGGTTAACTTTTTCGACGACTGCGGGATCATATTTGCGGCCATCTTGGATCTGACCGAGAAGACCCCGGGAACGAGGTTGATTTGCGGCGGTACAAGCCTATTATCAGGAGCGTCCGTTTCCTATATTTCACCTGAATCAGCACATACCCAGATCAGGTTATTTTTAGAACACCTGAGGTGTATAAATCCCATACGCTCGTGCGAAAGGTCGATAGCATGCTTATTTTGCAACAATGGCGATGTTTTCTTGTTGTGTGCAATAACAATAGCTTCGGTTACACTAGACCAGTTTTACTAGGTATATTGGAAATTTACCCGGGTAAATTCGTGTTTTCGTGTCTAAACGATTTCCCCAGGAGAAAGCATACCTAGGTATATTTCCATAGTAAGAAAAAAAAGAACAATGTAACTTTCCCTTGATAGCACCCAGATAAGTCTTAGGGGTCGCTGCCGACTACAGATAGTACAGCCAATGAAATTTCGAGGATCTGACAGCTCTCGCCACAAAGTTACTGGGGCGTGATATTCAACTGTCTTCGTGTAACCGCTGTACCCAGGTAAATTCAAACCCCAGATGGATTATACTGGGGCCAGTTTTTCTGGGCAAACGACTTTATCTGGGGTAGTATAACCGCAGCTATTATATATTTTAATAAATCGTTAGGAAGCATTGTTTGCATAGTAACATTCACAAGGCTTCTCATTGTATTTTTCGCCGCAAACTGATTCTAAATAGCCTGCTAAACATGTTTAACAAATAACATTAAGCATTAGAAAAACAAAGGACTGCCCTCTAGATGTGTGGCGTTTTTTATATGTAAGTAATTTTATTATTAAACGCTGGGAAGTGACAGTTTGATATTCTCGACGGAAAATTGGGGTTGATGAATTATCAGAATTATGAAGTCAAGGTTCAATATATTGTTTTAATATTCAAACTTCGTGCACAGTACAATATACAAGCAGATGATTGGCTAATGGGCTTTTGCAGAAATGCAATCACGTGGTTGTACTGAACGGCAAAAAAGTATGACTTCGGTAGTGTTATTATCAAAACCTGATTGTAAATGCTATTTTCCACCTCCAATCGATCTTTCTAAATTAGCGTTAGAAGTTTGTTTGCCGTCCAGTAAAGCCTTCCCATGGGATCGCTAGCGCACTTCATTGGTCAGTCAGGGAGTTGAAGTGATAATCAGCACGCGGTTGTTTCCTGCGAAAGGCCTATTGGTGGACAAACACTACACCCAGATCCTCTCTTACCACGAACTGGCGGCGCGAGAAAAGAGTTACCAAAAAAAATGAAGGATCCTTTATTTGTAAATGTCACAGGAACAGAAGAAGAACTGATTTTGTTTTTCAGTCTCAAACTTGTACGGATAGGCGGTCAAAAAGTAGGCCTAAACGTACGTATTTTGCACGGGTTCTAAATTCGTCCGATATCGTAGCCGTGAGACTCGGTGAAATGGTTTCAATATAACTTCAACACCGGTACAACATGGCCAGAAAATATTTCCGAGAAAAACACAAGATAATAGGAATGCTCAACAGATGTTGAAACCGTTTGTTCTCGGAATGTTTATTCGAAGTTCTCAAACTCATGAATAATTCATGAGTTTACAAGCCAATATGGTCATCCCATCTGATTTTGGCCTAGCCTGCGTAGCAAGCCCAGGGGGAATTGGGAAGAGGAGGGAAGAGGGGACGGAAGAGGGAGGGAATTGGAAGAGGGGGGCCTCCCCTCCTCTTTCCCTCTCCTCATTCCCTCTCCCCTCTTTCCCAATCTTCCCCATTCCCCCTGGGCTTGCTACGCAGGCTAATTTTGGCCAGGTGCATGTACCTTGACATTACAGCGCTGAATTACAATCTCGTACGCAGACCCCATTTACTGAATAACGTGACGCGCGTAGACTAGGGACGACTGCAGCGTATACAAAAATGGCGGAAATTTCAAAATGCAGCGAGTACTTCATGTTTTCTGCGAAGAATAAGAGTTTTGCAAGAAGGATAAGATTCAAATACTCAGACCATTTCCTCCAGAAACTGAGAAACAACGTATGTTTGGGACAATGTAGTTTACGTTTTGGCCACTGAGATACAATTGCCTTCAAACACGAAACAATTATCGCCAATATATAGTTTAGGTAAAATATGCATCAGATCGCGCATGCGTACTAGATAATCAGCTCTGTCCCTTGAAATCCGATGAAAACACTGTTTTGATACCAGGCTTAACCAGCAACTTATCCCCTCCCCCGCCGCCGCCCACCCCCTCCCTACGCCTCTGATACGCATGCTTTCAACCGTTCTTCAACAAATGTTGAACCGACGTCGAGAATATGTTGAAACCGTTTGACCGAGGCTTTAATCAGCTGGGATGTAGGCAATTCACTAGTTCATAACAACGTTTACGCGGTTTTCTCGTTTCACTCTCCATTTTGCTTGCACGGTAACCGCGGTAAGCTCCCTCGATGCTGCTTGACTGTAGGCGGACATTTGTGATAAATTAAACCAGCAGAATCTTAAAGCCCCGTAATAGGACTGGGAATTATCAGTTTCCCACCAGCTTGGCATCACTTCCAACACAAGCGTATTATATAGCACGATTGCATCTTACTGCAGAGTCGATGGTGTCTTGCAGTAGTCCTAAAATACAGTAGACAAACATGCATCAGGAGCTCATTACCACGAGCGAGCCTCGTCCCCAGGTCTCTCTTTGACACGCCGCTGGATATTGTGACCAGGCTTCAAAGCGTCAGCCATTTTGGAAAAAAAAATGCATTGCATGATGGGACTAGAAGCCTGAGTAGGAGCCTGGGGACGAGGTTGACCAGGAGCGTCCATCTGTCCACTCGTGACCAGGAGCGTCCATCTGTCCACACGTGACCAGGAGCGTCCTTCTGTCCACTCGTGACCAGGAGCGTCCATCTGTCCACTCGTGACCAGGAGCGTCCATCTGTCCACTCGTGACCAGGAGCGTCCTTCTGTCCACTCGTGACCAGGAGCGTCCATCTGTCCACTCGTGACCAGGAGCGTCCATCTGTCCACTCGTGACCAGGAGCGTCCATCTGTCCACTCGTGACCAGGAGCGTCCATCTGTCCACTCGTGACCAGGAGCGTCCATCTGTCCACTCGTGACCAGGAGCGTCCATCTGTCCACTCGTGACCAGGAGCGTCCATCTGTCCACTCGTGACCAGGAGCGTACATCTGTCCACTCGTGACCAGGAGCGTCCATCTGTCCACTCGTGACCAGGAGGGTACATCTGTCCACTCGTGACCAGGAGCGTACATGTGTCCACTCGTGACCAAGAGGGTACATCTGTTCACTCGTGACCAGGAGGGTACATCTGTCCACTCGTGACCAGGAGGGTACATCTGTCCACTCGTGATCAGGAGCATACATCTGTCCACTCGTGACCAGGAGCGTACATCTGTAAACTCGTGACCAGGAGCGTACATCTGTCCACTTGTGTCCAGGACATTAAGTTACATACTTTATGACTTTGAAGACACGCGTGAAATGTATCCTTAATTGTTCTCGGTCCCATACGATAACCTATAAAAATTACCATATAAAGTTTAACAACTAGGCTGAGGTAGTTGGTGCTCGTGCTGCATGAGGGGGACATGGCGGTTTGTGGATTTGCGGATTTCAGCTAATATTCTTGCGGTTTTTCGGTAATGTTGATTTCAAAATGCGGTTTTGCGGTTTTGAAAAACACAGTGGTGTGCGGATCTAATGCTTTTTGACTAGCGGTGTACGATGTGATATGATGTCGCAATGTCTTTAATATTCAACTCTACGTGCGTAGTGGTGAATTGCGGTTTGCAATTCCAGTTAATATTTCACTTGATTGTCTGTTATCCAATGATAATGCTGTTTTCAAGTTCGTGAGTTGTAATGTGAACTTTGGACCCTTTGCGACCTCGTTGCCTCGGCCAGATATTGCACAACCTACATACATCGCGTCGCGCCATGTCGCAAGGTCCGCAAGCGAGTCCCGAAGGACCTGAAGCTATAATTGACTGCGTTGCTCTTTTTGTCACTGTCACTATTTTCATGCATCTTCGAATCTCAGCATATCGTTTGTAATAGGACAATAATTGCACTAATCTGGCTAATCTGGTCGTAATTGTTTGGACCTTTTGAGGGTTTTGAGTCACGATCTTCAAGTAAAACCAAGCACCATACACCCTAAAGCTGCACATTAAATTATGTGGATGACTTATCGATCGGACTGCTTTTACGGTACATAGACCGCATAGTGCAGCCATGCAGTTTACATTCATGAGTGTTGTTAGTATAATGCCTCTGAGACCAGACCGTTGCAGCGGACCTGGCCGGAATTTGAACCCACGACCTCCGCACTGAGCTAACAAGGACTATTTTGCTAACAAACCATAGACAGTTGACATCAAACTCGGTGACTTGATATGAACTCTGGGATATATCACATCTATTTATACAACCATTACCCATTAAACAGACTGAGGTCGCGTGTCAAAGAAAGAAAGCGCGGTTGAACTTATGTTGTCTTATGTCTGAGTTCAAAGAACACTGTCAATGCATTGATCGTAGCAGAACCATCCTTTGTTATACAGACGGTAAGTAAACTTCATTGACCTTCATTCCATGCGATCTTTTGGTGACTTTGATGCTTGTATCATTTTGGTTTAAAACGAAATGACCAAAATCGTAATTTGTTACATTGAAAAAAAAAGAGGACAAAAGAAATATTGAAAAAAAAAGAGGAAAAAAGAAAAAGAAACGGATTTTAATTTGAAACTAGTGGTGAAGCTGTGGGAAACCACATTATGTGCGGTTTCGGAATTTCGTTTATTTGTGATGCGGATTCCCCCCCCCCCCCCCCCCCCCCCATGTCCCCCTCCTGCATCAGTAACGAGTTTTCGGCCATCTTATGGCGGGAAATACTTTGAATACAATGGAATACTGCCAAATATGCAATGGCTGTTTGTGAAATATCCTATTTCAGCCAATCAGAGCTCAGCTTTACTATGAAACACAGGGCGGTATTTCATGTTTTTTCTATGAAATACTAGGTCAAGGCCAATCAAAATGCAGGAAATTTTGCGCCATTCCTTTATCAGCCAATAAGAATTCACCATT
This sequence comes from Actinernus sp. WN-2022, assembly GCA_030867875.1. Lineage (NCBI taxonomy): Eukaryota > Metazoa > Cnidaria > Anthozoa > Actiniaria > Actinernidae > Actinernus > Actinernus sp. WN-2022. The sequence goes on along the minus strand of JAOWCC010001634.1, from coordinate 84,320,827 downwards.
TTGAATACATAATTAGTCTGCAGACGTGCGCGGCTGCCACTCGAAATTTGTGTTTTCCGGCAAGAAAATGTGCAGTCTATCGTCCGGTAAGTTACTTTGTTTTCGGGATAAATCTTTTTGTTAATTTGTTATTTATAGGATAATATGGTTATTTCATGGTTTTACTATGGAATACTGGCGAAAATTTAACTCGAAATTCATATTATTTTGGTATACAACTCGCCTAAAGGCTCGTTGTATACTAAATAATACACTGAAATTTCTCGTGAAATATTTGCCCGTATTCCATAGAAAAGCATGAAATAACCAGTAATTATAACATACTCAACAAAATATCTGGATTCTGATTGGTCGATGACGAGTGAATTTAAAGGTTATTGATTGCACAGTCGCATGCTCTCAACAAATGTTTGCTCGCCTAAAGGCTTGTGCAATTATGCGAACTTTCAAAATATCACTGTGCCTATAAATCCCGTATAACACTCACATTCATGTGATTTCCTCTACGTAACCACTCAAACGCATTGCACATTTTGCGGCATGCCATGACGTTGGAATGGGTTCCCTTTTTTTCCTGATCCAATCAAATTACTAGTTAAGACTAGTATGTACTTTGTGGTACATAGAGCATATTTCGTATGAGTGGACAAGTTACGGCAATGAATTACGGCACGGTTACAATGTCTTCGGCACGGTACTGTAATGTGCGGCATGCCGAGAGGTTGAACTGGGTTCCCAATTCTTTTGTCTTTTTGATCCAATCAAATTACTGAGTTACGGCACAGTAAGTTACAGTACGGTTACGGACATGCCGTATTTGTGTCCCACTCACACGAAATCCACTCCAGTTCACTTATTGCTTACCAAAAGAAAAACGTTAGCCAAATTACTTAGCCTTGTGTTCGATGACTTTGAGAACTGTTGCATGCACTCCATCACAGGCTGGCTTGTTATCTCTGTAACGATTAAAAATTATACTGGTGAATCTGGACACGCCATTAACACTTCCGGTTCCTGTCTGAGTTGAACTGAACTGCACATGCGCAGTTGTACTCCCACGGACACGTTTTGTATACGTTTTGTAAGCTGGGGTTAATTAAAACAAAAATTTACACGTGTATTTTACAAGTCTAGTCACTGTTTTCCGGTTAAGAAACAATGATCAGATACACGTGTAAAAGTTCTATTGATTTGACTCCAGGTTTCGAAGCTGTAAATACAGGAAAGTTACACAGTTCCTTCTTACTTCTAGCGGCGCTTCCAGAATCATTATCCAGGAAACATGTCCCCTACCGCGCGATTCAGGTCCAATGGACCTTTTGCATGATACATTCACGTGGTTGTACTGGGTGGGAAACAATTCTGACTTTCTTTAAAGGTACTTGTACGAGATCGATAGTTCTATTAGCAAAACATGTTTGTAAATGCTATTTCCACCTCCAATCGATTAAAGGTTGCATTAGATACGAAACCTCGCACATTCCAGTACAAATTCCGCAACTGTATTCTGTATGCAAATAACCAATTATACAAAATAGGTCTTATACAAAATAGGTCTAGTTTCCTCTTCATTCTGTACCCCCCTCAACAAAAAAAAAATGAGGAGAGCCCGTAACATCTCCTTTATTTTTGATCCTTTTCTTTAGTATTTGGAAGTCTTTAAGCACGACCGATTTTCAGTTAACCTGTCTTACAGAAGAACATTATTTTGGGAATTTTCGAGATGGAAGACGATTTTGCACTTCTTAAGCATTTACTGTTATTAGGAAAACAATATATTTATAATGCCATACCAAACAACGCTTTCCATCTAGGCGTAAAATTACGCCTAAGTGGAAAACGTTAGGCGTAAAACGAAAAAATCTAGGCGTATTTACGCCCGTATCGGGCGCAATTTCGAGCCCTGGTATGTGAAAAAAAATGATTTTTGTTGTTGGAGATACAAAATAAAAACTTACTAATAAAACAATTATAGCGTGACCATTTTTTCCGTGTCGAAGTCACACATAATTGTCAAAATCATACGACAATTTTTATGCCGTTAAAGTTGCTAATTACATGCCAGTGACGTCAAGTGGTTTGCACATCTATATTCGTCTTGGTAAATAAATAATACAAAATACAGTGCGTTTTCTTGTCTAATTGTGATTCTAACTATGTCTTATAAGAGGGCCTTGCCGTCGGCCATATTTTTACTTTTGTGAATATGAATGTGCAAACCACTGACGTCATGCATGTAATTAGCATATATTTAACGGCATGAAAATTGTAGCATGATTTTGACAAGTATGCCTGACTTAACATGAAAAACAAATAGCGCTCTCCAAATTTATTTTTAATTGCACAACATTATTAAGGGAAGTCTAAAATATAATAAAAATAAAAACGGGGTCCATGTTTTCACTTCATAGGCACTTTTATTTATTTTGCTGTTAGTTAGCTTGGGCAATAAACAATTAGACTACGAGCTCGAAGCTTCTGTGATACAAATAGAGTGTACCTGTCGAGGAACTATTATAACAATAGAGTATCTGTCGAGACTGTCGGCTATAATATGCTATAGTTTTAAGAACATCACATTTCCAAGGGAAACTATCAGACGCTAGTTCCGAGACAGAAACACTCTATTTGTGGTTATTGTTCATCACAAAATTGTTTCCGCTCTTAGCGGGCACTACTAAACAAATAGAGTGTGTCCGTCGAAAAACTACTATACAAATAGACTGTGTCCGTCGAGGAACTATCGGCTGTTATTGTTCAACACAAAATTGTCATTCGTGCTCAGCGGGCACTATCGCCTGATAGTTTGCCTCCGCGGACAACAACTATCACGTCACGCGATCGCTTTTAGCTAATGAGCGCGCGCCAAAATGTTGTGGTCGACTATAACGGCTGAAATTTGATGTTCTTGAAACACATATAAGCCCGAGAACGCAGTTTTAAGAACATCAAATTTCCAAGGGAAACTATCAGCCGATAGTTCCGAGACAAACACAGTCTATTTGTCGTTATTGTTCATCACAAAATTGTCTTCACCTCTCAGCGGGCACAATTATACAAATAGACTGTGTCCGTCGAGGAACTATCGGCTGACAGTTGCCCGCGGAAATTTGATGTTCTTAAAACAAATATAAGCCCGAGAACGCAGTTCGAGGGCTTATATGCTAGTTTTAAGAACATCAAATTTCGAAGGGAAACTATCAGCCGATAGTTCCGAGACAAACACAGTCTATTTGTCGTTATTGTTCAACACAAAATTGTCTTTCGTGCTCAGCGGGCACTATCGCCTGATAGTTTGCCTCCGCGGACGACAACTATCACGTCACGTGATCGGTTTTAGCCAATGAGCGCGCGCAAAAAAATTGTGGTGAACTATAACGCCTGATAGTTTGCCTCCGCGGATGACAACTATCACGTCACGTGATCGCTTTTAGCCAATGAGCGCGCGCCAAAATTTTGTGTTGAACTATAACGCCTGATAGTTTGCATCCACAAACGACAACTATCACGGCACGTGATCGCTCTTGGGCAATGAGCGCGCGCAAAAATTTTGTGGTGAACTCTATCGCCTGTTAGTATATACCACACCAGTGAAAAAAGCGGCTCGGTAAATATCCACCACCATTCACCTCCACTTTGGTGAATAATTGTTAAATAGTTTGCATCCACGGCAACAACTATCACGTCACGTGATCGCTTTTAGCCAATGAGCGCGCGCCAAAATTTTGTGTTGAACTATAACGCCTGATAGTTTGCATCCACAAACGACAACTATCACGGCACGTGATCGCTCTTGGGCAATGAGCGCGCGCAAAAATTTTGTGGTGAACTCTATCGCCTGTTAGTATATACCACACCAGTGAAAAAAGCGGCTCGGTAAATATCCACCACCATTCACCTCCACTTTGGTGAATAATTGTTAAATAGTTTGCATCCACGGCAACAACTATCACGTCACGTGATCGCTTTTAGCCAATGAGCGCGCGCCAAAATTTTGTGTTGAACTATAACGCCTGATAGTTTGCATCCACAAACGACAACTATCACGGCACGTGATCGCTCTTGGGCAATGAGCGCGCGCAAAAATTTTGTGGTGAACTCTATCGCCTGTTAGTATATACCACACCAGTGAAAAAAGCGGCTCGGTAAATATCCACCACCATTCACCTCCACTTTGGTGAATAATTGTTAAATAGTTTGCATCCACGGCAACAACTATCACGTCACGTGATCGCTTTTGGCTAATGACGTGCGCCAAAATTTTGTGGTGAACTGTAGCGCCTGATAATACCATGTGGCAGACGAACACTGCTATGTCACGTGATCGCTTTTGGCCAATAAGCTCGCTGCAAAATTTTGTGGTGAACTACAATAATACTTTGCCTACCAGGCTGGCTTCTATTCAGCATAAGCTTCGTAACGTTTTTCTTCCGCACACCTCCTCTGTTAACCATCTAGAGGAGCTCCTCTGCTATAACTGTCGCTCCTTGCTTTTCTGGCGCCGCGTCCAGGGCATAGCCCCTCCCATTGCGCATAGTCTTCCAGTAAGTATATTTGTTTTTGATTTGATTTCATATTAATTCTCTTTATATTGATTCCAATTACTCATTATATCTTGTAATGTTGTAGCTCGTGCGTTAATTATTATATTTGTAACAAAGAGGGCCGCATGTAAATAAATAAAGAATATTGTATTGTATTGTATTGTACAATAAGCAAATAGTGTATCCATCTAGGAACAATCGGTTGATGGTTGCCCGTGGAAATTTTGTTCTTAAAACAAATATAAACCCGAGAACGCAATAAAGTAGTTTTGTTGGTTTTGGCGAAAAAGTTCACAAACAACAGTACGTAAGTATTAAAGTCAGAAACAGGGGTGACTTTAAATTAATGTTTTATTTCAATTTGGGCGTAAAACTGGCATGTCGCGCATGCGCTGGGTTCATCAATAGCGCACGCGCGTGACTTTTTGCCGCGGTGTAACTTGCGGCTCCTCTGTGTGTGTTTTAGGGCAAGTTTTATTTTAATGTTGGGTTTCCTATGTCGCATTTTCACCACGTAGCCCAATTCGAAAACAAATTACCGGATAAAATACAGGAGAGCCCACAAGCAGTCTTAGTGTATACTGTATTAAATATTTAGGAGTCTTAATTGATGACAATTTAAATTGGAAACATCATGTGCATGAAATATCAAAAAAGGTATCTAAAGGTAATGGAATACTTTCAAAGATCAGACATTATGTCAATACTGACATATTAGTAAAGATTTACTATTCAATAATATTTCCTCATTTTACATAATTATGCTCTCTTGTCATGGGGCAACACATATCTTACTACACTTAATAATCTTGTAATCATGCAAAAGAAAGCCTTACATTTTCTACCTTTGATGCCCACACTGATCCTCAATTTAATAAACTTAAGATTATAAAACTTCTTGACCTGATTTATTTACAATCTGCCATATTCGTGTTTGATTATTATCATAACAATCTTCCTCAATCATTCAATAACCTTTTTACTTTAATTTCTGAAACTTTCACCATCATAACACCAGATTAGCATCTAAGGCTGCCTACTATGTTCCACAAGTTCGAACAAATTATGGTAAATTTAGTTTACGATATAAAGGCATCATCATTTGGAATGATATTAGTGAAAATCTTAGAAATCTCACCACCAAAATGAAATTAAACAAAAACTTATTTCAAAATATTGATTTCTATTTTCATTATTTTTAAAATATTTTTTTTTCTACATTTAGCCTCTAAGACTTGTCTATTACACCGATTATTCTGTATATTGTACTTGTATAAATGTATGCATCATATGTAGTGCTCTGTGTATGTGTGCTTGACCCAATACAACAATTTTAATCTATACATTCCTGGGATGCCTGAATCGATTAGTTTGTATTACTATTTCAGGTGTTCCAGTACTCTTGCTATTTAATTTGTCTATATATTTACATGTAAATCATTGCTATAAGAGTACGAATAAAGTTGTTGTTGTTGTGGGTGACTAGTTCCTGTAAATAACTAGTGTTGATCTGCATCGGCGGGGAAGATGAGCACTGGTATGATCAACTAAAAGTCGATTAAGGTACATGACAACCACCGTGGGAAGCCAGTAGCAGCTGGCGTTTCGAGCGCTAGCCCTTGGTCAGAGCTTGTTTGTTCTGATGAAGTGTTAGCGCTCGAAACGTCAACTGTTACTCGCTTACCACGGCCGTTAGCATACCTTCATCGACTTTTGGTTGATCATACCACAGGCAACCCAAGCTCTAATTGTGTGTATTTGTCAGTATAATATAGGGGAACTACTAAACGGGGAAAATCACGAATTTTACTACTATTGATAGGTTAAAATCAACTGAAATAAACGTACCTTTGCTCTATATGTTGTCTTTTGTCGTTTATTAGCGATTTGGGCCTATTTTCCTTTTCGGATCTTCTCTACCTTCTCTACCTACCTATTCGTGATTTTCCCCGTTTAGTAGTTCCCCTATATTATACTGACAAATACACACAATTAGAGCTTGGGTTGCCTGTGATCATACCAGTGTTTAGCGTATACTACTAACAATATCTAGCAAAATAATCATACATATACCTTTGCTTGTTTGTGGAGTTACTAGATACATCAATGCTGTGATAGCTGACAACACTGTCTCCTCGTTAGAACTGAAAATAACAATAAATTGACAAAGCCATGTGATGAAAAATCCTCCCAATGGAAAACTCGTGGATACAATGTTAATTGTATTTTTTTTAGCAAGACTGCATTGCTTATCGTATACCGTATGATTTCAGAAAACATAAACCCAATAATTGGGGGGGGGGGGGGGTTGGACTCCTCCACCTCCCGGAGGTCCGATCTAGGTTCTAGGAGTGTTTAAGAAAAACACGCGGGTTCATCAGTGCCAGCAGTAAAAAATATTACTCGGGCTGGCCAGCGGTATATGTGTCGTTTATTGCTAGCAATTTTAACAAGCACATAAGGTCAGACTGACCGACTATGGCCACTGTGATCAATAATGACTTGAGCTCTACTAGTAGCCAAAATACTCAAACAAATTTGTTAGAACAGAATATACATTCACTAGACACACTAGACTCAATTCTTACTGGCCAAGGAGAATCAGGGAGTACTGATAATTTCGCTAAAAATCCACCTCCTGCAGAAACCTCTAGGCTCCCTAAAACTAGGGGCTTTAAAATGGCCTCATTAAACATAACTAGTTTAACCAAACACATTGAAGAGCTCCGAGCATTTATGGATGACCAAGCGCTTGATATTCTGGCAATAAACGAAACCAGGCTGGATGCTCTAATCCCTGACCAGGATGTCCATATCCTGGGTTATGAAATTTATCGCCGGGACAGAAACCGGTCTGGTGGTGGTTGTTGCCTCTATATACGCTCCAATATTGTTTACAAATCTCGATCAGATCTTGTACCTGAAGCACTTGAGTGCGCCTGCATTGAAATTTGTAAACCAAATTCAAAGCCATTTTTAATCACCACCTGGTACAGGCCACCAAATTCGCATATGGACATTTTCAGTGAATTTGAAACTTTTGTTGGTAGAAGTGATTGTGAGGACAAAGAACTTTTTATTTTAGGTGACGTAAACTGACGTAAACTTGATCGGCATACCATAGCGTTAAATCAACTCTGCGATGTTTATCAGTTGTCTCAACTGATAAACAAGCCGACAAGGGTCACACCTACAACAAGTACCCTAATCGATATTGTTCTCACAAACAGTCCCGAGAAAGTGGTTTGTTCCGGTGTCATGCGTCTTGGCATAAGCGACCATGACTTAGTTTATGCTTACCGCAAAATCTCAATTCCTTCAAAAGTCGGTCACAGGTTCATTAGCTATCGGCAAATGAAAAACTTTGACCCCGACAAGTTTAAAGCAGACCTAGGAAATGTCCCATGGTTTCTATTGCAAAACTATGAAAATGACGTTGAATCCATGTGGTCACAATGGAAACATGATTTTCTAAAAATAGTAGACAAACACGCACCGATGCGTACTAGACGAGCACGTCAAAAGAAATCCCCATGGGTCAATCAAAGTTTGTTAACGAAAATGCGACAACGGGACCATCAAAAGAAAGTTGCTGTTAGAACTAATGACCCTAACGACTGGTCGCAATACAAAAAGTTAAGAAACGAAGTAAATAATTTAGCACGTCAAACAAAGGCAGACTATTATAAGAGCAAACTTAATGATAGCAACACGACATCAAAAGAAACGTGGAGAGTTATTAATGAGGTCACTGGACGGAATTCCAAAAAAGGTGAAGGAGTCATGAAAATTGATTTTGATAATAAGGAAATTACAAAACCAGCTGAAATGGCCAATGCGTTCAACAAACACTTTGTAAACATTGGCCCCAGTCTAGCTGAGGTAAATTTCGGCAACAGAGTTTCTGATGATTTTGTTCAATATTTGCCCCAGTGCAAAACCTCATTTTCTCTCCGGCACACAACCAGAAATGTTGTTCTGAAACATTTAAAAAAGCTATCTGCCTCAAAGGCAACCGGACTAGATAATATACCGTGTAAAATTTTGAAAATAGGCGCCGATACTGTTTGCGAGTCACTTACATGGCTGTTCAATGCGTCAATTTCACAGGGGATCTTCCCCTGTGAATGGAAACATGCAAAAGTAAGCCCCGTATATAAAAGTGGGACGCGGGCTGATACAAACAATTATCGGCCAATATCCGTAATTTCAGCTATAGCTAAGGTATTTGAGAGGATCATCTATGACCAGCTATATACTTATTTGCAAAATAACGGTCTATTAACTAATTGTCAATCTGGTTTCCGAAAGTTACACTCAACAGTGACCGCTTTGCTCCATGCTACGGACAAATGGTCGTTAAACATTGACAAAGGTCTGATTAATGCAACTGTTTTTGTAGACCTGAAAAAAGCTTTTGACACCGTTGAACACAATGTTTTGCTTCAAAAACTAGAAAGTTACGGCTTGACTTCTCCAAGTATTGCGTGGTTTAGATCGTATCTCAAAGAACGAAAGCAAAGGTGTGTGGTCAACGGTGAAATGTCAGACTTTGGGGTACTCTCCTGTGGCGTCCCTCAAGGAACAATTTTGGGACCCTTGTTGTTCCTGATATATATAAATGACCTTCCTGATTGCTTAAAATTCTCAGACACTCAAATGTACGCAGATGATACTTGTCTTACAATGGCAGGTTCATCATGTGATGACATTGAATCTAAATTGAATACAGACTTACAACATATTTATGAGTGGCTGAAAGCAAACAAGTTGAGTCTGAATGCTACAAAAACAGAGTTATTATTAGTAGGCTCTCGCCAGAGATTATCTCATGTGGCATGTCCAAATCTTGTAATTGGAGGCGAAAGCATCCCTAAAATAGCGTTCGTTAAGTACTTAGGGGTGCACATAGATGAAACATTGACATGGTCAAAACACATTGAGAAGATCTCTAAGCAATTATCATCTTCTATTGGAGCTCTCAAGCGCGTACGGCCCTACGTGCCCATGTCCTCCCTCAAGACTATGTACCACTCATTTATTCAACCTAAATTTGATTATTGCAGCATAGTTTGGGAGAGCCTGGGTACTGAACTCGCAAATAAACTCCAAAAACTCCAAAATAGGGCTGCTAGAATAATAACACAGTCTAGTTTCGATTCTAGCTCTGGCCCAATACTTCACGAACTGGGTTGGGACAGATTAATAATACGCAGGCGCAAACTTTTAGCAATAGAAATGTTTAAGATCTATAATAACCAAGCGCCTGGGTATTTAATACACACATTTAATAGGGTTCATACACCATATAACACAAGAGGTTCATCATCAAAATTCCAACTGTCCCTCCCCAAAACGAATTATGGTAAAAAGCGATTCGGCTACAGAGGAGCACATATTTGGAATAATTTAACAGAAGACCTGAGGACTAGCAAATCGTTAAATACATTTAAAACTAAGCTAAATGGTCTACCTCCCTGCTTCTTTGACGCCTTATAATTTACTCTCTTACAATTACAATTACTATAGTATAATATATCGTACACGAACGCTAAAAGAACTGACTCTGGCGTTTTTAGCAGATTTTAATGAAATGTAATATCATTTAATGTTTATGTACAGATTTTTACACACGGCTTTTATGTAAACCAGTCTTAGTTACTGTTAAAACTACCGTGTCTAAATAAAGTTACTATTCTATTCTATTCTATTCTATATGCTGGAACAGAGTCACAAAATGTTACTACGTTTTTTAAATTATTTTTTTTACATTTAACTCTGGTAACGTCATTGAATCCTAGGCCCGTCGTCATTGAACAATCATATTGCAAAGGCACGTGAACACCACATACTACCTGCATGACTACAGTGCTGGCATGAGACGGCTGACAAGAACTGTTACTGACTTGTACGGTCCGAGAAGCCTCAGCTCACCCTAAAATCTTTGAGGGCAGTTTCTACTATAACATTGTTCGAGTGCGTGCACAACACCATGCTTCAACTAATCAGTGTGGTGGGCTGACCGTAACGAGGCTGAATACAATACTTTGGATGACTCTGTAGTTATACGTTTAGGCATCTAATTTATGACACTTAAGGCGGGGGCGTCTCAGTTCAAGTTATAAGATCATGACGTTGCTTGTATCCTAGCACCCGGTAAAACACACAATATAACGATGCCAGGTTTTACAAAATTCCCCTGAATTAACTAGATTAACCACTGGTTTAAACTTTGTCCTTTAGACATGCTCTAGATAAAAAAAAACAATTTCAAATTCACATTAAAATCGAATCCTGCAAGAGACACTTAAAATCAAAAGCAAACACAAAATCAGCACTCAGTCGTTACTAGTACCTTTTTTGATCTTTCCAACCAACAGGTTTGTTTGCACAAAACATAACAAGCGACTGTGAACCACGCCATGTTTACACTGCATTTCACTCTTTCAACATTTTCCTGCTCCCACCTCCAATTGTATGCTGGGTAATCAACAAAAACAATCACAAGGCTCCCCCCTCTGGGAATCCTGTAGGTTTTTTACAAGTCTTTTGCCTCTACAACGAAGAGCGGTGATTTGCAATTGGACTCAAGCCTTGGTTTAAAGTGACAAAAACACATCCTAATACAAATGTAGGTTTAAGCAGGGGAAAAAGATCACCAACTGCAGAATTTCAAGGATTTCATTGAAGAATTTTTGAATGTGTCTCAAAGCAGAAACACAACAAAATGCCCTCACAAAGCCTACTAAAAGTAAACCAAGTACTTTTCATCCGTCCTCAGACTTAATGGTGTCCTATAGCTCTCTTACAGTGGCTTTTTTTGTCCAAAATTAGGGCAGATTTCATTGGAAACCCTACAGAAGAAGCAATACCTATTGTCGACGAGTCTGCAGAATTCTCTCAAATGGCAAAAAAATTGTAGTCCTTGGCTTAAAAATTCAGCAGTATTTAACTACCCCTGGCTAGCCAAACATGAACTGAGGGGGAGGGTTGAGTTAGCAAATAACAAATAACTGCAACTTTATTGATATATATAGTTTAAGGTTAGAAAACCACAGCAAAAACCGTGAACAATCAATCCTGTCAGACGTTGGATCATAAACGGATCTTGATCAGCAAAAAGAAAATATAATGATAAAGTATCCGAAGACTACTGCAATGCTGATCAAATACAACGCTTGTCGATATTTATACGATATTTCGGCTGGCCAGTACCAGCCTTCTTCAGGTTTATTTTACAGTGGAGGTCAAAAATGGATACGAGGCTTATATAAATTGTTAATTACGTAACTATGAGCGGAAATTACAAAATCGATGACATATGTATGTTTTATACAATAGTAACACATAAAAGTAAATTACGAAATAGGTTTTAAAATAATGTGCAGATACGAATAACGGCCGACAATAAAAGTCAAACGGTGAAATTACATTTCATCACGTCTATTCATTCCGAGTGGTTCGAGGGTTTTACTGAGCTTTATAGATGAGATATGATTCACGTGCTTTTATCACGGAATCGCGTTTAGAATAGATGACTTCTAAAGGAATAAGGAGCATGTCAGTACTAGAATGGCAAAGGGCTGAGAAAATGTTCATAAACGGCTGTAGGTTTAGATTTGATATTATATTTATCTACAAGTCGTCTGTGTTCGTTAAAACGGTCTTTGAGGCATCGTTTTGTTTTGTTGTTTTGTTCTGTTTCTTTATTGACCTTTACTCAAAAAGAGACATCAGTATACAATAATTGTAATAGTAATAGAATAATAGAAAAATAGAAAAAAAACAATATCTTAAGCACTCAGGATTTCACCAATTGAGCTCTGAAAAACACGTTCAGGTGTCAGAGTTAAACACCCTTAAATCGGATCAAATGTAATACCAGGGATTGTTTCTTGGTCATCATGTGTCCAAGGGAAGCACCATTGGAAATGTGGAGGGGGGAGGTGAGGACTTCCTCAAGATGCACATTTCTTTGGGCCCCTTGGTTGTGCAAGGCAGGTTTTTTTCTTTGATATTCTTTGATATGTTCCAGGATTTTTATTATTTATTTTGGACTACCCTTCTATGAGCTGAATTTAGCAGTCTTTAGGAGTGGCCGGTAGCGCGGTGACTTTCATTCTCTGCTCCCCTAACCTATATGTAATTTAATGTTTTGTTTTTCTCGTATGTAAATTAAAGAAGTTGACCTTTTACTGTAAACACAACTTATTTATGCAACACACGTTTACAATTTAGTCTGCTCGCCGCCTCGCGGCTCTTTCTCCGCGGCTGTTCTCTCTAGAAAACCTCTGGAAGTCATGTCAATTGTATTCGTATAGAAATCCCCGAGATCCGAAAAGGAAAAGAAGCCAAAATTTCTAATAAACGACAAAGGACAACATATGGAGCAAGGGTATGTTTATTTCAGTTGATTTGGACCTATCAATAGTGGTAAACTTAGTTAATTTCCCCGTTTAGTAGTTCCCATACAAAGCCTATATATACTGACAAATACACACAATTAGAGCTTGGGTTGCCTGTGTAGTGATTACAAATATATGTAGATAAAAAGGAAACTGAAACAATACAATCTAATAGCTACAAATATAGTATAACATTTACATTACAAAATCTAATCGACTTTAGTTTAAAAGTGCTATATAATGCTAATGCTAATGTCTCAACCACATTTCTCGATGGCCATTGGCACTGAGTTCATTAAAGCATTTGGCTTCATTATAATAAACAGAAAGTTTGGCCGTTTCAGTCTTAATGCGGAGAGTCAAACCTAAATCTTGCGAAATGGGAGGACCCATGCGCGTATGAGCTTGAGGGCACTTAAGGTAATTTCTAGTGTAAACAAACTTATACAAATGTAATAGTCAAGCAATATAATTATCTGCCGTGCCTCTATTCTCTGTGAGAAACACTTGGGATATTGGAAAAACACGAAAAAAAACTTCAATATTAATACTAAGCAAACCTAAATTCTCATTGCCGATTCTTTTTTACAAAAGGTGCTGTAGACGACTTTTTCAAATACTCTAGCTATCACCAATGTAATGTTAATGCCACGAAAATCAAAGGTCAACTTTTGGCAAATTAGTCAAATTGTTGGTTCCACATGGTTGGTTGACCACAGCCTCAGTTCTTCCAAGATTCTTCCAAGTTTTGATTCTTCAAACACTTTTGTGATTGAAGTGAGATTCCAAAGCTTGCCCTGTAGTTTTGATATTAGCTGTGATGAGTTATATTTAGAGTTATATTTAGACTATCTAGTGCATTTAGAGCGAACTTTGGGCAGTTCATTTAGGTAAATATGAGCCTAAGACACTGGAGGCATTTTTACACATTTTTCTAGTGTAAACCACAGGTATCCCAAGCTTGGGCTACCTGTGTGTAAACTAACTGATAGAACTTCATATTCAAGCAATAAAACTCTTTGTCCATGTCTCTATTCTCTGTTGTAAACACTTGAGATGTTAGTAAAAGACGAGAAAGACTTCTGATCAATATCACACAACGAGACTGAGGCGATAGCCGCTCGTAAATATGTTTTTAGCTCTTAAAAGCGGGTGTTATGTTATTGTGACCAAGAGAACAGGAGATACAATCCAACGGCTACAGCTGCAACAAGGACTGTTAACACCAAAATCGCTTCAAACAATATAGTTCTTCCAAGTTTTGATTCTTCAAACTCCTTTGCTACTGCCCCTTTAGTATTCTCGTGGGGGTAAGGCTCGGTTGGCACGTCATGACCAAGAAATGTGCACAATGGTTCCCATCCTTGTTTCACACTGTATATCAACAACTGTTCCTTGGGCACGATGGCTTTGACACGATCGTTGTGCATTCGGTAACGCTTACGAAACAGCCACGTAGCATTTGGGTAATTACTGCCATGCATCGCAATTACAGCAGCATCGAATACCAGTCTCACCGTGCGAGCAGTATAGGAGAGATAACCGAGCTTTCTAAATACTGTATTGTAGTTTAGTTTCATCTGATGTGTAAGGCTTTTCACCCAGGCGTCTTCATCACGGATGGTGAGGATCACTTTGGAGTTCGGAAAAGCTTCTAGGATCTCTTCGAAGACGATGTTTCCCGGGATATCGGTGATGGCATCCACATTAACAAACATGGCTTTGAAGTCTGGCTCCTTGCCTTCGTAGAACAGGCCGTACCATTCGTCTTGGTATGTGAACAGTTGTTCGACCACATCACATACGTTATATCCAAGCATTCTCAGGGCTTTCGCCAGTGACTTGGTGCCTGTTTTGCCAACTCCTGCACAGATTATCTTCATGTTATTGGTTTGTGGCCCAGGTATAGTAAGGATAAGTTCAGGTATCGAACACTCTGAACACTTTCCGAGTGGCAAAATGTATGCAATAGGGAACTTAATCAACCACGACGGCAGTCACGACGGGAGACAGAAAAGTGTTTACAAGACAGACTAAAGCGTAGTCCACACGAGCAAGTTTTCCTGGACAAGTTTTCCCTTGACAAGTTTTATTTGCTCGTGTACACGACGAAAAATGACAACTTTCTCCTTGACAAGTCTCCTTGTTGAAAAACTGGCGTGTCAGTTATAAATGCTAAAATGCTGATCGACAAATATGTTAAATCGAGAAGAAAGTCAAAATATAATTATTTGTTTACTCCGCCCCATCGCCCAGAATGCCGCGACACATCCGTAACATTTCTAAGAACAACAGCGCTAAATTCAAAAGCTACGCAATGATACGTGAAGCAAATAACAGAGAAAATGGGCCAAAACGCTTCAGTGAGGTTACGATTTCACTCATTTACGCAAAAAAATAACCTTCATATGAGTTAGGTACCCATGGGCTTTTGTAGAAGAGATATCAATTAAGTATTTGCACCCAAGATTAAATTATTTGCGTGAATATAAGCATTATCGGTTTTGCCTTCAAATTTGGGATTTTTCGTAGCTGCTTGACTGGAAAATGACGAATGGTTGAATTTGAGGTCGATTTTCTCTTCGAATAATTACTCAATTTCTTAGGTACCCACGGCAAAAGTTACTTCGATATCTTAGTAACTCGTTGCCGCGTTTTCGTCTTATTCTGACGGATGTTAGTATTATCGAAATCAAACTTTCTAGAACACATATTGGAAACTCAAATTCGCTTGCCAAATTTGGATTTTCAGAATTCCCGCGAGGCATCTCTCGACATCTAAGCTCCTCCCATATAGACAATAGAGCGCACGCCGGCTAATGAAGCATTGAAATTGACGAGTCACACGAGCCTTTGTGATTGTAATTTTAGTTGGCTAAGTGTCTTTTTGCGCTGGAAAAATGACTGCGCTGAAAAACTAACAGAACATCGTAAAACTCGATATCGCATCAAAAACAAATGCTCCACCTTTTTCGTGTTTCTGTGTGAACTAGAAGTCAACAGCCAAAATAAAGAATCTAGCTGTGGTCTTCCGACTCTCAACCGGTTAAGTGTGACAGAGAGCGGCACTTTAAGCCGCTTTGATTTCCAACCAAAACATTTGAACACTGACTTACCTGAAAAACTAACAGAACAGTATAAAAGTCGATAGCGCATCATAAACAAATGTCCAAGCGGATTTTGTAAACCTTCAGCTTTAAAATGAGACCCTTTTCGTGTTTCTGTGTGCACTAGAAGTCAACAACCAAAAGAAAGAATCTAGTTGTTGTCTTCACTGACTCAGAACCGGCGTTTGAAAAGTGAAAATGAAAACTATCAGAACAGCGTAGAACAGCTCTGGCGCATCATAAACAGATGTCAAAACGGATTTTGAATATATTCAGCTTTAAAATGAGATGTTTCTATGTTTCTATTTGCTGTAGAAGTCAAACTAGCAAAGGACGAAACGAATTGCCTTGTCGTCTTTACTCAGATCTAAGCAGCCGTGTGAAGCCGTCGCCTGTTGAATTCAAAGCAAATCCTATTGGAAAGTGAAAGTGGAACTAAAAAAAACACATAAAGAGCACTGATATTTCTGAAACTGGCAAAAGGATTGTTCGGTCAAATTACTGCCCAGTTATTACTCTCGTAAGCAGTAAACAATTGACTACGCGCCAAATCTTTTCGAAAACCGTTCAGTGACAGAACAGGCTTTTCGCTTAACTCAAGATCAGGCGTAATGAACAGTCGGTTCAATTGACCTATATCACTATGACGTCATATCAAAACAATCTATTGTTTAAACGCTAAGGATCACGGTCGTGGGAGGGGGACAAAACAGGGACAAAACAGAAACAACACAAAGGAAATCGCTATCAAATGCATTTTGAAGAACGTAGAATAGCGGTAACAGCCACCAAATACGGTAAATATTGTGGGATAAACATTGATACAGCTGATATCTGGAAACCAGACAATTCGAAGTTAAATTTTCCTCAGCAGAGCAGATTTAGTTCAAAATTCTATTGTTCGAGTCGATTCTGCCCCCCTCATAAACAAGCCGTGACGTCATAATGATATAGGGTAATTGAAGAGGACATCTATTGTTAATAATTAGCGCCATCACGTTATTTCTGGCATTGATTGACGGGTGCCTTATCAGCCTTGGGACATATGAATTCCCATAACGATTAATGAACAACCAATCAGGTATCGTCAAAGCGAACTGCTCATGCGTTAGATTATAATTATTCCGCTTTCGATTAATTCTTCAACAGTAAGTACATGTCGCGATTTAGTTTTAATGGCCACATCAGAAAAGGGCCTACAACAACTTCTTGACCACTTGGCGCTTTATTGTAACAAAAATAGTATTAAGATAAACTGCATAAAGACAAAGGTAATGATATTTAATACAAATGGGAGAAATTTAAATATATTTAATTTTTATCTAAATAATAATATCATAGACAATGTAACATCAGTATAGATACCTAGGGATGACTCTGAGTGCAAGCGGTAGCTTCACATTGGCAAAACAAGAATTAAAAAAAGCTGCACTCAGAGCTATGGGATCCTTAAGAAAAAAACTAGGAAATTATTTTAGGGCAAATGTTAAATTATCTATATATCTATACAATACTCTAATTATGCCAATCATGACTTATTGTTGTGAGGTGTGGGGCCTAGATGGAAAATTTAATGAACTGCTCGACCCCTTTGAACAAATTCAAAGCAAATTCTGCAAGATGTTATTAGGTGTCGGTAAACAAGCGACCAACAAAGCCTGTAGAGCTGAATTGGGACGCTTCACGACACGCCTCACAACCACCGTTCGAGTCGTGAAATACTGGACACGTCTTATAAGTTTAGATGACACTAGGCTTACGAAACTGGGCTATGATGAACAAAAAATGGAAAATAAAACCCATTTGTGGTCTTCTAAAATTAAAGAAACCCTATTTAAGTTAGGTTATGGATATATATGGATACAGCAAACTACTCTTAGTAAAGAGCAAATTAAAATATTTTTAAAGAGCTTCGAACAGAGAGCAACCGATATAGAGACTCAAGAATGGTTTGCGGCCATAAACGATGATCACAGATCAAATCCAAATTCAGCGAATAAACTACGGACGTACCGATTATTCAAAACAGAATACAAGTTTGAGAACTATTTGGTAAATATAAAAACGTCAAACATAGAATAGCACTAACTAAACTAAGAATCAGTAATCACGACTTAGCAATTGAAAAGGACCGGTATAAGAGGCCGTAGAAAATGAAAATGTTTCTTCTGTAAAACTGATATTGAAGATGAGGAACATTTTCTACTCAAATGCAAGTTATACACGGAGGAAAGATTAGCTCTCCAAAACGTAATCGGTGTTTCCCATATGACTCTAAAGAAATTGTTGAATCCATGTAAACAATTTTCCAACAAAATAAGTAATTATATAAATTTATGCTTCAAAAAACGTGCAGCCATTTTCAATAATAATTCGTAATTTTGCTAATTCACTTCTGTAAACCTAACCTTGTTGGAGCCAAACTGATATACTTGTAGAAGTATTCAAGTCCAATAAAAGAAATGATGATGATGATGATGTCAAGGAAAACGTGTCAAGGAAAACTTGCTCGTGTGGACTACCCATAACACAAACCTATGGCGCGCCGAATGGTCCACCCAAAAATAACATCGCTGTTGTAATCACATCAACATGTGTTAGGGACGGCCATTAGATTATTTATTTGGGGAGGGGGGGGGGGGGGGGGGGTTTCGTGAATTTTAGTTGCTCGATGATGAAGATAAATGAGCTAGACAACGAAATTTTTGATTTCTCACTTAAAGGCGACATTGTTATACAAGGAGATTTTAATGGTCGCACGGGAGAATTACAAGAATTTATTTTGAATGATGACGGAAAATTCTTAGATCTACCTGATGACTATCAGTCAGATATGCCATGTAAGCGACAATCTGAGGATAAAAAACACAGTAAACAAACGAGGGAAACTATTAGTCGAACTCTGTACAGCACATAACCTAAGAATATTTAATGGCAGAGTCATGGGAGATCATTCAGGCTAAAAAAACATGTTACACGTATAATGGAAGTAGTGTTGTGGATTATGTAATTGGCCAATCCAACCTACTAAATATTGTCCAATACCTCAAAATACATCCTTTAAAACCACATATGTCCGATCATTGCCAAATATCGTATGGAATCAAAATTAACAAAATTCCTAAGGAAGGTCAAAACACAGACGACTGCTTTGAGGCAAAAAAGACCCAGAAACATAATCTGGAAAGAGGAAGCCAAAACTAAAATACCAGCACTTTTAGAGTGTCAGAACACAAAAGAAAAAATTGATGAAATACTAGAAAATTACAACGAAATAGTAGACCCAGAAAAGCTAGTAGATGATTTTACTAACGTGCTTAAGGACATCAGCGAACAAGCAGAATTACATTATCAAAAGGGCAACCCAGAAGAAAAGAAAAATCATAATGAAAATCAAGTGGTTCGATTTAGAATATCAAACAGAAATACAAAACTTAGAATCTCTGGGAAAGCAGATCTGCTGTGAACCACAATTTTGTCAAATGAATTAAGAGAGAACCTACAAACAAAGAAAAAAACCTTCAGAAAATTATGCAGGAGGAAGAAAAAATATTACTAGAAAAATAAACTAGAAAACATAGATCTAACCAAACCCCGAGATACTTGGAAACAACTGTAGATCAAATAGCATTAAGGAATGTTTCGATCACTTCAAAAAACAAAACGAGAATAGAGATACGAACGACCAAGGATCGACAACTATAACGGAGAGTCAAGAACATAATGAAAATGTTATCGGACAACTAGATAATGAAATAAGAGATGAAATACTTTTGCAACAGCCGGTCACGTGACTTGTTGGCCCATAGCAACGCCATACTGGCCGTGTTCAGACTAGTGAATCTAGCTAGATAAGGGGCCGACCATTTGACTTTTGAGGGGGGGGGGGGGGGGGGGGGAGTGGGTGTTCTTGTCTGTGCTCGATTTTTTTTTCTTTAGCAGTGTTGTTGCACGAATTTTTTTTTGCGAAAAAAGCTGAGCCAGAACAAAGCTTTCCGCTTGGCAGGATATTTTTTTTAAAAAACACCCCCCCCCCCCCCCTCAAAAGTCAAATGGTCGGCCCCTAACCACAGGAGGTAGCGAGCTTCTCTAGTCTGAACAGTTTTTCTGCTCTGGTGATTAGCTAGCTAGTGGTCGGTGGAATACTTTGAAGTTCCAAGCTACCTAGCGAGGTGGCTTGAATATAATCTAGCGCGCTAAAAGCCCATCGATGACAGATTTTAGTTATTTTAAGGTTTTGAAATGTACACAAATGTCAAGTCAGTGTTATCATCCGATCTAGCCGACTTCTAGCTCTCGCTACGACCACGTTCACTACTCGCTCCAAGGTAATTTCTCTTACCACGACAACTACCGGGTGTATTGTACGTCAATTGAGCCATCATGGATAACGAGGATCGCCGAACACCAGTCAGTAGCAGTTTTTCGCACAGTTTTAATATTTTGGTTGAAATTTCAATTGAGCACTTTGGCGGTCAATTATTTGCGATTACGAAACACTTGCGCCAAGGGCAGTTATAGACCAAATTTCTATCTTTTAGAGATAGAAACAAACTAGAAGAGGGAAAAACAAAAAGTAAAACCTACTAAGTTACTAGGCTAGCTAATGTAAGTCGTGGCACATATGGTACTGGGTCAACAAACTAAATCTCTAAAGTGCTCAGATTACGCATACCAGAATTTGGTCTGAACAGTACTAATTACTCGGGCTGCCTGTGGCAGCGCCGAGTCTTAAAATGCAAGTCGTTATTATTAATATTTTTTTTGGTCCATGTCAGACGGCTTCTGCGCATGCGTTAAAGGTCAAATTCAAACCAATCAGATTGCACTGTGCTGGTCACGCAACAATCGCCAGGTTAAATGTATTTACATAAGTGAATACAGTAAATCAAAATGGTCGACCCGCGAGGGCGAAAGCCTTCCAACAGGCTCAGGATATTTCAACTGGCGCTCTTGTTGACCATAAAAATACATGAACAACCAGGAGCCGTAATACATTCGATCAGCGCTGTTTGGACAGATCCAATGTATATTTAGAAACGTAAGCGAAATACAATATCCAAACACGTTTGGATATCAACGGGTATCGAATTATAATCAAAGGTTAGATCTCGTCAGGCGCGCTCAGATAAGAAAGTTCAAAGCACTCAGACTAGGCGAGACAAGGAGATATCAATTTCAATGAGTCATTGTCAGAAATCTATTCCATCGTGGGCAATTATGCAATACAACCTAAATTGTACAGCTAAGGCATGTTTTACGACAGAATAACCAGAGTCTTTCTACTGGATTGAGAGCTCGAGACATTATACATGTCTGCTAATATGGGGAAAACTGAAACAAAAATGAACTTTGACGGCAGAAACCCTCATTGAGCCAAGCGGAATATTTACATGATCCGCTAAGATTTTTACAAATCTTAGTTCAGTGTATATGCCAACTGAAATGCTGTGCTCGTTTTCTGGTAACGGTTCAGTGGGGAAACTACACGAACAAGAAGCATGAACTGCCAGCAACGAGAGAGGAAAAAGTATTTGAAATGAACAGCGCTAGCTGAAATAGGGCATATATATAATATCTGAGACGTTAAATTACGTTACTGTGAAGAGGATCAAAATTCAGGTTTTGTAGCTTGAGACTGTCTTCTGCCGTGACTCGTGAGAGAAATTGGAAAATATCTAGCTGTTTCATTCAGACACTGGCAAATTTATTGAAAGCTACGGGCTTACTTTATGAGATTATTATTCATTGTGGAATGAAAGGAAACAGTTCAATCTCATGTGGCCCGAGTGAAAGCCCAGATGGGCTCTTGTTTATTAACTAGCTGCGAGGTAGGAGTTGCTGACAGATATCTCAAGACTCTAGCTAGCTGCACGATAGTAGTCTGAACATACCCACTGGGTTGCAAGCTAACCAGTTCTCCCTTGACAACCAACAGAGCTTGACTGACCCGTGGTATCATAGCTGGACTTCGAAGCGTTTTTCCGTCTTACTTACAAAATTCATCTCGAAATAAGTCTTATACAGAACAAAAGTAAAGGTTTTTCTTTACTTTTGATCCGGTATTTTGTTAAATATGCTGCGCAAAATAGAGTTTGGAAGCTCAAACGAACTCACCTCGAATCTCAGGCATGGCAAACATGGCGGCCACTCAACAAGGTAAAGTAGTCATAATTAAACGAATAGTATTGTAATAGTTGCGCAGATTCCTTCTTTCTTTTATACTATGTTATATAAACCAGTAATTACGGCGTTAATTTCTCAGGTTTATAACTTTGGAGAGTACACGAAACATTGACGACCGGTGACAGTGTCAGTATTAAAATGCGATGGTCGATATGACCACAGGAAGGCCAAGCTCTGTATTTGCACTGTGAAAGTTCTAGAAGAAGAAAATGAAAAATAAATAAAATATTTAACTTTGAAGAACTGGTCTTGTGTTATCATGTGTCTATAATTAACCATATAGCAATCAGTTAGTGCTCTGGCACCTGTAAATCGGTATGTTTTCTGGCTAGCGCTTTTTCTTTAATATTAAAGAGGGAGTCAGTTTTTCCTATGTTTGGTGTGGTGACATGAAATATTGAGAACTTATTAAACACCTTGTAAGCTTTCTGCAGCAAACACATCAACTCTAATGTTTCAAAAAGTGACATGCTAGAAAATGATAAAGGACTCAAGAATTTAATTTATTTAATTTAATCTAATTATTAAATTAATTAAGCTTAACTGGCTCTGAAACCCTTACCCTGTTTAAGACAAAAAACCTCAAATTTCCATACCTTGTTCAAGACAAAGTGTTAAAATTTTATATACTTCTATAAGACGAAAATACGACAAGAATCCACAAGAAGTGTCTATAAAGTCGACTGTTTTATTTAGAGGTCAGGATAAACTGATTACAAATCGATATCTGGTAATGAGTATGATGTTTACATCAGATAAATGTCATGTCAAAAGTGATAAATACCATACCCTGTTCAAGATCTGTCAATGTGAAAATGGATACCCCGTCTAAGACCAGAAACTCGAAAAACCATACCCTGTCCAGTGGATCATCCCTGTATAGTCCATATATGGGAGTACCCCCAGGAAGAAGCAAGGCATATAAAACCAAAAAATTAAGGAATTAGGGTCTGATAGTGGTTATTAATCTAATATATATTTTTACATGGTCTAGTGGATGTCAAAGGGGCACTGTCATTGGAATTGAATCTTCAAGTTTCTTTAAAACAAAACTACAAAAATAACACCCTGAATTCGAAGAGTAATACTATGTGAATGCCCTATTATGGTTTTCAAAATTTTATAATAAAGGATTACAAAGTGGATTACAAAAGCTAATTCTATAAAGAGGCCTGGTTAGGGGTATTGGGGATAAGGGATAACTACCAAAATAATGACTGGGATAAGGGATAACAAACCAGAAAACAGTAGGGATAAGGGATAACCAAAGTGCATCGGGATAATCGAAAACAGACATCTGCATCTCAGGGATAAGTGATTAACTATCCTGAAAAATATAGGGATAAGGGATAACAGCATCCCCCCTCCCCCTAATAACCGGGCCTCTATAAACTTGATTTCGGTTTCAGTGAACATATTTCAAATTGCTCTAAATTTCTCTTAAAAGCAGTATTTTTCATCCACTAAAATATTTGCCATCCTTTATCAAAATTGTCTCAAATTTTCTCGGCTAGTACACTGCATACTCTGGTAATCTGAGTAGATATTTTTGTACCCTGCGAGCAGAGGTTTCTCATCTCTCTGCCTGGAAGAGAGATGAGAAACCTCTGCTTGCAGGGTAATATTTTTGTATTTAGTCATGAGAATGTTTATCATTTTTGGGTTAATTGACAGTGTTCCTTTAATAATATTAAAATTTTATAGCGAGTGGTTAATAATGCATGCCTGTTACTGGATATTATAGCAAAATAAGAAACAAAATATATAACATTCTCTCCAATGACTATAAGTAGGGATATATAAAACTTATCAAAGTCCTGATATTTTTCTTTGCTTCAAAACTGGACATGTAACACCCACAGATTCAGTATCAAACTAAAATAATATTCTAAGATAATTTCTGCATCTCCTCAAGTACATGTAGCTAGCCATAGCCTGTCCTTTTCTAAGTTAAGGCAAAGGAAACGAACATTTAAATAATACAACATTTATGAATATTTTCGTAGATTAATTAAAGTTAAACACAGGATTTTTTTTAAGTACATGTACGAGCGCCTAGAGTAAACAGTATTCACCCCAATATTCTTTTGAGCCTGAGCAAAAGCTTATTGTGTTCGACCGATTATTCACTAGCATTAAAACAAGCAATCGAAAGAGTTCACTAAGTTGTGTTTAGCGGCCGCCATGTTTGCCATGCCTGAGATTCGAGGTGAGTTCGTTTGAGCGTCCAAACTCTATTTTGCGCAGCATATTTAACAAAATACCGGATCAAAAGTAAAGAAAAACCTTTACTTTTGTTCTGTATAAGACTTATTTCCAGATGAATTTAGTAAGTAAGACGAAAAAACGCTTCGAAGTCCAACTATGATACCCGGGGGGGGGGGGGGGGGGGGGGATCTCCCCATAAAAATAGACGGGGTTGCTCGACGTGAAAAATGAAATTCACCCCTAAAAGATAGCAATATGGGCGTGGCTCACAAAAAAATTACCCCTAAAAGATAGCACTCCAAAAGACAAATTTGTGCAAACTAAAGGAAATAAGAGACAAAGCTCTGCCCCATAACCTCGTCTTTAATATTCGGATGGATCAAACTCTATATCGAAGCCGTAAATACCGATTCAACTTGTGGGGTCTCATGCTCGAGGATCCAGCGCTATTTTTTCTCGGCCACAAAAAATTTGGGTCTCGGAGACCCCTAAAAGATAGCAGACCTTTGGAAGACCCCTAAGAGATAGCACTGCTAACGATTTTAACCCCTAAAAGATAGGTCGAGCACCCCCGTCTATTTTTATGGGGAGTCCCCCCCCGGGCTATGATACCACGGGTCAGTTAAGCTCTGTTGGTTGTCAAGGGAGAGCTGGTTAGCTGGCAACCCAGTATGGCGTTGCTATGGGCCAACAAGTCACGTGACCGTCTGTTGCAAAAGGCCTATTAACCGATTAAAACATATAAAAGCCCCGGGAAATGATAACATACTAAACGAGATATTGATATATGGAAAAGAATAATTAAAGAAACCGCTAAAAATATTATTCAATGGAAAATACCCGAAGAAATGGAGTCTGGGACTCATAGTACCCATACACAAAAAAGGAGATAAATCTGAAATGGATAATTACAGAGGAATTACACTGCTGTCATCTTTAGGCAAATTATTTACATCCATTTTAAACGGACGGTTATATGACTACCTTACAGAGAAAGGAATCCTAAAACGCGAACAAGGCGGCTTTAGGAGACGTATAAGTACGACTGACAATATTTTAATTTTGAAAACAATAATCGATAAATACGTGAAAAGTAAACCTAAAAAGAAGAATAACCTATACTTTTCACATGTTTTGTAGATTTTTAAAAAGCGTTTGATAGTATTTCAAGAGAATATTTTTTTGAAAAACTAAAGAAAACTGGAGTTAACGGACGCTTTTACTCTATTATAAAATCAATGTACTCTCATGACTCTTCTGCAGTTAAACTGGACAATAAGGTAACGCCTGTTTTTAGACGCAACACAGGCGTCAAACAAGGGTGCATGTTATCTCCCACCTTGTTCGATACCTATTTACATGACCTCCCCGAGACATTAATGACGCCAACAATGACGACATCACGGCCGGTAATGAACCACTAAGTTGCTTATTATATGCAGACGATTTAGTTATTATGTCAAAAAATGGAAGTGGTTTACAAAATTACTTAAACAAACTGGAAAGCTTCTGTAATGAATTTGAATTAGCTGTGAATTATAATCAAACCAAAGTGCTTATTTGTAACAATAACGGCAGAACAATGAACAACTACTGTTTTTACTATAAAAATAAGAAATTAGAAAACGCAAAAACTTATAAATATCTCGGTCTTCACCTTAGCACCTATGGTAGCTTCAGCTTAGCCAAAGAAGAGCTAAGAAAAACTGCTTTGAAAGCACTTTACAAACTTAGAACGGAAATGGGACGCTTCTTCAGAACAAATATCACATTAACTATGTCGCTTTTCGACACATTAGTAAAACCGATCATCCTTTATGGAAGCGAAGTATGGGGTGCAGATCAATCATCAGTATCAAACAGAGACATTATAGAAGCAGTCCATATAAAATGTTGTAAAATGTTACTTGGGGTCGGAAAATACGCAAGCAATAACGCGTGCCGTGCAGAGCTAGGCCGATTCCCCCTAAGTATGGATGGAAAGTATAGATGTATAAAATTCTGGTTCAAGCTTATCGATTCAGACAACGCCCCAAAACTATCTTACTGTATATACCATGAGACCACAAATGAATGTAACAAAGATTTCTGGAGCAAGAAAATCAAATAAATATTATTTCGTTGTGTCTTCGGAAACATTTGTTACGACCAAGACAATATTAATCAACAAAAAATATGGCTCAAGCATGTCAAACAGAGACTAAAAGATAATGAATTCCAACAATGGATAAGCGTAGTACATATATAATGACGATAGAAAAAGACCCCAACAGAAGAACAAATTAAGAACATACCGTTTATTTAAGACAACTTATACCTGTGAGAATTATCTCACAGAAGTCAAAAATCTGAAACATAGAACTACCCTAACTAGACTAAGAATTAGCAATCACAAATTGGCAATAGAAAAGGGCAGATATGCAAGACCATACAAAAAACCGGAAGAACGAACTTGCTTGAAATGTCAAAACGATATCGAAGACGAAATGCACTTCCTGATAAAATGCCCAATGTATAACGAATTAAGAGAAGCCTTATTTATAACAATAAGACAGACCAAAAAATGCCCTGAGACTATGATGGACAAAAAACTATTTTTCACAATAATCAACCCACCAAAAACACTACAAAAAAGTATATATCAGCTAAATACGTTTATGACTGTTTCAATAGAAGAGAAGAAATAATAATTTTACAATAATAGATTCTAATCTCGTCATATCTCTAACTAAGCAACTATATATTAAGGTATACTGAAAACATGATTTGTAAAAATTATAGCAATACTCAATCTTACAGCCTGTAATACAATTATCTTTATTAGCACTATATTCTAATGTACTATCTGCTGTACAAGGAGCTAATAAAAATTTCTGTATCTGTATCTATGTGTATTTTATTTATGATTCTAGCCCTGCACAATATTTTTTTAAAGCACCATGACCTTCAACGATATTTTTTACGGAACTTACCTAAATATTTTTTTCAGTTATATTAATGCAATATATTTTGTACCAACAATCCTATATTTTTTTTAGCGCGACTGTTTTTTTACACGCACTCCCGCTCGCTTAAGTAGCATTCCTGGTTGGGCCTTGGAAATTAAAGAAAGCCACAGAATTAATGGTAAAATGCCAAAACAAAGCATGGATATTCTGTGGCTGACAAACAGGCTAAGAGAAAAAGGAGAAAGGACACATGCAGTCAAAGTAACAAAAGCAAGAAATCACCACATAGAGATCAGCTCTCTATCAGCAGAAGTGATGAAGCACAAACTGGTCCATATCCCACTATTCATGGATAGTGTTGATGAGTGGGTTACAGAGGAGGAGGACTAATATTAGTACCAAAAGGCAACATATTACCATTTATATTTCATATAAATATTTCAACTTGATCTATTTTTTGATCAAAAATGTTACTGTTGCATTAACTAAAGATTACCAGCAGAAGTAAAACCAGAAGAGCCTTGTGTATAAACCTGCGAACATTTATAACCCGGATCATGTGTACTGTACGCAATGTCGGCCGACGTATCGTTCGCTGCTTAGCTAAGCGGTGCAGCTAACTTCCTCTCGTATAAATGGCACCAATGCATGTTGTAGCTTGCATCGCATCCGAACTGAACGGTTCAGTTCGGATGCGACGCAGGCTATATTGTTGCTACCCTATTCCAGATTCAAGGCGAAATCTCCCCTTCAGATTAAAAAAAATCGGTACCCTGTTACAGACCAAAACGGTGCGATATAGCGATTTATATTCGTGATCGATCTTGCGCGAGCCGATGTATAAAATACACTAAAAACACAAATTAAGATATTAAACGTTGCATTTGACGGGATTTCATGAGTCACTATGAGATTTAATTGTATAAAGGAACATTTTATACCGCAACAGAAAGGAATATTACTATACTTAAACTGAATTATATTCAATACAGTAAACCTTTCAGATTAAAAAAATCCAAAAGTCACTGTTTATTTGAGTGAAAACAGTATGCAGAATAGTTTAATTATAACTTAGCATCTCACCGATACCCCACCGACATATAACCGACACCTTACCGATATACCACCGATCCACCATCGGCCGACACATACACAACAGGAGGGGGAAAATCGACCGACGTGTCGGCCGACACACGACCGACTGTCGACCGCCCCTCGACCAACCCGCGACCGACAGTCGCCCGCGGGTCGACCGATACGTCGGCCAACATTCAAGGGCACCCAACGAAGTTTTCGGTTAAAAAGCTGTTCGGGAGAGTAAGTTAGCCTAAAACTTTCGGATTTGAAAAAATTGTACCTAGAAAATTGTTTTCTGAAATACTGGCTAGAATTTTTTTTTCAATCCCTAGAAAATTATAGAAGAAAAGGGAGACTAAAAGGTTTCCCCTAAAATATTTGTGCGTATTCGTCTGATCAAGAGAGGATAACTAGTTATCCTCTCTTGGTCTGATCAATAGAATAAGAGCTTTCCTCTAAAATATTCGTACGTTTTCGTCTGATCAATAGATTTAGAACGATCCGGAAAAAAAACATTGGTTGGAATGAAAATAATTCCACATATTATCACAAATCATTTAGTGAAGCGGCCACCTAAAGTTTTCGAGAACACATTTCCATTCTCTAAGAAATTCTGACATCTAAAATCCGAAAGAATAAACCTTTAGCAAATGGAGGTCACCTAAAGGAATTGCCTAAAAGAACCCCTAAAAAATTCGTACCTCCACAAAACTTTGAAACATGAAGTTACTTGGGCTAGAAAATTATTGTTTATGTTCTAGACTACTAACAAATTCGTAGGCGGGGAATATTTTGCCATAGTATTTTCGGTTGACGCGATTTCCACCTAGAAAATCCGAACAGCTAATAGCTTTCTACAATACGTCAAAAGACATAGTAGGCGCCTTAAAATGGCTAGATGAACCGCAGACAACTGGTTTCAAACGACTTTCAAAAAGTACTTGTTGGGTGCCCTTGGACATTGCGTACAGTACACACAGTATCCTATATCTAGGCCAGAGAACTCATCGTTTATCAGATAACTTCTTTCCGAAATATATACAGTTAATACAGGGTAAGTTTTGTGGTTTTGGTTTCGATTTATGAATGCATGTGATCGATCGTCCCATCAGTTTATCTGCTGTCTATATCACGGCCATCTTGGAAAATGTACATATGTTTAATGAGTCCTGGTAACCAGTGTGTGTGATCTACAGATCTGTATTGGGTTTCCTGTGGAAATTGTTCATAACAACTAACCAGTCTTCTTCCCTGGTTTATCTCTTTGCCTTTATTAATTTAATTTGTAAATGCGTATGAGACCAGCTAGTGCTTGCTCGATATTTTTTTCTTGATTTTTGTGTTGCTCGTTCTATTTTTTCCGGATTTGCGCAACCCCAATCAATAATCTAATGGTCCGTCCCTTATCACCAATATGTTGTCAACTGTCCTTGTTTTCATTTCTCAACGCTACTCAAAACCTCAATCATTAACTTAAATCTCTGTTTCAAAATCTCTGTTTCAAAAAACCTCAAAAGATGGTGATCGAAAAAAAGCTCTGGTGATTGAAAAAAAGCTCTGGTGATTGAAAAAAAGCTCTGGTGATCGAAAAAAAGCTCTGGTGATCGAAAAAAAGCTCTGGTGATTGAAAAAAAGCTCTGGTGATTGAAAAAAAGCTCTAGTGATCGAAAAAAAGCTCTGGTGATCGAAAAAAAGCTCTCGTGATTGAAAAAAAGCTCTGGTGATTGAAAAAAAGCTCTGGTGATTGAAAAAAAGCTCTGGTGATCGAAAAAAAGCTCTGGTGATCGAAAAAAAGCTCTGGTGATTGAAAAAAAGCTCTGGTGATTGAAAAAAAGCTCTAGTGATCGAAAAAAAGCTCTGGTGATCGAAAAAAACTCTGGTGATCGAAAGAAAAGTTTTTTTTCAATCATCATCTATAGAGGTTTTTTGAAACAAAAGAGTACTTGAGGGCAACCAACAGATATTTAAGTTGTTGATTGAGGTTTTGAGTAGCGTTGAAAAATGAAAACAAGGACAGTTGATAACATATTGGTGATAACACAAGTTGATGTGATTACAACAGCGATTTCTATTTTTGGACCATTCGGCGCACCATACAAACCAGAACTGATCTCATTAGCGGCCAAATCTTTCTAAGGTCAGCAAAATATTCTGAGGTCACACATACTTTCTATGATGTAGCCAATCAGAATGCAGCATGAAGTAGACTGTGAAATTCCCTAGGCGTGCTTGTTTTTAGCTCTCTTAACTCTTTCAGACCGACCCCTGTAAATATAGGACTTAAAAGTCCCATATGAAGCATGTACCTGGAAAACACTATTGCATCAACTCTAGATATGCTGGATATACGATGTTGCAGATATTATTTCAAGGGATAAAAGACAGAGCTATAACATCCTCAGAGACCCAGGGGAAGTTAGTTCGTTTTCTGCCCTCGTTCACTAACTGCCCCTGGGTCTCCGAGGATGGAGCTATAACAGGGATCGCTTGACTCTCCCACTTTGGAGAAAAAACTCCTTTGTTTTGGAGATCGTTTTTCGTTTCTTCGATTTTCACTAATTTTGAGGAGCTGAAAATCGGCTCAAAAAACCTTCCCATTCGCACTTGAAATCAAAAGCAAACACAAAATAAGCACTCAGTCGTTACAGTACCTTCTTCAATCTTTCCAACCACCAGGTTTGTTTGCACAAAACACACCAAGCGACTGTGAACCACGCCATTTTTACACTGCATTTCACTCTTACCACATTTTCCTGCTCCCACCTCCAATTGTATGCTGGGTAATCAACAAAAAAATCACAACGGGTCCCCCCTCTGGAACTCCTGTAGGGTTCTTTTTTACAAGTCTTTTGCCCCTACAACCAAGAGCGGTGATTTGGACACAAGCCTTGGTTTAAAGTGACAAAAACACATCCTAATACAAATGTAGGTTTAGCAGGGGGTAAAGATCACCAACTGCAGAATTTCAAGGATTTCATTGAAGAATTTTTGAATGTGTCTCAAAGCAGAAACACAACAACATGCCCTCACAAAGCCTACTAAAAGTAAACCAAGTACTTTTCAACCATCCTCAGACTTAATGATGTCCTCTAGCTCTCTTACAGTGGCTTTTTTTGTCCAAAATTAGGGCAGATTTAATTGGAAACCCTACAGAAGAAGCAATTATATACCTATCATCGAAGAGGCTGCAGAATTCTCTCGAATGGCAAAAAAATTCTGGGAAAAGTTTGAGTCCTTGGCTTAAAATGTCAGCAGTATTTAACTACCCCGGGCTACCCAAACATGAACTGAAGTGGGAGGGTTGAGTTAGCAAATAACAAATAACTGCAACTTTATTGATATATATATAGTTAAGGTTAGAAAACCACAGCAAAAACCGTGTACAATCAATCCTGCCAGACGTTGGATCAAAAACAGATCTTGATCATCAAGAAGAAGAAAATATAATGATAAAGTATCCGAAGACTACTGCAATGCTGATCAAATACAACGTTTGTCGAGGTTTATGTATACGATATTTCGGCCGGCCAGTACCAGCCTTCTTCAGGTTTATTTTACAGTGGAGGTCAAAAATGGATACGAGGCTTATATAAATTGTTAATTACGTAACTATGAGCGGAAATTACAAAATTGATGACATACACGTTTTATACAATAGTAACACATAAAAGGAAATTACGAGATTGTGCAGATATACGAATAACAGCCGACAATAAAAGTCAAACGGTGAAATTACATTTCATCACGTCTATTTATTCCGAGTGGTTCGAGGGTTTTACTGAGCTTTATAGATGAGATATGATTCACGTGCTTTTATCACAGAATTGCGTTTAGAATAGATGACTTCTAAATGAATAAGGAGCATGTCAGTACTAGAATGGCTAGGGCTGAGAAAATGTTCAGAAACGGCTGTAGGTCTAGATTTGATATTAGATTTATCTACAGGTCGTCTGTGTTCGTTAAAACGGTCTTCGAGGCATCGTTTTGTTTTGTTGTTTTGTTTCTTTATTGACCTTATCTCAAAAAGAGACATCAGTATACAATAATTGTAATAGTACTAGAATAATAGAAAAATAGAATAAAAAACAATATTTTAAGCACTCAGGATTTCACCAATTGAGCTCTGAAAAACACGTTCAGGTGTCACCCTTAAATAGGATCAAATGTAATACCAGGGATTGTTTCTTGGTCATCATCGTTGCTGACTACAATCCGGCACCATTTTGTGAACATCTTCAACATTTGCGAAACACGGTTTTGGTCCCGTGTTAAACAGAGTTTTCCAAAGCTGACTTGATTCTAGCCTGATTTTCAGACGGTACAAGGTTGTCCACTCACTTCTGCCCTCCCCCCTCCCCCCTCCCCCCCCCCCCCCCCCTCCCCGTCTGATGGACTTCATAGACTTTCATGTTCCTGACGTCATCAACCTTTGTTTTTACAACAAGAGCCCACTGGGCTTTCACTTGGGCCACTATATATACATCAACGCAGCCAGACACTCTTCAAGGTAAGAACACACCAGGAGACATTTTGCATGTCCCCTACTGTTTGTCTCACCTTTATGGATAGCAAGTGGCCGGTAGCGCGGTGACTTTCATTCTCTGCTCCCCTAGCCTATATGTAATTTAATATTTTTGTTTTTCTCGTATGTAAATTAAAGAAGTTGACCTTTTACTCTAAACACTACTTATTTATGTAAACACACGTTTACAATTTAGTCTGCTCGCCGCCTCGCGGCTCTTTCTCCGCGGCTGTTCTCTCTAGAAAACTCCTGGAAGTCATGTTAATTGTATTCGTATAGAAATCCCTGAGATCCGAAAAGGAAAAGCCAAAATTGATAATAAACGACAAAGCACAACATATGGAGCAAGGGTATGTTTATTTCAGTTGATTTGGACCTATCAATAGTGGTAAAATTCGTGAATTTCCCCGTTTAGTAGTTCCCATGCAAAGCCTATATATACTGACAAATACACACAATTAGAGCTGTGGGTTGCCTGTGTAGTGATTAAAAATATGTAGATAAAAAGGAAACTAAAACAATACAATCTAATAGCTACAAATATAGTATAACATTTACATTAGAAAATCTAATCGACTTTAGTTTAAAAGTGCTATATAATGCTAATGCTAATGTCTCAACAGAGAGATAGGAGCCACATTTCTTGATGGCCATTGGCAGTTCATTAAAACATTTGCTTCATTATAATAAACAGAAAGTTGGCCGTTTCAGTCTTAATGCGGAGAGTCAAACTTAAATCTTGGCAGTTTCTTCTGGTCTGATACATGCATTTCGCCTCATGTTGCCTTGTGGAGTGGCTAACATGCGAAATGGGAGGACCCTTGCGCGTATGAGCTTGAGGGCACTTAAGGTACTTTCTAGTGTAAACAAACTTATATAACTTAATAGTCAAGCAATATAATTATCTGCCGTGCCCTCTATTCTCTGTGAGAAACACTTGAGGAAAAACACGAAAAAAAAATTCAATATTAATAGCAAACCTAAATTCTCATTGCGATTCTTTTTACAAAAGGTGTTGTAGACGACTTTTTTCAAATACTCTAGCTATCACCGATGTAACGTACATGCCACGAAAATCAAAGTCAAGGATAGGAATGTCAACTTTTGGCAAATTAGTCAAATGGCTTGGTTCCACATGGTTGGTTGACCACAGCCTCAGTTCTTCCAAGATTCTTCCAAGTTTTGATTCTTCAAACACTTTTGTGATTGAAGTGAGATTCCAAAGCTTGCCCTGTAGTTTTGATATTAGCTGTATGGATCAGTGGAGATACTGCATGAGTTATATTTAGACTATCTAGTGCATTTAGAGCGAACTTTGGGCAGTACATTTAAGTAAATATGAGCCTAAGACACTGGAGGCATTTTTACACATTTTTCTAGTGTAAACTAACTGATAGCACTTCATATTCAAGCAATAAAACTCTTTGTCCATGTCTCTATTCTCTGTTGTAAACACACTTGAGATGTTAGTAAAGACGAGAAACACTTCTGATCAATATCACACCACGAGACTGAGGCGATAGCGGCTCGTAAAGATGTTTTTAGCTCTTAAAAGCGGGCGTTATGTTATTGTGACCAAGAGAACAGGAGATACAATCCAACGGCTACAGCTGCAACAAGGACTGTTAACACCAAAATCCCTTCAAACAATATAGTTCTTCCAAGTTTTGATTCTTCAAACTCCTTTGCTACTTCCCCTTTAGTATTCTCGTGGGGGTAAGGCTCGGTTGGCACGTCATGATCAAGAAATGTGCACAATGGTGCCCATCCTTCTTCACACTGTATATCAACAACTGTTCCTTGGGCACGACGGCTTTGACACGATCGTTGTGCATTCGGTAACGCTTACGAAACAGCCACGTAGCATTTGGGTAATTACTGCCATGCATCGCAATTACAGCAGCATCGAATACCGGTCTCACCGTGCGAGCAGTATAGGAGAGATAACCTAGCTTTCTAAATACTGTATTGTAGTTTAGTTTCATCTGATGTGTAAGGCTTTTCACCCAGGCGTCTTCATCACGGATGGTGAGGATCACTTTGGAGTTCGGAAAAGCTTCTAGGATCTCTTCGAAGACGATGTTTCCCGGGATATCGGTGATGGCATCCACATTAACAAACATGGCTTTGAAGTCTGGCTCCTTGCCTTCGTAGAACAGGCCGTACCATTCGTCTTGGTATGTGAACAGTTGTTCGACCACATCACATACGTTATATCCAAGCATTCTCAGGGCTTTCGCCAGTGACTTGGTGCCTGTTTTGCCAACTCCTGCACAGATTATCTTCATGTTATTGGTTTGTGGCCCAGGTATAGTAAGGATAAGTTCAGGTATCGAACACTCTGAACACTTTCCGAGTGGCAAAATGTATGCAATAGGGAACTTTAATCAACCACGACGGCAGTCACGACGGGAGACAGAAAAGTGTTTACAAGACAGACTTTATCACCAATATGTTATCAACTGTCCTTGTTTTCATTTCTCAACGCTACTCAAAACCTCAATCAATAACTTAAATCTCTGCTGTTTCAAAAAACCTCAAAAGATGGTGATTGAAAAAAAACTCTGGTGATCGAAAAAAAAAACTGGTGATCGATAAAAGCTCTGGTGATCGAAAAAAACTCTGGTGATTGAAAGAAAAGTTTTTAAAAAATTATCATCTATAGAGGTTTTTTGAAACAAATAGTACTTGAGGGCAACCAACAGAGTTTTAAGTTGTTGATTGAGGTTTTGAGTAGCGTTGACAAATGAAAACAAGGACAGTTGATAACATATTGGTGATAACACAAGTTGATGTGATTACAACAGCGATTTCTATTTTTGGACCATTCGGCGCACCATACAAACCAGAACTGATCTCATTAGCGGCCAAATCTTTCTAAGGTCAGCAAAATATTCTGAGGTCACACATACTTTCTATGATGTAGCCAATCAGAATGCAACATGAAGTAGACTGTGAAATTCCCTAGGCCTGCTTGTTTTTAGCTCTCTTAACTCTTAAAAGTCCCATATGAAGCATGTACCTGGAAAACACTATTGCATCAACTCTAGACATGTTGGATATACGATGTTGCAGATATTATTTCAAGGGATAAAAGACAGAGCTATAACATCATCGGAGACCCAGGGGATGTTAGTTCGTTTTCTGCCCTCGTTCACTAACTGCCCCTGGGTCTCAGAGGATGGAGCTATAACAGGGATCGCTTGACTCTCCCACTTTGGAGAAAAAACTCCTTTGTTTTGGAGATCGTTTTTCGTTTCTTCGATTTTCACGAATTTTGAGGAGCTGAAAATCGGCTCAAAAAACCTTCCCATTCGCACTTGAAATCAAAAGCAAACACCAAATAAGCACTCAGTCGTTACAGTACCTTATTTAATCTTTCCAACCACCAGGTTTGTTTGCACAAAACACACCAAGCGACTGTGAACCACGCCATTTTTACACTGCATTTCACTCTTACCACATTTTCCTGCTCCCAGTTCCAATTGTATGCTGCGTAATAAAAATAAAATCACAAGGGGTCCCCCCTCTGCAACCCCTGTAGGGTTCTTTTTTACAAGTCTTTTGCCCCTACAACCAAGAGCGGTAATTTGGACTCAAGCCTTGGTTGAAAGTGACAAAAACTCATCCTAATACAAATGTAGGTTTAACAGGGGGGAAAGATCACCAACTGCAGAATTTCAAGGATTTCATTGAAGAATGTTTTAATGTGTCTCAAAGCAGAAACACAACACAATTCCCTCGCAAAGCCTACTAAAAGTAAACCAAGTAGTTTTCAACCGTCCTCAGACTTAATGGTGTCCTCTAGCTCTCTTACAGTGGCTTTTTGTCCAAAATTAGGGCAGATTTCATTGGAAACCCTACAGAAGAAGCAATACCTATTGTCGACGAGTCTGCAGAATTCTCTTGAATGGCAAAAAAGTTGTGGGGAAAGTTTGAGTCCTTGGCTTAATAAGTCAGCAGTATTTAACTACCCATGCAGGCCTAGCCAAACTTGAACTGAGGGGGGAGGGTTGAGTTAGCACTCAGGATTTCGCCAATTGAGCTCTGAAAAACACGTTCAGCTGTCAAAGAGTTAAACACCCTTAAATAGGATCAAATATAATACCAGGGATTGTTTCCTGCTCATCCTCGTCGCTGACTACAATCCGGCACCATTTCGTGAATATCTTCAACATTTGCAAAAACACGGTTTTGGTCCCGTGTTGACTTGAATGCTTTCCAAAGCAGACTTGTTTCTAGCCTGATTTTCAGACGGTACGAGGTTGTCCGCTCACTTCCTCCTCCTCCTCGTCTGGTGTACTTCATAGACTTTCATGTTCCTGATGTCATCAACCTTTGTTTATACAACAAGAGCCCACTGGGCTTTCACTGAGGCCACTGTTATATAATATACATCAATGCAGCCAGACACTCTTTTTAATGGTTTATTTTACGTCGAATATACAGGAAGCCGTTGCCGGGTCTCCCAAGCCAGAGGCTTATGTTTAAGTATTCCGACGAACTCCAGGGTCGAATTAGAATGTAGCGCGTTGGTTTTTGAGGAGGGAGGAAAATCGGAGAACCCGGAGAAAAACCCTCGGAGCAAGGGCGAGTTACCAACAAACTGAACTCACGTATGGCGCCGCGTCCGGGACACACGTTTACAATTTAGTCTCCTCACCGCCTCGCGGCTCTTTCTCCGCGGCTGTTCTCTCTAGAAAACCTCTGAAAGTCATGTTAATTGTATTCGTGGTCAATTCGTGTGCCTCTGTGTAACTTTATCTGCTCGGGGAGTGTTCTTGCTAAACATGATGAGTCCATTACCAGTCCATATATTTGTTTTTGTTGGATTAAAGATTATTAACTGAAATTCCTGTTGATTCTCTCTAATTAAAAGCGTTACCATCATTCCCAAAACTTCAGTCTGCTCATTACTCGGACTGCCTGTGGCAGGCACGAATCTAAATCTGCAGGCCGTTTTTTTTTTGTTTCATGCAGCAAAATTTCTGCGCATGCGTTAAATTATTAATTAATTGTGTGCGCGCACATCGTGGCGCTAATAGATTTCTCTCCAGTCCAGTCGCCATCTTAAAACGGAAAACTGTACACAGGCTAGTTTGAGGTAGGTTTCGTAGGTTTTATGCCACATTTCATTTTACTCTCGGTCATAATAATACATACCAGCGCAAACACCGTAATCTGTAGGCCAACACTAAAATAACTTTGACCGTGTTTTTGGGGTAGTCTAGAAACCTAAGACCTAAGACCTAAGACCTAAGACCTAGAAACCTAAGACCTAGAGACCTAAGACCTAAGACCTAGAAACCTAAGACCTAGAAACCTAAGACCTAAGACCTAGAAACCTAAGACCTAGAAACCTAAGACCTAAGACCTAGAAACCTAAGACCTAGAAACCTAAGACCTAGAAACCTAAGACCTAAGACCTAGAAACCTAAGACCTAGAAACCTAAGACCTAGAAACCTAAGACCTAGAAACCTAAGACCTAGAAACTTTATTTGTATTCGAGTGTTTGGCAAGCGAAATTCGTGAATCGCCGAGTTCCATTTAATAGGTCATTAACTAGTCTGTTCGTGTTTACATTTTTGAAATTACAAACTCATCTCTTGAAAGCCTTGCGTTTTGTCACTGAAATATCCATCTTTGCATAAATGAAAGAATGATCACAATTTAATGGTGGGCTGTGCGTACCAGAGTAAACAAAATAACCAGGAGCATTGGTAATAATAAGGAAAGACTTATTTGTATGGCGAAATATTGTACTAGACTTAGATAATACTTCCCTAAGATGCCGTCGCTAGCTTTTATTCCACTCAGTTCGGTGGAGAAATGAGCTTACGGTAAAAGACCTAGAAACCATCTAATAAGGGATATATTTATACAACTGCTTTTTTGTTTTGGTATTTTTTTCTTGTTTTTGTGCAAAAATTTACGTTGTCTACAATCTCTCGGGTACAACGTAGGCTTACCCACTGAGTGCGAAGAAAATATTAGTGTTGCAGTCACATTGAGCATGCATCAATCTCCTTCAGACAGTACATTTGCCACTGGCCAATCAAAAGAGACTGTTCCCACGCTTAAGCCAAGACTAAGTTGTATATTTCATATTATTTCTGATAAAAAAAACTGTTTCTGGACGAGAATCGCCTTTCCAATGAAAGTCCTCTTTGTTGATGTTTGCACAGGGGCCCGGTCAATTTTATAATTTCCACTCACAGTTCAGTTTCGTTCGATTTTCTTGTTCTGTCATTCTTTTTCCGGTTCAATATAATTCTTCTTTGTCCTCCTAGTTTGTTCATGTCATTTCCTGTTCGATAAATTGTTTCGACAAATGTATGGAAAACTGAAAACACGATTGCACGCTTCCAGCATGGATCTTAAAAAGATGACCCATGCTTTCGGTCAGAAATCCGATTTTACGGAAATTATTTGGCATCGAATTCCTGTGAACTGGTCTTAGATATACAAAATACAGTTTGCAAAGTACAGTAAGCCCCAACAGTTAAGGTCTTAGGTTTCTAGGTCTTTATAGGTTTCTAGGTCTTTATAGGTTTCTAGGTCTTTATAGGTTTCTAGGTCTTAGGTTTCTAGGTGCTCAATTTACAGCCATCCGGAAACGCAAACCAATTTACATAAATTACATAAACTTTCTCGTTTTAATTTGTAACAGAATTATTCACTTAATAAAACAGACGAGACGTAATAGCTCGTTAGATTT
The DNA here is from genome assembly GCA_030867875.1 of Actinernus sp. WN-2022. Classification (NCBI taxonomy): domain Eukaryota; kingdom Metazoa; phylum Cnidaria; class Anthozoa; order Actiniaria; family Actinernidae; genus Actinernus; species Actinernus sp. WN-2022. The sequence goes on along the minus strand of JAOWCC010001634.1, from coordinate 84,281,111 downwards.
TTTATGGGCTTTTGAACAGCTTTTAAAATCATTTTCTCAACTATAAATACTGTTACATGTATCCAAGTCAGACTTCAATTTCATCCAATCAGACTGAAGCATTGTTTTGGCTTCCCGCGCGTTGATCTGCTACCTGAGTATTTTCATCTTTTGTGGGAGCTCGCTCGAAAACGTATATCATGCTAGCAGAGGATTAGCAGAGCCTTATTTTCTTTGGTTTTCTAATCTCTCTCCAATGAGAGCGAAGAAAATAAGATATTCGTGTTACCGTCGTCCAGAAACAGTTTTTATTAATCAGAAATACTATGAAATATACAACTTAGTCTTGGCTCAAGCGTGGGAACAGTCTCTTTTGATTGGTCAGTGGCAAATGTACTGTCTGAAGGAGATTGTTCTGATGCATGCTCAATGTGACTGCAACCGCACTAATATTTTCTTCGCACGGGTAAGCCTACGTTGTATCCGCCTCTTTTCTGCCAGTTCACTGACCCACCCGAGAGATTGTAACAAAAAAGCAGTTGTATAAATATATCCCTTATTTATAGATGGTTTCTAGGTCTTTTAAGCTCATTTCTCCACCGAACTGAGTGGAATAAAAGCTAGCGACGGCATCTTAGGGAAGTATTATCTAAGTCTAGTACAATATTTCGCCATACAAATAAGTCTTTCCTTATTATTACCAATGCTCCTGGTTATTTTGTTTACTCTGGTACGCACAGCCCACCATTAAATTGTGATCATTCTTTCATTTATGCAAAGATGGATATTTCAGTGACAAAACGCAAGGCTTTCAAGAGATGAGTTTGTAATTTCAAAAATTTAATTTCAAAAATTAAATGGAACTCGGCGATTCACGAATTTCGCTTGCCAAACACTCGAATACAAATAAAGTTTCTAGGTCTTAGGTTTCTAGGTCTTAGGTTTCTAGGTCTTAGGTTTCTAGGTCTTAGGTCTTAGGTTTCTAGGTCTTAGGTTTCTAGGTCTTAGGTCTTAGGTTTCTAGGTCTTAGGTCTTAGGTCTTAGGTCTTAGGTCTTAGGTCTTAGGTCTTAGATCTCGTATCGAGACCGGTGTACGTTAATTATACTATACAGGTATACTGAATAGCTGATTTATAGCGAAATATAGCGATTTACTAGCAAATATATATATACTGTGGTTCAGCAGTTATGGGTTTCTCTCCTCTATCGAAATCTGAAGACATCTGAACTCCTGAGAGCGAGACTGTGAGAGCAACACTGTCACTCACCAACACGAAGCCAGACAGAAATTCTAATTATTATGAATTCAACTCTGAAGGTAAACTTAAACAAGAATCCTCTCACGGCCGAGGTTTTGGTTCGAGAAATTAAAGGCTTCCAACAGTTCCCTTTATAGTTCTGTAATATAATGACTGCAGACTGCAGTTTTGGAAATGAGGGTAAAAGCTTTTAAATAGTAACCAAGAGGCATTTCAATTAATAATCTTTAATCCGACAAATACCAATATGGAGGCGATCAGCGAGCTGCGATAAAGAGCCACAGGGTAGAAAGAACAGTAGAGAAATATAGTGATAGCTCCATCACAGGTGGACAGGATACAACTTATAATATGGGACAAATATAAACATACATTTGAGACACCTGCAGAACAGCAGAATAAATTGTAAGCGTGCGTTACATGAATAAGAAGTGTTTACAGTAAAAGGACAACTACGAGAAAAACAAAAATATTAAATTACATGTATATACTAGGGGAGCAGAGAATGAATGTCACCGCGCTACCGGCCACTCCTAAAGACTGCTAAATTCAGCTCATAATTCCTCCCCACTCCTAAAGACTGCTGAATTCAGCTAATAATTCTTCCCTTTGGTTACTTACTAAGAGGTTTTCAAATGAAAGTGTATTTCATCTTCAATCTCATGTGGACCGAGTGAAAGCCCAGATGGGCTCTTGTTATATTACAGAACTATAAAGGGAACTGTTGGAAGCCTTTCTCGAACCAAAACCTCGCCCGTGAGAGAACTCGAACGAAAGTACCAATAATCTGATAGGGAATTGTGCTGTCACCGAAACCCTCCGTACGATTAAAGTAAACATCTTGTGTTAATTATATCCGCAGTCTGTGCGGCTGACAATTTTGCTGCACTGAACAAATAAAAACGGCCTGCAGATTTAGACTCGTGCCTGCCACAGGTAGCCCGAGTAATAAGCCAATACGAACACGCGTAAAACTGAAGCGTGAAATGTAGAACAGTTGTGCAGTAGAGGCTTTTACTAGTTGGATCTATCAGCTTTCATGCACTGGAAAAAAACTTTCTTCACTTCAAACTTCGACTTCTCCGGAATGGTATCCTGTTTGAGCTGCTGTGGTTCTTTGGAGAGGAGGAACTTTTTAAACAAAAGTTTGCCTGCAGTATTTGCAGGTGTGTAAGAGAATGCATACAAGAAATACCAGCTTCGATTCCATGCCGTAAAGTTTATTACTGTTATGTTAGAGCTTTTACACTTTTACTTTTATTTTTAAAACGTTTTGAAGCTTGATATTTATGCCGATTAGTCACGCAAGACCCTAAAGTTGTCCAAGTGTAGTTTATTTGGTATTTAGAGATTGTTTTAACCGGACTTTTTGTGTAAAGTTTAGATGCCATTGCCGTACATGAGCTCAGTAGACTTGCTCCAAGTCGAACTCTCTGAGTCACTGGGTAATCGATTACTGGGTCAAAAATCGAGCGCGAGAATCGAAGCGAGAGGCGAGTTCGCGGTTTCACTTGCAGGAAATTGAATCGGGGGATTATGTTTTGGCGCGAAAACACGTTTCTGGGGCGGAGCTTACATTTCGCGCCTTTGACAAACTCTTTCTAATTCTGAGTACAATCAAATTGTAAATACCACATCCACGGTCGACTGACTTGACACGTCAACATACAATGCCTGAAGAATTGACGCTTTGTGATTGGGCAAATGTTAGTACATCATATGCCACGCCTCCGGTTGAAAATTTAACCGGTAAATTTGGCGCGCTGCAAGTGGGAAAAGTCCTTCGTGCGGGGGGCTAATAAGAACTTTGAGAAAGTATATACAGTCCCTGTCAAAAGTTTTTCACACCGTACGAACCACATGTGGTAGCATGTGGCACATGTGTTTACCACTTTCGGTAAAATGAATGTGGCGGAATGTGGCGAAGCGAAATCGGTAACTGAACCACTTTCGTTATTAAAAACACAATCGGTGACCGAACCACTTTCGTTAAAACACAATCGGTGACCGAACCACTTTCGTTAAAACACAATCGGTGACCGAACCACTTTCAGTAAAACGAAATCGGTGACTCTACCACCTTCGGTAAAACGAATTCGGTGATTCAACCACCTTCGGTAAAATGAATTCGGATAGTCATCATGTTATGTAAATATGGCGCTACGTACGTGATCAATTCTAGTTTAGTTGTAGCAAAGTTCGGCGTTTTTATTCATCTGATAAACTTTACAGACTTCTGTACTTTCATACTTTAATCTATCCCTCAATCCCTTCACGATTCTTTAAAAGTCGTTGCGTACGCTGTATGTTTTCAATTCAACAGATTCAAGAGCTTTTCGGTGCTTACATGTGCTTTCAGCCGTGGAAACTAATTGTCTGGTTTTTGACACAACAAGAATGTTGCGAACTTCGCGGAACATGTGATCTTATTGCAGAATGCAGAGTTAAATAATACGGGAAAGTTTCTCAACTTTTAATACTGGCAAGTGATAAACGTCTACCAAATAGAATATTCTGGAATTCTTTTTATTTAACGTGGGATCCGTCATTTTGCTCAAATTGCTCGAACAGAAGTGTGACATTTTTGAATAATCAATGAGCTCTGACAGCAGTGTTTGTTTTGCTTTGAGATCACACCAAAAATTATCTTGATATCTTCCTACTGAATCAAATGCTTTCAAAGTTTTGTATTTTATTTACGGTCTGAACAGTTTTCACCTAATGCGAAAACTGGTTTGAGTCCATTCTGTTAAATAAAAACACGGACCAGGTGAATACATTTTGGATATTTTAATTCGTTATTGGTTATTTTGCCGTGAGATCGCACCGAATCTTCTTGAATTTCAATTTCAGCGTTTTTACTTCATCACTTCGTCAATTTGTGATTGGCATTGCGGTTTATAATTGCTGTGAGACCGGACTGCAGCGATTGGTCTGATGTCAGATGTGAAACAAACAGGTCTCAGGTCCTCGATCGATCAAACATAGGACCTGTCAAAACTCAGACTGACAGGTTCACGCGTGACTGATTGCAATTGCACAATCTTGATATTTTAATTTCGAAAACATGCCTTTCCAGAATCCGCAAACATTTGCAATGCTTTTGGTCGGAACCTTGAACAACGCAGGAATCTCTCGTAAATGTTAAACTACGGAAGCTAAAGTTCGTTTGTTGATTATTGCTTACTGGCGGGGCCCGCTTTAAAAGTTTGCCGCTAGATTATGAACGAACGGCGGTTGTTAGTTTGTGGCGTAAGTTTAAGGTTATATATTCACAGCAGTTTCTTTTTTTTCAGTACAGTTTATCAGTGAGGTTATAAGAAAAAATAGGAAGGAGAGAAATGCTCTTAGCCACTTCGCGGCTTTCTCGGTACAAATCACGATCAAAACAAATAAGTTTTTCGATGATCGCACCAGGACACCGACCTGACACTTCGCCGACAATTTGATATATCGTTTCAAAGAAGACAAAACGAGATCTAAACTTCAGCATTTTCAGTTTTAACGTTGTAAAAATCACTTTAGTCGCAAGCAGTGAACTACATGTACAAGTAACAATTTGTAGACTGTCTTGACCTGCAATGTTTGGTGAAGCGAAATCGGTGTCTGAACCACTTTCGGTAAACGAAATCGGTGACTGAACCACTTTCGTTAAAACACAATCGGTGACCGAACCACTTTCGTTAAAACACAATCGGTGACCGAACCACTTTCGTTAAAACACAATCGGTGACCGAACCACTTTCAGTAAAACGAAATCGGTGACTCTACCACTTTCAGTAAAAAGAATTCGGTCTTAAAACGAATGGAGTTTACCGAACGAAATCTACCACATGTGGTTACCGAATCTTCGTTTTACCGAAGCACATACGGTACCGTATACGGTTGAAAAACTTTTGACAGGGACTGTACTTGAACTTATGGAAGTGTGTTCATAATTCTGAAAATATCATAAATATTCACCAAAGTGCCATGAAACTTTTTCAATAAGATACTCAGTGTGTGTCTTCACTTCTGCAGAAAAAAAATCATAATTTAGCCAAAATCATAGTATTCCATGACTGATGAACATAGATAAGGGTAACCTTACTGGGGCAGTCTTTTTGGACTTGAAAAAGGCTTTTGACTTGGTTAACCACACAGTTCTATTGGATAAACTGACAACCGTTGGAGTGAAGGGTGCAGCTTTGGATTGGTTCAGGGGTTATCTCTCAAACAGATCCCAAGTAGTAGCTATTAATGGGGCTACATCTGACGCTATGGATCTCTCAATGGGTGCCGTACCACAGGCTCTGTACTGGGACCTCTTTTGTTTATTATTTTTATCAATGATCTGGCTGATAATGTAAAAAACTGCAAAGTGATTCTCTATGCAGATGACACAGCTTTATGTTTTGCTAGTCAATCAATCAATCAATCAATAACCTTTATTTTAACACGATAATTATTAAAGCTTACAGCTTGTGGGGTCGTGTATAACTAAAATATATATACAATGATTATAAGATTATAATAATATAAAAACATCTAACGGACAATTAAACAACTACTGTCTAAATTTATTTACAATAATTAAAAGAGATAATGCTTTAAAGTTAAAATATGAATTATGTATATAAATATTCCCCTAGTCTAAATTTAGTAGTCTGCACTAAATTAGTGGAGAAGTTAAAATCTTTAAAAGTATCCATCTTTACTACTTTGTTTGATAGTGCCTTGGTGCTTGAAGTAACAATGCTAGTGTTCTTTGATATTAATGCGTTCCACAATGTTGAGCCTCTATAGGCAATGGAGTGTTTCATGTAACGTGTATTGAAACGTGGCGTAATAAGTTGGTCAGTAGCACGGAAAGAATATTTTGGTTGGCGCTTTTCAATTATGCCCGACATAACTGTAGGTAACCTATTTAGGTAGGCTTTGTGAATTAATTTAACAATAGTTAACTTATAGTTATCGAATAGCGTTGACCATTTAGCGTGGTTTAGTACGTCTTTAGAAGGCATATCCCTTGGTAAGTCGAATATTATTCGTGCAGCCCTACAGTGTAATCTTTCAAGAGAGTTAAAATTATCTATACAATTACACCCTCCCCAGGCTACTAACCCGTACGTAACGGATGGCAGAATAACTTTACAATAAAACGATTGGAGAATGTCTGTTGATAAAAATCTTGATCGCTTCAAAAGATCTAACTTCCCTGCAAAGTTCTTTTTGAGTTGGAGCGTGTGAGCTGTCCAGCTAAGTTTGTTATCTATAGTCATCCCTAGTAGGCGCGTCTGTGAAACCCACTTAATGACCTTCCTTCCTTGCTAGTAAGGACATTCAGTATATAGTGTCTACCCTTCAAGCTGAGTTAAATAGCCTCGATGCATGGTTTACTGCGAATGATCTTGTACTTAATGTGAAGAAAACTAAGTTCATGCTTTTTGGAACTAGCAAACGCCTGGCCACCACTACTATGTCTAGTTCAGCACTGCTTTTAACTATATCTGATCATGAATTACCGATTGAGACTGTATCTGTAATGAAGTATCTGGGTGTTACACTAGATCCGTCCTTGAGCTGGCATGACCACATAGATAATGTAGCAAAGAAGATTAGTAGTAGATTAGGATTACTGGCACGGATTAGGAAATATCTTGAAGTTGATACATGTAAACAGTTGTATGGCACCCTTGTCCAGCCACTTTTTGAGTATTGTAATGTCATTTGGTCTAATGCTGACCAAATATGTTTGGAACGACTTGCTAGGCTCCAGAAGAGAGGTGCTCGTATATTATCCTACAGAATAAAATACGAGATGAACGTTCAACAGAACTGTTTAGACAGCTAGGTTGGATACCTATTAGTGATCGTTGGTCTTTCCACAAATGTATTGCTGCTCATAAGTGCCTGCATGTCCTTTTTCCATCATATCTCTCAAGTATTATAAAGAGAAACTGATCAGTACATAAGTATAATACTAGAGAGAGAGACAATATCCATATTAGTAAAATTACATCTAAATCTGGCCAAAGGTCGTTTGCCCATTCCGCGGCTATGCTGTTCAACAGTCATCCTGAGGTCAAATCTGCTCGCAGTGTGAAGGAGTTTAAGTCAATCTACTGGAGACATTACTCATGATTGTTCTATGTACGTTGATACAGAGATATTATATATATGTTTAGGTTATTATTAGTATTATCTATTGCATACATATTATAATTAGTATCTAGTAAATTAATATATTATTATTGCTATTATTAGTTGCACAGCATCTTTGGAAGTCAGTGATTTCTGTGAATAATAAAGTCTATTATTATTATTATTATTATTTCTAAAAGCCAAAAACCTAGGATAATGTTTGAACTTTCTTACTAATGTACCGATCAATTCGAAACATCAACATCACCCCCCCTCCCCCCCCCCCCCCCCCCGGGCAACCCCCGGGCATTTGAAATTTTGGAGTTTGGATTGTTCAAATTCCTGTCCCCCGGGACAAAAATGTTGTTCAAAAATTGCCCTACCCCATCGTCGTATTAGGCGATCAAATGCCCCTACCCCCGGGACATAGTATTATTTGTGACACCGCATTTTTTGTTTTTAACAGACAGTTTAAATAATCGTAAGCAATGTATATTTATATGTTAATATACAGCACAAAGCTTTTGGAGCCCTTCGTTTTTAAGCCAGTCGCTTACAAAATCAGAATTTTGTCCTTTTTTGAAGTCGTCTTAACTGACCTACGGAGCCCTGTAAGGGCCATCCATAAACACAAATGTTATGAAAGAATATCGCGCGATAAAGTGTTACTATTGATTCATCGCTCGATACTGTTTTATTATCACGCGATAGTGTTTAATATCGCGCGATGTGTTATTTTAAAATACGTCAAGACACCATCACCAATAGCATTTTTAATCGCCGGTAGGTATTCAGGTAAAGCCAAATTCGTTGTCGGACGTACATTTGTAAGTAAAACATATAAAGGAGAAGAGCATTACCACGTAGCGTGTTCGCCGCCATGTTGTCTTGCTAAGTAATGTACGTATTTTAAAATAACACATTATCGCGCGATATTAAAACACTTTATCGTGCGATAATAAAACAGTATCACGCGATAGTCTTTCATAAAATGTGTGTTTGTTGATGGCCTTTCAGGGCTCCGTAGTGACCTCCCCGCTCCAATTCCGCCAAAAACCACGCAGCACATAACATGAAATCGAGACAACTTGTTCATCTACATCTACATTTATTTTGTCAGCAAAAACTATATACATAATGTACAGTTATCACGCTAACATTAAAATAATACAAAATGAGGGTTTCTATAATAATATTAATTTGAATAATGTCCAGTAAATAAAATAATATATATATATATATATATATATATAAAATATATAATAATAATAAAAATTCAATCAATATTATCTTACAAATTTTCTCTATAATGATCATTTAACTTGATTTTAAAACTGTATAAAGATTTGGCAGTGACGATATCAGATGGAAGACTATTCCATTCTCTGACTGTTCTAGGAAAATACGAATATTTGTAAACATCTTTGCTTGTATGTTCAACATAATATTTAAAATTATGAGTTCTACGAGTACGGGTTTTTGTTGTTGGTTTTAGATGCATGGACTTGTTAACATGAATAATGTCATTTGTGATTTTATACATTGTACATAAACGAGCTTGTTTGCGGCGAGAGGCCAGGGGTTCCCATTCTAGATTTTTCATCATGGAAGTTACACTAGAAGTGTATATATAATCCCCTTTGCAGAAACGAGCTGCCGTTCTTTGTATGTTTTCCAGTTTATCAATATCACATTTGTAGTGTGGGTCCCAGACCACAGAAGCATATTCGAGTTTAGGTCTGACAAGTGACTTGTACAGAGTATTTTTGGTGTCTTGTTCACAAAACCAGAAGTTCCTCTTGATCAAATTTAAAGTCTTGGTAGCCTTAGAAATTATTTCATGAAGATGGTGGTTCCACCTTAATTTTGTGTCCAATGTAACTCCCAAGTACGGGTGCATATCAACATAACCTAGAACAGTGTTACAAAAGAAATACTCCTTATGAGGTGGACTTTTCTGCATGGATATACACATAATAAAACATTTCGCTGGGTTAAATTCCATTTGCCAGCTGTCCTGCCATAGTTCTAGTTTCTTTAAGTCTGATTGTAATTTATCCATATCTGTTGTAGTGGTGATAGGTATATAAATAAGACAGTCATCAGCAAATCATCTGGTTGGACATTCAAGCTCATTTGTCAAGTCATTAACATAAAGTAAGAACAATAAGGGTCCAAGAACGGTTCCTGGGGTACACCTGAAATGACTTGCTGATGTGGAGATGAGGCACCATCACACACTGTTTGTTGAATTCTGTGTGTTAAGAAACTTCTTAGCCAGTTATTTAGAGGACCTGTGATTCCATAATGGTGTAGCTTTTTTAGGAGTCTTTCATGTGGCACTTCGTCGAAAGCCTTTGTAAAGTCCAGAATTGCTAGATGAGATGTTTCTTTCCATTAAGTGCATATGAAATTTCATGTATCGTTCCTAGAAGTTGTGTTTCTGTTGAGCGCTTTTGGCGAAACCCATGCTGGTTATCCACCAAGATGTTATTCAGCTCAAGGTATTTCATCATGTGGCTATGTACAATATGTTCGAGAATTTTACATGCCACGCAAGTTAATGAGATAGGTCTGTAGTTCTTGCATTCCTATTTTTTCCTTTCTTAAAAACTCCATGGTTATTTGCTTCTTTCCATTTGGTTGGTAGCACCGCTTGGTCAAGTGATGCCTGGAAGACGTCTGTTAGTATTGGTGAAATCTCTAAATATAACATATTTCAGATCCATGGTGGAATGTCATCAGGACCAGGAGCTTTGTCACATTTGAGGCTTTGTAATTGTTTTTCTACTCCTTTACAGCTAACTTGAATGGGGCTTATTTTGGTGGTGTTATTAGATGGTGGAAGAACACTGAGGATAGGTAGACTTATTTTCTTCTGTGAAAACCCCCCACCCTTCCGGTGTCAAATTCCCCAGCCCAAGGATAGCTACCGATGTCAAATTCCCTACTCCCCGGGCACGAAAACGAGTCGAATGCCCGGGGGTTGCCCGGGGGAGGGGGATATTGATGTTTCGAATTGATCGGTACATAATGCATGCCATATTAAAGCGGAGGAAGATTAGTGATTTACCAAAGTCGTATGTAGATTCACAAATACGATGAAGGAACGATTCCAATGCTTTCTTCTGCTCTGAATATAGCTTCGAAATCCTGAAAACTTTACAACTTCGGTCGACACACTGCTCAAGTTCTTCCCCAACGGCATTTAGAAAAATGTGCGAGCACACGCAATCCTTAAATTCCAGACTTTGCCGAAAGTGTAAAGTTCGCTCTGATTGGTTGAAATTATGACGTCGGGAACATGAAAGTCTATGAAGTCCATCAGACGGGGAGGGGAAGGAAGTGAGTGGACGACGTCGTACCGTCTGAAAATCAGGCTAATTTGATTCTTGCCGCGTACTGAACGGAAAGCTCCCATCGTTTGAAGTTTGAAGAATGAAGGTCTTCTGAGGAGAGTTGAAATTCGCCTAATTTCATGGTATTTGTTGCGACTTAAGCCTTGCTTCGTGAAATGTCTGTGAATGCTTCATTGGAATTAAGTGAGTGACATAATAACATGTACATGTAGCTTGGTTCCAACCTCGCCGTTTCTCTTAAAATTATTCTTGAAAAACTAACAAAGTAGCTAGATTTGCAATTGCAACAGTTGAATTTTTTTAGAATTCAAAGGAATTCCGTCATTTCCCAGGGCATGATCAGGTTCACGGCTAAATTTCAGGTCATGTGCTTTCCAGTATTCTTAGCTTGTTTTGATTCCGTAAATAAAGTTTTCCCTGACGAAGAGTTTGGTTGTCTGACTTGTCTTTGGTGTGTTTCGGCTGGTGTTCTGGAATTCGGAAACGAAATTTATGTCTTCCTTTTCTTTGATTTTGTCATGACTTTCTTTGTGTTGCTTAAGTTTATACAATACTTTTTGGCAAAAGGATTTGCTATGCTTTGTGTTATACCTTGAGTTAAACCATACATTGTATTTTCTCGTTGCTTTTTTCACTAAACATTTCATGTGGAAACAAACTCACTAAACTACTCTCATAGCGGTCCAAAACCATACCAGCCCATCATATGATGGTGCTGATAAAGTGGGGATAGGGGCGTAACCTTAGAAACACAGCATTTTTGACCGCTAAAATATAAATCGAGTATTATGTGTCTATTAATGTATTATCACTAGCTGGGCATTTAGGATATAAAAAAAATCTAAGTGTTTTTTCCCTCATGAACAGACGCCGTCTTGGAAGAGCCTCGTTTCCATACTTCCCGAATGAGGTTATATAATAACAAGGAGTCCGAGAAGAATTAGCCTGATTTTCAGACGGTCGAGGTCGTCCGCTCACTTCCTAAGAATCAGACCACCATACAGCTTCATCGGCATATTCCACCTTGAAATGAACAAGAGTTGTTTCTCTTCCACTTTAAAGAATCATGCTGTAGATTTGTCAGGCATTGATCCAAGATGCATTCAATGAAACTCTAAACAGCAATTTTGTGAAAATCTGCTAGTCCATTTTTGGGAGAGTCACGTACATGTAGGAATTCACGCAAAGAAGTCGGCTGATTTTGGTGAGTGTGTAGTTATGATATGAAATCATGTTTGCCGCGTAGCACTAGTAGGTGTAAAGAATGTGATGTAAAGTGGTATGCTGTAGTGCTATGTGTGCACGCCCTACGAGGGAAATAGAAAAAATATCTGACCCAAGTGGGACTCGAACCCAACGACCTCCAGGTTGCATGTCTGGCGCTCTACCAACTGAGCTATCAAGTCAGATGAGAGCAATCGTGGGTATTGGTGCGTTTTATGGGGTCACGGCGATTATATATGTATATGTAGTTATGATATGAAATCATGTTTGCCGCGTAGCACTAGTAGGTGTAAAGAATGTGATGTAAAGTGGTATGCTGTAGTGCTATTTTGGTGAGTTCTGGAATTTTTTTTTACTCCGGATTTAATTCTTTCCTTCACGGTGCGTGCAAATGAGGCTGATTCCTTCCAAGATCAGGCCTCGGTTTTTGAGTTCAAACACTGTCGAGTACGATTGTTCTAACCTAAATGACCAGCTACATGTAGTGATAAAACAATGCATGGAAAACACATATAATTACTCGATTTATATTTTAGCGGTCAAAAATACTGTGTTTCTAAGGTCACATCTCCACGTCCTCGCCCTGTCCCCATTTTGCGACCACCCTTTCCCGGACTGTTGAAGAAGCAAGCAATCAGACTAATTCCGTGACCAGCTTGCCATGTGTAATATAGTCTCACGATATGTCTTGCATTCTTGTGCATGCATATTGTGACAGTGTTCTTTGCAGATTTATATTTAAGCAATAGACCACACATTTCAATGGCAGTGTTTACTGGCGAAATAAAGCATGCGGGATCAGATATTGGGAGAACACAAGAAATGATTGAAAATCACAAGCCGAAGGCACGTGCATGGTTTTCAAGCATTTCAAGTGTTCTCCCAACATCCCAAGTGCTTTATTTCGCCAGTAAACACATTGAAATGTGTGGTCTATTGCTTTTATGATATAACTATGACACAACGCAAGCAGTCATGCCGATTTCTATGTGTTTACTGGCACATAGACCATCGATGTTTTGAATCTATAAGTCAATCAGAGCGCTCATACTATCTGGCCATGGTTATATTTTAATATATAATATATAATATATGTATATTGTATGGCTGTACATGTATGTAATATTATACATTGTAAATGTGCATGTACACTCTATTATGCAACCAGCTCCTAATTCTACTATCACTCACCTTGACAAGCAGTTGATAACAAGTGGTATGCCTCCATTGTCCACTACATGCTGCTTGTTTTCTTTATCTACATTCAACAAATGTATATTTATTAATAATTATTATTTGACAAAGGCATTAAAGAAATGCAGCCTTTGGGAAATTTTGCTCTCCTAGCTTGCTTCGACAGCTCATCCTGAAACATGGAAATCACCTATACATGTACATCCAAACTATGTTGACTGTCTTATAATTAAAGTCTTCTGATTCTGTAAATTACATTGTACCACTAACATTTACATTTTTTTTACATTTATTCGGTTTTACTACTCGAAGGTGAATGGAACCGTTTACTGTCAGTATTATGTAAACGCCAGTGTCCCGTCTGGGCTTTCACTCGGGCCACTATGTAGCGATCTTACTGTGACGTCATACAGGCCAGTCACGCCACATTTGTTGTATTCTGTGGTTGGCAGAAAAGAAGCGTGAACGCAGCCAGTTGCTTATAAAATATCACAGGTCGGTGTTTCAGTTCATCGCCAAATTACTTTCTTGTTCTTCCAAAATGCAAGCAAGCCCTTTTATCGAAGCTTATATACTCTTAACTTATAAGTCTTATAAAAGAATTAGGATATGGAAGCAGAATTAAGACTTTAGATGTATTTCGTGAGGCCCAAATCGCTAGATGCCATACAAGTCATACAAACACGCGTGTTTTTTTTTCAAAAACATATATATGCAAATATATAAATGACGTCAGTGTATCGTTATATACATCAATGCAGCCATTTTTTTTGCCCCTTGGTTGTGCAAGGCAGGTTATTTCAGTCTTTGATATTTTGCGTTCCAGGATTTTAATTTTATATTTTGGACTACCCTTCTTCAGATTTCTGATGGTGTGTTCCCAACGAGATGTAAGATGAAATACACTTTAAATTTGAAATCCTCTTTGTAATAACCAAAGGGAAGAATTGTTAGCTGAATTTAGCAGTCTTTAGGAGTGGCCGGTAGCACGGTACCCTGGGTGCCAGAGGTTCTACTGCCCTCTCTATTAAAGCCAAAATTTAGGATCGACGAGAAGGCTGGTTCTCGTCGATCCTAAACTTTGGCTTAGAGAGGGCAGTAGGACCTTTGGCACCCAGGGTAGTAGCGCGGTGACTTCCATTCTCTGCTCCCCTAGTATATAGGTAATTTAATATTTTTGTTTTTCTCGTATGTAAATTCAAGAAGTTGACCTTTAATTTTACTGTAAACACTACTTATTCATGTAACACACGTTTACAATTTAGGCTGCTGTTCTGTTATACTGCAGGTTCCAAGTACTAATAGATGATTGTCTCAAATGTATGTTTATATTTGTACCATATTATAAGTTGTATCCTGTCCATCCTGTGATGGAGCTATCACTATATTTCTCTACTGTTCTTTCTACCCTGCGGCTCTTTATCGCAGCTCGCTGTCTCGTGGCTCTTTCTCCGCTTCTCTCTGGAAGTCATGTTAATTGTATTCGTGGTCAATTTGTGTTCCTCTGTGTAACTTTATCTGCTGTTCTTGCTATACATGATGAGCCATTACGAGTCCATATTGGTATTTGTTGGATTAAAGATTATTAACTGAAATGCCTGTTGGTTATCTCTAATTACAGTGCGACTACTGAAAGCGGGGCCACTTAGACAACGAGAACCAATCACTTTGTGGAACGAAAACAAATAATTCCAACTTTGAGTTAGTTGAAATGCTATTGTGTTGTACTCAACAATAATTTTCTCAAGTGACCAAAGTTGGAACGCTTTGTTTTCGTTCTGCAATGTGATTGGTTCTCGTTGTCTAAGTGGCCCCGCTTTCAGTAGTCGCACTATAAAAGCTTTACCCTCATTCCCAAAACTTCATTCTGCTCATTATATTACAGAACTATGAAGGCAATTGTTGGAAGCCTTTAATTTCTCGAACAAAATCCTCGGCCGTGAGAGGTTTCTTGTTTAAGTTTACCTTGAGAGTGGCTCATCATAATTCTGTGCGAGTGTGTGTTTCTGGCTTCGCGTTGGCGAGTGACAGTGTTGCTCTCACAGTTCAGGAGTTCAGATATCTTCAGACTTCGATAGAGGATAGTTAACCCATAACTGCTCATTACAACCACAGTATATGTATTTGCTAGTAAATCGCTCAGTAATACTTCGCTATAAATCAGCTATTCAATATACCTGTGTAACGTACACAGGTCTCGATACGAGATCGGTAAACCAGCCAAAAACACAGTCGAAATTATTTTAGTATTGGCCTACCGATCATGGTTTTTGCGCTGGTATGTATTATGACCGAGAGTAAAATGAAATGTGATGAAATGTGGCATAAAACCTACGAAACGTAACTCAAACAAGAATAGCGTCCGCAGAATCTTAAGATGACGACTGGACTGGAGAAATCTATTAGCGGCAACAATTAATGCATAATTTAACGCATGCGCAGAAATTTTGCTGCACAGAACAAAAACGGCCTGCAGATTTAGGCTTGTGCCTGCCACAGGCAGCCCGAGTAATAACAGTAACAGTAATGCACAGTATATATATATAAACTCTATAGTGTAGTCTGCCATGTCATACCAGGGTGATGTACACATTAATTAAAGTGCCCCTACGATCAAACTTTGATATTTTTACGTATAATTGTAAAGTAAAGTTGCGATATTTTTTGCCTGTCAAAACCTTTTTTCGATATGAAGACGGGAAGTCTTACTTTTTGGGGTCCGAATCTTGAGTTTTTATGTCCGCACTGAGCCAAATCCATTCCTTGACAGAGCCAGTAGAGAGCTCATTTTCAGCGGAAGTGACGTCTTTTTCTCAACTCTTGCAACAATATGTGAGGCTACTTTTCACACAAACCTTCGCCTGGATTTATATGTAAAGTACAATGTTTTACTATTTTTGCCACAAAGGAAAGAAAAGAATGAAGTTTAGTACAGAAATATGCCTTTAAAGTCGCAGTGTCACGGTACTGCGCATGTGTGAAAATCTGATGATTTGTGGATTGCGTTCCGGCCCGGAACGAAGTTCTCAGAGGGGTGAAATATCGATTTTTAAATCGGCTTCCATCATTGTTTTTTTAACTCATCCTTGCCTCCTTTGGTCATTTATGGAAATGTAAGATGTGCTAAATAAGTTTTAGTTATTTGTTTATTCAAAATTAGTCGTTGCAGACTGCAACACAACTAAAACAAAAAAGCATAAGTGATGCTTACCGGCGGGGAAAACGGCCACTGAGTACTCTGAATACAGCAGCCCAAAAACGCAAGAAATTGGAAACTTTTTGGCATTCCAACCAGAAGCGAAGAGGGTTACAATTTGGATGTCCAGTAGAGTTCACGAAACACATGGCAACTTTTTAAGTCGTATTATAATGATATGGCAGTTTTCAACAGCGATACGAAGAAATATATATCTACGGCTTAGAAACGAGGCTGAAATTATATGAAATGACCGGAGTGCAAAGACTGTACGAAAACTTATATAAAACCTTTATTTGCTGGCAAAAAAACCTCATGAACTCAAACACGATATCCTTGTGAGCAATCGACATACATATGAAGCTATATAAGTTATCATCGACTACATGAGAGTCAAACATCGAACTACTATGAAACCGCTTGTGACAGTTTACGCACTTTGGTGACAAGCGAACTTTTCAACTTTCGACACGGTCGCTAAACTGTACGAAATCTCCAAGAATAAATCCCTAATGTCCAAACTAACGGGGAAAACTGAAAGAGGAAATCCTTGTGACCAAACAACATACATATGAAGCTCCAGAAGTGATTATTGAATACATGAGAACCCATAGAGAAAACTGATAATAATGTAAAGTTCTGATGTAACATGCTATTAGTTTCACGGACATTTGTGACTACATGTACGTACTAAACTCGCGCTACAGCATAGCTTGAAATACTGTACGAAAACTCCCGTTTAAAAATTTCCTGATGCCGAAAGAACCATAGAATCTTAAACAGATATCTTTCTGACCAATCGACATAAATATTAAGCTGTGAAAGTATTAAGTTTCCAGTCCATAACAGCCGATAGTGCAAACTAGTAAACAGCCACTCGTAGTCCGAAAGTACTTAACTTTTTAGCGCAAATGTATGTGTTACGTTTCCAAACTTTAAGACAAGAAATCGTCCATAGAATGTTCTATATTTTTTACAGCAGAGAACTGTGTTATTAGTTATGTAGAAATAAAACAATGGTGCCATTTGGAGAATTATTTCATGTCAAAAGTGCACAACGAAGAAATAGATATCTACGGACGCGAGCAGCTTGTTTCACTTTGGTCAAATTCGGACTGTTTACGACTGGAAACAGCAAAAAATACAAGCAAGTAATGAAATATAGATACCATTCTTTACTCAATTCTGTTTACCTTGGATGTAGGAAGAATATAATCCTTGTAAATCTCGCCATATACTGTGCATAACTACAATCTGTGAATACGGCTAACACCCGAACAGTGTTGGCGTTTCCTGCAAATTATTTTGATTGATTCTCATTGGATGTTACACAATGCAGCTGTCAATTCAATGTCTGGAGACTGTGACATGCGCAGTACCGTGACACTGCTCCTTTAAAAGAGCGACGTGTTGAGAAAATGACATCACGACAGCAAACCGCTGGACGAAAATCGCGAACTATTTGGAACACAGGCAGACGTGATTTTGATGGTGCTATTTCCGCAAAATTCAGAGAAAGGTGCAGTTTTAGTTATTAGATACATATTATATATATATTATATAGTATATTATATACTCTATATTAGTGCTATGACTAAACTATATATATCTAATATATCTAATTGAAACACTCTCCCCTTAGAGGTACCTTCTAATGTATCTAATGTATCTATTATATACGTTTAGATATATAATAGCACTCATTAGATATCTATTAGCACTAGTATTAGATATCTAACATCTATTACGAGTATAATATCTCCCCTTAGAGGTACCTTCTAATGTATCTAATGTATCTATTATATACGTTTAGATATATAATAGCACTCATTAGATATCTATTAGCACTAGTATTAGATATCTGAGAGACCTTTGCTAAATCAGCTAATCGACATTTGTTAAACGTAGTGACCACGCCAATTCGTTTTCTATAAAGTTGGAAACTTTTAAGGGTCTGACATTATACTCCCGATCCTTGAAGAGTAAAGATATAAACGATGGCTGCTAATCGTTCCAACTCAGATGATGAAATGACTGAAGATTCTTATCAAAGCTCTGATTCTCAGGAGAGCACGGACTCCACTGATGATAGTTATGACGGAGAAGAGGATGTTAGGGAAAGAATTCGTAACGAAGCTAAAGAACGGCACCAGGAAGATTGGGAAGCGTTGGTTCAAAAGTATGAACACGATGGGGATAGTCATGAAGTTGCTGAAATCAAAGCCAGTAACGCTTTGGTTCCTACCTATAGAAAAGACCTAAGAGAAGTGTTGTTAGAAGATATGAAATAGATTCACAGCTTAAGAAAAGATCCTGATTTTCGAAAAATCTTGGAAACAAAACAAAACTTGATGAACACGGAAGATTATGGATGGCAAGACTGAAGCGACCGAGGCTGCAATTCACCACCGAAAATTCTTGTTGAATAAACAATTCCAAAAACAACCTATTCCGGAACAGAGTGTTCCCGTGATGAACAATACATTTGTACCTTTTAGAAATAAGTTTTATTAAGTCGATTTCTATTAATAAATGTCTTTAAAAATATTCTTCCTCTTGTCATCGTTTAAATATAAGCAATCAGTAAGCAGCATTTGTCAACAAGAAAAAAATCAATGAAACATAAATCAGTGTAATCTTGTAACACGGTACATTATATCAACCCAAGAACTGAGAAATAAGAAAGTTATCAACTCCGCGAGGATAAGGAAAACGAACTGTTTTTAAAATTGGTGTTTTTGAGATTGAATAAACTTTGATTAATTATCTGGTGGTTTGTTTATATTCGTATGGTAATTATAGTTCAGTTTTAGAGAATAATTTGTATCACAAGAGATTTCCTCCAAACAATAGGCTCTTCAGTTATCGTTAATCCCTAAGGACAATAGCAAAATTTATCTTATGAGTCACAGTCGATTTTGTATACAATTATCTTACGAGTTATTAACTGTAAAGGAAAATAGACGATGCGATATATATGCATGTCGAAATGATTCGTATAAAGTGGATTTGTTAGTACTTATTAAGAAATATTTACATAAATACAATACTTTATTAATACAAAGACACAATTCAGTATCACATCATGGCTTTATTTTTTTACATAGTATTTCTAAAAGAGACTTGACCGCCAAGTGCCGTTACAGGTATTACAAATAGTTCCATAGTAACACAGAGTTCTCTTGCATACTGAGCACTGTTTGAGCTGAGTCAAAGGTGGCTTTCCACCAAAAGTAACATTTGGTATCTCTTCTTGCTGTATGTCATTTGGGTCTATATCCCCCGCTTCGGTTGTCATGGAGGACGTTTCCACTATTTCACCTGGTTCCTCCTTTATGACGGAGTTATAACACCCATCACATTGGTTACTTCCATAAAAGTTCGTTTTCTTGCACACATGGCAGAAAGGTATGCCGGGTCCATCCTGAAAGTTCGTGGGGCTTGTGGTCTTCAGGATAGCATTCTGTCTCTGAAGTGTTGGACGAAACGCTTCCATGTTGGCGTCATTTGATATTTCAGTCTGTCGTGGGTTCTTGCGTTCAAAGGCTTCATAGTCCGGATCCTCTGGGTTTTCGGATATGGTTTCAATAAGATCATCCATCTCCTTCACAATGTCTTTGAGGTTGATCCACTCGTCGACTGTCAAAGCAATTCCTCCTTGGTGGGAAATTTCTTGTTTTGGCCTTGAATGTACTTTCGAATGTGAACTCTCATCTTGCCGTGGAAAATGTTAGCGCTGGCGTGGTAGCCTCGAGATCCTAGCTTGTAGATCACTTCCATCTTGTTGCTGCTCAATTTCTTGAATGGATTCAGGGTCGATCGGTTCTGGCTTTATGTCCGCTCCAAACAATAGGCTTTGCCCAAACATGCCTCCAAACAATAGGCTTTGCCCAAACATGCCCGAATAGATCGATGACCTCATCCAAAGGAACAATAGATATTTATGAGCGCGCCTTAAAAATTAACATAACGCACCACTTTATTCATGAGCGCACCTTAAAAATTAACATAACGCACCACTTTATTCATGAGTCCAAGACAAAAGATAATGAGAAACCACCGCACTTTATTCATGAGTCTAAGACAATAGAACCGTGACGTCATTGAATTAATGAGAGCTCACCAAAAATTAACATAGCTCACCAAAAAAAAGGGTAATTCGCCTCACTCCATACTACTAATACCTCTCGACAAGGAACTCCTCCGAGATATTGATGACCACGTGCGCACTTGTCCTCCCAGGAACATGAGGAAGACGCCTCCGAGACCCCTGTCGCAACAGCCAGAATGTCATTAGCTTCAATGCGGGCCTTTGTCGCCAGGCGACCTCTTGCAGCATCTACAGTGACACGTTTTGATAGCCGCGACGACAAAATTACAGCAACGATAACCACTGCGGAAAGAGCAAGTCAATTCTAAAGTCTTTTTAAATATTTTTTGCAAACCCAATAAAGAACTCCGATTCTCGTAAAATCTTCTACCAATTCATCAGATAATTGTATTATGCGTTGTTTCGTACGTGCGGCCGGTCCATTGTGACGCCATGTTCCTTTCATGCGCCATTTTGTTGCGCGCGCATGGAATCATGGGTTATACATTCTCGACCCCAGAGCCCTCTCTTCTTTTTTCTAAGATAGAGGGTGCGTAGTAAGAACTAAAATGGGTCTGGGGTCGACAATGGGTACTTGTGATACTTGCTAGGAGAATGTGACGAGAATATCAATTTTTTTATGCTTTATCGAAGCACCTCTCACGTAGCAAAATGGTTGCAGAAACAACTTCTACACTTTGCAACAAATTTTGGTTTTCTTCAGTGCTCGTATTACCACTGGCGTTGCAACCTCTTGTACAACAAATCTAGAAAGAACACTTACGATTAGCTGGCAAGCGACGAAGCGCGCATTCACAACGTAAAACGATATTACCAATAACTAGTACGATCTCCACAATGCTATCCACCTGATGTCCTTATCCAGATAGAGGATACACTGATAAGCTAATTAGGTTAACACTTACCCACTGGATAGGGTTTATCCGTACATAGCGTTATACTCCCTTTCAACAACGACCAAACTGCCTTTAATGCTATTATCAAGAAATCAATAAACCATTTATTTATATATATCCATCTCTTGTGTATATATATACATATGACTCATTTTATCAAATTATTATACATCAAACTCAGCTTCATTAGCAAAATATTTAAAATAAAACAAGAGATAAATAAGTGAAATTACTATAACTCTTTTGAAAACTTGTTTGACATTTACTATCGGAATATAAAACATGTAGTCCGTACATTCCGCAGTCCCGTCCCCGCGATCTTGATATTTCGCGGTTAACTTTACAAGCCTATGACCAGGAGCGTCCGTTTCCTATATTTCACCTGAATCAGCACATTCCCAGATCAGGTTATTATTAGAACACCCGAGGTGTATAAATCCCATACGCTCGTGCGAAAGGTCGATAGCATGCTTATTTTGCAACAATGGCGATGTTTTCTTGTTGTGTGCAATAACAATAGCTTCGGTTACACTAGACCAGTTTTACTAGGTATATTGGAAATTTACCCGGGTAAATTCGTGTTTTCATGTCTAACCGATTTCCCCAGGAGAAAGCATACCTAGGTATATTTCCATAGTAAGAAAAAAAGAACAATGTAACTTTCCCTTGATAGCACACCAGATAAGTCTTAGGGGGCGTTGACGACCACAGATAGTTCAGCCAATGAAATTTCGAGGATCTGACAGCTCTCTCGAGGCGTGATTGTTTTGATCAACGAAGCCACGAAGTTACTGGGGCGTGATATTCAACGGTCTTCGTGTAACCGCTGTACCCAGGTAAATTCAAACCCCATATGGATTATACTGGGGCCAGTTTTTCTGGGTAAATGACTTTATCTGGGGTAGTATAACCGCAGCTATTATATATTTTAATAAATCGTTAGGAAGCATTGTTTGCATAGTAACATTCACAAGGCTTCTCATTGTATTTTTCGCCGCAAACTGATTCTAAATAGCCTGCTAAACATGTTTAACAAATAACATTAAACATTAGAAAAACAAAGGACTGCCCTCTAGATGTGTGGTGTTTTTATATTTAAGTAATTTTATTATTAAACGCTGGGAAGTGACAGTTTGATATTCTCGACGGAAAATTGGGGTTGATGAATTATGAAGTCAAGGTTCAATATATTGTTTTAATATTCAAACTTCGTGCACAGTACAATATACAAGCAGATGATTGGCTAATGGCCTTTTGCAGAAATGCAATCACGTGGTTGTACTGAACGGCAAAAAAGTATGACATCGGTAGTGTTATTATCAAAACCAGTTTGTAAATGCTTATTTCCACCTCCAATCGATCTTTCTAAATTAGCGTTTAGAAGTTTGTTTGCCGTACAGTAAAGCCTTCCCATGGGATCGCTAGCGCACTTCATTTGTCAGTCAGGGAGTTGAAGTGATATATCAGCACGCGGTTGTTTCCTGCAAAAGGCCTATTGGTGGACAAAGCACTACACCCAGATCCTCTCTTACCACGAACTGGCCGGCGCGAGAAAAGAGTTACACAAAAAAATGAAGGATCCTTTATTTGTAAATGTCACAGGAACTGATTTTGTTTTTCAGTCTCAATCTTGTACGGATAGGCGGTCAAAAAGTAGGCCTAAACGTATGTATTTTGCACGGGTTCTAAATTCGTCCGGTATCGTAGCCGTGAGCCTCGGTGAAATGGTTTCAATATAACTTCAACACCGATACAACATGGCCAGAACATATTTCCGAGAAAAACACAAGATAATTGGAATGCTCAACAGATGTTGAAACCGTTTGTTCTCGGAATGTTTATTCGAAGTTCTCAAACTCATGAATAATTCATGAGTTCACCAGCCAATATGGTCATCCCATCTGATTTTGGCCAGGTGCATGTACCTTGACATTACAGCGCTGAATAACAATCTCGCACCCAGACCCCATTTACTGAACAACGTGACGCGCGTAGACTAGGGACGACTGCAGCGTATACAAAAATGGCGGAAATTTAAAAATGTAGCGAGTCCCTTCATGTTTTCTGCGAAGAATAAGAGTTTTGCTGGAAGGATAAGATTCAAATACTCAGACCATTTCCTCCAGAAACTGAGAAACAAACGTATGTTTGGGACAATGTAGTTTACGTTTTGGCCACTGAGATACAATTGCCTTCAAACACGAAACAATTACCGCCAATGTATAGTGTTTAGGCATTCTCGTTCCCAGTGCCTCTTCAACTAACTGAAAAATCAGAGGCTCTGGTAAGACACGAAACAGGCTCTAATTTGATTGGCTAGCCAAATCGGCTGCGCGATGAAGAAAACATTGAACAGGTGCTGCGCACAGCGCTTTTCTTCCGGTTCACTTAGTGGATAAATCACTTCCGTTGTAAACATAACAAGTAAAATAAGGCATTTTTTGAGGTGTTCTTTCAATAAAAGTAAAATAATCAAAAGAATAAACATTCATATGTGAAAATAATAAAGAATGAAGTGATGTGCCTTTTAAAAGAACATGATTAAACAGATTAATTAATTAATAAACATTCATATATGTAATGTATGGTGGCAAAAGCTGAAAGGTAATTAAAATCTCCCTTCGATCGACTATAACCCAATAATGGCGGATGTTACGCCAAAAAAGTCAGCAGAAAAGGTTTTCGATCGAAATACATGTATTTGCTGCAACGCCGTAATATCGGATACTTTAAGAATCACCCAGTAATTTTAAACAGAGACCTAAGGAAAAGTTTGGGTTCTTATCTAAGCCATCCGTTCATTTTCTGGGAAGAATCCTACCCTACAAAAATATGCTGTCCGTGCAAACGCTCTCTTGAAACTACCGAAAAATTCCGTGAGATGGTTCAGCAATCGCATGAACATCAAACCGCGGCGATCCAAAATTCCAGGCTAAAACGAGGTCGAAACACATTCCGCGCCGAGTGCACTGAGCGCTATAGCCCTTGCTAACCTACAACAGGTACATAGGGCTATTCTTCCTCGACCATCAGCCCTGCAGTCTAATCCAGCAGCTGAAAATCAGCATGTTCTGTGCACTCCTCGATAATTGCGTTGAGAGGAGATATGACGACCACGATTGAGTTGGATGAACCTTGAAGAGCATTAAACTCAAACGGTAAACGTTGGTAAATTAACGATTTACCATAACCGGTCGGAAGGACACAGAAACAGTCCTTCTTATCGATACTAATTACCCGAATAGCTTCCAAGTGTTTAGTTTTTAAAGAAAACTGTATTTTAAGCTTTGCAAGGGCGAACTGGATAGCTTCCATGAGGACCGCCATTGCTTTAGTTAGCAAATCGGAAATGAGTTCTAAGAGCATGCGCAGTTTCAATGTCCTAGAATCTAGGACATCCGGTTTCGTGTCTTACCAGAGCCTCTGATTTTTCAGTTAGTTGAGGAGGCACTGGGAACGAGAATGAGTGTTTAGGTAAAACATGCATCAGATCGCGCATGCGTCCTAGTTAATCAGCTCTGTCCCTTGAAATCCGATGAAAACAGTGTTTTGATACCAGCTTAACCAGCAACTTATCCCCTCCCCCGCCGCCGCCCACCCCATCCCTACGCCTCTGATACGCATGCTTTCAACCGTTCTTCAACAAATGTTGAACCGACGTCGAAAATATGTTGAAACCGTTTGACCGAGGCTTTAATCAGCTGGGATGTAGGCAATTCACTAGTTCATAACAACGTTTACGCGGTTTTCTCGTTGTACTCTCCATTTTGCTTGCACGGTAACCACGGTAACCTCCCTCGATGCTGCTTGACTGTAGGCGGACATCTTAAAGCCTTAAAGCCCCGTAATAGGAATGGGGATTATCAGTTTCCTACCAGCTTGGCATCACTTCCAACACAAGCGTATTATATAGCACGATTGCATCTTACTGCAGAGTCGATGGTGTCCTGCAGTAGTCCTAAAATACCGTAGACAAACATGCATCAGGAGCTCATTACTACGAGCGAGCCTCGTCCCCAGGTCTCTCTTTGACACGCCGCTGGATATTGTGACCAGGCTTCAGAGCGTCAGCCATTTTGGAAAAAGAATGCATTGCATGATGGGACTAGAAGCCTGAGTAGGAGCCTGGGGACGAGGTTGACCAGGAGCGTCCATCTGTCCACTCGTGACCAGGAGCGTCCATCTGTCCACTCGTGACCAGGAGCGTCCATCTGTCCACTCGTGACCAGGAGCGTCCATCTGTCCACTCGTGATCAGGAGCGTACATTTGTCCACTCGTGACCAAGAGGGTACATCTGTTCACTCGTGACCAGGATGGTACATCTGTCCAGTCGTGACCAGGAGGGTACATCTGTCCACTCGTGATCAGGAGCGTACATTTGTCCACTCGTGACTAAGAGGGTACATCTGTTCACTCGTGACCAGGATGGTACATCTGTCCACCCGTGACCAGGAGGGTCCATCTGTCCACTCGTGACCAGGAGCGTCCATCTGTCCACTCGTGACCAGGAGCGTCCATCTGTCCACTCGTGACCAGGAGCGTCCATCTGTCCACTCGTGATCAGGAGCGTACATTTGTCCACTCGTGACCAAGAGGGTACATCTGTTCACTCGTGACCAGGATGGTACATCTGTCCACTCGTGACCAGGAGGGTACATCTGTCCACTCGTGATCAGGAGCGTACATTTGTCCACTCGTGACCAAGAGGGTACATCTGTTCACTCGTGACCAGGATGGTACATCTGTCCACCCGTGACCAGGAGGGTACATCTGTTCACTCGTGACCAGGATGGTACATCTGTCCACTCGTGACCAGGAGGGTACATCTGTCCACTCGTGATCAGGAGCGTACATTTGTCCACTCGTGACCAAGAGGGTACATCTGTTCACTCGTGACCAGGTGGGTACATCTGTCCACTTGTGTCCAGGACATTAAGTTACATACTTTATGACTTTGAAGACACGCGTGAAATGTATCCTTAATTGTTCTCGGTCCCATACGATAACCTAAAAAAATTACCATATAAAGTTTAACAACTAGGCTGAGGTAGTTGGCGCTCGTGCTGCACGAGGGGGACATGGCGGTTTGCGGATTTGCGGATTTCAGCTAATATTCTTGCGGTTTTTCGGTAATGTTCATTTCAAAATGCGGTTTTGCGGTTTTGGAAAACACAGTGGTGTGATCAGGAGCGTACATTTGTCCACTCGTGACCAAGAGGGTACATCTGTTCACTCGTGACCAGGATGGTACATCTGTCCACTCGTGACCAGGAGGGTACATCTGTCCACTCGTGATCAGGAGCGTACATTTGTCCACTCGTGACCAAGAGGGTACATCTGTTCACTCGTGACCAGGATGGTACATCTGTCCACCCGTGACCAGGAGGGTACATCTGTTCACTCGTGACCAGGATGGTACATCTGTCCACTCGTGACCAGGAGGGTACATCTGTCCACTCGTGATCAGGAGCGTACATTTGTCCACTCGTGACCAAGAGGGTACATCTGTTCACTCGTGACCAGGATGGTACATCTGTCCACCCGTGACCAGGAGGGTACATCTGTTCACTCGTGACCAGGATGGTACATCTGTCCACTCGTGATCAGGAGCGTACATTTGTCCACTCGTGACCAAGAGGGTACATCTGTTCACTCGTGACCAGGTGGGTACATCTGTCCACTTGTGTCCAGGACATTAAGTTACATACTTTATGACTTTGAAGACACGCGTGAAATTTATCCTTAATTGTTCTCGGTCCCATACGATAACCTAAAAAAATTACCATATAAAGTTTAACAACTAGGCTGAGGTAGTTGGCGCTCGTGCTGCACGAGGGGGACATGGCGGTTTGCGGATTTGCGGATTTCAGCTAATATTCTTGCGGTTTTTCGGTAATGTTGATTTCAAAATGCGGTTTTGGAAAACACAGTGGTGTGCGGATCTAATGCTTTTTGACAAGCGGTGTATGATGTGATCTGATGTCGCAATGTCTTTAATATTCAACTCTACGTGACGTAGTGGTGAATTGCGGTTTGCAATTCCAGTTAATATTTCACTTGATTGTATGTTATCCAATGATAATTCTGTTTTCAAGTTCGTGAGTTGTAATGTGAACTTTGGACCCTTTGCGACCTCGTTGCCTAGGCCAGATATTGCACAACCTACATACATCGCGTCGCGCCATGTCGCAAGGTCCGCAAGCGAGTCCCGAAGGACCCGAAGCTATAATTGACTGCGTTGCTCTTTTTGTCACTGTCACTATTTTCATACCGCTTCGAATCTCAGCATATCGTTTGTAATAGGACAATAATTGCACTAATCTGGCTAATCTGGTCGTAATTGTTTGGACCTTTTGAGGGTTTTGAGTCACGATCTTCAAGTAAAACCAAGCAACATACACCCTAAAGCTGCACATTAAATTATGTGGATGACTTATCGATCGGACTGCTTTTACGGTACACAGGCCGCATAGTGCAGCCCAAGATCAAACTTTGAATTTATTTGACAGCTGAACTACGAAGTTTCAAACAACCAGAATATCTGGTATTTTATCGCACTAAATGGCAAATGAATAACACAATAAACTTGCTTTGATGAAGATTAAGTTGTTGTGTCTTGAATTTGGGGGTTTGGGGGCCGATTTAACGAGTTTCTAGGAAACCTGGATTCACTCTACCTACACATACCTGTCATCTCCACGGCAAAAATGACTCTTAAATCCACTCAATCGACGTGATACTTCCGGATCCCGTAGACAGACCTCCTTGCTACGTATATTATCCTCCAAGTTTCATGACCAAACATTCAAAGAATACCAATAAATGATTTTTGTCACCTCGAATTTCGCCGTCCCAAACACCTCTTCACACTTTGATGAGACACCGGAAGTCCAATCGAAAGGATGCCTCGTTTTGCAGCTTTCCCATCAAAGAAAGCGCGGTTGAACTTAAGTGGTCTTATGTCTGAGTTCAAAGAACACTGTCACTGCATTGATCGTAGCAGAACCATCCTTTGTTATACAGACGGTAAGTAAACTTCATTGACCTTCATTCCATGCGATATTTTGGAACTTTTGGTGACTTTGGTACTTGTATCATTTTGGTTTAAAACAAAATAACCAAAATCGTAATTCGTTACATTGAAAAAAAAAGAGGACAAAAGAAATATTGAAAAAAAGAGGAAAAAAGTAAAAAGAAACGTATTTTAATTTGAAACTAGTGGTAAAGCTGTGGTAAACCACATTATATGCCACATTATGTGCGGTTTCGGAATTTCGTTGATTTGTGATGCGCTTTTTCGGTTTTTGACGATTTTTCACGGTTTTACACTACGAAAGCCGTTGTTTTGTTTTAATAACGACAAGTATATTAAAATCCATACCCTTTCCCAGAACAAAACTGTGAAAAGGATACCCTATCCCAGACCTCGGCAGTTCAAAAACCATACCCTATCCCGCGGCACATACACGTATAGCGTCATTAACCAACTTTTTAAATTTGTTAGCAGTCATCTGATGTACCAATGTAGTACAAAGAGCTAATGAATAAAGTCTGTCTGTCTGTCTGTCTGTCTATAAGCCCCCCCCCCCCCCCCCCCCCCATGTCCCCCTCCTGCATCAGTAACGAGTTTTCGGCCATCTTATGGCGGGAAACACTTTGAATACAATGGAATACTGCCAAATATGCAATGGCTATTTGTGTCATAGGATATTTCACATTATAACATACTCAACAAAATATCTGGATTCTGATTGGTCAATGACGAGTGAATTTAAAGGTTATTCATTGCACAGTCGCATGCTCTCAACAAATGTTTGCTCGCCTAAAGGCTTGTGCAATTATGAGAACTTTCAAAATATCACTGTGCCTATAATCCCGTATAGCACTCGCATTCATGTGATTTCCTCTACGTATACCACTCAAAAGCATTGCACATTTTGCGGCATGCCATGACGTTGAAATGGGTTCCCTTTTTTTCCTGATCCAATCAAATTACTATTTAAGACTAGTATGTACTTTGTGGTACATAGAGCAGATTTCGTATGAGTGGACAAGTTACGGCAATGAATTACGGCACGGTTACAATGTCTTCGGCACGGTTACTGTAATGTGCGGCATGCCGAGTGGTTGAACTGGGTTCCCAATTCTTTTGTCTTTCTGAACCAATCAAATTACTGAGTTACGGCACAGTAAGTTACAGTACGGTTACGGACATGCCGTATTGTGTTCCACTCACACGAAATCCACTCCAGTTCACTTATTGCTTACCAAGAGAAAAACGTTAGCCAAATTACTAAGCCTTGTGTTCGATGACTTTGAGAACTGTTGCATGCACTCCATCACAGGCTGGCTTGTTATCTCTGTAATGATTTAAAATTATACTGGTGAATCTGGACACGCCATTAACACTTCCGGTTCCTGTCTGAGTTGAATTGAGTTCTAGTTACTGTGCACATGCGCAGTTGTACTCCCACGGACACGTTTTGTATACGTTTTGTAAGCTGAGGTTAATTCAATAAAATGTTTACACGTGTATTTTACAAGTCTAGTCACTATTTTCCGGTTAAGAAACAATGATCAGATACACGTGTAAAAGTTCTATTGAATTGACTCCAGGTTTCGAAGCTGTAAATACAGGAAAGTTACACAGTTCCTTCTTACTTCTAGCGGCGCTTCCAGAATCATTATCCAGGAAACATGTCCCCTACCGCGCGATTCAGGTCCAATGGACCTTTTGCGTGATACACTCACGTGGTTGTACTGGGTGGCAAACAATTGTGACTTCATTTATTTAAAGGTACTTGTACGGGATCGGTAGTTCTATTAGCAAAACATGTTTGTAAATGCTATTTCCACCTCCAATCGATTAAAGGTTACATTAGATAAGAAACCTCGCACATTCCAGTACAAATTCCGCAACTGTATTCTGTATGCAAATAACCAATTATACAAAATAGGTCTAGTTTCCTCTTCATTCTGTATCCCCCCCCCCCCCACACAAAAATAATAATGAGGAGAACCCGGAACATCTCCTTTATTTTTGTTCCTTTTCTTTAGTATTTGGAAGTCTTTAAGCAATTGGTTAAGCACGACCGATTTTCAGTTAATCTGTCTTACAAAAGAACATTATTTTGGAAATTTTCGAGTTGGAAGACGACTTTGCACTTGTTAAGCATTTACTTTTATTAGGAAAACAATATATTTATCAATGCCGTACCAAACAACGCTTTCCTTCTATATTTGTGTTCAAGTGACTTAAGTAAAATTCTGCCTTAGAAAGTTACATTAACAAACGCCTTTTTTTCTTTAGCTTCTATGACTAATTTCTGTCTCTACTATACTTTCTAACTATGTCTTATAAGAGAGCCTTGCCGTCGGCCATATTTTTTACTCTTGTGAAAATAATTTGCAAACCACTTGACGTCATGCATGTAATTAGCATATCTTTAACGGCATAAAATTGTAGCATGATTTCGACAAGTATGCCTGACTTCAACACGAAAAACAAATTCAGTGTTCGCGCTCTCCAAATTTATTTTTAATTGCACAACATTACTAAGGGAAGACTAAAATAACATAAAAATAAAAACGCGGTCGATGTTTTCACTTCATAGGCACTTTAATGAGTTCAACTTGACACTCGGTAACGGCTCCCTGTACTGATCTAGACCGCAGTAAAATAAACTATTTATTTTGCTGGTAGATAGCTTGAGCAATAAACAATTAGACTACGAGCTCGAAGCTTCTGTGATACAAATAGAGTGTACCAGTCGAGGAACTATTATAACAATAGAGTATCTGTCGAGGGACTGTCGGCTATAATATGCTATAGTTTT
Organism: Actinernus sp. WN-2022; assembly: GCA_030867875.1. Taxonomy (NCBI): domain Eukaryota; kingdom Metazoa; phylum Cnidaria; class Anthozoa; order Actiniaria; family Actinernidae; genus Actinernus; species Actinernus sp. WN-2022. The sequence goes on along the minus strand of JAOWCC010001634.1, from coordinate 84,249,933 downwards.
AAGAACATCAAATTTCCAAGGGAAACTATCAGCCGATAGCCCCAAGACAGAAACACGCTAGTGTCTTTATTGCTCAACACAAAATGTGTGATAGTGCCCGTCGAGGAACTATCGGCTGATAGTTGCCCGCGGAAATTTGATGTTCTTAAAACAAATATAAGCCCGATAATGCAGTTGAAGGGCTTATATGCAAGTCTTAAGAACATCAAATTTCCAAGGGAAACTATCAGACGCTAGTTCCGAGACAGAAACACTCTATTTATGGTTATTGTTCATCACAAAATTCTTTCCGCTCTTAGCAGACACTATTATACAAATAGTGTGTGTCCGTCGAAAAACTACTATACAAATAGACTGTCCGTCGAGGAACTATCGGCTGTTATAGTTCTGCACAAAATTTTGGCGCGCGCTCATTGGCTAAAAGCAATCACGTGACGTGATAGTTGTCGTCCGCGGATGCAAACTATCAGGCGATAGTGCCCGCTGAGAGCGGAAGACAATTTTGTGATGAACAATAACGACAAATAGACTGTGTTTGTCTCGGAACTATCGGCTGATAGTTTCCCTTGGAAATTTGATGTTCTTAAAACTAGCATATAAGCCCTCGAACTTCGTTCTCGGGCTTATATTTGTTTTAAGAACATCAAATTTCCGCGGGCAACTATCAGCCGATAGTTTCTCGACGGACACAGTCTATTTGTATAATAGTGCCCACGTCACGTGATCGCTTTTAGCCAATGAGCGCGCGCCAAAATTTTGTGGTGAACTATATAACGCCTGATAGTTTGGCTCCGAAGACGACAACTATCACGGCACGTGATCGCTTTTGGCCAATGAGCGCGCGCCAAAATTTTGTGAAGAACTATAACGCCTTATAGTTTGCATCCACGAACGACAATCACCACGTCACGTGATTGCTTTTGACCAATGAACGCGCGCCAAAATTGTGTGGTGAACTATAGCGCCTGATAGTACCATGTGGCAGACGAACACTGCCATGTCATGTGATCGCTTTTGGCCAATACGCTCGCTGCAAAAAAATGTGATTAACTACAATAATACTTTGCCTACCAGGCTGGCTTCTATTAAGAATAAGCTTCGTAACGTTTTTCTTCCTCACATCTCATATGTCAACCATCTAGAGGAGCTCCTCTGCTATAACTGTCGCTCCTTGCTTTACTGCTGCTGCATTTCTGGCGCCGCGTCCAAGGCATAGCCCCTTCCATAGCGCATAGTCTTCTAGTAAGTATATTTGTTTTTGATTTTATTGCATATTAATTCTCTTTATATTGATTCCAATTACTCATTATATCTTGTAATGTTGTAGCTCGTGCGTTAATTTTTTCCATACTTCCTTTCCTTTCCATTACGTTTTATTTGTAACATAGAGGACCGCATGTAAAAAAAATAAAGAATATTGTTTTGTATTGTATACTGTATTGTATTGTATTGTACAATAGGCAAATAGTGTGTCCATCTAGGAACAATCGGCTGATAGTTGCCCGTGAAAATTTTATGTTCTTAAAATAAATATAAACCCGAGAACGCAATAAAGTAGTTTTGTTGTTTTTGGTGAAAAAGTTCACAAACAACAGTACGTAAGTAAAGTTAGAAACAGGGGTGACTTTAATATGTTTTATTCCAATTTGGGCGTAAAACTGGCATGTCACGCGCGGCCTCCCCCAGTTTCCCGCGAAAACTGAAATGAAACAACAGGCACGTGCCGTGATTTTAACGTTTCTGCTTAAAAGTATTCATTTGTGAACTGTTTTGTCAAAAACTAAGAAAACTACTTAAAAGCTATGCCTAAGAATTTAACAGGTTGAAGTTTTCTTAATTTGTAATTCATTGTGAGTTTACTAAGTTATAAAATTATTTACTAAAAAAGTTGAAACCCTCGGTAACTTGTATTTGATAGCAGAGCCTTCGTTCTTTTGGCCAGCGGAGCATACCGTTTTGCCGCGGTGTTGTTTTAGGGCAAGTTTGATTTTAATGTTGGGTTTCCTTTGTCGCATTTTCACCGCGTAGCCCAATCCGAAAACAAATTACCGGATAAAATACAGAAGAGCCCACAAGCAGTCTTAGTGTATACTGTATTAAATATCTAGGAGTCTTAATTGATGCCAATTTAAATTGGAAACATCATGTGCATGAAATATCAAAAAAGGTATGTAAACGTAATGGAATACTTTCAAAGATCAGACATTATGTCAATACTGACATATTAGTAAAGATTTACTGTTCAATAATATTTCCTCATTATACATATGCTCTCTTGTCATGGGGCAACACATATCTTACTACACTTAATAATCTTGTAATCATGCAAAAGAAAGCCTTACATTTTCTACCTTTGATGCCCACACTGATCCTCTGATTTAATAAACTTAAGATTATAAAACTTCTTGACCTGATTTATTTACAATCTGCCATATTCATGTTTCATTATCATCACAACAATCTTCCTCAATCATTCAATAACTTTTTTACTTTAATTTCTGAAATTCACCATCATAACACCAGATTAGCATCTAAGGTTGCCTACTATGTTCCACAAGTTCGAACAAATTATGGTAAATTTAATTTAAGATATAAAGGCATCATCATTTAGAATGATATTAGTGAAAATCTTAGAAATCTCACCTCAAAAAAAAGACTTTAAAAATGAAATTAAACAAAAACGTATTTCAAAGTATTGATTTCTATTTTTGTTATTCTTTTTTTGATTTTTTCTACATCTAGCCTCTAAGACTCGTCTCTTACGCCGATTATTCTGTATATTGTACTTGTAATGTTTGCATCATAAAATTATGTAGTGCTATGTGTATGTGTGCTTGACCCAATACAACAATTTTAATCTATACATTCCTGGGATGCCTGACTCGATTAGTTTGTATTACTATTTCAGGTAGCCTGCAATGCATGCGTTTCTAGTGGTTTTCTCCGCTTTTGTGGACATTTTCCGCTCGCGCCATTCTTCCCTCGTCCAAATATATTGCGGTTTCCCAAATAAAACGCCTGCATTGCTATATTTCAGGTGTCCCAGTACTCTTGCTATTTAATTTTTCTATATATTTACATGTAAACATTGCTATAAGAGTACGAATAAAGTTGTTGTTGTTGTGGGTGACTAGTTCCTGTAAATAACTAGTGTTGATCTGCATCGGCGGGGAAGATGAGCACTGGTATGATCAACTAAAAGTCGATTAAGGTACATGACAACCACCGTGGGAAACGAGTAGCAGCTGGCGTTTCGAGCGCTAGCCCTTGGTCAGAGCTTGTTTGTTCTGATGAAGTGTTAGCGCTCGAAACGTCAACTGTTACTCGCTTACCACGGCGGTTAGCATACCTTCATCGACTTTTAGTTGATCATACCAGTGTTTAGCGTATACTACTAACAATATCTAGGAAAATAATCATACATATACCTTTGCTTGTTTGTGGAGTTACTAGATACATCAATGCTGTGATAGCTGATAACACTGTCTCCTCGTTAGAACTGAAAATAACAATAAATTGACAATGCCATGTGATGAAAAATCCTCCCAATGGAAAACTCGTGGATACAATGTTATTTGCATTTTTTTTAGCAAGAGTGCATTGCTTATCGTATACCGTATGATTTCAGAAAACATAAACCCAAGAAAAGTTTTTTTTTGGGGGGGGGGGGGGGGGGGGTGGGGATTGGACTCCTCCATCTCCCGGAGGTCCGTTCTAGGTTCTAGGAGTGTTTAAGAAAAACACGCGGCTTCGTGCCAGCAGTAAAAAAATTTACTCCGGCTGGCCAGCGGTATATGCTGGAACCGAGTCACAAAATGTTACCATTTTTTTTTTCTTTTTTTTTAACATTTAACTCTGGTAACGTCATTGAATCCTAGGCCCGTCGTCATTGACCAATCACATTGCAAAGGCACGTGAACACCACATACTACCTGCATGACTACAGTCCTGGCATGAGACGGCTGACAACTGTTTCTTGTACGGTCCGAGAAGCCTCGGCTCACCCTAAAATCTTTGAGGGCAGTTTCTACTATAACATTGTTCGAGTGCGTGCACAACACCAGGCTTCAACTAATCAGCGTGGTGGGGTGACTGTAATGAGGCTGACAATACTTTGGATGACTCTGTAGTTATACGTTTAGGCATCTAATTTATGACACTAAAGGCGGGGGCATCTCAGTTCAAGTTATAAGATCATGACGTTGCTTGTATCCTAGCACCCGGTAAAACACACAATATAACGATGCCAGGTTTTACAAAATTCTCCTGAATTAACTAGATTATCCACTGGTTTAAACTTTGTCCTTTAGACATGCTCTAGATAAAAATAAAAAAATAAAATTCACGTTAAAATCGAATCCTGCAAGAGACACTTAAAATCAAAAGCAAACACAAAATCAGCACTCAGTCGTTACTAGTACCTTTTTTGATATTTCCAATCACCAGGTGTGTTTGCACAAAACATAACAAGCGACTGTGAACCACGCCATGTTTACACTGCATTTCACTCTTTCAACATTTTCCTGCTCCCACCTCCAATTGTATGCTGAGTAATCAACAAAACAAAATCACAAGGCTCCCCCCTCTGGGAATCCTGTAGGTATTTTACAAGTCTTTTGCCTCTACAACGAAGTGCGGTGATTTGCAATTGGACTCAAGCCTTGGTTTAAAGTGACAAAAACACATCCTAATACAGTGTAGGTTTAGCAGGGGAAAAAGATCACCAACTGCAGAATTTCAAGGATTTCATTGAAGAATTTTTGAATGTGTCTCAAAGCAGAAACACAACAAAATGCCCTCACAAAGCCTACTAAAAGTAAACCAAGTACTTTTCATCCGTCCCCAGACTTAATGGTGTCCTATAGCTCTCTTACAGTGGCTTTTTTTGTCCAAAATTAGGGCAGATTTCATTGGAAACCCTACAGAAGAAGCAATACCTATTGACGACGAGTCTGCACAATTCTCTCGAAAGGCAAAAAAATTGTAGTCCTTGGCTTAAAAAGTCAGCAGTATTTAACTACCCACTGAGGGGGGAGGGTTGAGTTAGCAAATAACAAATAACTGCAACTTTATTGATATATATAGTTTAAGGTTAGAAACCCACAGCAAAAACCGTGTACAATCAATCCTGCCAGACGTTGGATCAAAAACAGATCTTGATCAGCAAAAAGAAAATATAATGATAAAGTATCCGAAGACTACTGCCATGCTGATCAAATCAGTACAACGCTTGTCGATGTTTATACGATATTTCGGCTGGCCAGTACCAGCCTTCTTCAGGTTTATTTTACAGTGGAGGTCAAAAATGGATACGAGGCTTATATAAATTGTTAATTACGTACATTAACTATGAGCGGATATTACAAAATCGATGACATATGTATGTTTTATACAATAGTAACACATAAAAGGAAATTACGAAATAGGTTTTAAAATAATGTGCAGATACGAATAACGGCCGACAATAAAAGTCAAACGGTGAAATTACATTTCATCACGTCTATTCATTCCGAGTGGTTCGAGGGTTTTACTGAGCTTTATAGATGAGATATGATTCACGTGCTTTTATCACGGAATCGCGTTTAGAATAGATGACTTCTAAAGGAATAAGGAGCATGTCAGTACTAGAATGGTTAAGGGCTGAGAAAATGTTCATAAACGGCTGTAGGTTTAGATTTGATATTATATTTATCTACAAGTCGTCTGTGTTCGTTAAAACGGTCTTTGAGGCATCGTTTTGTTTTGTTGTTTTGTTCTGTTTCTTTATTGACCTTTTCTCAAAAAGAGACATCAGTATACAATAATTGTAATAGTAATAGAAAAATAGAAAAAAAACAATATCTTAAGCACTCAGGATTTCACCAATTGAGCTCTGAAAAACACGTTCAGGTGTCAGAGTTAAACACCCTTAAATCGGATCAAATGTAATATCAGTGATTGTTTCTTGGTCATCATGTGTCCAAGGGAAGCACCATTGGAAATGTGGAGGGGGGAGGTGAGGACTTCCTCAAGATGCACATTTTTTTGGGCCCCTTGGTTGTGCAAGGCAGGTTTTTTTTCTTTGATATTCTTTGATATGTTCCAGGATTTTTATTATTTATTTTGGATTACCCTTCTTCAGATTTCTGATGGCGTCCCCCAATGAGATTGAAGATGAAAGACACTTTCATTTGAAATTATCTTAGTAATAACCAAAGGGAATAATTATTAGCTGAATTTAGCAGTCTTTAGGAGTGGCCGGTAGCGCGGTGACTTTCATTCTCTGCTCCCCTAGCCTATATGTAATTTAATGTTTTTGTTTTTCTCGTATGTAAATTAAAGAAGTTGACCTTTTACTGTAAACACAACTTATTTATGCAACACACGTTTACAATTTAGTCTGCTCGCCGCCTCGCGGCTCTTTCTCCGCGGCTGTTCTCTCTAGAAAACCTCTGGAAGTCATGTCAATTGTATTCGTATAGAAATCCCTGAGATCCGATAAGGAAAAGAAGCCAAAATTTCTAATAAACGACAAAGGACAACATATGGAGCAATGGTATGTTTATTTCAGTTGATTTGGACCTATCAATAGTGGTAAACTTAGTGAATTTCCCCGTTTAGTAGTTCCTATACAAAGCCTATATATACTGACAAATACACACAATTAGAGCTTGGGTTGCCTGTGTAGTGATTACAAATATATGTAGATAAAAAGGAAACTGAAACAATACAATCTAATAGCTACAAATATAGTATAACATTTACATTACAAAATCTAATCGACTTTAGTTTAAAAGTGCTATATAATGCTAATGCTAATGTCTCAACCACATTTCTCGATGGCCATTGGCACTGAGTTCATTAAAGCATTTGGCTTCATTATAATAAACAGAAAGTTTGGCCGTTTCAGTCTTAATGCGGAGAGTCAAACCTAAATCTTGCGAAATGGGAGGACCCATGCGCGTATGAGCTTGAGGGCACTTAAGGTAATTTCTAGTGTAAACAAACTTATACAAATGTAATAGTCAAGCAATATAATTATCTGCCGTGCCTCTATTCTCTGTGAGAAACACTTGGGATATTGGAAAAACACGAAAAAAAACTTCAATATTAATACTAAGCAAACCTAAATTCTCATTGCCGATTCTTTTTTACAAAAGGTGCTGTAGACGACTTTTTCAAATACTCTAGCTATCACCAATGTAATGTTAATGCCACGAAAATCAAAGGTCAACTTTTGGCAAATTAGTCAAATTGTTGGTTCCACATGGTTGGTTGACCACAGCCTCAGTTCTTCCAAGATTCTTCCAAGTTTTGATTCTTCAAACACTTTTGTGATTGAAGTGAGATTCCAAAGCTTGCCCTGTAGTTTTGATATTAGCTGTGATGAGTTATATTTAGAGTTATATTTAGACTATCTAGTGCATTTAGAGCGAACTTTGGGCAGTTCATTTAGGTAAATATGAGCCTAAGACACTGGAGGCATTTTTACACATTTTTCTAGTGTAAACCACAGGTATTCCAAGCTTGGGCTACCTGTGTGTAAACTAACTGATAGAACTTCACATTCAAGCAATAAAACTCTTTGTCCATGTCTCTATTCTCTGTTGTAAACACTTGAGATGTTAGTAAAAGACGAGAAAGACTTCTGATCAATATCACACAACGAGACTGAGGCGATAGCCGCTCGTAAATATGTTTTTAGCTCTTAAAAGCGGGTGTTATGTTATTGTGACCAAGAGAACAGGAGATACAATCCAACGGCTACAGCTGCAACAAGGACTGTTAACACCAAAATCGCTTCAAACAATATAGTTCTTCCAAGTTTTGATTCTTCAAACTCCTTTGCTACTGCCCCTTTAGTATTCTCGTGGGGGTAAGGCTCGGTTGGCACGTCATGACCAAGAAATGTGCACAATGGTTCCCATCCTTGTTTCACACTGTATATCAACAACTGTTCCTTGGGCACGATGGCTTTGACACGATCGTTGTGCATTCGGTAACGCTTACGAAACAGCCACGTAGCATTTGGATAATTACTGCCAAACAGCGCAATTATAGAAGCATCGAATACCGGTCTTACCGTGCGAGCAGTATAAGAGAGACAAAGCAACTTTCTAAATACTGTATTGTAGAGTAGTTTCAACTGATGTGCGAGGCTTTTCACCCAGGCGTCTTCATCACGGATGGTGAGGATCACTTTGGAGTTCGGAAAAGCTTCTAGGATCTCTTCGAAGACGATGTTTCCCGGGATATCGGTGATGGCATCCACATTAACAAACATGGCTTTGAAGTCTGGCTCCTTGCCTTCGTAGAACAGGCCGTACCATTCGTCTTGGTATGTGAACAGTTGTTCGACCACATCACATACGTTATATCCAAGCATTCTCAGGGCTTTCGCCAGTGACTTGGTGCCTGTTTTGCCAACTCCTGCACAGATTATCTTCATGTTATTGGTTTGTGGCCCAGGTATAGTAAGGATAAGTTCAGGTATCGAACACTCTGAACACTTTCCGAGTGGCAAAATGTATGCAATAGGGAACTTAATCAACCACGACGGCAGTCACGACGGGAGACAGAAAAGTGTTTACAAGACAGACTTTATCACCAATATGTTATCAACTGTCCTTGTTTTCATTTCTCAACGCTACTCAAAACCTCAATCAATAACTTAAATCTCTGCTGTTTCAAAAAACCTCAAAAGATGGTGATTGAAAAAAAACTCTGGTGATCGAAAAAAAAAAACTGGTGATCGATAAAAGCTCTGGTGATCGAAAAAAACTCTGGTGATTGAAAGAAAAGTTTTTAAAAAATTATCATCTATAGAGGTTTTTTGAAACAAATAGTACTTGAGGGCAACCAACAGAGTTTTAAGTTGTTGATTGAGGTTTTGAGTAGCGTTGACAAATGAAAACAAGGACAGTTGATAACATATTGGTGATAACACAAGTTGATGTGATTACAACAGCGATTTCTATTTTTGGACCATTCGGCGCACCATACAAACCAGAACTGATCTCATTAGCGGCCAAATCTTTCTAAGGTCAGCAAAATATTCTGAGGTCACACATACTTTCTATGATGTAGCCAATCAGAATGCAACATGAAGTAGACTATGAAATTCCCTAGGCCTGCTTGTTTTTAGCTCTCTTAACTCTTAAAAGTCCCATATGAAGCATGTACCTGGAAAACACTATTGCATCAACTCTAGACAAGTTGGATATACGATGTTGCAGATATTATTTCAAGGGATAAAAGACAGAGCTATAACATCATCGGAGACCCAGGGGATGTTAGTTCGTTTTCTGCCCTCGTTCACTAACTGCCCCTGGGTCTCAGAGGATGGAGCTATAACAGGGATCGCTTGACTCTCCCACTTTGGAGAAAAACTCCTTTGTTTTGGAGATCGTTTTTCGTTTCTTCGATTTTCACGAATTTTGAGGAGCTGAAAATCGGCTCAAAAAACCTTCCCATTCGCACTTGAAATCAAAAGCAAACACCAAATAAGCACTCAGTCGTTACAGTACCTTATTTAATCTTTCCAACCACCAGGTTTGTTTGCACAAAACACACCAAGCGACTGTGAACCACGCCATTTTTACACTGCATTTCACTCTTACCACATTTTCCTGCTCCCAGTTCCAATTGTATGCTGCGTAATAAAAATAAAATCACAAGGGGTCCCCCCTCTGCAACCCCTGTAGGGTTCTTTTTTACAAGTCTTTTGCCTCTACAACCAAGAGCGGTAATTTGGACTCAAGCCTTGGTTGAAAGTGACAAAAACTCATCCTAATACAAATGTAGGTTTAACAGGGGGGAAAGATCACCAACTGCAGAATTTCAAGGATTTCATTGAAGAATGTTTTAATGTGTCTCAAAGCAGAAACACAACAAAATTCCCTCGCAAAGCCTACTAAAAGTAAACCAAGTAGTTTTCAACCGTCCTCAGACTTAATGGTGTCCTCTAGCTCTCTTACAGTGGCTTTTTGTCCAAAATTAGGGCAGATTTCATTGGAAACCCTACAGAAGAAGCAATACCTATTGTCGACGAGTCTGCAGAATTCTCTCGAATGGCAAAAAAGTTGTGGGGAAAGTTTGAGTCCTTGGCTTAATAAGTCAGCAGTATTTAACTACCCATGCAGGCCTAGCCAAACTTGAACTGAGGGGGGAGGGTTGAGTTAGCACTCAGGATTTCGCCAATTGATCTCTGAAAAACACGTTCAGCTGTCAAAGAGTTAAACACCCTTAAATAGGATCAAATATAATACCAGGGATTGTTTCCTGCTCATCCTCGTCGCTGACTACAATCCGGCACCATTTCGTGAATATCTTCAACATTTGCAAAAACACGGTTTTGGTCCCGTGTTGACTTGAATGCTTTCCAAAGCAGACTTGTTTCTAGCCTGATTTTCAGACGGTACGAGGTTGTCCGCTCACTTCCTCCTCCTCCTCGTCTGGTGTACTTCATAGACTTTCATGTTCCTGATGTCATCAACCTTTGTTTATACAACAAGAGCCCACTGGGCTTTCACTGAGGCCACTGTTATATAATATACATCAATGCAGCCAGACACTCTTTTTAATGGTTTATTTTACGTCGAATATACAGGAAGCCGTTGCCGGGTCTCCCAAGCCAGAGGCTTATGTTTAAGTATTCCGACGAACTCCAGGGTCGAATTAGAATGTAGCGCGTTGGTTTTTGAGGAGGGAGGAAAATCGGAGAACCCGGAGAAAAACCCTCGGAGCAAGGGCGAGTTACCAACAAACTGAACTCACGTATGGCGCCGCGTCCGGGACACACGTTTACAATTTAGTCTCCTCACCGCCTCGCGGCTCTTTCTCCGCGGCTGTTCTCTCTAGAAAACCTCTGAAAGTCATGTTAATTGTATTCGTGGTCAATTCGTGTGCCTCTGTGTAACTTTATCTGCTCGGGGAGTGTTCTTGCTAAACATGATGAGTCCATTACCAGTCCATATATTTGTTTTTGTTGGATTAAAGATTATTAACTGAAATTCCTGTTGATTCTCTCTAATTAAAAGCGTTACCATCATTCCCAAAACTTCAGTCTGCTCATTACTCGGACTGCCTGTGGCAGGCACGAATCTAAATCTGCAGGCCGTTTTTTTTTTGTTTCATGCAGCAAAATTTCTGCGCATGCGTTAAATTATTAATTAATTGTGTGCGCGCACATCGTGGCGCTAATAGATTTCTCTCCAGTCCAGTCGCCATCTTAAAACGGAAAACTGTACACAGGCTAGTTTGAGGTAGGTTTCGTAGGTTTTATGCCACATTTCATTTTACTCTCGGTCATAATAATACATACCAGCGCAAACACCGTAATCTGTAGGCCAACACTAAAATAACTTTGACCGTGTTTTTGGGGTAGTCTAGAAACCTAAGACCTAAGACCTAAGACCTAAGACCTAGAAACCTAAGACCTAGAGACCTAAGACCTAAGACCTAGAAACCTAAGACCTAGAAACCTAAGACCTAAGACCTAGAAACCTAAGACCTAGAAACCTAAGACCTAAGACCTAGAAACCTAAGACCTAGAAACCTAAGACCTAGAAACCTAAGACCTAAGACCTAGAAACCTAAGACCTAGAAACCTAAGACCTAGAAACCTAAGACCTAGAAACCTAAGACCTAGAAACTTTATTTGTATTCGAGTGTTTGGCAAGCGAAATTCGTGAATCGCCGAGTTCCATTTAATAGGTCATTAACTAGTCTGTTCGTGTTTACATTTTTGAAATTACAAACTCATCTCTTGAAAGCCTTGCGTTTTGTCACTGAAATATCCATCTTTGCATAAATGAAAGAATGATCACAATTTAATGGTGGGCTGTGCGTACCAGAGTAAACAAAATAACCAGGAGCATTGGTAATAATAAGGAAAGACTTATTTGTATGGCGAAATATTGTACTAGACTTAGATAATACTTCCCTAAGATGCCGTCGCTAGCTTTTATTCCACTCAGTTCGGTGGAGAAATGAGCTTACGGTAAAAGACCTAGAAACCATCTAATAAGGGATATATTTATACAACTGCTTTTTTGTTTTGGTATTTTTTTCTTGTTTTTGTGCAAAAATTTACGTTGTCTACAATCTCTCGGGTACAACGTAGGCTTACCCACTGAGTGCGAAGAAAATATTAGTGTTGCAGTCACATTGAGCATGCATCAATCTCCTTCAGACAGTACATTTGCCACTGGCCAATCAAAAGAGACTGTTCCCACGCTTAAGCCAAGACTAAGTTGTATATTTCATATTATTTCTGATAAAAAAAACTGTTTCTGGACGAGAATCGCCTTTCCAATGAAAGTCCTCTTTGTTGATGTTTGCACAGGGGCCCGGTCAATTTTATAATTTCCACTCACAGTTCAGTTTCGTTCGATTTTCTTGTTCTGTCATTCTTTTTCCGGTTCAATATAATTCTTCTTTGTCCTCCTAGTTTGTTCATGTCATTTCCTGTTCGATAAATTGTTTCGACAAATGTATGGAAAACTGAAAACACGATTGCACGCTTCCAGCATGGATCTTAAAAAGATGACCCATGCTTTCGGTCAGAAATCCGATTTTACGGAAATTATTTGGCATCGAATTCCTGTGAACTGGTCTTAGATATACAAAATACAGTTTGCAAAGTACAGTAAGCCCCAACAGTTAAGGTCTTAGGTTTCTAGGTCTTTATAGGTTTCTAGGTCTTTATAGGTTTCTAGGTCTTTATAGGTTTCTAGGTCTTAGGTTTCTAGGTGCTCAATTTACAGCCATCCGGAAACGCAAACCAATTTACATAAATTACATAAACTTTCTCGTTTTAATTTGTAACAGAATTATTCACTTAATAAAACAGACGAGACGTAATAGCTCGTTAGATTTTTTATGGGCTTTTGAACAGCTTTTAAAATCATTTTCTCAACTATAAATACTGTTACATGTATCCAAGTCAGACTTCAATTTCATCCAATCAGACTGAAGCATTGTTTTGGCTTCCCGCGCGTTGATCTGCTACCTGAGTATTTTCATCTTTTGTGGGAGCTCGCTCGAAAACGTATATCATGCTAGCAGAGGATTAGCAGAGCCTTATTTTCTTTGGTTTTCTAATCTCTCTCCAATGAGAGCGAAGAAAATAAGATATTCGTGTTACCGTCGTCCAGAAACAGTTTTTATTAATCAGAAATACTATGAAATATACAACTTAGTCTTGGCTCAAGCGTGGGAACAGTCTCTTTTGATTGGTCAGTGGCAAATGTACTGTCTGAAGGAGATTGTTCTGATGCATGCTCAATGTGACTGCAACCGCACTAATATTTTCTTCGCACGGGTAAGCCTACGTTGTATCCGCCTCTTTTCTGCCAGTTCACTGACCCACCCGAGAGATTGTAACAAAAAAGCAGTTGTATAAATATATCCCTTATTTATAGATGGTTTCTAGGTCTTTTAAGCTCATTTCTCCACCGAACTGAGTGGAATAAAAGCTAGCGACGGCATCTTAGGGAAGTATTATCTAAGGGGCCGTTCACACTAGGCAGTTAGATCGATCTGAGATCGATCCGAGATCGATCTAAGCAAAATTGTGCCAAGTGTGAACACTTTAAACGATCCGAGATCGATCCGAGATCGATCTAGTCGAGACCACCTCGCGAGGTGGTTTCGGATCGATCCGAGATCGATCTCACCTAGTTCGACTTCTAGTGTGAACGCATAGCACTCCAAAATCGGTCTAACTGCGTTCTAAATAGCTTTGCAACCGGGCCTTTTTAAGTACTTCGTAGCCACGCCAATCTTTCATCTCTTGAAGGACTGCATGCTTATATGATGGCCAAATCCAAAAGAGGGGAAACGTGGTCGGAAAATGCAACTCTGGCACTGATAAGTGCATGGGGTGACAGTACAATACAAAGAAAACTAGGAACCTGTCATAAAACAGCAGACGTGTTTAAAGAAATAAGTGCTGAACTCGCGAAAGCAGGTTACGAGCGTGACTTCGGCCAGTGCAGAACAAAGATAAAACACCTGAAGAATGAATACAAGAAGTACAAAGACTCTCTAAGTCGGTCAGGTACAGGTAGAAAAAAAGAGCCCCGGTTCTTTAAACAACTGGATAGCTTCCTTGGCGACAAAGCAGAAGCGGTTGGTTTGAACATGGGTGTTGAGAGTGGGAGCAGTTCTACTCCACGAGTTTCTCCTACTTGTACCAGCAGTGAGCTTTCTCTGATCAACGACACGGACGCGGACGGTGGTAAGTGTTTTAAAACAATGTTCAAAATTCAACACCATAGACGTTCATATTTGGCTTAAGTACTCGGGTACTTATACCAATATGTAGAAAGATAAAAACTTTTCTGTGAATTACAATATTGACGGAAGGGATGGACAGTACGTTTCTGGAGGAGGGGGGGGGGGGGGGGGGGGGGACAATTACAACAAACAAATTTGTGCAGAGGATTGGAAGAAAGAAAAAAAAATCGTGCAAATGCCATTTGTGCAATCTACATTGTATACTCATTTAAAAAAAAATTGCAAGCCGACTGTGATAAAAAAATTCTTACAAAACTTTCAGCCATAAAAAAATAATTATATCTACCAAATAAATTGCCCAACCCCTCTCAAAAATATAATGGTCCATCCCTAATCATCTTCCAGGCTGATGGGATAGACCATTAATTTTTGAGGGGGGAGTGGGTTGGGCAATTTGTTCTTGAAAAAATTGTTTAGGACTAGATTCCTCTACAAAACATTTTTTCACGAGTACTACTGATTCAATGTAGATTGCACAAATGAATAATCATGCTTATGATCTCTGATACATTAATCAGGATTAATGCTTTGCGAGCTTTAACAATAGAAAACCGATACAATCACCATTTTCGTACTGTTCGAAAATGGCGATTGTAACAGTTTTCTATTGTTCAAATGTAAACACGGACTCGCAAAGCATTAATCCTGATTGGCATTCTTTAACGCAAATAAATTCATCACAAGTCATGATTAATTATTTAAACTAATCATAAACCCGCCTATGGAAGTAGCTCATTCAACAGCAAAGTTTGTTTACGATAGCATGCAGTTAAAATCTATAAATATCCCAAACTAACAATGTAAATTTGAGAGCGCTAAGTAG
Organism: Actinernus sp. WN-2022; assembly: GCA_030867875.1. NCBI lineage: Eukaryota > Metazoa > Cnidaria > Anthozoa > Actiniaria > Actinernidae > Actinernus > Actinernus sp. WN-2022. The sequence continues at coordinate 84,234,830 of JAOWCC010001634.1, read as the reverse complement.
CTCTATCTTGCCTAAAGGCCTATATAAGTCCTATACTGTTTCAGTTATCACGAGTGCTTGTCATACATAAATAAAATAAGTATTTTATTTGTTATAGCAGACTGAGTATTACAGCTTAAAGCTGGTGGGGGCCTGATTTTACTCCTCACACACTCCCCACTACATTAAGTAATGGTCCAGATAAGAACTGTAGTAGAATCCATTGTTCTGCGGCAATGAGCCTCCCCCACATACGATTTTGCTTGAATCTGCCTTAAGTGCTTTAGGAGGTATCTACAGTCCAAACTACATCTAGAAAATAAAGTATTTCTTATGCTATTGGCTCTTTTTTCTGTGAAAACGCAGAGAAGCCACCATCCAGCCAATCGGATATAGAGAAAAAAAAGGATTTTTCAATCGCAAATTTGAGAACTTTCCCCACACACGATATTCTTCGAAATTAAACCATAGTTAGTTTGATCAAAAATAAATTCAAACCACAAAAAAATATCGAATGAAAATGCATTATTTCGATAGGTTTCTATTGAATTTATAAGTATCAACCAATGAAATTACGAGAAAGAATAATAGAAAATTAACACCTTTTAACATTCCTTGCCGTAGACACTACAGTTCTTATCTGGACCATTACTTAACTGTTTTGGACACACTACACTCAACTCACAATTGATTTTTACGGAGGGAGGAAAACCGGAGAAAAACCCTTGAATGCAGATAAGGAATCAACAACAAACCTAACTCACATATGGTGCCCAAGCCGGGAATCGAACCTGGGACAGCAGCGACGAGAGGCGAGTGTTTTACCACTGCGCCAACCTGCATCCCCATAATGCAAGGTTATTAGCAACAATCCAATGTACCATCTGCTGTACAAGGTGCTAATAAAGTACATCATGTTCCCCCTCCCCCTGTAGATTTTTTGTGAACCCCCATATAAAAGAAAAATCAGAAAATTCTGTTTATAATACCACAATTCCTGCGCAACATTTCAAAGTTTTTTTTTTAAGCAGGGCCCTAACCAGACTGATCAAAAATTGAGGCGAGGCAAGACTTGAATAACTAGGGAGGTCAGGGGGTATTGCCCCCCCCCCCTCCCCCCCCCAGAAAAGTTTGAAAATGTAGGTCCTCCTCAATGGTATTTCCTTCATTTTGAGGCAAAAATTAAAGGAGAGACTAGACTTGAGACCAACAATATAATGGTCCATCCCTAGTGGGGCATTGCGAAGACATTGCAATGCTATATGACAAGTGTGGAGAATGTTTCATCCCCCCCCCCCCTCTGGGACTGGGGCACAGGTTTAATGACCAGTATTCAAGGCATTGTACAGCAAGAGCAGGGTATTTCCTCTGTAATTCCTTGTTGGGCAAGGTATGAAGCACGTTTTACCAAATTCAAAATCCAAGTCCAGCTTATGTTATTATTTTCTCACATGGTCATGTGACCTTGCCAATAAAACAAATTGTGCTGGCACAAAATGGGTGCCAGAAATGACAAGAGCCAACATTACACTGTTTACTAATTGTGGCACGCTCTTTCCATGTCAGGCATAGCACAATTTGTTTTGATTGACAAGCAAAAAACACTGAGGTAATGTGACCATATCCTGCAAAGGGCCTATTCCTTGATATTAAAGAAGTTTAGATTACATGGCTTTTCATTTGTAAGTGGAAAAAATTATGTTACATGTGGTGCTAATTAGATGCTGATTTAGACAAATACCCATGACTTCCTTTTAAATATTTCAGAACTTGTAGAAAAATATGGAACAGGAGAAACATATGAGAGAAAGTGCCCCCAGTGTGGTCACCCTGTTGAAATGGAAACTGCTGGGGTTCATTTTGGATCTGATGGCATCATAAAGATTTATAGTGAGGAAGATCCATTCGAATGCCCAAAATGCTACTACCAAGATCCAGTCACATCAGGTACATATATTTTAGGCACCAAATAAATATTTCTGTTCTCACTTATGATGCCTGAAAGTTTATGCATGTACATGTATATCACAAATGGATCCTCCACTATTTTTTAATAATTACACAATATCTGAGACTAAGATTTAGAACAGTTTAAATAGTTGCACCATTAAGAACTTAATTCATATCATAATAATCATAGCATGGCCTTCGAAATATAGTCGATTCTTCAATTTATGGATTCTGTATCTGATTAGTGACCAAGGCCTTATCATGCACAATTACAGGTAAAGAGCCTATGAAAGAGCAAGAAGTGCATGTTGGTGCCTCTGATGCCAATAACAAAAAACGTGTCCAGCAAGATGAGGAAGTAAACAGAGAGAGAAAAACAAGGAATGCAACAGCTTCCAAGAAACAGAAAACAATGGATGCAATAAGTTCCTTTGTGGAATTTCAAAAACGATCTGATGAGGCCTACCTCACTTACTTGAAAGAACAAGCTGCAGCTGAAGCGGAGTTAAAAAATGCAGAAATGAAGATGCAGTACAGTTCAATGGCTCTTCTAGCCAATGCCATAGCATCAAGAAATGTCAGTATGAACCCAGGATACTCAGGAACATCTCATGGCTACCACTCCAACACTATGATGCCTGACGCAAACCATGTTTATTATGGAGATCAAGGAGCAGTCAGGGGGGATGATGAGCAAGCTACTTACTTTGAGCTATAACTCAGACTGATATCAGATGGAAATTGTGCTATACCTGCACTTTGTAATATTCCTTTAATATTTGATTTACAGTTTTGTTTTGCATTATGTATGTGCATGACCGTTTATAGAGTACCTACAATCTTGGACAAAACTGGAGAGAACTTTCTCCAGCTTAGAGCTTTCGCTAATTTTCACCCACCCCTACCCTCAACCTTCCTGTTCACCTTTGTTCAAAAATGTATATTTTGGTGCACATTCTTATGCACAACTAAAAATAATTACAACAATGTTGAGCTATGGTAAGTGAGATGTTAGTTTGTTTTGATTTGTTACTCAAGTTAGATTTAAGTGATCTTTGTGATTATATAAAGCCATGTGTCAATGGACCATTGCTGTTACTACTAGCATGCTGTAGCTCTATTTTTTTATTCTGAATAAAAATAATCAACCAGAGCATTTCTCACTGCATTGGCATCTCCTTCATCTTCAGAATCTCTACTGCATTCCCTGTCAATTTCCCTGTTCATTCCATCCAGCCATTCATCTTCAAAGACTTCATTTCGAAACTCACACAGATTGTGCAACACACAGCATGCTGCTATCTTTGTGGGCAAGTACTGTAATGATGTGTCATTTCGCTTTAGCAAACACCTGAATCTACCCTTCAGTCTGCCAAAAGCTGCTTCAACTACCATTCTTGCTCTGCTAAGTTGATAATTGAAGAGGACTTGCTCTGCATTCAAACTCCCATTGTCAGAAAATCCTTTCATCAGCCAAGGTAAAAGGGGATATGCAGGATCTCCTATCAGCACCACTGGAACACTGACTCCTGATATTTCTCTCATTTTCTAAAAAAAGGATTTAATTAGATAATGAAATTTGAAATATACTAATAAATTTCAGCATAGCATATAAAAAGTGTCCAATATAGTACATGTACATGTATGTGTCATTTTGCAGCAACTTCTATCAAGTTAACAGTATTGTAGGCTAGACAAATGGGCCAAGTCAGGCAAAAAGGGCTTGAACGACACAAAATGTTAATATCTTTTGAAATTGTTCTATGTTTTGTATACCTGTGGTACTATTAGAATCTACATCAAGGGCACCACATTTTGCTACTGATATGTAGTGTTGATTCCATGAAATGGACAATTGAAGCCGAAATTTACAATATTGTTACACAAGGGTGTGATCACAATTTTAGTAGCCAAAGATGATTATTACCTATCATCAGATGATTATTTTCAGATATAACTTAAAATACTATTGCTAAAATCATATTATGAGCTAAGAGGGGCAGAATGACTGCATAAACGGTATTTTTTTGGCCAAAACGTGACCATCTTGTTTCTCATATTTATTGGTTTACTCTTTTGCCAGCAGGTACGATAAATGTCATACCTCAAAATCATCCCTATGACAGCATTCCTAATTTTTGTGGTCATATTTATAATAGGGCCCTTGCATCAAAATCATGTAAATTTCACCCCTGATTTTTGTTGTCAATTTCTTGAAAACTGACATTTATTGTTAGGAAATGAAATGTAGCTTCAAGACTACAATCAAATATTCAATCAGTTATTACAAACACCACTGTAGGAATTATTTAACTTCAATGTCATCCGGGCCCTTTTTACCTGATGCAGCCCAAATAGTTATGACGCTTTTTTTACAATACATTGCATTTGACCCAGTTACAGCAACAAAGAAACAGCTGTACAGCAAAATTACATTAAGCTTACATCAGGAAAGAGTTCTCCACTTTGGCCTTTGATATAAATCAAAGAATTCTTCAAGACCCTTGCATCATGAACCCTTCCAGGCCACTTAATATAGATATCAGTGAACCTAGCAGAATAGATATTGATTAACATACAATCTTTATCTAAAGAAATACTAATAATGGCATAATGCTCGATTAAATATGAAGGGGGTAAGGTATCTGGTGTATTTGTAGACTAGTAGTTGGAGATCTTCCTTGTGACTGAGGCCTTTTAGGTCAAGTAAAAAAAATATGTTTATCGTTTTCTGAGGCGGCCTCCTTTTTTTATTATTTGTTATAATCTATTAGGTCCTCTAATGAAATCTCTATCGAGAAAAAAAAGTCACAGGTGTTCCTGGCAAGTCATACACAGTACTTCTCTTGAGTAACATAACTTATTCCAGTTGAATAAATAAACATTGAGGATTGGGCAAATCATAAGTGAATTTTTTGTTTGTTTGCGTTTTGATACACAGTGCATGGGAAATTATGAAATCATGGTATGCCCGGTGCATAATAGATAGGCAACATCTTACATGACCTATTTAGCACCTTTGCCTGCAGAGAATTCAATGGTGGAAAAATAACAAATAAAAAGGACCGCACGCCCCGTTTTGGGGAAATCCAGACATTTTTTTACATGGCCTTAGTGAGGGTGGAACAAATTGCCATCTTGAATAGATTAGGGGGCATGGTTTGTTTTAATAGCTTACCTATGTGCATGGTCAACAACGGCCTGCATCACAATAGAATAGAAGCCTTTCCTGTTATAGTAGTCAGACGAATGTTCAGGAGGGGCTACAATAGGAATATGCGTACCGTCAATAGCACCTCCACACTGGGGGAAATTCCATTTCAAGGAAAAGCCTTCGATTATTTCTTCTAGTCTTTCACCGACAGGCCATCTGATACACAGTGGCAAAAGAACGTCCACAATGCTTTGGCAAACTTCCTTGATGATCATACATGCCGTACTTTTACCTATATCAAATATCCAAGCAAGTGACCTTAGATCCTCGCCAGTAGCAAGGTGCCAGATACACACTGCAATTCTTTTCTGTACTGGAATTGATTTCCTTAATTTTGTGTCTTCTTTCACTAGGCGTCCGTTCAGCTTATTGCACACGAATTCAAACAGACTCCTTGACAATCTGAAGTTCTGTATCCAGAGGCTTTCAAAGTCCTTTCCGACCCAGCTGCTTACCGTATTTTCCCAGAAGAAACAAGAGGTTCTTCCCGGTTGCACCCAAAATCGTCTCTCATTGTCAGCAAGTATAAACTCGTTTAGAAAAAGAAAGAAAAACCCCTGAAGCCTCTTTCTTCGAGCTGAAATGATTCTAATCAATTCTGAGCGAGCCTTTTCTCTGCTTCTCCTGTGTTTCAGTTTCAAGGCTTCACATTGGACAACAGCACAAATCAAGCTATGTAAGTCCGCCATTTTGAACTTGCGCACAAAGCTTACCAGGCCCTTACTAGATCCTCTCAAGATCCGATATGAAGGCTAGGCTGCATAGCTGGAACAGTTTTTCTGCTTCAGTGTGAACGGAGACTAAAATCGATCCGAGATCGATGCGAGATCGATCTGAGATCGATCTAACTCAGATCGATCCAAAACAAGCAAGTGTGAACGGCCCCTAAGTCTAGTACAATATTTCGCCATACAAATAAGTCTTTCCTTATTATTACCAATGCTCCTGGTTATTTTGTTTACTCTGGTACGCACAGCCCACCATTAAATTGTGATCATTCTTTCATTTATGCAAAGATGGATATTTCAGTGACAAAACGCAAGGCTTTCAAGAGATGAGTTTGTAATTTCAAAAATTTAATTTCAAAAATTAAATGGAACTCGGCGATTCACGAATTTCGCTTGCCAAACACTCGAATACAAATAAAGTTTCTAGGTCTTAGGTTTCTAGGTCTTAGGTTTCTAGGTCTTAGGTTTCTAGGTCTTAGGTCTTAGGTCTTAGGTCTTAGGTCTTAGGTCTTAGATCTCGTATCGAGACCGGTGTACGTTAATTATACTATACAGGTATACTGAATAGCTGATTTATAGCGAAATATAGCGATTTACTAGCAAATATATATATACTGTGGTTCAGCAGTTATGGGTTTCTCTCCTCTATCGAAATCTGAAGACATCTGAACTCCTGAGAGCGAGACTGTGAGAGCAACACTGTCACTCACCAACACGAAGCCAGACAGAAATTCTAATTATTATGAATTCAACTCTGAAGGTAAACTTAAACAAGAATCCTCTCACGGCCGAGGTTTTGGTTCGAGAAATTAAAGGCTTCCAACAGTTCCCTTTATAGTTCTGTAATATAATGACTGCAGACTGCAGTTTTGGAAATGAGGGTAAAAGCTTTTAAATAGTAACCAAGAGGCATTTCAATTAATAATCTTTAATCCGACAAATACCAATATGGAGGCGATCAGCGAGCTGCGATAAAGAGCCACAGGGTAGAAAGAACAGTAGAGAAATATAGTGATAGCTCCATCACAGGTGGACAGGATACAACTTATAATATGGGACAAATATAAACATACATTTGAGACACCTGCAGAACAGCAGAATAAATTGTAAGCGTGCGTTACATGAATAAGAAGTGTTTACAGTAAAAGGACAACTACGAGAAAAACAAAAATATTAAATTACATGTATATACTAGGGGAGCAGAGAATGAATGTCACCGCGCTACCGGCCACTCCTAAAGACTGCTAAATTCAGCTCATAATTCCTCCCCACTCCTAAAGACTGCTGAATTCAGCTAATAATTCTTCCCTTTGGTTACTTACTAAGAGGTTTTCAAATGAAAGTGTATTTCATCTTCAATCTCATGTGGACCGAGTGAAAGCCCAGATGGGCTCTTGTTATATTACAGAACTATAAAGGGAACTGTTGGAAGCCTTTCTCGAACCAAAACCTCGCCCGTGAGAGAACTCGAACGAAAGTACCAATAATCTGATAGGGAATTGTGCTGTCACCGAAACCCTCCGTACGATTAAAGTAAACATCTTGTGTTAATTATATCCGCAGTCTGTGCGGCTGACAATTTTGCTGCACTGAACAAATAAAAACGGCCTGCAGATTTAGACTCGTGCCTGCCACAGGTAGCCCGAGTAATAAGCCAATACGAACACGCGTAAAACTGAAGCGTGAAATGTAGAACAGTTGTGCAGTAGAGGCTTTTACTAGTTGGATCTATCAGCTTTCATGCACTGGAAAAAAACTTTCTTCACTTCAAACTTCGACTTCTCCGGAATGGTATCCTGTTTGAGCTGCTGTGGTTCTTTGGAGAGGAGGAACTTTTTAAACAAAAGTTTGCCTGCAGTATTTGCAGGTGTGTAAGAGAATGCATACAAGAAATACCAGCTTCGATTCCATGCCGTAAAGTTTATTACTGTTATGTTAGAGCTTTTACACTTTTACTTTTATTTTTAAAACGTTTTGAAGCTTGATATTTATGCCGATTAGTCACGCAAGACCCTAAAGTTGTCCAAGTGTAGTTTATTTGGTATTTAGAGATTGTTTTAACCGGACTTTTTGTGTAAAGTTTAGATGCCATTGCCGTACATGAGCTCAGTAGACTTGCTCCAAGTCGAACTCTCTGAGTCACTGGGTAATCGATTACTGGGTCAAAAATCGAGCGCGAGAATCGAAGCGAGAGGCGAGTTCGCGGTTTCACTTGCAGGAAATTGAATCGGGGGATTATGTTTTGGCGCGAAAACACGTTTCTGGGGCGGAGCTTACATTTCGCGCCTTTGACAAACTCTTTCTAATTCTGAGTACAATCAAATTGTAAATACCACATCCACGGTCGACTGACTTGACACGTCAACATACAATGCCTGAAGAATTGACGCTTTGTGATTGGGCAAATGTTAGTACATCATATACCACGCCTCCGGTTGAAAATTTAACCGGTAAATTTGGCGCGCTGCAAGTGGGAAAAGTCCTTCGTGCGGGGGGCTAATAAGAACTTTGAGAAAGTATATACAGTCCCTGTCAAAAGTTTTTCACACCGTACGAACCACATGTGGTAGCATGTGGCACATGTGTTTACCACTTTCGGTAAAATGAATGTGGCGGAATGTGGCGAAGCGAAATCGGTAACTGAACCACTTTCGTTATTAAAAACACAATCGGTGACCGAACCACTTTCGTTAAAACACAATCGGTGACCGAACCACTTTCAGTAAAACGAAATCGGTGACTCTACCACCTTCGGTAAAACGAATTCGGTGATTCAACCACCTTCGGTAAAATGAATTCGGATAGTCATCATGTTATGTAAATATGGCGCTACGTACGTGATCAATTCTAGTTTAGTTGTAGCAAAGTTCGGCGTTTTTATTCATCTGATAAACTTTACAGACTTCTGTACTTTCATACTTTAATCTATCCCTCAATCCCTTCACGATTCTTTAAAAGTCGTTGCGTACGCTGTATGTTTTCAATTCAACAGATTCAAGAGCTTTTCGGTGCTTACATGTGCTTTCAGCCGTGGAAACTAATTGTCTGGTTTTTGACACAACAAGAATGTTGCGAACTTCGCGGAACATGTGATCTTATTGCAGAATGCAGAGTTAAATAATACGGGAAAGTTTCTCAACTTTTAATACTGGCAAGTGATAAACGTCTACCAAATAGAATATTCTGGAATTCTTTTTATTTAACGTGGGATCCGTCATTTTGCTCAAATTGCTCGAACAGAAGTGTGACATTTTTGAATAATCAATGAGCTCTGACAGCAGTGTTTGTTTTGCTTTGAGATCACACCAAAAATTATCTTGATATCTTCCTACTGAATCAAATGCTTTCAAAGTTTTGTATTTTATTTACGGTCTGAACAGTTTTCACCTAATGCGAAAACTGGTTTGAGTCCATTCTGTTAAATAAAAACACGGACCAGGTGAATACATTTTGGATATTTTAATTCGTTATTGGTTATTTTGCCGTGAGATCGCACCGAATCTTCTTGAATTTCAATTTCAGCGTTTTTACTTCATCACTTCGTCAATTTGTGATTGGCATTGCGGTTTATAATTGCTGTGAGACCGGACTGCAGCGATTGGTCTGATGTCAGATGTGAAACAAACAGGTCTCAGGTCCTCGATCGATCAAACATAGGACCTGTCAAAACTCAGACTGAGAGGTTCACGCGTGACTGATTGCAATTGCACAATCTTGATATTTTAATTTCGAAAACATGCCTTTCCAGAATCCGCAAACATTTGCAATGCTTTTGGTCGGAACCTTGAACAACGCAGGAATCTCTCGTAAATGTTAAACTACGGAAGCTAAAGTTCGTTTGTTGATTATTGCTTACTGGCGGGGCCCGCTTTAAAAGTTTGCCGCTAGATTATGAACGAACGGCGGTTGTTAGTTTGTGGCGTAAGTTTAAGGTTATATATTCACAGCAGTTTCTTTTTTTTCAGTACAGTTTATCAGTGAGGTTATAAGAAAAAATAGGAAGGAGAGAAATGCTCTTAGCCACTTCGCGGCTTTCTCGGTACAAATCACGATCAAAACAAATAAGTTTTTCGATGATCGCACCAGGACACCGACCTGACACTTCGCCGACAATTTGATATATCGTTTCAAAGAAGACAAAACGAGATCTAAACTTCAGCATTTTCAGTTTTAACGTTGTAAAAATCACTTTAGTCGCAAGCAGTGAACTACATGTACAAGTAACAATTTGTAGACTGTCTTGACCTGCAATGTTTGGTGAAGCGAAATCGGTGTCTGAACCACTTTCGGTAAACGAAATCGGTGACTGAACCACTTTCGTTAAAACACAATCGGTGACCGAACCACTTTCGTTAAAACACAATCGGTGACCGAACCACTTTCGTTAAAACACAATCGGTGACCGAACCACTTTCAGTAAAACGAAATCGGTGACTCTACCACTTTCAGTAAAAAGAATTCGGTCTTAAAACGAATGGAGTTTACCGAACGAAATCTACCACATGTGGTTACCGAATCTTCGTTTTACCGAAGCACATACGGTACCGTATACGGTTGAAAAACTTTTGACAGGGACTGTACTTGAACTTATGGAAGTGTGTTCATAATTCTGAAAATATCATAAATATTCACCAAAGTGCCATGAAACTTTTTCAATAAGATACTCAGTGTGTGTCTTCACTTCTGCAGAAAAAAAAAATCATAATTTAGCCAAAATCATAGTATTCCATGACTGATGAACATAGATAAGGGTAACCTTACTGGGGCAGTCTTTTTGGACTTGAAAAAGGCTTTTGACTTGGTTAACCACACAGTTCTATTGGATAAACTGACAACCGTTGGAGTGAAGGGTGCAGCTTTGGATTGGTTCAGGGGTTATCTCTCAAACAGATCCCAAGTAGTAGCTATTAATGGGGCTACATCTGACGCTATGGATCTCTCAATGGGTGCCGTACCACAGGCTCTGTACTGGGACCTCTTTTGTTTATTATTTTTATCAATGATCTGGCTGATAATGTAAAAAACTGCAAAGTGATTCTCTATGCAGATGACACAGCTTTATGTTTTGCTAGTCAATCAATCAATCAATCAATAACCTTTATTTTAACACGATAATTATTAAAGCTTACAGCTTGTGGGGTCGTGTATAACTAAAATATATATACAATGATTATAAGATTATAATAATATAAAAACATCTAACGGACAATTAAACAACTACTGTCTAAATTTATTTACAATAATTAAAAGAGATAATGCTTTAAAGTTAAAATATGAATTATGTATATAAATATTCCCCTAGTCTAAATTTAGTAGTCTGCACTAAATTAGTGGAGAAGTTAAAATCTTTAAAAGTATCCATCTTTACTACTTTGTTTGATAGTGCCTTGGTGCTTGAAGTAACAATGCTAGTGTTCTTTGATATTAATGCGTTCCACAATGTTGAGCCTCTATAGGCAATGGAGTGTTTCATGTAACGTGTATTGAAACGTGGCGTAATAAGTTGGTCAGTAGCACGGAAAGAATATTTTGGTTGGCGCTTTTCAATTATGCCCGACATAACTGTAGGTAACCTATTTAGGTAGGCTTTGTGAATTAATTTAACAATAGTTAACTTATAGTTATCGAATAGCGTTGACCATTTAGCGTGGTTTAGTACGTCTTTAGAAGGCATATCCCTTGGTAAGTCGAATATTATTCGTGCAGCCCTACAGTGTAATCTTTCAAGAGAGTTAAAATTATCTATACAATTACACCCTCCCCAGGCTACTAACCCGTACGTAACGGATGGCAGAATAACTTTACAATAAAACGATTGGAGAATGTCTGTTGATAAAAATCTTGATCGCTTCAAAAGATCTAACTTCCCTGCAAAGTTCTTTTTGAGTTGGAGCGTGTGAGCTGTCCAGCTAAGTTTGTTATCTATAGTCATCCCTAGTAGGCGCGTCTGTGAAACCCACTTAATGACCTTCCTTCCTTGCTAGTAAGGACATTCAGTATATAGTGTCTACCCTTCAAGCTGAGTTAAATAGCCTCGATGCATGGTTTACTGCGAATGATCTTGTACTTAATGTGAAGAAAACTAAGTTCATGCTTTTTGGAACTAGCAAACGCCTGGCCACCACTACTATGTCTAGTTCAGCACTGCTTTTAACTATATCTGATCATGAATTACCGATTGAGACTGTATCTGTAATGAAGTATCTGGGTGTTACACTAGATCCGTCCTTGAGCTGGCATGACCACATAGATAATGTAGCAAAGAAGATTAGTAGTAGATTAGGATTACTGGCACGGATTAGGAAATATCTTGAAGTTGATACATGTAAACAGTTGTATGGCACCCTTGTCCAGCCACTTTTTGAGTATTGTAATGTCATTTGGTCTAATGCTGACCAAATATGTTTGGAACGACTTGCTAGGCTCCAGAAGAGAGGTGCTCGTATATTATCCTACAGAATAAAATACGAGATGAACGTTCAACAGAACTGTTTAGACAGCTAGGTTGGATACCTATTAGTGATCGTTGGTCTTTCCACAAATGTATTGCTGCTCATAAGTGCCTGCATGTCCTTTTTCCATCATATCTCTCAAGTATTATAAAGAGAAACTGATCAGTACATAAGTATAATACTAGAGAGAGAGACAATATCCATATTAGTAAAATTACATCTAAATCTGGCCAAAGGTCGTTTGCCCATTCCGCGGCTATGCTGTTCAACAGTCATCCTGAGGTCAAATCTGCTCGCAGTGTGAAGGAGTTTAAGTCAATCTACTGGAGACATTACTCATGATTGTTCTATGTACGTTGATACAGAGATATTATATATATGTTTAGGTTATTATTAGTATTATCTATTGCATACATATTATAATTAGTATCTAGTAAATTAATATATTATTATTGCTATTATTAGTTGCACAGCATCTTTGGAAGTCAGTGATTTCTGTGAATAATAAAGTCTATTATTATTATTATTATTATTTCTAAAAGCCAAAAACCTAGGATAATGTTTGAACTTTCTTACTAATGTACCGATCAATTCGAAACATCAACATCACCCCCCCTCCCCCCCCCCCCCCCCCCCCCCGGGCAACCCCCGGGCATTTGAAATTTTGGAGTTTGGATTGTTCAAATTCCTGTCCCCCGGGACAAAAATGTTGTTCAAAAATTGCCCTACCCCATCGTCGTATTAGGCGATCAAATGCCCCTACCCCCGGGACATAGTATTATTTGTGACACCGCATTTTTTGTTTTTAACAGACAGTTTAAATAATCGTAAGCAATGTATATTTATATGTTAATATACAGCACAAAGCTTTTGGAGCCCTTCGTTTTTAAGCCAGTCGCTTACAAAATCAGAATTTTGTCCTTTTTTGAAGTCGTCTTAACTGACCTACGGAGCCCTGTAAGGGCCATCCATAAACACAAATGTTATGAAAGAATATCGCGCGATAAAGTGTTACTATTGATTCATCGCTCGATACTGTTTTATTATCACGCGATAGTGTTTAATATCGCGCGATGTGTTATTTTAAAATACGTCAAGACACCATCACCAATAGCATTTTTAATCGCCGGTAGGTATTCAGGTAAAGCCAAATTCGTTGTCGGACGTACATTTGTAAGTAAAACATATAAAGGAGAAGAGCATTACCACGTAGCGTGTTCGCCGCCATGTTGTCTTGCTAAGTAATGTACGTATTTTAAAATAACACATTATCGCGCGATATTAAAACACTTTATCGTGCGATAATAAAACAGTATCACGCGATAGTCTTTCATAAAATGTGTGTTTGTTGATGGCCTTTCAGGGCTCCGTAGTGACCTCCCCGCTCCAATTCCGCCAAAAACCACGCAGCACATAACATGAAATCGAGACAACTTGTTCATCTACATCTACATTTATTTTGTCAGCAAAAACTATATACATAATGTACAGTTATCACGCTAACATTAAAATAATACAAAATGAGGGTTTCTATAATAATATTAATTTGAATAATGTCCAGTAAATAAAATAATATATATATATATATATATATATATATAAAATATATAATAATAATAAAAATTCAATCAATATTATCTTACAAATTTTCTCTATAATGATCATTTAACTTGATTTTAAAACTGTATAAAGATTTGGCAGTGACGATATCAGATGGAAGACTATTCCATTCTCTGACTGTTCTAGGAAAATACGAATATTTGTAAACATCTTTGCTTGTATGTTCAACATAATATTTAAAATTATGAGTTCTACGAGTACGGGTTTTTGTTGTTGGTTTTAGATGCATGGACTTGTTAACATGAATAATGTCATTTGTGATTTTATACATTGTACATAAACGAGCTTGTTTGCGGCGAGAGGCCAGGGGTTCCCATTCTAGATTTTTCATCATGGAAGTTACACTAGAAGTGTATATATAATCCCTTTTGCAGAAACGAGCTGCCGTTCTTTGTATGTTTTCCAGTTTATCAATATCACATTTGTAGTGTGGGTCCCAGACCACAGAAGCATATTCGAGTTTAGGTCTGACAAGTGACTTGTACAGAGTATTTTTGGTGTCTTGTTCACAAAACCAGAAGTTCCTCTTGATCAAATTTAAAGTCTTGGTAGCCTTAGAAATTATTTCATGAAGATGGTGGTTCCACCTTAATTTTGTGTCCAATGTAACTCCCAAGTACGGGTGCATATCAACATAACCTAGAACAGTGTTACAAAAGAAATACTCCTTATGAGGTGGACTTTTCTGCATGGATATACACATAATAAAACATTTCGCTGGGTTAAATTCCATTTGCCAGCTGTCCTGCCATAGTTCTAGTTTCTTTAAGTCTGATTGTAATTTATCCATATCTGTTGTAGTGGTGATAGGTATATAAATAAGACAGTCATCAGCAAATCATCTGGTTGGACATTCAAGCTCATTTGTCAAGTCATTAACATAAAGTAAGAACAATAAGGGTCCAAGAACGGTTCCTGGGGTACACCTGAAATGACTTGCTGATGTGGAGATGAGGCACCATCACACACTGTTTGTTGAATTCTGTGTGTTAAGAAACTTCTTAGCCAGTTATTTAGAGGACCTGTGATTCCATAATGGTGTAGCTTTTTTAGGAGTCTTTCATGTGGCACTTCGTCGAAAGCCTTTGTAAAGTCCAGAATTGCTAGATGAGATGTTTCTTTCCATTAAGTGCATATGAAATTTCATGTATCGTTCCTAGAAGTTGTGTTTCTGTTGAGCGCTTTTGGCGAAACCCATGCTGGTTATCCACCAAGATGTTATTCAGCTCAAGGTATTTCATCATGTGGCTATGTACAATATGTTCGAGAATTTTACATGCCACGCAAGTTAATGAGATAGGTCTGTAGTTCTTGCATTCCTATTTTTTCCTTTCTTAAAAACTCCATGGTTATTTGCTTCTTTCCATTTGGTTGGTAGCACCGCTTGGTCAAGTGATGCCTGGAAGACGTCTGTTAGTATTGGTGAAATCTCTAAATATAACATATTTCAGATCCATGGTGGAATGTCATCAGGACCAGGAGCTTTGTCACATTTGAGGCTTTGTAATTGTTTTTCTACTCCTTTACAGCTAACTTGAATGGGGCTTATTTTGGTGGTGTTATTAGATGGTGGAAGAACACTGAGGATAGGTAGACTTATTTTCTTCTGTGAAAACCCCCCACCCTTCCGGTGTCAAATTCCCCAGCCCAAGGATAGCTACCGATGTCAAATTCCCTACTCCCCGGGCACGAAAACGAGTCGAATGCCCGGGGGTTGCCCGGGGGAGGGGGATATTGATGTTTCGAATTGATCGGTACATAATGCATGCCATATTAAAGCGGAGGAAGATTAGTGATTTACCAAAGTCGTATGTAGATTCACAAATACGATGAAGGAACGATTCCAATGCTTTCTTCTGCTCTGAATATAGCTTCGAAATCCTGAAAACTTTACAACTTCGGTCGACACACTGCTCAAGTTCTTCCCCAACGGCATTTAGAAAAATGTGCGAGCACACGCAATCCTTAAATTCCAGACTTTGCCGAAAGTGTAAAGTTCGCTCTGATTGGTTGAAATTATGACGTCGGGAACATGAAAGTCTATGAAGTCCATCAGACGGGGAGGGGAAGGAAGTGAGTGGACGACCTCGTACCGTCTGAAAATCAGGCTAATTTGATTCTTGCCGCGTACTGAACGGAAAGCTCCCATCGTTTGAAGTTTGAAGAATGAAGGTCTTCTGAGGAGAGTTGAAATTCGCCTAATTTCATGGTATTTGTTGCGACTTAAGCCTTGCTTCGTGAAATGTCTGTGAATGCTTCATTGGAATTAAGTGAGTGACATAATAACATGTACATGTAGCTTGGTTCCAACCTCGCCGTTTCTCTTAAAATTATTCTTGAAAAACTAACAAAGTAGCTAGATTTGCAATTGCAACAGTTGAATTTTTTTAGAATTCAAAGGAATTCCGTCATTTCCCAGGGCATGATCAGGTTCACGGCTAAATTTCAGGTCATGTGCTTTCCAGTATTCTTAGCTTGTTTTGATTCCGTAAATAAAGTTTTCCCTGACGAAGAGTTTGGTTGTCTGACTTGTCTTTGGTGTGTTTCGGCTGGTGTTCTGGAATTCGGAAACGAAATTTATGTCTTCCTTTTCTTTGATTTTGTCATGACTTTCTTTGTGTTGCTTAAGTTTATACAATACTTTTTGGCAAAAGGATTTGCTATGCTTTGTGTTATACCTTGAGTTAAACCATACATTGTATTTTCTCGTTGCTTTTTTCACTAAACATTTCATGTGGAAACAAACTCACTAAACTACTCTCATAGCGGTCCAAAACCATACCAGCCCATCATATGATGGTGCTGATAAAGTGGGGATAGGGGCGTAACCTTAGAAACACAGCATTTTTGACCGCTAAAATATAAATCGAGTATTATGTGTCTATTAATGTATTATCACTAGCTGGGCATTTAGGATATAAAAAAAATCTAAGTGTTTTTTCCCTCATGAACAGACGCCGTCTTGGAAGAGCCTCGTTTCCATACTTCCCGAATGAGGTTATATAATAACAAGGAGTCCGAGAAGAATTAGCCTGATTTTCAGACGGTCGAGGTCGTCCGCTCACTTCCTAAGAATCAGACCACCATACAGCTTCATCGGCATATTCCACCTTGAAATGAACAAGAGTTGTTTCTCTTCCACTTTAAAGAATCATGCTGTAGATTTGTCAGGCATTGATCCAAGATGCATTCAATGAAACTCTAAACAGCAATTTTGTGAAAATCTGCTAGTCCATTTTTGGGAGAGTCACGTACATGTAGGAATTCACGCAAAGAAGTCGGCTGATTTTGGTGAGTGTGTAGTTATGATATGAAATCATGTTTGCCGCGTAGCACTAGTAGGTGTAAAGAATGTGATGTAAAGTGGTATGCTGTAGTGCTATGTGTGCACGCCCTACGAGGGAAATAGAAAAAATATCTGACCCAAGTGGGACTCGAACCCAACGACCTCCAGGTTGCATGTCTGGCGCTCTACCAACTGAGCTATCAAGTCAGATGAGAGCAATCGTGGGTATTGGTGCGTTTTATGGGGTCACGGCGATTATATATGTATATGTAGTTATGATATGAAATCATGTTTGCCGCGTAGCACTAGTAGGTGTAAAGAATGTGATGTAAAGTGGTATGCTGTAGTGCTATTTTGGTGAGTTCTGGAATTTTTTTTTACTCCGGATTTAATTCTTTCCTTCACGGTGCGTGCAAATGAGGCTGATTCCTTCCAAGATCAGGCCTCGGTTTTTGAGTTCAAACACTGTCGAGTACGATTGTTCTAACCTAAATGACCAGCTACATGTAGTGATAAAACAATGCATGGAAAACACATATAATTACTCGATTTATATTTTAGCGGTCAAAAATACTGTGTTTCTAAGGTCACATCTCCACGTCCTCGCCCTGTCCCCATTTTGCGACCACCCTTTCCCGGACTGTTGAAGAAGCAAGCAATCAGACTAATTCCGTGACCAGCTTGCCATGTGTAATATAGTCTCACGATATGTCTTGCATTCTTGTGCATGCATATTGTGACAGTGTTCTTTGCAGATTTATATTTAAGCAATAGACCACACATTTCAATGGCAGTGTTTACTGGCGAAATAAAGCATGCGGGATCAGATATTGGGAGAACACAAGAAATGATTGAAAATCACAAGCCGAAGGCACGTGCATGGTTTTCAAGCATTTCAAGTGTTCTCCCAACATCCCAAGTGCTTTATTTCGCCAGTAAACACATTGAAATGTGTGGTCTATTGCTTTTATGATATAACTATGACACAACGCAAGCAGTCATGCCGATTTCTATGTGTTTACTGGCACATAGACCATCGATGTTTTGAATCTATAAGTCAATCAGAGCGCTCATACTATCTGGCCATGGTTATATTTTAATATATAATATATAATATATGTATATTGTATGGCTGTACATGTATGTAATATTATACATTGTAAATGTGCATGTACACTCTATTATGCAACCAGCTCCTAATTCTACTATCACTCACCTTGACAAGCAGTTGATAACAAGTGGTATGCCTCCATTGTCCACTACATGCTGCTTGTTTTCTTTATCTACATTCAACAAATGTATATTTATTAATAATTATTATTTGACAAAGGCATTAAAGAAATGCAGCCTTTGGGAAATTTTGCTCTCCTAGCTTGCTTCGACAGCTCATCCTGAAACATGGAAATCACCTATACATGTACATCCAAACTATGTTGACTGTCTTATAATTAAAGTCTTCTGATTCTGTAAATTACATTGTACCACTAACATTTACATTTTTTTTACATTTATTCGGTTTTACTACTCGAAGGTGAATGGAACCGTTTACTGTCAGTATTATGTAAACGCCAGTGTCCCGTCTGGGCTTTCACTCGGGCCACTATGTAGCGATCTTACTGTGACGTCATACAGGCCAGTCACGCCACATTTGTTGTATTCTGTGGTTGGCAGAAAAGAAGCGTGAACGCAGCCAGTTGCTTATAAAATATCACAGGTCGGTGTTTCAGTTCATCGCCAAATTACTTTCTTGTTCTTCCAAAATGCAAGCAAGCCCTTTTATCGAAGCTTATATACTCTTAACTTATAAGTCTTATAAAAGAATTAGGATATGGAAGCAGAATTAAGACTTTAGATGTATTTCGTGAGGCCCAAATCGCTAGATGCCATACAAGTCATACAAACACGCGTGTTTTTTTTTCAAAAACATATATATGCAAATATATAAATGACGTCAGTGTATCGTTATATACATCAATGCAGCCATTTTTTTTGCCCCTTGGTTGTGCAAGGCAGGTTATTTCAGTCTTTGATATTTTGCGTTCCAGGATTTTAATTTTATATTTTGGACTACCCTTCTTCAGATTTCTGATGGTGTGTTCCCAACGAGATGTAAGATGAAATACACTTTAAATTTGAAATCCTCTTTGTAATAACCAAAGGGAAGAATTGTTAGCTGAATTTAGCAGTCTTTAGGAGTGGCCGGTAGCACGGTACCCTGGGTGCCAGAGGTTCTACTGCCCTCTCTATTAAAGCCAAAATTTAGGATCGACGAGAAGGCTGGTTCTCGTCGATCCTAAACTTTGGCTTAGAGAGGGCAGTAGGACCTTTGGCACCCAGGGTAGTAGCGCGGTGACTTCCATTCTCTGCTCCCCTAGTATATAGGTAATTTAATATTTTTGTTTTTCTCGTATGTAAATTCAAGAAGTTGACCTTTAATTTTACTGTAAACACTACTTATTCATGTAACACACGTTTACAATTTAGGCTGCTGTTCTGTTATACTGCAGGTTCCAAGTACTAATAGATGATTGTCTCAAATGTATGTTTATATTTGTACCATATTATAAGTTGTATCCTGTCCATCCTGTGATGGAGCTATCACTATATTTCTCTACTGTTCTTTCTACCCTGCGGCTCTTTATCGCAGCTCGCTGTCTCGTGGCTCTTTCTCCGCTTCTCTCTGGAAGTCATGTTAATTGTATTCGTGGTCAATTTGTGTTCCTCTGTGTAACTTTATCTGCTGTTCTTGCTATACATGATGAGCCATTACGAGTCCATATTGGTATTTGTTGGATTAAAGATTATTAACTGAAATGCCTGTTGGTTATCTCTAATTACAGTGCGACTACTGAAAGCGGGGCCACTTAGACAACGAGAACCAATCACTTTGTGGAACGAAAACAAATAATTCCAACTTTGAGTTAGTTGAAATGCTATTGTGTTGTACTCAACAATAATTTTCTCAAGTGACCAAAGTTGGAACGCTTTGTTTTCGTTCTGCAATGTGATTGGTTCTCGTTGTCTAAGTGGCCCCGCTTTCAGTAGTCGCACTATAAAAGCTTTACCCTCATTCCCAAAACTTCATTCTGCTCATTATATTACAGAACTATGAAGGCAATTGTTGGAAGCCTTTAATTTCTCGAACAAAATCCTCGGCCGTGAGAGGTTTCTTGTTTAAGTTTACCTTGAGAGTGGCTCATCATAATTCTGTGCGAGTGTGTGTTTCTGGCTTCGCGTTGGCGAGTGACAGTGTTGCTCTCACAGTTCAGGAGTTCAGATATCTTCAGACTTCGATAGAGGATAGTTAACCCATAACTGCTCATTACAACCACAGTATATGTATTTGCTAGTAAATCGCTCAGTAATACTTCGCTATAAATCAGCTATTCAATATACCTGTGTAACGTACACAGGTCTCGATACGAGATCGGTAAACCAGCCAAAAACACAGTCGAAATTATTTTAGTATTGGCCTACCGATCATGGTTTTTGCGCTGGTATGTATTATGACCGAGAGTAAAATGAAATGTGATGAAATGTGGCATAAAACCTACGAAACGTAACTCAAACAAGAATAGCGTCCGCAGAATCTTAAGATGACGACTGGACTGGAGAAATCTATTAGCGGCAACAATTAATGCATAATTTAACGCATGCGCAGAAATTTTGCTGCACAGAACAAAAACGGCCTGCAGATTTAGGCTTGTGCCTGCCACAGGCAGCCCGAGTAATAACAGTAACAGTAATGCACAGTATATATATATAAACTCTATAGTGTAGTCTGCCATGTCATACCAGGGTGATGTACACATTAATTAAAGTGCCCCTACGATCAAACTTTGATATTTTTACGTATAATTGTAAAGTAAAGTTGCGATATTTTTTGCCTGTCAAAACCTTTTTTCGATATGAAGACGGGAAGTCTTACTTTTTGGGGTCCGAATCTTGAGTTTTTATGTCCGCACTGAGCCAAATCCATTCCTTGACAGAGCCAGTAGAGAGCTCATTTTCAGCGGAAGTGACGTCTTTTTCTCAACTCTTGCAACAATATGTGAGGCTACTTTTCACACAAACCTTCGCCTGGATTTATATGTAAAGTACAATGTTTTACTATTTTTGCCACAAAGGAAAGAAAAGAATGAAGTTTAGTACAGAAATATGCCTTTAAAGTCGCAGTGTCACGGTACTGCGCATGTGTGAAAATCTGATGATTTGTGGATTGCGTTCCGGCCCGGAACGAAGTTCTCAGAGGGGTGAAATATCGATTTTTAAATCGGCTTCCATCATTGTTTTTTTAACTCATCCTTGCCTCCTTTGGTCATTTATGGAAATGTAAGATGTGCTAAATAAGTTTTAGTTATTTGTTTATTCAAAATTAGTCGTTGCAGACTGCAACACAACTAAAACAAAAAAGCATAAGTGATGCTTACCGGCGGGGAAAACGGCCACTGAGTACTCTGAATACAGCAGCCCAAAAACGCAAGAAATTGGAAACTTTTTGGCATTCCAACCAGAAGCGAAGAGGGTTACAATTTGGATGTCCAGTAGAGTTCACGAAACACATGGCAACTTTTTAAGTCGTATTATAATGATATGGCAGTTTTCAACAGCGATACGAAGAAATATATATCTACGGCTTAGAAACGAGGCTGAAATTATATGAAATGACCGGAGTGCAAAGACTGTACGAAAACTTATATAAAACCTTTATTTGCTGGCAAAAAAACCTCATGAACTCAAACACGATATCCTTGTGAGCAATCGACATACATATGAAGCTATATAAGTTATCATCGACTACATGAGAGTCAAACATCGAACTACTATGAAACCGCTTGTGACAGTTTACGCACTTTGGTGACAAGCGAACTTTTCAACTTTCGACACGGTCGCTAAACTGTACGAAATCTCCAAGAATAAATCCCTAATGTCCAAACTAACGGGGAAAACTGAAAGAGGAAATCCTTGTGACCAAACAACATACATATGAAGCTCCAGAAGTGATTATTGAATACATGAGAACCCATAGAGAAAACTGATAATAATGTAAAGTTCTGATGTAACATGCTATTAGTTTCACGGACATTTGTGACTACATGTACGTACTAAACTCGCGCTACAGCATAGCTTGAAATACTGTACGAAAACTCCCGTTTAAAAATTTCCTGATGCCGAAAGAACCATAGAATCTTAAACAGATATCTTTCTGACCAATCGACATAAATATTAAGCTGTGAAAGTATTAAGTTTCCAGTCCATAACAGCCGATAGTGCAAACTAGTAAACAGCCACTCGTAGTCCGAAAGTACTTAACTTTTTAGCGCAAATGTATGTGTTACGTTTCCAAACTTTAAGACAAGAAATCGTCCATAGAATGTTCTATATTTTTTACAGCAGAGAACTGTGTTATTAGTTATGTAGAAATAAAACAATGGTGCCATTTGGAGAATTATTTCATGTCAAAAGTGCACAACGAAGAAATAGATATCTACGGACGCGAGCAGCTTGTTTCACTTTGGTCAAATTCGGACTGTTTACGACTGGAAACAGCAAAAAATACAAGCAAGTAATGAAATATAGATACCATTCTTTACTCAATTCTGTTTACCTTGGATGTAGGAAGAATATAATCCTTGTAAATCTCGCCATATACTGTGCATAACTACAATCTGTGAATACGGCTAACACCCGAACAGTGTTGGCGTTTCCTGCAAATTATTTTGATTGATTCTCATTGGATGTTACACAATGCAGCTGTCAATTCAATGTCTGGAGACTGTGACATGCGCAGTACCGTGACACTGCTCCTTTAAAAGAGCGACGTGTTGAGAAAATGACATCACGACAGCAAACCGCTGGACGAAAATCGCGAACTATTTGGAACACAGGCAGACGTGATTTTGATGGTGCTATTTCCGCAAAATTCAGAGAAAGGTGCAGTTTTAGTTATTAGATACATATTATATATATATTATATAGTATATTATATACTCTATATTAGTGCTATGACTAAACTATATATATCTAATATATCTAATTGAAACACTCTCCCCTTAGAGGTACCTTCTAATGTATCTAATGTATCTATTATATACGTTTAGATATATAATAGCACTCATTAGATATCTATTAGCACTAGTATTAGATATCTAACATCTATTACGAGTATAATATCTCCCCTTAGAGGTACCTTCTAATGTATCTAATGTATCTATTATATACGTTTAGATATATAATAGCACTCATTAGATATCTATTAGCACTAGTATTAGATATCTGAGAGACCTTTGCTAAATCAGCTAATCGACATTTGTTAAACGTAGTGACCACGCCAATTCGTTTTCTATAAAGTTGGAAACTTTTAAGGGTCTGACATTATACTCCCGATCCTTGAAGAGTAAAGATATAAACGATGGCTGCTAATCGTTCCAACTCAGATGATGAAATGACTGAAGATTCTTATCAAAGCTCTGATTCTCAGGAGAGCACGGACTCCACTGATGATAGTTATGACGGAGAAGAGGATGTTAGGGAAAGAATTCGTAACGAAGCTAAAGAACGGCACCAGGAAGATTGGGAAGCGTTGGTTCAAAAGTATGAACACGATGGGGATAGTCATGAAGTTGCTGAAATCAAAGCCAGTAACGCTTTGGTTCCTACCTATAGAAAAGACCTAAGAGAAGTGTTGTTAGAAGATATGAAATAGATTCACAGCTTAAGAAAAGATCCTGATTTTCGAAAAATCTTGGAAACAAAACAAAACTTGATGAACACGGAAGATTATGGATGGCAAGACTGAAGCGACCGAGGCTGCAATTCACCACCGAAAATTCTTGTTGAATAAACAATTCCAAAAACAACCTATTCCGGAACAGAGTGTTCCCGTGATGAACAATACATTTGTACCTTTTAGAAATAAGTTTTATTAAGTCGATTTCTATTAATAAATGTCTTTAAAAATATTCTTCCTCTTGTCATCGTTTAAATATAAGCAATCAGTAAGCAGCATTTGTCAACAAGAAAAAAATCAATGAAACATAAATCAGTGTAATCTTGTAACACGGTACATTATATCAACCCAAGAACTGAGAAATAAGAAAGTTATCAACTCCGCGAGGATAAGGAAAACGAACTGTTTTTAAAATTGGTGTTTTTGAGATTGAATAAACTTTGATTAATTATCTGGTGGTTTGTTTATATTCGTATGGTAATTATAGTTCAGTTTTAGAGAATAATTTGTATCACAAGAGATTTCCTCCAAACAATAGGCTCTTCAGTTATCGTTAATCCCTAAGGACAATAGCAAAATTTATCTTATGAGTCACAGTCGATTTTGTATACAATTATCTTACGAGTTATTAACTGTAAAGGAAAATAGACGATGCGATATATATGCATGTCGAAATGATTCGTATAAAGTGGATTTGTTAGTACTTATTAAGAAATATTTACATAAATACAATACTTTATTAATACAAAGACACAATTCAGTATCACATCATGGCTTTATTTTTTTACATAGTATTTCTAAAAGAGACTTGACCGCCAAGTGCCGTTACAGGTATTACAAATAGTTCCATAGTAACACAGAGTTCTCTTGCATACTGAGCACTGTTTGAGCTGAGTCAAAGGTGGCTTTCCACCAAAAGTAACATTTGGTATCTCTTCTTGCTGTATGTCATTTGGGTCTATATCCCCCGCTTCGGTTGTCATGGAGGACGTTTCCACTATTTCACCTGGTTCCTCCTTTATGACGGAGTTATAACACCCATCACATTGGTTACTTCCATAAAAGTTCGTTTTCTTGCACACATGGCAGAAAGGTATGCCGGGTCCATCCTGAAAGTTCGTGGGGCTTGTGGTCTTCAGGATAGCATTCTGTCTCTGAAGTGTTGGACGAAACGCTTCCATGTTGGCGTCATTTGATATTTCAGTCTGTCGTGGGTTCTTGCGTTCAAAGGCTTCATAGTCCGGATCCTCTGGGTTTTCGGATATGGTTTCAATAAGATCATCCATCTCCTTCACAATGTCTTTGAGGTTGATCCACTCGTCGACTGTCAAAGCAATTCCTCCTTGGTGGGAAATTTCTTGTTTTGGCCTTGAATGTACTTTCGAATGTGAACTCTCATCTTGCCGTGGAAAATGTTAGCGCTGGCGTGGTAGCCTCGAGATCCTAGCTTGTAGATCACTTCCATCTTGTTGCTGCTCAATTTCTTGAATGGATTCAGGGTCGATCGGTTCTGGCTTTATGTCCGCTCCAAACAATAGGCTTTGCCCAAACATGCCTCCAAACAATAGGCTTTGCCCAAACATGCCCGAATAGATCGATGACCTCATCCAAAGGAACAATAGATATTTATGAGCGCGCCTTAAAAATTAACATAACGCACCACTTTATTCATGAGCGCACCTTAAAAATTAACATAACGCACCACTTTATTCATGAGTCCAAGACAAAAGATAATGAGAAACCACCGCACTTTATTCATGAGTCTAAGACAATAGAACCGTGACGTCATTGAATTAATGAGAGCTCACCAAAAATTAACATAGCTCACCAAAAAAAAGGGTAATTCGCCTCACTCCATACTACTAATACCTCTCGACAAGGAACTCCTCCGAGATATTGATGACCACGTGCGCACTTGTCCTCCCAGGAACATGAGGAAGACGCCTCCGAGACCCCTGTCGCAACAGCCAGAATGTCATTAGCTTCAATGCGGGCCTTTGTCGCCAGGCGACCTCTTGCAGCATCTACAGTGACACGTTTTGATAGCCGCGACGACAAAATTACAGCAACGATAACCACTGCGGAAAGAGCAAGTCAATTCTAAAGTCTTTTTAAATATTTTTTGCAAACCCAATAAAGAACTCCGATTCTCGTAAAATCTTCTACCAATTCATCAGATAATTGTATTATGCGTTGTTTCGTACGTGCGGCCGGTCCATTGTGACGCCATGTTCCTTTCATGCGCCATTTTGTTGCGCGCGCATGGAATCATGGGTTATACATTCTCGACCCCAGAGCCCTCTCTTCTTTTTTCTAAGATAGAGGGTGCGTAGTAAGAACTAAAATGGGTCTGGGGTCGACAATGGGTACTTGTGATACTTGCTAGGAGAATGTGACGAGAATATCAATTTTTTTATGCTTTATCGAAGCACCTCTCACGTAGCAAAATGGTTGCAGAAACAACTTCTACACTTTGCAACAAATTTTGGTTTTCTTCAGTGCTCGTATTACCACTGGCGTTGCAACCTCTTGTACAACAAATCTAGAAAGAACACTTACGATTAGCTGGCAAGCGACGAAGCGCGCATTCACAACGTAAAACGATATTACCAATAACTAGTACGATCTCCACAATGCTATCCACCTGATGTCCTTATCCAGATAGAGGATACACTGATAAGCTAATTAGGTTAACACTTACCCACTGGATAGGGTTTATCCGTACATAGCGTTATACTCCCTTTCAACAACGACCAAACTGCCTTTAATGCTATTATCAAGAAATCAATAAACCATTTATTTATATATATCCATCTCTTGTGTATATATATACATATGACTCATTTTATCAAATTATTATACATCAAACTCAGCTTCATTAGCAAAATATTTAAAATAAAACAAGAGATAAATAAGTGAAATTACTATAACTCTTTTGAAAACTTGTTTGACATTTACTATCGGAATATAAAACATGTAGTCCGTACATTCCGCAGTCCCGTCCCCGCGATCTTGATATTTCGCGGTTAACTTTACAAGCCTATGACCAGGAGCGTCCGTTTCCTATATTTCACCTGAATCAGCACATTCCCAGATCAGGTTATTATTAGAACACCCGAGGTGTATAAATCCCATACGCTCGTGCGAAAGGTCGATAGCATGCTTATTTTGCAACAATGGCGATGTTTTCTTGTTGTGTGCAATAACAATAGCTTCGGTTACACTAGACCAGTTTTACTAGGTATATTGGAAATTTACCCGGGTAAATTCGTGTTTTCATGTCTAACCGATTTCCCCAGGAGAAAGCATACCTAGGTATATTTCCATAGTAAGAAAAAAAGAACAATGTAACTTTCCCTTGATAGCACACCAGATAAGTCTTAGGGGGCGTTGACGACCACAGATAGTTCAGCCAATGAAATTTCGAGGATCTGACAGCTCTCTCGAGGCGTGATTGTTTTGATCAACGAAGCCACGAAGTTACTGGGGCGTGATATTCAACGGTCTTCGTGTAACCGCTGTACCCAGGTAAATTCAAACCCCATATGGATTATACTGGGGCCAGTTTTTCTGGGTAAATGACTTTATCTGGGGTAGTATAACCGCAGCTATTATATATTTTAATAAATCGTTAGGAAGCATTGTTTGCATAGTAACATTCACAAGGCTTCTCATTGTATTTTTCGCCGCAAACTGATTCTAAATAGCCTGCTAAACATGTTTAACAAATAACATTAAACATTAGAAAAACAAAGGACTGCCCTCTAGATGTGTGGTGTTTTTATATTTAAGTAATTTTATTATTAAACGCTGGGAAGTGACAGTTTGATATTCTCGACGGAAAATTGGGGTTGATGAATTATGAAGTCAAGGTTCAATATATTGTTTTAATATTCAAACTTCGTGCACAGTACAATATACAAGCAGATGATTGGCTAATGGCCTTTTGCAGAAATGCAATCACGTGGTTGTACTGAACGGCAAAAAAGTATGACATCGGTAGTGTTATTATCAAAACCAGTTTGTAAATGCTTATTTCCACCTCCAATCGATCTTTCTAAATTAGCGTTTAGAAGTTTGTTTGCCGTACAGTAAAGCCTTCCCATGGGATCGCTAGCGCACTTCATTTGTCAGTCAGGGAGTTGAAGTGATATATCAGCACGCGGTTGTTTCCTGCAAAAGGCCTATTGGTGGACAAAGCACTACACCCAGATCCTCTCTTACCACGAACTGGCCGGCGCGAGAAAAGAGTTACACAAAAAAATGAAGGATCCTTTATTTGTAAATGTCACAGGAACTGATTTTGTTTTTCAGTCTCAATCTTGTACGGATAGGCGGTCAAAAAGTAGGCCTAAACGTATGTATTTTGCACGGGTTCTAAATTCGTCCGGTATCGTAGCCGTGAGCCTCGGTGAAATGGTTTCAATATAACTTCAACACCGATACAACATGGCCAGAACATATTTCCGAGAAAAACACAAGATAATTGGAATGCTCAACAGATGTTGAAACCGTTTGTTCTCGGAATGTTTATTCGAAGTTCTCAAACTCATGAATAATTCATGAGTTCACCAGCCAATATGGTCATCCCATCTGATTTTGGCCAGGTGCATGTACCTTGACATTACAGCGCTGAATAACAATCTCGCACCCAGACCCCATTTACTGAACAACGTGACGCGCGTAGACTAGGGACGACTGCAGCGTATACAAAAATGGCGGAAATTTAAAAATGTAGCGAGTCCCTTCATGTTTTCTGCGAAGAATAAGAGTTTTGCTGGAAGGATAAGATTCAAATACTCAGACCATTTCCTCCAGAAACTGAGAAACAAACGTATGTTTGGGACAATGTAGTTTACGTTTTGGCCACTGAGATACAATTGCCTTCAAACACGAAACAATTACCGCCAATGTATAGTGTTTAGGCATTCTCGTTCCCAGTGCCTCTTCAACTAACTGAAAAATCAGAGGCTCTGGTAAGACACGAAACAGGCTCTAATTTGATTGGCTAGCCAAATCGGCTGCGCGATGAAGAAAACATTGAACAGGTGCTGCGCACAGCGCTTTTCTTCCGGTTCACTTAGTGGATAAATCACTTCCGTTGTAAACATAACAAGTAAAATAAGGCATTTTTTGAGGTGTTCTTTCAATAAAAGTAAAATAATCAAAAGAATAAACATTCATATGTGAAAATAATAAAGAATGAAGTGATGTGCCTTTTAAAAGAACATGATTAAACAGATTAATTAATTAATAAACATTCATATATGTAATGTATGGTGGCAAAAGCTGAAAGGTAATTAAAATCTCCCTTCGATCGACTATAACCCAATAATGGCGGATGTTACGCCAAAAAAGTCAGCAGAAAAGGTTTTCGATCGAAATACATGTATTTGCTGCAACGCCGTAATATCGGATACTTTAAGAATCACCCAGTAATTTTAAACAGAGACCTAAGGAAAAGTTTGGGTTCTTATCTAAGCCATCCGTTCATTTTCTGGGAAGAATCCTACCCTACAAAAATATGCTGTCCGTGCAAACGCTCTCTTGAAACTACCGAAAAATTCCGTGAGATGGTTCAGCAATCGCATGAACATCAAACCGCGGCGATCCAAAATTCCAGGCTAAAACGAGGTCGAAACACATTCCGCGCCGAGTGCACTGAGCGCTATAGCCCTTGCTAACCTACAACAGGTACATAGGGCTATTCTTCCTCGACCATCAGCCCTGCAGTCTAATCCAGCAGCTGAAAATCAGCATGTTCTGTGCACTCCTCGATAATTGCGTTGAGAGGAGATATGACGACCACGATTGAGTTGGATGAACCTTGAAGAGCATTAAACTCAAACGGTAAACGTTGGTAAATTAACGATTTACCATAACCGGTCGGAAGGACACAGAAACAGTCCTTCTTATCGATACTAATTACCCGAATAGCTTCCAAGTGTTTAGT
Source organism: Actinernus sp. WN-2022 (assembly GCA_030867875.1). NCBI lineage: Eukaryota > Metazoa > Cnidaria > Anthozoa > Actiniaria > Actinernidae > Actinernus > Actinernus sp. WN-2022. The sequence continues at coordinate 84,204,918 of JAOWCC010001634.1, read as the reverse complement.
TTTTAAAGAAAACTGTATTTTAAGCTTTGCAAGGGCGAACTGGATAGCTTCCATGAGGACCGCCATTGCTTTAGTTAGCAAATCGGAAATGAGTTCTAAGAGCATGCGCAGTTTCAATGTCCTAGAATCTAGGACATCCGGTTTCGTGTCTTACCAGAGCCTCTGATTTTTCAGTTAGTTGAGGAGGCACTGGGAACGAGAATGAGTGTTTAGGTAAAACATGCATCAGATCGCGCATGCGTCCTAGTTAATCAGCTCTGTCCCTTGAAATCCGATGAAAACAGTGTTTTGATACCAGCTTAACCAGCAACTTATCCCCTCCCCCGCCGCCGCCCACCCCATCCCTACGCCTCTGATACGCATGCTTTCAACCGTTCTTCAACAAATGTTGAACCGACGTCGAAAATATGTTGAAACCGTTTGACCGAGGCTTTAATCAGCTGGGATGTAGGCAATTCACTAGTTCATAACAACGTTTACGCGGTTTTCTCGTTGTACTCTCCATTTTGCTTGCACGGTAACCACGGTAACCTCCCTCGATGCTGCTTGACTGTAGGCGGACATCTTAAAGCCTTAAAGCCCCGTAATAGGAATGGGGATTATCAGTTTCCTACCAGCTTGGCATCACTTCCAACACAAGCGTATTATATAGCACGATTGCATCTTACTGCAGAGTCGATGGTGTCCTGCAGTAGTCCTAAAATACCGTAGACAAACATGCATCAGGAGCTCATTACTACGAGCGAGCCTCGTCCCCAGGTCTCTCTTTGACACGCCGCTGGATATTGTGACCAGGCTTCAGAGCGTCAGCCATTTTGGAAAAAGAATGCATTGCATGATGGGACTAGAAGCCTGAGTAGGAGCCTGGGGACGAGGTTGACCAGGAGCGTCCATCTGTCCACTCGTGACCAGGAGCGTCCATCTGTCCACTCGTGACCAGGAGCGTCCATCTGTCCACTCGTGACCAGGAGCGTCCATCTGTCCACTCGTGATCAGGAGCGTACATTTGTCCACTCGTGACCAAGAGGGTACATCTGTTCACTCGTGACCAGGATGGTACATCTGTCCAGTCGTGACCAGGAGGGTACATCTGTCCACTCGTGATCACGAGCGTACATTTGTCCACTCGTGACTAAGAGGGTACATCTGTTCACTCGTGACCAGGATGGTACATCTGTCCACCCGTGACCAGGAGGGTCCATCTGTCCACTCGTGACCAGGAGCGTCCATCTGTCCACTCGTGACCAGGAGCGTCCATCTGTCCACTCGTGACCAGGAGCGTCCATCTGTCCACTCGTGATCAGGAGCGTACATTTGTCCACTCGTGACCAAGAGGGTACATCTGTTCACTCGTGACCAGGATGGTACATCTGTCCACTCGTGACCAGGAGGGTACATCTGTCCACTCGTGATCAGGAGCGTACATTTGTCCACTCGTGACCAAGAGGGTACATCTGTTCACTCGTGACCAGGATGGTACATCTGTCCACCCGTGACCAGGAGGGTACATCTGTTCACTCGTGACCAGGATGGTACATCTGTCCACTCGTGACCAGGAGGGTACATCTGTCCACTCGTGATCAGGAGCGTACATTTGTCCACTCGTGACCAAGAGGGTACATCTGTTCACTCGTGACCAGGTGGGTACATCTGTCCACTTGTGTCCAGGACATTAAGTTACATACTTTATGACTTTGAAGACACGCGTGAAATTTATCCTTAATTGTTCTCGGTCCCATACGATAACCTAAAAAAATTACCATATAAAGTTTAACAACTAGGCTGAGGTAGTTGGCGCTCGTGCTGCACGAGGGGGACATGGCGGTTTGCGGATTTGCGGATTTCAGCTAATATTCTTGCGGTTTTTCGGTAATGTTGATTTCAAAATGCGGTTTTGGAAAACACAGTGGTGTGCGGATCTAATGCTTTTTGACAAGCGGTGTATGATGTGATCTGATGTCGCAATGTCTTTAATATTCAACTCTACGTGACGTAGTGGTGAATTGCGGTTTGCAATTCCAGTTAATATTTCACTTGATTGTATGTTATCCAATGATAATTCTGTTTTCAAGTTCGTGAGTTGTAATGTGAACTTTGGACCCTTTGCGACCTCGTTGCCTAGGCCAGATATTGCACAACCTACATACATCGCGTCGCGCCATGTCGCAAGGTCCGCAAGCGAGTCCCGAAGGACCCGAAGCTATAATTGACTGCGTTGCTCTTTTTGTCACTGTCACTATTTTCATACCGCTTCGAATCTCAGCATATCGTTTGTAATAGGACAATAATTGCACTAATCTGGCTAATCTGGTCGTAATTGTTTGGACCTTTTGAGGGTTTTGAGTCACGATCTTCAAGTAAAACCAAGCAACATACACCCTAAAGCTGCACATTAAATTATGTGGATGACTTATCGATCGGACTGCTTTTACGGTACACAGGCCGCATAGTGCAGCCCAAGATCAAACTTTGAATTTATTTGACAGCTGAACTACGAAGTTTCAAACAACCAGAATATCTGGTATTTTATCGCACTAAATGGCAAATGAATAACACAATAAACTTGCTTTGATGAAGATTAAGTTGTTGTGTCTTGAATTTGGGGGTTTGGGGGCCGATTTAACGAGTTTCTAGGAAACCTGGATTCACTCTACCTACACATACCTGTCATCTCCACGGCAAAAATGACTCTTAAATCCACTCAATCGACGTGATACTTCCGGATCCCGTAGACAGACCTCCTTGCTACGTATATTATCCTCCAAGTTTCATGACCAAACATTCAAAGAATACCAATAAATGATTTTTGTCACCTCGAATTTCGCCGTCCCAAACACCTCTTCACACTTTGATGAGACACCGGAAGTCCAATCGAAAGGATGCCTCGTTTTGCAGCTTTCCCATCAAAGAAAGCGCGGTTGAACTTAAGTGGTCTTATGTCTGAGTTCAAAGAACACTGTCACTGCATTGATCGTAGCAGAACCATCCTTTGTTATACAGACGGTAAGTAAACTTCATTGACCTTCATTCCATGCGATATTTTGGAACTTTTGGTGACTTTGGTACTTGTATCATTTTGGTTTAAAACAAAATAACCAAAATCGTAATTCGTTACATTGAAAAAAAAAGAGGACAAAAGAAATATTGAAAAAAAGAGGAAAAAAGTAAAAAGAAACGTATTTTAATTTGAAACTAGTGGTAAAGCTGTGGTAAACCACATTATATGCCACATTATGTGCGGTTTCGGAATTTCGTTGATTTGTGATGCGCTTTTTCGGTTTTTGACGATTTTTCACGGTTTTACACTACGAAAGCCGTTGTTTTGTTTTAATAACGACAAGTATATTAAAATCCATACCCTTTCCCAGAACAAAACTGTGAAAAGGATACCCTATCCCAGACCTCGGCAGTTCAAAAACCATACCCTATCCCGCGGCACATACACGTATAGCGTCATTAACCAACTTTTTAAATTTGTTAGCAGTCATCTGATGTACCAATGTAGTACAAAGAGCTAATGAATAAAGTCTGTCTGTCTGTCTGTCTGTCTATAAGCCCCCCCCCCCCCCCCCCCCCATGTCCCCCTCCTGCATCAGTAACGAGTTTTCGGCCATCTTATGGCGGGAAACACTTTGAATACAATGGAATACTGCCAAATATGCAATGGCTATTTGTGTCATAGGATATTTCACATTATAACATACTCAACAAAATATCTGGATTCTGATTGGTCAATGACGAGTGAATTTAAAGGTTATTCATTGCACAGTCGCATGCTCTCAACAAATGTTTGCTCGCCTAAAGGCTTGTGCAATTATGAGAACTTTCAAAATATCACTGTGCCTATAATCCCGTATAGCACTCGCATTCATGTGATTTCCTCTACGTATACCACTCAAAAGCATTGCACATTTTGCGGCATGCCATGACGTTGAAATGGGTTCCCTTTTTTTCCTGATCCAATCAAATTACTATTTAAGACTAGTATGTACTTTGTGGTACATAGAGCAGATTTCGTATGAGTGGACAAGTTACGGCAATGAATTACGGCACGGTTACAATGTCTTCGGCACGGTTACTGTAATGTGCGGCATGCCGAGTGGTTGAACTGGGTTCCCAATTCTTTTGTCTTTCTGAACCAATCAAATTACTGAGTTACGGCACAGTAAGTTACAGTACGGTTACGGACATGCCGTATTGTGTTCCACTCACACGAAATCCACTCCAGTTCACTTATTGCTTACCAAGAGAAAAACGTTAGCCAAATTACTAAGCCTTGTGTTCGATGACTTTGAGAACTGTTGCATGCACTCCATCACAGGCTGGCTTGTTATCTCTGTAATGATTTAAAATTATACTGGTGAATCTGGACACGCCATTAACACTTCCGGTTCCTGTCTGAGTTGAATTGAGTTCTAGTTACTGTGCACATGCGCAGTTGTACTCCCACGGACACGTTTTGTATACGTTTTGTAAGCTGAGGTTAATTCAATAAAATGTTTACACGTGTATTTTACAAGTCTAGTCACTATTTTCCGGTTAAGAAACAATGATCAGATACACGTGTAAAAGTTCTATTGAATTGACTCCAGGTTTCGAAGCTGTAAATACAGGAAAGTTACACAGTTCCTTCTTACTTCTAGCGGCGCTTCCAGAATCATTATCCAGGAAACATGTCCCCTACCGCGCGATTCAGGTCCAATGGACCTTTTGCGTGATACACTCACGTGGTTGTACTGGGTGGCAAACAATTGTGACTTCATTTATTTAAAGGTACTTGTACGGGATCGGTAGTTCTATTAGCAAAACATGTTTGTAAATGCTATTTCCACCTCCAATCGATTAAAGGTTACATTAGATAAGAAACCTCGCACATTCCAGTACAAATTCCGCAACTGTATTCTGTATGCAAATAACCAATTATACAAAATAGGTCTAGTTTCCTCTTCATTCTGTATCCCCCCCCCCCACACAAAAATAATAATGAGGAGAACCCGGAACATCTCCTTTATTTTTGTTCCTTTTCTTTAGTATTTGGAAGTCTTTAAGCAATTGGTTAAGCACGACCGATTTTCAGTTAATCTGTCTTACAAAAGAACATTATTTTGGAAATTTTCGAGTTGGAAGACGACTTTGCACTTGTTAAGCATTTACTTTTATTAGGAAAACAATATATTTATCAATGCCGTACCAAACAACGCTTTCCTTCTATATTTGTGTTCAAGTGACTTAAGTAAAATTCTGCCTTAGAAAGTTACATTAACAAACGCCTTTTTTTCTTTAGCTTCTATGACTAATTTCTGTCTCTACTATACTTTCTAACTATGTCTTATAAGAGAGCCTTGCCGTCGGCCATATTTTTTACTCTTGTGAAAATAATTTGCAAACCACTTGACGTCATGCATGTAATTAGCATATCTTTAACGGCATAAAATTGTAGCATGATTTCGACAAGTATGCCTGACTTCAACACGAAAAACAAATTCAGTGTTCGCGCTCTCCAAATTTATTTTTAATTGCACAACATTACTAAGGGAAGACTAAAATAACATAAAAATAAAAACGCGGTCGATGTTTTCACTTCATAGGCACTTTAATGAGTTCAACTTGACACTCGGTAACGGCTCCCTGTACTGATCTAGACCGCAGTAAAATAAACTATTTATTTTGCTGGTAGATAGCTTGAGCAATAAACAATTAGACTACGAGCTCGAAGCTTCTGTGATACAAATAGAGTGTACCAGTCGAGGAACTATTATAACAATAGAGTATCTGTCGAGGGACTGTCGGCTATAATATGCTATAGTTTTAAGAACATCAAATTTCCAAGGGAAACTATCAGCCGATAGCCCCAAGACAGAAACACGCTAGTGTCTTTATTGCTCAACACAAAATGTGTGATAGTGCCCGTCGAGGAACTATCGGCTGATAGTTGCCCGCGGAAATTTGATGTTCTTAAAACAAATATAAGCCCGATAATGCAGTTGAAGGGCTTATATGCTAGTCTTAAGAACATCAAATTTCCAAGGGAAACTATCAGACGCTAGTTCCGAGACAGAAACACTCTATTTATGGTTATTGTTCATCACAAAATTCTTTCCGCTCTTAGCAGACACTATTATACAAATAGTGTGTGTCCGTCGAAAAACTACTATACAAATAGACTGTCCGTCGAGGAACTATCGGCTGTTATAGTTCTGCACAAAATTTTGGCGCGCGCTCATTGGCTAAAAGCAATCACGTGACGTGATAGTTGTCGTCCGCGGATGCAAACTATCAGGCGATAGTGCCCGCTGAGAGCGGAAGACAATTTTGTGATGAACAATAACGACAAATAGACTGTGTTTGTCTCGGAACTATCGGCTGATAGTTTCCCTTGGAAATTTGATGTTCTTAAAACTAGCATATAAGCCCTCGAACTTCGTTCTCGGGCTTATATTTGTTTTAAGAACATCAAATTTCCGCGGGCAACTATCAGCCGATAGTTTCTCGACGGACACAGTCTATTTGTATAATAGTGCCCACGTCACGTGATCGCTTTTAGCCAATGAGCGCGCGCCAAAATTTTGTGGTGAACTATATAACGCCTGATAGTTTGGCTCCGAAGACGACAACTATCACGGCACGTGATCGCTTTTGGCCAATGAGCGCGCGCCAAAATTTTGTGAAGAACTATAACGCCTTATAGTTTGCATCCACGAACGACAATCACCACGTCACGTGATTGCTTTTGACCAATGAACGCGCGCCAAAATTGTGTGGTGAACTATAGCGCCTGATAGTACCATGTGGCAGACGAACACTGCCATGTCATGTGATCGCTTTTGGCCAATACGCTCGCTGCAAAAAAATGTGATTAACTACAATAATACTTTGCCTACCAGGCTGGCTTCTATTAAGAATAAGCTTCGTAACGTTTTTCTTCCTCACATCTCATATGTCAACCATCTAGAGGAGCTCCTCTGCTATAACTGTCGCTCCTTGCTTTACTGCTGCTGCATTTCTGGCGCCGCGTCCAAGGCATAGCCCCTTCCATAGCGCATAGTCTTCTAGTAAGTATATTTGTTTTTGATTTTATTGCATATTAATTCTCTTTATATTGATTCCAATTACTCATTATATCTTGTAATGTTGTAGCTCGTGCGTTAATTTTTTCCATACTTCCTTTCCTTTCCATTACGTTTTATTTGTAACATAGAGGACCGCATGTAAAAAAAATAAAGAATATTGTTTTGTATTGTATACTGTATTGTATTGTATTGTACAATAGGCAAATAGTGTGTCCATCTAGGAACAATCGGCTGATAGTTGCCCGTGAAAATTTTATGTTCTTAAAATAAATATAAACCCGAGAACGCAATAAAGTAGTTTTGTTGTTTTTGGTGAAAAAGTTCACAAACAACAGTACGTAAGTAAAGTTAGAAACAGGGGTGACTTTAATATGTTTTATTCCAATTTGGGCGTAAAACTGGCATGTCACGCGCGGCCTCCCCCAGTTTCCCGCGAAAACTGAAATGAAACAACAGGCACGTGCCGTGATTTTAACGTTTCTGCTTAAAAGTATTCATTTGTGAACTGTTTTGTCAAAAACTAAGAAAACTACTTAAAAGCTATGCCTAAGAATTTAACAGGTTGAAGTTTTCTTAATTTGTAATTCATTGTGAGTTTACTAAGTTATAAAATTATTTACTAAAAAAGTTGAAACCCTCGGTAACTTGTATTTGATAGCAGAGCCTTCGTTCTTTTGGCCAGCGGAGCATACCGTTTTGCCGCGGTGTTGTTTTAGGGCAAGTTTGATTTTAATGTTGGGTTTCCTTTGTCGCATTTTCACCGCGTAGCCCAATCCGAAAACAAATTACCGGATAAAATACAGAAGAGCCCACAAGCAGTCTTAGTGTATACTGTATTAAATATCTAGGAGTCTTAATTGATGCCAATTTAAATTGGAAACATCATGTGCATGAAATATCAAAAAAGGTATGTAAACGTAATGGAATACTTTCAAAGATCAGACATTATGTCAATACTGACATATTAGTAAAGATTTACTGTTCAATAATATTTCCTCATTATACATATGCTCTCTTGTCATGGGGCAACACATATCTTACTACACTTAATAATCTTGTAATCATGCAAAAGAAAGCCTTACATTTTCTACCTTTGATGCCCACACTGATCCTCTGATTTAATAAACTTAAGATTATAAAACTTCTTGACCTGATTTATTTACAATCTGCCATATTCATGTTTCATTATCATCACAACAATCTTCCTCAATCATTCAATAACTTTTTTACTTTAATTTCTGAAATTCACCATCATAACACCAGATTAGCATCTAAGGCTGCCTACTATGTTCCACAAGTTCGAACAAATTATGGTAAATTTAATTTAAGATATAAAGGCATCATCATTTAGAATGATATTAGTGAAAATCTTAGAAATCTCACCTCAAAAAAAAGACTTTAAAAATGAAATTAAACAAAAACGTATTTCAAAGTATTGATTTCTATTTTTGTTATTCTTTTTTTGATTTTTTCTACATCTAGCCTCTAAGACTCGTCTCTTACGCCGATTATTCTGTATATTGTACTTGTAATGTTTGCATCATAAAATTATGTAGTGCTATGTGTATGTGTGCTTGACCCAATACAACAATTTTAATCTATACATTCCTGGGATGCCTGACTCGATTAGTTTGTATTACTATTTCAGGTAGCCTGCAATGCATGCGTTTCTAGTGGTTTTCTCCGCTTTTGTGGACATTTTCCGCTCGCGCCATTCTTCCCTCGTCCAAATATATTGCGGTTTCCCAAATAAAATGCCTGCATTGCTATATTTCAGGTGTCCCAGTACTCTTGCTATTTAATTTTTCTATATATTTACATGTAAATCATTGCTATAAGAGTACGAATAAAGTTGTTGTTGTTGTGGGTGACTAGTTCCTGTAAATAACTAGTGTTGATCTGCATCGGCGGGGAAGATGAGCACTGGTATGATCAACTAAAAGTCGATTAAGGTACATGACAACCACCGTGGGAAACGAGTAGCAGCTGGCGTTTCGAGCGCTAGCCCTTGGTCAGAGCTTGTTTGTTCTGATGAAGTGTTAGCGCTCGAAACGTCAACTGTTACTCGCTTACCACGGCGGTTAGCATACCTTCATCGACTTTTAGTTGATCATACCAGTGTTTAGCGTATACTACTAACAATATCTAGGAAAATAATCATACATATACCTTTGCTTGTTTGTGGAGTTACTAGATACATCAATGCTGTGATAGCTGATAACACTGTCTCCTCGTTAGAACTGAAAATAACAATAAATTGACAATGCCATGTGATGAAAAATCCTCCCAATGGAAAACTCGTGGATACAATGTTATTTGCATTTTTTTTAGCAAGAGTGCATTGCTTATCGTATACCGTATGATTTCAGAAAACATAAACCCAAGAAAAGTTTTTTTTTGGGGGGGGGGGGGGGGGTGGGGATTGGACTCCTCCATCTCCCGGAGGTCCGTTCTGAGTGTTTAAGAAAAACACGCGGCTTCGTGCCAGCAGTAAAAAAATTTACTCCGGCTGGCCAGCGGTATATGCTGGAACCGAGTCACAAAATGTTACCATTTTTTTTTTCTTTTTTTTTAACATTTAACTCTGGTAACGTCATTGAATCCTAGGCCCGTCGTCATTGACCAATCACATTGCAAAGGCACGTGAACACCACATACTACCTGCATGACTACAGTCCTGGCATGAGACGGCTGACAACTGTTTCTTGTACGGTCCGAGAAGCCTCGGCTCACCCTAAAATCTTTGAGGGCAGTTTCTACTATAACATTGTTCGAGTGCGTGCACAACACCAGGCTTCAACTAATCAGCGTGGTGGGGTGACTGTAATGAGGCTGACAATACTTTGGATGACTCTGTAGTTATACGTTTAGGCATCTAATTTATGACACTAAAGGCGGGGGCATCTCAGTTCAAGTTATAAGATCATGACGTTGCTTGTATCCTAGCACCCGGTAAAACACACAATATAACGATGCCAGGTTTTACAAAATTCTCCTGAATTAACTAGATTATCCACTGGTTTAAACTTTGTCCTTTAGACATGCTCTAGATAAAAAAAAAAAATTAAAATTCACGTTAAAATCGAATCCTGCAAGAGACACTTAAAATCAAAAGCAAACACAAAATCAGCACTCAGTCGTTACTAGTACCTTTTTTGATATTTCCAATCACCAGGTGTGTTTGCACAAAACATAACAAGCGACTGTGAACCACGCCATGTTTACACTGCATTTCACTCTTTCAACATTTTCCTGCTCCCACCTCCAATTGTATGCTGAGTAATCAACAAAACAAAATCACAAGGCTCCCCCCTCTGGGAATCCTGTAGGTATTTTACAAGTCTTTTGCCTCTACAACGAAGTGCGGTGATTTGCAATTGGACTCAAGCCTTGGTTTAAAGTGACAAAAACACATCCTAATACAGTGTAGGTTTAGCAGGGGAAAAAGATCACCAACTGCAGAATTTCAAGGATTTCATTGAAGAATTTTTGAATGTGTCTCAAAGCAGAAACACAACAAAATGCCCTCACAAAGCCTACTAAAAGTAAACCAAGTACTTTTCATCCGTCCCCAGACTTAATGGTGTCCTATAGCTCTCTTACAGTGGCTTTTTTTGTCCAAAATTAGGGCAGATTTCATTGGAAACCCTACAGAAGAAGCAATACCTATTGACGACGAGTCTGCACAATTCTCTCGAAAGGCAAAAAAATTGTAGTCCTTGGCTTAAAAAGTCAGCAGTATTTAACTACCCACTGAGGGGGGAGGGTTGAGTTAGCAAATAACAAATAACTGCAACTTTATTGATATATATAGTTTAAGGTTAGAAACCCACAGCAAAAACCGTGTACAATCAATCCTGCCAGACGTTGGATCAAAAACAGATCTTGATCAGCAAAAAGAAAATATAATGATAAAGTATCCGAAGACTACTGCCATGCTGATCAAATCAGTACAACGCTTGTCGATGTTTATACGATATTTCGGCTGGCCAGTACCAGCCTTCTTCAGGTTTATTTTACAGTGGAGGTCAAAAATGGATACGAGGCTTATATAAATTGTTAATTACGTACATTAACTATGAGCGGATATTACAAAATCGATGACATATGTATGTTTTATACAATAGTAACACATAAAAGGAAATTACGAAATAGGTTTTAAAATAATGTGCAGATACGAATAACGGCCGACAATAAAAGTCAAACGGTGAAATTACATTTCATCACGTCTATTCATTCCGAGTGGTTCGAGGGTTTTACTGAGCTTTATAGATGAGATATGATTCACGTGCTTTTATCACGGAATCGCGTTTAGAATAGATGACTTCTAAAGGAATAAGGAGCATGTCAGTACTAGAATGGTTAAGGGCTGAGAAAATGTTCATAAACGGCTGTAGGTTTAGATTTGATATTATATTTATCTACAAGTCGTCTGTGTTCGTTAAAACGGTCTTTGAGGCATCGTTTTGTTTTGTTGTTTTGTTCTGTTTCTTTATTGACCTTTTCTCAAAAAGAGACATCAGTATACAATAATTGTAATAGTAATAGAAAAATAGAAAAAAAACAATATCTTAAGCACTCAGGATTTCACCAATTGAGCTCTGAAAAACACGTTCAGGTGTCAGAGTTAAACACCCTTAAATCGGATCAAATGTAATATCAGTGATTGTTTCTTGGTCATCATGTGTCCAAGGGAAGCACCATTGGAAATGTGGAGGGGGGAGGTGAGGACTTCCTCAAGATGCACATTTTTTTGGGCCCCTTGGTTGTGCAAGGCAGGTTTTTTTTCTTTGATATTCTTTGATATGTTCCAGGATTTTTATTATTTATTTTGGATTACCCTTCTTCAGATTTCTGATGGCGTCCCCCAATGAGATTGAAGATGAAAGACACTTTCATTTGAAATTATCTTAGTAATAACCAAAGGGAATAATTATTAGCTGAATTTAGCAGTCTTTAGGAGTGGCCGGTAGCGCGGTGACTTTCATTCTCTGCTCCCCTAGCCTATATGTAATTTAATGTTTTTGTTTTTCTCGTATGTAAATTAAAGAAGTTGACCTTTTACTGTAAACACAACTTATTTATGCAACACACGTTTACAATTTAGTCTGCTCGCCGCCTCGCGGCTCTTTCTCCGCGGCTGTTCTCTCTAGAAAACCTCTGGAAGTCATGTCAATTGTATTCGTATAGAAATCCCTGAGATCCGATAAGGAAAAGAAGCCAAAATTTCTAATAAACGACAAAGGACAACATATGGAGCAATGGTATGTTTATTTCAGTTGATTTGGACCTATCAATAGTGGTAAACTTAGTGAATTTCCCCGTTTAGTAGTTCCTATACAAAGCCTATATATACTGACAAATACACACAATTAGAGCTTGGGTTGCCTGTGTAGTGATTACAAATATATGTAGATAAAAAGGAAACTGAAACAATACAATCTAATAGCTACAAATATAGTATAACATTTACATTACAAAATCTAATCGACTTTAGTTTAAAAGTGCTATATAATGCTAATGCTAATGTCTCAACCACATTTCTCGATGGCCATTGGCACTGAGTTCATTAAAGCATTTGGCTTCATTATAATAAACAGAAAGTTTGGCCGTTTCAGTCTTAATGCGGAGAGTCAAACTTAAATCTTGCGAAATGGGAGGACCCATGCGCGTATGAGCTTGAGGGCACTTAAGGTAATTTCTAGTGTAAACAAACTTATATAAACGTAATAGTCAAGCAATATAATTATCTGCCGTGCCTCTATTCTCTGTGAGAAACACTTGGGATATTGGAAAAACACGAAAAAAAACTTCAATATTAATACTAAGCAAACCTAAATTCTCATTGCCGATTCTTTTTTACAAAAGGTGCTGTAGACGACTTTTTCAAATACTCTAGCTATCACCAATGTAATGTTAATGCCACGAAAATCAAAGGTCAACTTTTGGCAAATTAGTCAAATTGTTGGTTCCACATGGTTGGTTGACCACAGCCTCAGTTCTTCCAAGATTCTTCCAAGTTTTGATTCTTCAAACACTTTTGTGATTGAAGTGAGATTCCAAAGCTTGCCCTGTAGTTTTGATATTAGCTGTGATGAGTTATATTTAGAGTTATATTTAGACTATCTAGTGCATTTAGAGCGAACTTTGGGCAGTTCATTTAGGTAAATATGAGCCTAAGACACTGGAGGCATTTTTACACATTTTTCTAGTGTAAACCACAGGTATCCCAAGCTTGGGCTACCTGTGTGTAAACTAACTGATAGAACTTCATATTCAAGCAATAAAACTCTTTGTCCATGTCTCTATTCTCTGTTGTAACACACTTGAGATGTTAGTAAAAGACGAGAAACACTTCTGATCAATATCACACCACGAGACTGAGGCGATAGCGGCTCGTAAAGATGTTTTTAGCTCTTAAAAGCGGGCGTTATGTTATTGTGACCAAGAGAACAGGAGATACAATCCAACGGCTACAGCTGCAACAAGGACTGTTAACACCAAAATCCCTTCAAACAATATAGTTCTTCCAAGTTTTGATTCTTCAAACTCCTTTGCTACTTCCCCTTTAGTATTCTCGTGGGGGTAAGGCTCGGTTGGCACGTCATGATCAAGAAATGTGCACAATGGTGCCCATCCTTCTTTCACACTGTATATCAACAACTGTTCCTTGGGCACGACGGCTTTGACACGATCGTTGTGCATTCGGTAACGCTTACGAAACAGCCACGTAGCATTTGGATAATTACTGCCAAACAGCGCAATTATAGAAGCATCGAATACCGGTCTTACCGTGCGAGCAGTATAAGAGAGACAAAGCAACTTTCTAAATACTGTATTGTAGAGTAGTTTCAACTGATGTGCGAGGCTTTTCACCCAGGCCTCTTCATCACGGATGGTGAGGATCACTTTGGAGTTCGGAAAAGCTTCTAGGATCTCTTCGAAGACGATGTTTCCCGGGAGATCGGTGATGGCATCCACATTAACAAACATGGCTTTGAAGTCTGGCTCCTTGCCTTCGTAGAACAGGCCGTACCATTCGTCTTGGTATGTGAACAGTTGTTCGACCACATCACATACGTTATATCCAAGCATTCTCAGGGCTTTCGCCAGTGACTTCGTGCCTGTTTTGCCAACTCCTGCACAGATTATCTTCATGTTATTGGTTTGTGGCCCAGGTATAGTAAGGATAAGTTCAGGTATCGAACACTCTGAACACTTTCCGAGTGGCAAAATGTATGCAATAGGGAACTTAATCAACCACGACGGCAGTCACGACGGGAGACAGAAAAGTGTTTACAAGACAGACTTTATCACCAATATGTTATCAACTGTCCTTGTTTTCATTTCTTAACGCTACTCAAAACCTCAATCAATAACTTAAATCTCTGCTGTTTCAAAAAACCTCAAAAGATGGTGATTGAAAAAAAACTCTGGTGATCGAAAAAAAAAACTGGTGATCGATAAAAGCTCTGGTGATCGAAAAAAACTCTGGTGATTGAAAGAAAAGTTTTTAAAAAATTATCATCTATAGAGGTTTTTTGAAACAAATAGTACTTGAGGGCAACCAACAGAGTTTTAAGTTGTTGATTGAGGTTTTGAGTAGCGCTGACAAATGAAAACAAGGACAGTTGATAACATATTGGTGATAACACAAGTTGATGTGATTACAACAGCGATTTCTATTTTTGGACCATTCGGCGCACCATACAAACCAGAACTGATCTCATTAGCGGCCAAATCTTTCTAAGGTCAGCAAAATATTCTGAGGTCACACATACTTTCTATGATGTAGCCAATCAGAATGCAACATGAAGTAGACTGTGAAATTCCCTAGGCCTGCTTGTTTTTAGCTCTCTTAACTCTTAAAAGTCCCATATGAAGCATGTACCTGGAAAACACTATTGCATCAACTCTAGACATGTTGGATATACGATGTTGCAGATATTATTTCAAGGGATAAAAGACAGAGCTATAACATCATCGGAGACCCAGGGGATGTTAGTTCGTTTTCTGCCCTCGTTCACTAACTGCCCCTGGGTCTCAGAGGATGGAGCTATAACAGGGATCGCTTGACTCTCCCACTTTGGAGAAAAACTCCTTTGTTTTGGAGATCGTTTTTCGTTTCTTCGATTTTCACGAATTTTGAGGAGCTGAAAATCGGCTCAAAAAACCTTCCCATTCGCACTTGAAATCAAAAGCAAACACCAAATAAGCACTCAGTCGTTACAGTACCTTATTTAATCTTTCCAACCACCAGGTTTGTTTGCACAAAACACACCAAGCGACTGTGAACCACGCCATTTTTACACTGCATTTCACTCTTACCACATTTTCCTGCTCCCAGTTCCAATTGTATGCTGCGTAATAAAAATAAAATCACAAGGGGTCCCCCCTCTGCAACCCCTGTAGGGTTCTTTTTTACAAGTCTTTTGCCCCTACAACCAAGAGCGGTAATTTGGACTCAAGCCTTGGTTGAAAGTGACAAAAACTCATCCTAATACAAATGTAGGTTTAACAGGGGGGAAAGATCACCAACTGCAGAATTTCAAGGATTTCATTGAAGAATGTTTTAATGTGTCTCAAAGCAGAAACACAACAAAATTCCCTCGCAAAGCCTACTAAAAGTAAACCAAGTAGTTTTCAACCGTCCTCAGACTTAATGGTGTCCTCTAGCTCTCTTACAGTGGCTTTTTGTCCAAAATTAGGGCAGATTTCATTGGAAACCCTACAGAAGAAGCAATACCTATTGTCGACGAGTCTGCAGAATTCTCTCGAATGGCAAAAAAGTTGTGGGGAAAGTTTGAGTCCTTGGCTTAATAAGTCAGCAGTATTTAACTACCCATGCAGGCCTAGCCAAACTTGAACTGAGGGGGGAGGGTTGAGTTAGCACTCAGGATTTCGCCAATTGAGCTCTGAAAAACACGTTCAGCTGTCAAAGAGTTAAACACCCTTAAATAGGATCAAATATAATACCAGGGATTGTTTCCTGCTCATCCTCGTCGCTGACTACAATCCGGCACCATTTCGTGAATATCTTCAACATTTGCAAAAACACGGTTTTGGTCCCGTGTTGACTTGAATGCTTTCCAAAGCAGACTTGTTTCTAGCCTGATTTTCAGACGGTACGAGGTTGTCCGCTCACTTCCTCCTCCTCCTCGTCTGGTGTACTTCATAGACTTTCATGTTCCTGATGTCATCAACCTTTGTTTATACAACAAGAGCCCACTGGGCTTTCACTGAGGCCACTGTTATATAATATACATCAATGCAGCCAGACACTCTTTTTAATGGTTTATTTTACGTCGAATATACAGGAAGCCGTTGCCGGGTCTCCCAAGCCAGAGGCTTATGTTTAAGTATTCCGACGAACTCCAGGGTCGAATTAGAATGTAGCGCGTTGGTTTTTGAGGAGGGAGGAAAATCGGAGAACCCGGAGAAAAACCCTCGGAGCAAGGGCGAGTTACCAACAAACTGAACTCACGTATGGCGCCGCGTCCGGGACACACGTTTACAATTTAGTCTCCTCACCGCCTCGCGGCTCTTTCTCCGCGGCTGTTCTCTCTAGAAAACCTCTGAAAGTCATGTTAATTGTATTCGTGGTCAATTCGTGTGCCTCTGTGTAACTTTATCTGCTCGGGGAGTGTTCTTGCTAAACATGATGAGTCCATTACCAGTCCATATATTTGTTTTTGTTGGATTAAAGATTATTAACTGAAATTCCTGTTGATTCTCTCTAATTAAAAGCGTTACCATCATTCCCAAAACTTCAGTCTGCTCATTACTCGGACTGCCTGTGGCAGGCACGAATCTAAATCTGCAGGCCGTTTTTTTTTTGTTTCATGCAGCAAAATTTCTGCGCATGCGTTAAATTATTAATTAATTGCGTGCGCGCACATCGTGGCGCTAATAGATTTCTCTCCAGTCCAGTCGCCATCTTAAAACGGAAAACTGTACACAGGCTAGTTTGAGGTAGGTTTCGTAGGTTTTATGCCACATTTCATTTTACTCTCGGTCATAATAATACATACCAGCGCAAACACCGTAATCTGTAGGCCAACACTAAAATAACTTTGACCGTGTTTTTGGGGTAGTCTAGAAACCTAAGACCTAAGACCTAAGACCTAAGACCTAGAAACCTAAGACCTAGAGACCTAAGACCTAAGACCTAGAAACCTAAGACCTAGAAACCTAAGACCTAAGACCTAGAAACCTAAGACCTAGAAACCTAAGACCTAAGACCTAGAAACCTAAGACCTAGAAACCTAAGACCTAGAAACCTAAGACCTAAGACCTAGAAACCTAAGACCTAAGACCTAGAAACCTAAGACCTAGAAACCTAAGACCTAGAAACCTAAGACCTAGAAACCTAAGACCTAGAAACTTTATTTGTATTCGAGTGTTTGGCAAGCGAAATTCGTGAATCGCCGAGTTCCATTTAATAGGTCATTAACTAGTCTGTTCGTGTTTACATTTTTGAAATTACAAACTCATCTCTTGAAAGCCTTGCGTTTTGTCACTGAAATATCCATCTTTGCATAAATGAAAGAATGATCACAATTTAATGGTGGGCTGTGCGTACCAGAGTAAACAAAATAACCAGGAGCATTGGTAATAATAAGGAAAGACTTATTTGTATGGCGAAATATTGTACTAGACTTAGATAATACTTCCCTAAGATGCCGTCGCTAGCTTTTATTCCACTCAGTTCGGTGGAGAAATGAGCTTACGGTAAAAGACCTAGAAACCATCTAATAAGGGATATATTTATACAACTGCTTTTTTGTTTTGGTATTTTTTTCTTGTTTTTGTGCAAAAATTTACGTTGTCTACAATCTCTCGGGTACAACGTAGGCTTACCCACTGAGTGCGAAGAAAATATTAGTGTTGCAGTCACATTGAGCATGCATCAATCTCCTTCAGACAGTACATTTGCCACTGGCCAATCAAAAGAGACTGTTCCCACGCTTAAGCCAAGACTAAGTTGTATATTTCATATTATTTCTGATAAAAAAAACTGTTTCTGGACGAGAATCGCCTTTCCAATGAAAGTCACTCTTTGTTGATGTTTGCACAGGGGCCCGGTCAATTTTATAATTTCCACTCACAGTTCAGTTTCGTTCGATTTTCTTGTTCTGTCATTCTTTTTCCGGTTCAATATAATTCTTCTTTGTCCTCCTAGTTTGTTCATGTCATTTCCTGTTCGATAAATTGTTTCGACAAATGTATGGAAAACTGAAAACACGATTGCACGCTTCCAGCATGGATCTTAAAAAGATGACCCATGCTTTCGGTCAGAAATCCGATTTTACGGAAATTATTTGGCATCGAATTCCTGTGAACTGGTCTTAGATATACAAAATACAGTTTGCAAAGTACAGTAAGCCCCAACAGTTAAGGTCTTAGGTTTCTAGGTCTTTATAGGTTTCTAGGTCTTTATAGGTTTCTAGGTCTTTATAGGTTTCTAGGTCTTAGGTTTCTAAGTGCTCAATTTACAGCCATCCGGAAACGCAAACCAATTTACATAAATTACATAAACTTTCTCGTTTTAATTTGTAACAGAATTATTCACTTAATAAAACAGACGAGACGTAATAGCTCGTTAGATTTTTTATGGGCTTTTGAACAGCTTTTAAAATCATTTTCTCAACTATAAATACTGTTACATGTATCCAAGTCAGACTTCAATTTCATCCAATCAGACTGAAGCATTGTTTTGGCTTCCCGCGCGTTGATCTGCTACCTGAGTATTTTCATCTTTTGTGGGAGCTCGCTCGAAAACGTATATCATGCTAGCAGAGGATTAGCAGAGCCTTATTTTCTTTGGTTTTCTAATCTCTCTCCAATGAGAGCGAAGAAAATAAGATATTCGTGTTACCGTCGTCCAGAAACAGTTTTTATTAATCAGAAATACTATGAAATATACAAGAGGGGCTGAATGGGGGGTACCAATATCAGTTAACAGCTAAATTTTTAGCTATTTATCAGTTATCAGTTAAATTTTGCTGTTATCAGTTAAGTTATATAAAAAGACTACCCTAACCTGATTTGAATACATATTTGCTGGTATGAAATGAATAATAACCGCTAATTCAACATCAAACACTACATTTTGTCTATTCATTTGAACAACATAACTTTTAATGATAACATCCTATTTTATGTGAAGGAAAATGTACATAATTTAGTAGAATGCTCGCATAAAAATTGAAAATTGCGAACCAAGGCAGGATGTAAGAAACATTGCAAAATTCAAGTATTAAACATTTGTACCAAAGTTCTTTAAAAGAAATCCGAGTCTAAAGCATGCCTTGAACAAACTTTGATGTTGAGAGACACATCACAAGTCCAGGCGAAGAAATGCCCGTACAGCTCTCCCGGAACGTGTAATACATGCTCTTCTAACCGGAAGCTCTAGATCATCTGGGCATGAGGTTTCGTCCTCAGAGTCTGTTTCATATTCCTCCACTATGTCTGAAGCTGAGGACTCAACATGAACATCGGGTATATCTGCCTCGTCAACAAAGGATATACGAACTGAAACAGGAGGTTGCATTTGGACTTGCCGTTGAGGATGGACCCTGTCATCTGATGGTTGCTCCAGTTCCTTAGGAAAATTGAGAAAGGGTGTAGCCTCTCTTGGCTTGTACGTCAGGTAGACGGCTGGCGGCAAAGCGCCAGCTTTGTCCTTCGTTGTCTCGCTGCGTACTGTACGCTGACGTACTAGCCTGTAGCTCTCCATCCAGTCTTTTAAAGCTGCTTCTGTATCTGGCAACACTGTGTTATTTGTCAGCGGAGTCATAACTTGTGCTGCGGAAAAGGGCATTGCAGATTGTGGTACTGGGTAATAGGACCTGTCATGAGTAAAATAACTTGCAGCCCAGTTTGTGGTGCGCTTCAAAGATTCCTTCACAATTGTTCCAAAATCCTGGGCATATTGAAGTGTACTAAACGTTTCATGTTTGAAGTGAGACACAGCGTGGAGATTCTCTACTTGCGTAGTAAGTAGTGTCTCCAAAACAATGTTATCTACGAATTGACCGTTGATTCCCGACACATTTTTGATCAACCTTGATTTTGATCAACCGATCCAGTCCCTTGCGAAGCAGAGTAAGAGACGTCTGGGTCTTGCTGGAAATTGTCCCCTGTGGGCCATTAGTGGCTGCCGTCCGTTTCATTTGGTGGTGTTCTTTTACACTGGTGACGGTATCCTTTGTGTAAGTATCAATAATTGTGACG
Source organism: Actinernus sp. WN-2022 (assembly GCA_030867875.1). Taxonomy (NCBI): domain Eukaryota; kingdom Metazoa; phylum Cnidaria; class Anthozoa; order Actiniaria; family Actinernidae; genus Actinernus; species Actinernus sp. WN-2022. The sequence goes on along the minus strand of JAOWCC010001634.1, from coordinate 84,184,609 downwards.
CTCTCTATGGCTTTCTGGAGCGATACTCGCTCAGCTGACATTCCCTTTGAATGTATTCCAAAGGTATCATATAAGAGACCAAGCATTCTCAAGAAGGACACTGTCTCGCGAAGGCCTGTGACGATCTTGATCTTTCCAGTAGCAACGTCTGTAACAAAAATGGTCTTTCCTAAGGAACCGACCCCTTGTAACTGCACAAATGCGCACGAATCTTGTGTACCATCGGTGTCCTTTTAAGCACTACTTCCTGCCAAAGTAGTGATGCAGTCCTTGTTAGGATCATACAGCTTCACCTTGCCCGCCTTCGCATCCGTGAACGCAAGGCTTCCGTTGAAGGCGCATACTCGTGCCACTTGTGTGGTTTGCGAGTTGGCGATAACGATCCGCTCTTCCTTTGTGCTGAGGTTACATCTATAGAGTCCTCCCTGGCAAGCAGACGACGAAAAGAATGCGTAGCTGTCGACACATGAAATAGAGTCAATCGTACAGATAGCATCAGGATCGTACAGATTTTGACCGGTATGCCTTGAATAGTTATCCCGTCAAATTCCAGAGCTACCTGGTAAACGACTCTTTCGTCATCATCACCGCATAACAGAAGGTCAGAGCTGACGGCACAGACTGCGGAAGGCCTTTGCAGAGGGCCTTGCATTTTGACACACTCTACATTGATTGTAGCATCACGAACTGTATTCAAGTGTCCCTGTAGTCGTTTACGTAGAACAGGAACTGTTCCGTCGACGCTATGTCCATAGCACTGTAGCTTCTGTACTAGTTCAGCTCGCTTTAATGAGCTGACCTTCAGCTTAACATTTCCTTTCAAGTCGACGAAAGACACGGCTGAAATCCCTCTTTCCGAAATAAATGCAACTCCATCTGCATAGCAAACGTCGTGTGCATCTGACAAGCCCTCTTTCGTTATTTAAACGTCTGCTGGCTGGTGAAGTCTTACGGTAAGAAACCTTGATTTGGTTGACTCAAAGTCATAATCGAGTACAAGGATTGAGCCCTGTGGTCCTGCACACACGGCGATTGGGTGCTTGCAAACACCAGGAAGGTTGCTCTTCCAGTACCTGTATTTTTCAGGTACAACCGTATGAATCACTACTTTAACTTCCTCTAACACCTTTAATACCTCTGGACGGGTCAGTCGAAGAATTGGGTCCACAGCCATTCTGTCCTTGTTGCGGACACATTATAGCGTTAGAAGTTTCCTAAGCTTCTTTCTTGCCTCTGGGTCAGCGCAGTCGCGCAGCGTGCGGATTAAAACAAGATTGCTCAGCTCACCATACAGTTCGATGTACCAGTTTGCCCAGCTGCATTTGATGCTCTTCCCAAGATGTACAACATCCGGTAATGGCACGACGAGCTCCAGCTCTAGAGGCCAACTCTGTGACTCAGTAAGGTCATTTATGTGTAGAAGTGCACTCTTCGCAATCAGTCACCACAGCCATAACAGCAAGTTTGTAGCAAACTTCATTATTCTCCTGACAGGCTTCACATGCCCTCAGTGCTGGAATGTACGAGATCTGACCCTTCTCTCTACATGACACACAGACTGACCTGGAATCTAAACATTCTTCGCATTTGCTAAAGCAGCTCGTTTCACTGCTTACAATGTGATTGTTGCTGGAATGGTTCTCTAAGCACCGCTTACATATCTGAATAGCTTGCACTTCCTCCTTCATAGTGGTAAAGATATCATCTCCAGTAACAGATTTGGGTAAATAGCGAACCGCCACTGGCATTGCGGCACAGTTGTCAAGGGAAATCGCGCATGTTACATCTGCATTGGTAACAAGGTTTTTCTTTATGTACCCAGGGTCCGGAACAGGGTTCTCTTTTATGAAGGCCTGGTCTACTTTGTGAATCAAACCAATGACGCACTTTTGTCTTTGATCGTATTCAAGTCCAGGTTTTATGGCAGTACCATCACTTGGCAAAACCACTGGAATTACCTTTACGTTATCAGTATCAACAATTCTTTGTATGCTTGCTTTCGGGTGCTGAGACAAGGAATGGAGAGACTGCAAATTAGGTTTGATCATTCCACTTTCCGTAGTGTAGCCAACCTGGAGTCGTTTCATCGAGTTTTTGGAGGGGCCACTGGATCAAATCTGTCGAAAACCATCCGAAAAGCCAATAATAGCATGTGACGTTACGTCATTTTAATAAAAAATAATGAAATATCAGGTAACAGCTATCTCACAAATATCAGCTAACAGCTAAAAAAAGGTACAATTCTCAGTTAACAGTAATATTTTTGGCCATTTCTCAGTTATCAGTTAACCCCATTCAGCCCCTCATACAACTTAGTCTTGGCTCAAGCGTGGGAACAGTCTCTTTTGATTGGTCAGTGGCAAATGTACTGTCTGAAGGAGATTGTTCTGATGCATGCTCAATGTGACTGCAACCGCACTAATATTTTCTTCGCACGGGTAAGCCTACGTTGTATCCGCCTCTTTTCTGCCAGTTCACTGACCCACCCGAGAGATTGTAACAAAAAAGCAGTTGTATAAATATATCCCTTATTTATAGATGGTTTCTAGGTCTTTTAAGCTCATTTCTCCACCGAACTGAGTGGAATAAAAGCTAGCGACGGCATCTTAGGGAAGTATTATCTAAGTCTAGTACAATATTTCGCCATACAAATAAGTCTTTCCTTATTATTACCAATGCTCCTGGTTATTTTGTTTACTCTGGTACGCACAGCCCACCATTAAATTGTGATCATTCTTTCATTTATGCAAAGATGGATATTTCAGTGACAAAACGCAAGGCTTTCAAGAGATGAGTTTGTAATTTCAAAAATTTAATTTCAAAAATTAAATGGAACTCGGCGATTCACGAATTTCGCTTGCCAAACACTCGAATACAAATAAAGTTTCTAGGTCTTAGGTTTCTAGGTCTTAGGTTTCTAGGTCTTAGGTTTCTAGGTCTTAGGTCTTAGGTTTCTAGGTCTTAGGTTTCTAGGTCTTAGGTCTTAGGTTTCTAGGTCTTAGGTCTTAGGTCTTAGGTCTTAGGTCTTAGGTCTTAGGTCTTAGGTCTTAGATCTCGTATCGAGACCGGTGTACGTTAATTATACTATACAGGTATACTGAATAGCTGATTTATAGCGAAATATAGCGATTTACTAGCAAATATATATATACTGTGGTTCAGCAGTTATGGGTTTCTCTCCTCTATCGAAATCTGAAGACATCTGAACTCCTGAGAGCGAGACTGTGAGAGCAACACTGTCACTCACCAACACGAAGCCAGACAGAAATTCTAATTATTATGAATTCAACTCTGAAGGTAAACTTAAACAAGAATCCTCTCACGGCCGAGGTTTTGGTTCGAGAAATTAAAGGCTTCCAACAGTTCCCTTTATAGTTCTGTAATATAATGACTGCAGACTGCAGTTTTGGAAATGAGGGTAAAAGCTTTTAAATAGTAACCAAGAGGCATTTCAATTAATAATCTTTAATCCGACAAATACCAATATGGAGGCGATCAGCGAGCTGCGATAAAGAGCCACAGGGTAGAAAGAACAGTAGAGAAATATAGTGATAGCTCCATCACAGGTGGACAGGATACAACTTATAATATGGGACAAATATAAACATACATTTGAGACACCTGCAGAACAGCAGAATAAATTGTAAGCGTGCGTTACATGAATAAGAAGTGTTTACAGTAAAAGGACAACTACGAGAAAAACAAAAATATTAAATTACATGTATATACTAGGGGAGCAGAGAATGAATGTCACCGCGCTACCGGCCACTCCTAAAGACTGCTAAATTCAGCTCATAATTCCTCCCCACTCCTAAAGACTGCTGAATTCAGCTAATAATTCTTCCCTTTGGTTACTTACTAAGAGGTTTTCAAATGAAAGTGTATTTCATCTTCAATCTCATGTGGACCGAGTGAAAGCCCAGATGGGCTCTTGTTATATTACAGAACTATAAAGGGAACTGTTGGAAGCCTTTCTCGAACCAAAACCTCGCCCGTGAGAGAACTCGAACGAAAGTACCAATAATCTGATAGGGAATTGTGCTGTCACCGAAACCCTCCGTACGATTAAAGTAAACATCTTGTGTTAATTATATCCGCAGTCTGTGCGGCTGACAATTTTGCTGCACTGAACAAATAAAAACGGCCTGCAGATTTAGACTCGTGCCTGCCACAGGTAGCCCGAGTAATAAGCCAATACGAACACGCGTAAAACTGAAGCGTGAAATGTAGAACAGTTGTGCAGTAGAGGCTTTTACTAGTTGGATCTATCAGCTTTCATGCACTGGAAAAAAACTTTCTTCACTTCAAACTTCGACTTCTCCGGAATGGTATCCTGTTTGAGCTGCTGTGGTTCTTTGGAGAGGAGGAACTTTTTAAACAAAAGTTTGCCTGCAGTATTTGCAGGTGTGTAAGAGAATGCATACAAGAAATACCAGCTTCGATTCCATGCCGTAAAGTTTATTACTGTTATGTTAGAGCTTTTACACTTTTACTTTTATTTTTAAAACGTTTTGAAGCTTGATATTTATGCCGATTAGTCACGCAAGACCCTAAAGTTGTCCAAGTGTAGTTTATTTGGTATTTAGAGATTGTTTTAACCGGACTTTTTGTGTAAAGTTTAGATGCCATTGCCGTACATGAGCTCAGTAGACTTGCTCCAAGTCGAACTCTCTGAGTCACTGGGTAATCGATTACTGGGTCAAAAATCGAGCGCGAGAATCGAAGCGAGAGGCGAGTTCGCGGTTTCACTTGCAGGAAATTGAATCGGGGGATTATGTTTTGGCGCGAAAACACGTTTCTGGGGCGGAGCTTACATTTCGCGCCTTTGACAAACTCTTTCTAATTCTGAGTACAATCAAATTGTAAATACCACATCCACGGTCGACTGACTTGACACGTCAACATACAATGCCTGAAGAATTGACGCTTTGTGATTGGGCAAATGTTAGTACATCATATGCCACGCCTCCGGTTGAAAATTTAACCGGTAAATTTGGCGCGCTGCAAGTGGGAAAAGTCCTTCGTGCGGGGGGCTAATAAGAACTTTGAGAAAGTATATACAGTCCCTGTCAAAAGTTTTTCACACCGTACGAACCACATGTGGTAGCATGTGGCACATGTGTTTACCACTTTCGGTAAAATGAATGTGGCGGAATGTGGCGAAGCGAAATCGGTAACTGAACCACTTTCGTTATTAAAAACACAATCGGTGACCGAACCACTTTCGTTAAAACACAATCGGTGACCGAACCACTTTCGTTAAAACACAATCGGTGACCGAACCACTTTCAGTAAAACGAAATCGGTGACTCTACCACCTTCGGTAAAACGAATTCGGTGATTCAACCACCTTCGGTAAAATGAATTCGGATAGTCATCATGTTATGTAAATATGGCGCTACGTACGTGATCAATTCTAGTTTAGTTGTAGCAAAGTTCGGCGTTTTTATTCATCTGATAAACTTTACAGACTTCTGTACTTTCATACTTTAATCTATCCCTCAATCCCTTCACGATTCTTTAAAAGTCGTTGCGTACGCTGTATGTTTTCAATTCAACAGATTCAAGAGCTTTTCGGTGCTTACATGTGCTTTCAGCCGTGGAAACTAATTGTCTGGTTTTTGACACAACAAGAATGTTGCGAACTTCGCGGAACATGTGATCTTATTGCAGAATGCAGAGTTAAATAATACGGGAAAGTTTCTCAACTTTTAATACTGGCAAGTGATAAACGTCTACCAAATAGAATATTCTGGAATTCTTTTTATTTAACGTGGGATCCGTCATTTTGCTCAAATTGCTCGAACAGAAGTGTGACATTTTTGAATAATCAATGAGCTCTGACAGCAGTGTTTGTTTTGCTTTGAGATCACACCAAAAATTATCTTGATATCTTCCTACTGAATCAAATGCTTTCAAAGTTTTGTATTTTATTTACGGTCTGAACAGTTTTCACCTAATGCGAAAACTGGTTTGAGTCCATTCTGTTAAATAAAAACACGGACCAGGTGAATACATTTTGGATATTTTAATTCGTTATTGGTTATTTTGCCGTGAGATCGCACCGAATCTTCTTGAATTTCAATTTCAGCGTTTTTACTTCATCACTTCGTCAATTTGTGATTGGCATTGCGGTTTATAATTGCTGTGAGACCGGACTGCAGCGATTGGTCTGATGTCAGATGTGAAACAAACAGGTCTCAGGTCCTCGATCGATCAAACATAGGACCTGTCAAAACTCAGACTGACAGGTTCACGCGTGACTGATTGCAATTGCACAATCTTGATATTTTAATTTCGAAAACATGCCTTTCCAGAATCCGCAAACATTTGCAATGCTTTTGGTCGGAACCTTGAACAACGCAGGAATCTCTCGTAAATGTTAAACTACGGAAGCTAAAGTTCGTTTGTTGATTATTGCTTACTGGCGGGGCCCGCTTTAAAAGTTTGCCGCTAGATTATGAACGAACGGCGGTTGTTAGTTTGTGGCGTAAGTTTAAGGTTATATATTCACAGCAGTTTCTTTTTTTTCAGTACAGTTTATCAGTGAGGTTATAAGAAAAAATAGGAAGGAGAGAAATGCTCTTAGCCACTTCGCGGCTTTCTCGGTACAAATCACGATCAAAACAAATAAGTTTTTCGATGATCGCACCAGGACACCGACCTGACACTTCGCCGACAATTTGATATATCGTTTCAAAGAAGACAAAACGAGATCTAAACTTCAGCATTTTCAGTTTTAACGTTGTAAAAATCACTTTAGTCGCAAGCAGTGAACTACATGTACAAGTAACAATTTGTAGACTGTCTTGACCTGCAATGTTTGGTGAAGCGAAATCGGTGTCTGAACCACTTTCGGTAAACGAAATCGGTGACTGAACCACTTTCGTTAAAACACAATCGGTGACCGAACCACTTTCGTTAAAACACAATCGGTGACCGAACCACTTTCGTTAAAACACAATCGGTGACCGAACCACTTTCAGTAAAACGAAATCGGTGACTCTACCACTTTCAGTAAAAAGAATTCGGTCTTAAAACGAATGGAGTTTACCGAACGAAATCTACCACATGTGGTTACCGAATCTTCGTTTTACCGAAGCACATACGGTACCGTATACGGTTGAAAAACTTTTGACAGGGACTGTACTTGAACTTATGGAAGTGTGTTCATAATTCTGAAAATATCATAAATATTCACCAAAGTGCCATGAAACTTTTTCAATAAGATACTCAGTGTGTGTCTTCACTTCTGCAGAAAAAAAATCATAATTTAGCCAAAATCATAGTATTCCATGACTGATGAACATAGATAAGGGTAACCTTACTGGGGCAGTCTTTTTGGACTTGAAAAAGGCTTTTGACTTGGTTAACCACACAGTTCTATTGGATAAACTGACAACCGTTGGAGTGAAGGGTGCAGCTTTGGATTGGTTCAGGGGTTATCTCTCAAACAGATCCCAAGTAGTAGCTATTAATGGGGCTACATCTGACGCTATGGATCTCTCAATGGGTGCCGTACCACAGGCTCTGTACTGGGACCTCTTTTGTTTATTATTTTTATCAATGATCTGGCTGATAATGTAAAAAACTGCAAAGTGATTCTCTATGCAGATGACACAGCTTTATGTTTTGCTAGTCAATCAATCAATCAATCAATAACCTTTATTTTAACACGATAATTATTAAAGCTTACAGCTTGTGGGGTCGTGTATAACTAAAATATATATACAATGATTATAAGATTATAATAATATAAAAACATCTAACGGACAATTAAACAACTACTGTCTAAATTTATTTACAATAATTAAAAGAGATAATGCTTTAAAGTTAAAATATGAATTATGTATATAAATATTCCCCTAGTCTAAATTTAGTAGTCTGCACTAAATTAGTGGAGAAGTTAAAATCTTTAAAAGTATCCATCTTTACTACTTTGTTTGATAGTGCCTTGGTGCTTGAAGTAACAATGCTAGTGTTCTTTGATATTAATGCGTTCCACAATGTTGAGCCTCTATAGGCAATGGAGTGTTTCATGTAACGTGTATTGAAACGTGGCGTAATAAGTTGGTCAGTAGCACGGAAAGAATATTTTGGTTGGCGCTTTTCAATTATGCCCGACATAACTGTAGGTAACCTATTTAGGTAGGCTTTGTGAATTAATTTAACAATAGTTAACTTATAGTTATCGAATAGCGTTGACCATTTAGCGTGGTTTAGTACGTCTTTAGAAGGCATATCCCTTGGTAAGTCGAATATTATTCGTGCAGCCCTACAGTGTAATCTTTCAAGAGAGTTAAAATTATCTATACAATTACACCCTCCCCAGGCTACTAACCCGTACGTAACGGATGGCAGAATAACTTTACAATAAAACGATTGGAGAATGTCTGTTGATAAAAATCTTGATCGCTTCAAAAGATCTAACTTCCCTGCAAAGTTCTTTTTGAGTTGGAGCGTGTGAGCTGTCCAGCTAAGTTTGTTATCTATAGTCATCCCTAGTAGGCGCGTCTGTGAAACCCACTTAATGACCTTCCTTCCTTGCTAGTAAGGACATTCAGTATATAGTGTCTACCCTTCAAGCTGAGTTAAATAGCCTCGATGCATGGTTTACTGCGAATGATCTTGTACTTAATGTGAAGAAAACTAAGTTCATGCTTTTTGGAACTAGCAAACGCCTGGCCACCACTACTATGTCTAGTTCAGCACTGCTTTTAACTATATCTGATCATGAATTACCGATTGAGACTGTATCTGTAATGAAGTATCTGGGTGTTACACTAGATCCGTCCTTGAGCTGGCATGACCACATAGATAATGTAGCAAAGAAGATTAGTAGTAGATTAGGATTACTGGCACGGATTAGGAAATATCTTGAAGTTGATACATGTAAACAGTTGTATGGCACCCTTGTCCAGCCACTTTTTGAGTATTGTAATGTCATTTGGTCTAATGCTGACCAAATATGTTTGGAACGACTTGCTAGGCTCCAGAAGAGGTGCTCGTATATTATCCTACAGAATAAAATACGAGATGAACGTTCAACAGAACTGTTTAGACAGCTAGGTTGGATACCTATTAGTGATCGTTGGTCTTTCCACAAATGTATTGCTGCTCATAAGTGCCTGCATGTCCTTTTTCCATCATATCTCTCAAGTATTATAAAGAGAAACTGATCAGTACATAAGTATAATACTAGAGAGAGAGACAATATCCATATTAGTAAAATTACATCTAAATCTGGCCAAAGGTCGTTTGCCCATTCCGCGGCTATGCTGTTCAACAGTCATCCTGAGGTCAAATCTGCTCGCAGTGTGAAGGAGTTTAAGTCAATCTACTGGAGACATTACTCATGATTGTTCTATGTACGTTGATACAGAGATATTATATATATGTTTAGGTTATTATTAGTATTATCTATTGCATACATATTATAATTAGTATCTAGTAAATTAATATATTATTATTGCTATTATTAGTTGCACAGCATCTTTGGAAGTCAGTGATTTCTGTGAATAATAAAGTCTATTATTATTATTATTATTATTATTTCTAAAAGCCAAAAACCTAGGATAATGTTTGAACTTTCTTACTAATGTACCGATCAATTCGAAACATCAACATCACCCCCCCTCCCCCCCCCCCCGGGCAACCCCCGGGCATTTGAAATTTTGGAGTTTGGATTGTTCAAATTCCTGTCCCCCGGGACAAAAATGTTGTTCAAAAATTGCCCTACCCCATCGTCGTATTAGGCGATCAAATGCCCCTACCCCCGGGACATAGTATTATTTGTGACACCGCATTTTTTGTTTTTAACAGACAGTTTAAATAATCGTAAGCAATGTATATTTATATGTTAATATACAGCACAAAGCTTTTGGAGCCCTTCGTTTTTAAGCCAGTCGCTTACAAAATCAGAATTTTGTCCTTTTTTGAAGTCGTCTTAACTGACCTACGGAGCCCTGTAAGGGCCATCCATAAACACAAATGTTATGAAAGAATATCGCGCGATAAAGTGTTACTATTGATTCATCGCTCGATACTGTTTTATTATCACGCGATAGTGTTTAATATCGCGCGATGTGTTATTTTAAAATACGTCAAGACACCATCACCAATAGCATTTTTAATCGCCGGTAGGTATTCAGGTAAAGCCAAATTCGTTGTCGGACGTACATTTGTAAGTAAAACATATAAAGGAGAAGAGCATTACCACGTAGCGTGTTCGCCGCCATGTTGTCTTGCTAAGTAATGTACGTATTTTAAAATAACACATTATCGCGCGATATTAAAACACTTTATCGTGCGATAATAAAACAGTATCACGCGATAGTCTTTCATAAAATGTGTGTTTGTTGATGGCCTTTCAGGGCTCCGTAGTGACCTCCCCGCTCCAATTCCGCCAAAAACCACGCAGCACATAACATGAAATCGAGACAACTTGTTCATCTACATCTACATTTATTTTGTCAGCAAAAACTATATACATAATGTACAGTTATCACGCTAACATTAAAATAATACAAAATGAGGGTTTCTATAATAATATTAATTTGAATAATGTCCAGTAAATAAAATAATATATATATATCTAGCATGTTTTCACAAAAGGGGGTTTTAGGTTCTAGGGCTCCTTTTGTGGAAACAGCGTAGATCTTGTGTGCCTTTAAGCTTTAAAAGCCAGTTACTCGTGTTTTTGCCGCTTTCTTGAAAGGGCAAATGACAGTTTACGACTTTTCTGGCCTTTCTTTCCAATAATTGATCTGTAGGTATTTTATGAGGGTGGTGTGGGGTGGGGAGGAGTAGTTCAAAAAATTTCGCGAAAAACCAACTTTGCCTGACGTATGGCGCAACGATTTGCTTAGTGAAAGATGTACATTTTCCACTAGGTCTGAGAAAAAAGGTGCATTTTTGGGATCAAAACGTTGAAAAGTGAGTTACTGGCTTTTAAAGCCAACAAGTACGCATTAATTTACTTGTGTAACCTAAATTTCAAAGTGGCGCCATTTCTCGACCTTTTAATGGCTTTCGATGCACTATACGGCAATACAACGGCCTCTTCCTGTACTTTCAGACTGGCGTGCCAGTTTTGCCCTATTTGGAGTAGAAAATCCGAAAATGTGTTTTTTTGTAACCTAACCTTAATCTCTCAAAGTTACTTGTGTACCCTAATATCTTCAAAGTGGCGCCATTTCTCGAGCTTTCAATGGATTTCGATGCACTATACGGCAATACAACGTTCTCTTCATGTAGATTGCGTTTAATGGATGGAAGTTTCCTGTATTTTGAGTAACAATACCAGAAAATGGCCTTTTTCTAACCTAAGCATAACCTCTAGGTCTCAAATAAAGAAATTATGGGATAGATCTCACACAAGTAAATTATGGGATAGAAAGGCCATTAAAGTCTTCAACTGTCATTTGCCGTTTCAAGAAAACGGCAAAAACACGAGTTACTGGCTTTTAAAGCTAAAGGCACACAAGATCTAGCATGTTTTCACAAAAGGGGGTTTTAGGTTCTAGGGCTCCTTTTGTGGAAACAGCGTAGATCTTGTGTGCCTTTAAGCTTTAAAAGCCAGTTACTCGTGTTTTTGCCGCTTTCTTGAAAGGGCAAATGACAGTTTACGACTTTTCTGGCCTTTCTTTCCAATAATTGATCTGTAGGTATTTTATGAGGGTGGTGTGGGGTGGGGAGGAGTAGTTCAAAAAATTTCGCGAAAAACCAACTTTGCCTGACGTATGGCGCAACGATTTGCTTAGTGAAAGATGTACATTTTCCACTAGGTCTGAGAAAAAAGGTGCATTTTTGGGATCAAAACGTTGAAAAGTGAGTTACTGGCTTTTAAAGCCAACAAGTACGCATTAATTTACTTGTGTAACCTAAATTTCAAAGTGGCGCCATTTCTCGACCTTTTAATGGCTTTCGATGCACTATACGGCAATACAACGGCCTCTTCCTGTACTTTCAGACTGGCGTGCCAGTTTTGCCCTATTTGGAGTAGAAAATCCGAAAATGTGTTTTTTTGTAACCTAACCTTAATCTCTCAAAGTTACTTGTGTACCCTAATATCTTCAAAGTGGCGCCATTTCTCGAGCTTTCAATGGATTTCGATGCACTATACGGCAATACAACGTTCTCTTCATGTAGATTGCGTTTAATGGATGGAAGTTTCCTGTATTTTGAGTAACAATACCAGAAAATGGCCTTTTTCTAACCTAAGCATAACCTCTAGGTCTCAAATAAAGAAATTATGGGATAGATCTCACACAAGTAAATTATGGGATAGAAAGGCCATTAAAGTCTTCAACTGTCATTTGCCGTTTCAAGAAAACGGCAAAAACACGAGTTACTGGCTTTTAAAGCTAAAGGCACACAAGATCTAGCATGTTTTCACAAAAGGGGGTTTTAGGTTCTAGGGCTCCTTTTGTGGAAACAGCGTAGATCTTGTGTGCCTTTAAGCTTTAAAAGCCAGTTACTCGTGTTTTTGCCGCTTTCTTGAAAGGGCAAATGACAGTTTACGACTTTTCTGGCCTTTCTTTCCAATAATTGATCTGTAGGTATTTTATGAGGGTGGTGTGGGGTGGGGAGGAGTAGTTCAAAAAATTTCGCGAAAAACCAACTTTGCCTGACGTATGGCGCAACGATTTGCTTAGTGAAAGATGTACATTTTCCACTAGGTCTGAGAAAAAAGGTGCATTTTTGGGATCAAAACGTTGAAAAGTGAGTTACTGGCTTTTAAAGCCAACAAGTACGCATTAATTTACTTGTGTAACCTAAATTTCAAAGTGGCGCCATTTCTCGACCTTTTAATGGCTTTCGATGCACTATACGGCAATACAACGGCCTCTTCCTGTACTTTCAGACTGGCGTGCCAGTTTTGCCCTATTTGGAGTAGAAAATCCGAAAATGTGTTTTTTTGTAACCTAACCTTAATCTCTCAAAGTTACTTGTGTACCCTAATATCTTCAAAGTGGCGCCATTTCTCGAGCTTTCAATGGATTTCGATGCACTATACGGCAATACAACGTTCTCTTCATGTAGATTGCGTTTAATGGATGGAAGTTTCCTGTATTTTGAGTAACAATACCAGAAAATGGCCTTTTTCTAACCTAAGCATAACCTCTAGGTCTCAAATAAAGAAATTATGGGATAGATCTCACACAAGTAAATTATGGGATAGAAAGGCCATTAAAGTCTTCAACTGTCATTTGCCGTTTCAAGAAAACGGCAAAAACACGAGTTACTGGCTTTTAAAGCTAAAGGCACACAAGATCTAGCATGTTTTCACAAAAGGGGGTTTTAGGTTCTAGGGCTCCTTTTGTGGAAACAGCGTAGATCTTGTGTGCCTTTAAGCTTTAAAAGCCAGTTACTCGTGTTTTTGCCGCTTTCTTGAAAGGGCAAATGACAGTTTACGACTTTTCTGGCCTTTCTTTCCAATAATTGATCTGTAGGTATTTTATGAGGGTGGTGTGGGGTGGGGAGGAGTAGTTCAAAAAATTTCGCGAAAAACCAACTTTGCCTGACGTATGGCGCAACGATTTGCTTAGTGAAAGATGTACATTTTCCACTAGGTCTGAGAAAAAAGGTGCATTTTTGGGATCAAAACGTTGAAAAGTGAGTTACTGGCTTTTAAAGCCAACAAGTACGCATTAATTTACTTGTGTAACCTAAATTTCAAAGTGGCGCCATTTCTCGACCTTTTAATGGCTTTCGATGCACTATACGGCAATACAACGGCCTCTTCCTGTACTTTCAGACTGGCGTGCCAGTTTTGCCCTATTTGGAGTAGAAAATCCGAAAATGTGTTTTTTTGTAACCTAACCTTAATCTCTCAAAGTTACTTGTGTACCCTAATATCTTCAAAGTGGCGCCATTTCTCGAGCTTTCAATGGATTTCGATGCACTATACGGCAATACAACGTTCTCTTCATGTAGATTGCGTTTAATGGATGGAAGTTTCCTGTATTTTGAGTAACAATACCAGAAAATGGCCTTTTTCTAACCTAAGCATAACCTCTAGGTCTCAAATAAAGAAATTATGGGATAGATCTCACACAAGTAAATTATGGGATAGAAAGGCCATTAAAGTCTTCAACTGTCATTTGCCGTTTCAAGAAAACGGCAAAAACACGAGTTACTGGCTTTTAAAGCTAAAGGCACACAAGATCTAGCATGTTTTCACAAAAGGGGGTTTTAGGTTCTAGGGCTCCTTTTGTGGAAACAGCGTAGATCTTGTGTGCCTTTAAGCTTTAAAAGCCAGTTACTCGTGTTTTTGCCGCTTTCTTGAAAGGGCAAATGACAGTTTACGACTTTTCTGGCCTTTCTTTCCAATAATTGATCTGTAGGTATTTTATGAGGGTGGTGTGGGGTGGGGAGGAGTAGTTCAAAAAATTTCGCGAAAAACCAACTTTGCCTGACGTATGGCGCAACGATTTGCTTAGTGAAAGATGTACATTTTCCACTAGGTCTGAGAAAAAAGGTGCATTTTTGGGATCAAAACGTTGAAAAGTGAGTTACTGGCTTTTAAAGCCAACAAGTACGCATTAATTTACTTGTGTAACCTAAATTTCAAAGTGGCGCCATTTCTCGACCTTTTAATGGCTTTCGATGCACTATACGGCAATACAACGGCCTCTTCCTGTACTTTCAGACTGGCGTGCCAGTTTTGCCCTATTTGGAGTAGAAAATCCGAAAATGTGTTTTTTTGTAACCTAACCTTAATCTCTCAAAGTTACTTGTGTACCCTAATATCTTCAAAGTGGCGCCATTTCTCGAGCTTTCAATGGATTTCGATGCACTATACGGCAATACAACGTTCTCTTCATGTAGATTGCGTTTAATGGATGGAAGTTTCCTGTATTTTGAGTAACAATACCAGAAAATGGCCTTTTTCTAACCTAAGCATAACCTCTAGGTCTCAAATAAAGAAATTATGGGATAGATCTCACACAAGTAAATTATGGGATAGAAAGGCCATTAAAGTCTTCAACTGTCATTTGCCGTTTCAAGAAAACGGCAAAAACACGAGTTACTGGCTTTTAAAGCTAAAGGCACACAAGATCTAGCATGTTTTCACAAAAGGGGGTTTTAGGTTCTAGGGCTCCTTTTGTGGAAACAGCGTAGATCTTGTGTGCCTTTAAGCTTTAAAAGCCAGTTACTCGTGTTTTTGCCGCTTTCTTGAAAGGGCAAATGACAGTTTACGACTTTTCTGGCCTTTCTTTCCAATAATTGATCTGTAGGTATTTTATGAGGGTGGTGTGGGGTGGGGAGGAGTAGTTCAAAAAATTTCGCGAAAAACCAACTTTGCCTGACGTATGGCGCAACGATTTGCTTAGTGAAAGATGTACATTTTCCACTAGGTCTGAGAAAAAAGGTGCATTTTTGGGATCAAAACGTTGAAAAGTGAGTTACTGGCTTTTAAAGCCAACAAGTACGCATTAATTTACTTGTGTAACCTAAATTTCAAAGTGGCGCCATTTCTCGACCTTTTAATGGCTTTCGATGCACTATACGGCAATACAACGGCCTCTTCCTGTACTTTCAGACTGGCGTGCCAGTTTTGCCCTATTTGGAGTAGAAAATCCGAAAATGTGTTTTTTTGTAACCTAACCTTAATCTCTCAAAGTTACTTGTGTACCCTAATATCTTCAAAGTGGCGCCATTTCTCGAGCTTTCAATGGATTTCGATGCACTATACGGCAATACAACGTTCTCTTCATGTAGATTGCGTTTAATGGATGGAAGTTTCCTGTATTTTGAGTAACAATACCAGAAAATGGCCTTTTTCTAACCTAAGCATAACCTCTAGGTCTCAAATAAAGAAATTATGGGATAGATCTCACACAAGTAAATTATGGGATAGAAAGGCCATTAAAGTCTTCAACTGTCATTTGCCGTTTCAAGAAAACGGCAAAAACACGAGTTACTGGCTTTTAAAGCTAAAGGCACACAAGATCTAGCATGTTTTCACAAAAGGGGGTTTTAGGTTCTAGGGCTCCTTTTGTGGAAACAGCGTAGATCTTGTGTGCCTTTAAGCTTTAAAAGCCAGTTACTCGTGTTTTTGCCGCTTTCTTGAAAGGGCAAATGACAGTTTACGACTTTTCTGGCCTTTCTTTCCAATAATTGATCTGTAGGTATTTTATGAGGGTGGTGTGGGGTGGGGAGGAGTAGTTCAAAAAATTTCGCGAAAAACCAACTTTGCCTGACGTATGGCGCAACGATTTGCTTAGTGAAAGATGTACATTTTCCACTAGGTCTGAGAAAAAAGGTGCATTTTTGGGATCAAAACGTTGAAAAGTGAGTTACTGGCTTTTAAAGCCAACAAGTACGCATTAATTTACTTGTGTAACCTAAATTTCAAAGTGGCGCCATTTCTCGACCTTTTAATGGCTTTCGATGCACTATACGGCAATACAACGGCCTCTTCCTGTACTTTCAGACTGGCGTGCCAGTTTTGCCCTATTTGGAGTAGAAAATCCGAAAATGTGTTTTTTTGTAACCTAACCTTAATCTCTCAAAGTTACTTGTGTACCCTAATATCTTCAAAGTGGCGCCATTTCTCGAGCTTTCAATGGATTTCGATGCACTATACGGCAATACAACGTTCTCTTCATGTAGATTGCGTTTAATGGATGGAAGTTTCCTGTATTTTGAGTAACAATACCAGAAAATGGCCTTTTTCTAACCTAAGCATAACCTCTAGGTCTCAAATAAAGAAATTATGGGATAGATCTCACACAAGTAAATTATGGGATAGAAAGGCCATTAAAGTCTTCAACTGTCATTTGCCGTTTCAAGAAAACGGCAAAAACACGAGTTACTGGCTTTTAAAGCTAAAGGCACACAAGATCTAGCATGTTTTCACAAAAGGGGGTTTTAGGTTCTAGGGCTCCTTTTGTGGAAACAGCGTAGATCTTGTGTGCCTTTAAGCTTTAAAAGCCAGTTACTCGTGTTTTTGCCGCTTTCTTGAAAGGGCAAATGACAGTTTACGACTTTTCTGGCCTTTCTTTCCAATAATTGATCTGTAGGTATTTTATGAGGGTGGTGTGGGGTGGGGAGGAGTAGTTCAAAAAATTTCGCGAAAAACCAACTTTGCCTGACGTATGGCGCAACGATTTGCTTAGTGAAAGATGTACATTTTCCACTAGGTCTGAGAAAAAAGGTGCATTTTTGGGATCAAAACGTTGAAAAGTGAGTTACTGGCTTTTAAAGCCAACAAGTACGCATTAATTTACTTGTGTAACCTAAATTTCAAAGTGGCGCCATTTCTCGACCTTTTAATGGCTTTCGATGCACTATACGGCAATACAACGGCCTCTTCCTGTACTTTCAGACTGGCGTGCCAGTTTTGCCCTATTTGGAGTAGAAAATCCGAAAATGTGTTTTTTTGTAACCTAACCTTAATCTCTCAAAGTTACTTGTGTACCCTAATATCTTCAAAGTGGCGCCATTTCTCGAGCTTTCAATGGATTTCGATGCACTATACGGCAATACAACGTTCTCTTCATGTAGATTGCGTTTAATGGATGGAAGTTTCCTGTATTTTGAGTAACAATACCAGAAAATGGCCTTTTTCTAACCTAAGCATAACCTCTAGGTCTCAAATAAAGAAATTATGGGATAGATCTCACACAAGTAAATTATGGGATAGAAAGGCCATTAAAGTCTTCAACTGTCATTTGCCGTTTCAAGAAAACGGCAAAAACACGAGTTACTGGCTTTTAAAGCTAAAGGCACACAAGATCTAGCATGTTTTCACAAAAGGGGGTTTTAGGTTCTAGGGCTCCTTTTGTGGAAACAGCGTAGATCTTGTGTGCCTTTAAGCTTTAAAAGCCAGTTACTCGTGTTTTTGCCGCTTTCTTGAAAGGGCAAATGACAGTTTACGACTTTTCTGGCCTTTCTTTCCAATAATTGATCTGTAGGTATTTTATGAGGGTGGTGTGGGGTGGGGAGGAGTAGTTCAAAAAATTTCGCGAAAAACCAACTTTGCCTGACGTATGGCGCAACGATTTGCTTAGTGAAAGATGTACATTTTCCACTAGGTCTGAGAAAAAAGGTGCATTTTTGGGATCAAAACGTTGAAAAGTGAGTTACTGGCTTTTAAAGCCAACAAGTACGCATTAATTTACTTGTGTAACCTAAATTTCAAAGTGGCGCCATTTCTCGACCTTTTAATGGCTTTCGATGCACTATACGGCAATACAACGGCCTCTTCCTGTACTTTCAGACTGGCGTGCCAGTTTTGCCCTATTTGGAGTAGAAAATCCGAAAATGTGTTTTTTTGTAACCTAACCTTAATCTCTCAAAGTTACTTGTGTACCCTAATATCTTCAAAGTGGCGCCATTTCTCGAGCTTTCAATGGATTTCGATGCACTATACGGCAATACAACGTTCTCTTCATGTAGATTGCGTTTAATGGATGGAAGTTTCCTGTATTTTGAGTAACAATACCAGAAAATGGCCTTTTTCTAACCTAAGCATAACCTCTAGGTCTCAAATAAAGAAATTATGGGATAGATCTCACACAAGTAAATTATGGGATAGAAAGGCCATTAAAGTCTTCAACTGTCATTTGCCGTTTCAAGAAAACGGCAAAAACACGAGTTACTGGCTTTTAAAGCTAAAGGCACACAAGATCTAGCATGTTTTCACAAAAGGGGGTTTTAGGTTCTAGGGCTCCTTTTGTGGAAACAGCGTAGATCTTGTGTGCCTTTAAGCTTTAAAAGCCAGTTACTCGTGTTTTTGCCGCTTTCTTGAAAGGGCAAATGACAGTTTACGACTTTTCTGGCCTTTCTTTCCAATAATTGATCTGTAGGTATTTTATGAGGGTGGTGTGGGGTGGGGAGGAGTAGTTCAAAAAATTTCGCGAAAAACCAACTTTGCCTGACGTATGGCGCAACGATTTGCTTAGTGAAAGATGTACATTTTCCACTAGGTCTGAGAAAAAAGGTGCATTTTTGGGATCAAAACGTTGAAAAGTGAGTTACTGGCTTTTAAAGCCAACAAGTACGCATTAATTTACTTGTGTAACCTAAATTTCAAAGTGGCGCCATTTCTCGACCTTTTAATGGCTTTCGATGCACTATACGGCAATACAACGGCCTCTTCCTGTACTTTCAGACTGGCGTGCCAGTTTTGCCCTATTTGGAGTAGAAAATCCGAAAATGTGTTTTTTTGTAACCTAACCTTAATCTCTCAAAGTTACTTGTGTACCCTAATATCTTCAAAGTGGCGCCATTTCTCGAGCTTTCAATGGATTTCGATGCACTATACGGCAATACAACGTTCTCTTCATGTAGATTGCGTTTAATGGATGGAAGTTTCCTGTATTTTGAGTAACAATACCAGAAAATGGCCTTTTTCTAACCTAAGCATAACCTCTAGGTCTCAAATAAAGAAATTATGGGATAGATCTCACACAAGTAAATTATGGGATAGAAAGGCCATTAAAGTCTTCAACTGTCATTTGCCGTTTCAAGAAAACGGCAAAAACACGAGTTACTGGCTTTTAAAGCTAAAGGCACACAAGATCTAGCATGTTTTCACAAAAGGGGGTTTTAGGTTCTAGGGCTCCTTTTGTGGAAACAGCGTAGATCTTGTGTGCCTTTAAGCTTTAAAAGCCAGTTACTCGTGTTTTTGCCGCTTTCTTGAAAGGGCAAATGACAGTTTACGACTTTTCTGGCCTTTCTTTCCAATAATTGATCTGTAGGTATTTTATGAGGGTGGTGTGGGGTGGGGAGGAGTAGTTCAAAAAATTTCGCGAAAAACCAACTTTGCCTGACGTATGGCGCAACGATTTGCTTAGTGAAAGATGTACATTTTCCACTAGGTCTGAGAAAAAAGGTGCATTTTTGGGATCAAAACGTTGAAAAGTGAGTTACTGGCTTTTAAAGCCAACAAGTACGCATTAATTTACTTGTGTAACCTAAATTTCAAAGTGGCGCCATTTCTCGACCTTTTAATGGCTTTCGATGCACTATACGGCAATACAACGGCCTCTTCCTGTACTTTCAGACTGGCGTGCCAGTTTTGCCCTATTTGGAGTAGAAAATCCGAAAATGTGTTTTTTTGTAACCTAACCTTAATCTCTCAAAGTTACTTGTGTACCCTAATATCTTCAAAGTGGCGCCATTTCTCGAGCTTTCAATGGATTTCGATGCACTATACGGCAATACAACGTTCTCTTCATGTAGATTGCGTTTAATGGATGGAAGTTTCCTGTATTTTGAGTAACAATACCAGAAAATGGCCTTTTTCTAACCTAAGCATAACCTCTAGGTCTCAAATAAAGAAATTATGGGATAGATCTCACACAAGTAAATTATGGGATAGAAAGGCCATTAAAGTCTTCAACTGTCATTTGCCGTTTCAAGAAAACGGCAAAAACACGAGTTACTGGCTTTTAAAGCTAAAGGCACACAAGATCTAGCATGTTTTCACAAAAGGGGGTTTTAGGTTCTAGGGCTCCTTTTGTGGAAACAGCGTAGATCTTGTGTGCCTTTAAGCTTTAAAAGCCAGTTACTCGTGTTTTTGCCGCTTTCTTGAAAGGGCAAATGACAGTTTACGACTTTTCTGGCCTTTCTTTCCAATAATTGATCTGTAGGTATTTTATGAGGGTGGTGTGGGGTGGGGAGGAGTAGTTCAAAAAATTTCGCGAAAAACCAACTTTGCCTGACGTATGGCGCAACGATTTGCTTAGTGAAAGATGTACATTTTCCACTAGGTCTGAGAAAAAAGGTGCATTTTTGGGATCAAAACGTTGAAAAGTGAGTTACTGGCTTTTAAAGCCAACAAGTACGCATTAATTTACTTGTGTAACCTAAATTTCAAAGTGGCGCCATTTCTCGACCTTTTAATGGCTTTCGATGCACTATACGGCAATACAACGGCCTCTTCCTGTACTTTCAGACTGGCGTGCCAGTTTTGCCCTATTTGGAGTAGAAAATCCGAAAATGTGTTTTTTTGTAACCTAACCTTAATCTCTCAAAGTTACTTGTGTACCCTAATATCTTCAAAGTGGCGCCATTTCTCGAGCTTTCAATGGATTTCGATGCACTATACGGCAATACAACGTTCTCTTCATGTAGATTGCGTTTAATGGATGGAAGTTTCCTGTATTTTGAGTAACAATACCAGAAAATGGCCTTTTTCTAACCTAAGCATAACCTCTAGGTCTCAAATAAAGAAATTATGGGATAGATCTCACACAAGTAAATTATGGGATAGAAAGGCCATTAAAGTCTTCAACTGTCATTTGCCGTTTCAAGAAAACGGCAAAAACACGAGTTACTGGCTTTTAAAGCTAAAGGCACACAAGATCTAGCATGTTTTCACAAAAGGGGGTTTTAGGTTCTAGGGCTCCTTTTGTGGAAACAGCGTAGATCTTGTGTGCCTTTAAGCTTTAAAAGCCAGTTACTCGTGTTTTTGCCGCTTTCTTGAAAGGGCAAATGACAGTTTACGACTTTTCTGGCCTTTCTTTCCAATAATTGATCTGTAGGTATTTTATGAGGGTGGTGTGGGGTGGGGAGGAGTAGTTCAAAAAATTTCGCGAAAAACCAACTTTGCCTGACGTATGGCGCAACGATTTGCTTAGTGAAAGATGTACATTTTCCACTAGGTCTGAGAAAAAAGGTGCATTTTTGGGATCAAAACGTTGAAAAGTGAGTTACTGGCTTTTAAAGCCAACAAGTACGCATTAATTTACTTGTGTAACCTAAATTTCAAAGTGGCGCCATTTCTCGACCTTTTAATGGCTTTCGATGCACTATACGGCAATACAACGGCCTCTTCCTGTACTTTCAGACTGGCGTGCCAGTTTTGCCCTATTTGGAGTAGAAAATCCGAAAATGTGTTTTTTTGTAACCTAACCTTAATCTCTCAAAGTTACTTGTGTACCCTAATATCTTCAAAGTGGCGCCATTTCTCGAGCTTTCAATGGATTTCGATGCACTATACGGCAATACAACGTTCTCTTCATGTAGATTGCGTTTAATGGATGGAAGTTTCCTGTATTTTGAGTAACAATACCAGAAAATGGCCTTTTTCTAACCTAAGCATAACCTCTAGGTCTCAAATAAAGAAATTATGGGATAGATCTCACACAAGTAAATTATGGGATAGAAAGGCCATTAAAGTCTTCAACTGTCATTTGCCGTTTCAAGAAAACGGCAAAAACACGAGTTACTGGCTTTTAAAGCTAAAGGCACACAAGATCTAGCATGTTTTCACAAAAGGGGGTTTTAGGTTCTAGGGCTCCTTTTGTGGAAACAGCGTAGATCTTGTGTGCCTTTAAGCTTTAAAAGCCAGTTACTCGTGTTTTTGCCGCTTTCTTGAAAGGGCAAATGACAGTTTACGACTTTTCTGGCCTTTCTTTCCAATAATTGATCTGTAGGTATTTTATGAGGGTGGTGTGGGGTGGGGAGGAGTAGTTCAAAAAATTTCGCGAAAAACCAACTTTGCCTGACGTATGGCGCAACGATTTGCTTAGTGAAAGATGTACATTTTCCACTAGGTCTGAGAAAAAAGGTGCATTTTTGGGATCAAAACGTTGAAAAGTGAGTTACTGGCTTTTAAAGCCAACAAGTACGCATTAATTTACTTGTGTAACCTAAATTTCAAAGTGGCGCCATTTCTCGACCTTTTAATGGCTTTCGATGCACTATACGGCAATACAACGGCCTCTTCCTGTACTTTCAGACTGGCGTGCCAGTTTTGCCCTATTTGGAGTAGAAAATCCGAAAATGTGTTTTTTTGTAACCTAACCTTAATCTCTCAAAGTTACTTGTGTACCCTAATATCTTCAAAGTGGCGCCATTTCTCGAGCTTTCAATGGATTTCGATGCACTATACGGCAATACAACGTTCTCTTCATGTAGATTGCGTTTAATGGATGGAAGTTTCCTGTATTTTGAGTAACAATACCAGAAAATGGCCTTTTTCTAACCTAAGCATAACCTCTAGGTCTCAAATAAAGAAATTATGGGATAGATCTCACACAAGTAAATTATGGGATAGAAAGGCCATTAAAGTCTTCAACTGTCATTTGCCGTTTCAAGAAAACGGCAAAAACACGAGTTACTGGCTTTTAAAGCTAAAGGCACACAAGATCTAGCATGTTTTCACAAAAGGGGGTTTTAGGTTCTAGGGCTCCTTTTGTGGAAACAGCGTAGATCTTGTGTGCCTTTAAGCTTTAAAAGCCAGTTACTCGTGTTTTTGCCGCTTTCTTGAAAGGGCAAATGACAGTTTACGACTTTTCTGGCCTTTCTTTCCAATAATTGATCTGTAGGTATTTTATGAGGGTGGTGTGGGGTGGGGAGGAGTAGTTCAAAAAATTTCGCGAAAAACCAACTTTGCCTGACGTATGGCGCAACGATTTCCTTAGTGAAAGATGTACATTTTCCACTAGGTCTGAGAAAAAAGGTGCATTTTTGGGATCAAAACGTTGAAAAGTGAGTTACTGGCTTTTAAAGCCAACAAGTACGCATTAATTTACTTGTGTAACCTAAATTTCAAAGTGGCGCCATTTCTCGACCTTTTAATGGCTTTCGATGCACTATACGGCAATACAACGGCCTCTTCCTGTACTTTCAGACTGGCGTGCCAGTTTTGCCCTATTTGGAGTAGAAAATCCGAAAATGTGTTTTTTTGTAACCTAACCTTAATCTCTCAAAGTTACTTGTGTACCCTAATATCTTCAAAGTGGCGCCATTTCTCGAGCTTTCAATGGATTTCGATGCACTATACGGCAATACAACGTTCTCTTCATGTAGATTGCGTTTAATGGATGGAAGTTTCCTGTATTTTGAGTAACAATACCAGAAAATGGCCTTTTTCTAACCTAAGCATAACCTCTAGGTCTCAAATAAAGAAATTATGGGATAGATCTCACACAAGTAAATTATGGGATAGAAAGGCCATTAAAGTCTTCAACTGTCATTTGCCGTTTCAAGAAAACGGCAAAAACACGAGTTACTGGCTTTTAAAGCTAAAGGCACACAAGATCTAGCATGTTTTCACAAAAGGGGGTTTTAGGTTCTAGGGCTCCTTTTGTGGAAACAGCGTAGATCTTGTGTGCCTTTAAGCTTTAAAAGCCAGTTACTCGTGTTTTTGCCGCTTTCTTGAAAGGGCAAATGACAGTTTACGACTTTTCTGGCCTTTCTTTCCAATAATTGATCTGTAGGTATTTTATGAGGGTGGTGTGGGGTGGGGAGGAGTAGTTCAAAAAATTTCGCGAAAAACCAACTTTGCCTGACGTATGGCGCAACGATTTGCTTAGTGAAAGATGTACATTTTCCACTAGGTCTGAGAAAAAAGGTGCATTTTTGGGATCAAAACGTTGAAAAGTGAGTTACTGGCTTTTAAAGCCAACAAGTACGCATTAATTTACTTGTGTAACCTAAATTTCAAAGTGGCGCCATTTCTCGACCTTTTAATGGCTTTCGATGCACTATACGGCAATACAACGGCCTCTTCCTGTACTTTCAGACTGGCGTGCCAGTTTTGCCCTATTTGGAGTAGAAAATCCGAAAATGTGTTTTTTTGTAACCTAACCTTAATCTCTCAAAGTTACTTGTGTACCCTAATATCTTCAAAGTGGCGCCATTTCTCGAGCTTTCAATGGATTTCGATGCACTATACGGCAATACAACGTTCTCTTCATGTAGATTGCGTTTAATGGATGGAAGTTTCCTGTATTTTGAGTAACAATACCAGAAAATGGCCTTTTTCTAACCTAAGCATAACCTCTAGGTCTCAAATAAAGAAATTATGGGATAGATCTCACACAAGTAAATTATGGGATAGAAAGGCCATTAAAGTCTTCAACTGTCATTTGCCGTTTCAAGAAAACGGCAAAAACACGAGTTACTGGCTTTTAAAGCTAAAGGCACACAAGAATCTTGTGTGCCTTTAAGCTTTAAAAGCCAGTTACTCGTGTTTTTGCCGCTTTCTTGAAAGGGCAAATGACAGTTTACGACTTTTCTGGCCTTTCTTTCCAATAATTGATCTGTAGGTATTTTATGAGGGTGGTGTGGGGTGGGGAGGAGTAGTTCAAAAAATTTCGCGAAAAACCAACTTTGCCTGACGTATGGCGCAACGATTTGCTTAGTGAAAGATGTACATTTTCCACTAGGTCTGAGAAAAAAGGTGCATTTTTGGGATCAAAACGTTGAAAAGTGAGTTACTGGCTTTTAAAGCCAACAAGTACGCATTAATTTACTTGTGTAACCTAAATTTCAAAGTGGCGCCATTTCTCGACCTTTTAATGGCTTTCGATGCACTATACGGCAATACAACGGCCTCTTCCTGTACTTTCAGACTGGCGTGCCAGTTTTGCCCTATTTGGAGTAGAAAATCCGAAAATGTGTTTTTTTGTAACCTAACCTTAATCTCTCAAAGTTACTTGTGTACCCTAATATCTTCAAAGTGGCGCCATTTCTCGAGCTTTCAATGGATTTCGATGCACTATACGGCAATACAACGTTCTCTTCATGTAGATTGCGTTTAATGGATGGAAGTTTCCTGTATTTTGAGTAACAATACCAGAAAATGGCCTTTTTCTAACCTAAGCATAACCTCTAGGTCTCAAATAAAGAAATTATGGGATAGATCTCACACAAGTAAATTATGGGATAGAAAGGCCATTAAAGTCTTCAACTGTCATTTGCCGTTTCAAGAAAACGGCAAAAACACGAGTTACTGGCTTTTAAAGCTAAAGGCACACAAGATCTAGCATGTTTTCACAAAAGGGGGTTTTAGGTTCTAGGGCTCCTTTTGTGGAAACAGCGTAGATCTTGTGTGCCTTTAAGCTTTAAAAGCCAGTTACTCGTGTTTTTGCCGCTTTCTTGAAAGGGCAAATGACAGTTTACGACTTTTCTGGCCTTTCTTTCCAATAATTGATCTGTAGGTATTTTATGAGGGTGGTGTGGGGTGGGGAGGAGTAGTTCAAAAAATTTCGCGAAAAACCAACTTTGCCTGACGTATGGCGCAACGATTTGCTTAGTGAAAGATGTACATTTTCCACTAGGTCTGAGAAAAAAGGTGCATTTTTGGGATCAAAACGTTGAAAAGTGAGTTACTGGCTTTTAAAGCCAACAAGTACGCATTAATTTACTTGTGTAACCTAAATTTCAAAGTGGCGCCATTTCTCGACCTTTTAATGGCTTTCGATGCACTATACGGCAATACAACGGCCTCTTCCTGTACTTTCAGACTGGCGTGCCAGTTTTGCCCTATTTGGAGTAGAAAATCCGAAAATGTGTTTTTTTGTAACCTAACCTTAATCTCTCAAAGTTACTTGTGTACCCTAATATCTTCAAAGTGGCGCCATTTCTCGAGCTTTCAATGGATTTCGATGCACTATACGGCAATACAACGTTCTCTTCATGTAGATTGCGTTTAATGGATGGAAGTTTCCTGTATTTTGAGTAACAATACCAGAAAATGGCCTTTTTCTAACCTAAGCATAACCTCTAGGTCTCAAATAAAGAAATTATGGGATAGATCTCACACAAGTAAATTATGGGATAGAAAGGCCATTAAAGTCTTCAACTGTCATTTGCCGTTTCAAGAAAACGGCAAAAACACGAGTTACTGGCTTTTAAAGCTAAAGGCACACAAGATCTAGCATGTTTTCACAAAAGGGGGTTTTAGGTTCTAGGGCTCCTTTTGTGGAAACAGCGTAGATCTTGTGTGCCTTTAAGCTTTAAAAGCCAGTTACTCGTGTTTTTGCCGCTTTCTTGAAAGGGCAAATGACAGTTTACGACTTTTCTGGCCTTTCTTTCCAATAATTGATCTGTAGGTATTTTATGAGGGTGGTGTGGGGTGGGGAGGAGTAGTTCAAAAAATTTCGCGAAAAACCAACTTTGCCTGACGTATGGCGCAACGATTTGCTTAGTGAAAGATGTACATTTTCCACTAGGTCTGAGAAAAAAGGTGCATTTTTGGGATCAAAACGTTGAAAAGTGAGTTACTGGCTTTTAAAGCCAACAAGTACGCATTAATTTACTTGTGTAACCTAAATTTCAAAGTGGCGCCATTTCTCGACCTTTTAATGGCTTTCGATGCACTATACGGCAATACAACGGCCTCTTCCTGTACTTTCAGACTGGCGTGCCAGTTTTGCCCTATTTGGAGTAGAAAATCCGAAAATGTGTTTTTTTGTAACCTAACCTTAATCTCTCAAAGTTACTTGTGTACCCTAATATCTTCAAAGTGGCGCCATTTCTCGAGCTTTCAATGGATTTCGATGCACTATACGGCAATACAACGTTCTCTTCATGTAGATTGCGTTTAATGGATGGAAGTTTCCTGTATTTTGAGTAACAATACCAGAAAATGGCCTTTTTCTAACCTAAGCATAACCTCTAGGTCTCAAATAAAGAAATTATGGGATAGATCTCACACAAGTAAATTATGGGATAGAAAGGCCATTAAAGTCTTCAACTGTCATTTGCCGTTTCAAGAAAACGGCAAAAACACGAGTTACTGGCTTTTAAAGCTAAAGGCACACAAGATCTAGCATGTTTTCACAAAAGGGGGTTTTAGGTTCTAGGGCTCCTTTTGTGGAAACAGCGTAGATCTTGTGTGCCTTTAAGCTTTAAAAGCCAGTTACTCGTGTTTTTGCCGCTTTCTTGAAAGGGCAAATGACAGTTTACGACTTTTCTGGCCTTTCTTTCCAATAATTGATCTGTAGGTATTTTATGAGGGTGGTGTGGGGTGGGGAGGAGTAGTTCAAAAAATTTCGCGAAAAACCAACTTTGCCTGACGTATGGCGCAACGATTTGCTTAGTGAAAGATGTACATTTTCCACTAGGTCTGAGAAAAAAGGTGCATTTTTGGGATCAAAACGTTGAAAAGTGAGTTACTGGCTTTTAAAGCCAACAAGTACGCATTAATTTACTTGTGTAACCTAAATTTCAAAGTGGCGCCATTTCTCGACCTTTTAATGGCTTTCGATGCACTATACGGCAATACAACGGCCTCTTCCTGTACTTTCAGACTGGCGTGCCAGTTTTGCCCTATTTGGAGTAGAAAATCCGAAAATGTGTTTTTTTGTAACCTAACCTTAATCTCTCAAAGTTACTTGTGTACCCTAATATCTTCAAAGTGGCGCCATTTCTCGAGCTTTCAATGGATTTCGATGCACTATACGGCAATACAACGTTCTCTTCATGTAGATTGCGTTTAATGGATGGAAGTTTCCTGTATTTTGAGTAACAATACCAGAAAATGGCCTTTTTCTAACCTAAGCATAACCTCTAGGTCTCAAATAAAGAAATTATGGGATAGATCTCACACAAGTAAATTATGGGATAGAAAGGCCATTAAAGTCTTCAACTGTCATTTGCCGTTTCAAGAAAACGGCAAAAACACGAGTTACTGGCTTTTAAAGCTAAAGGCACACAAGATCTAGCATGTTTTCACAAAAGGGGGTTTTAGGTTCTAGGGCTCCTTTTGTGGAAACAGCGTAGATCTTGTGTGCCTTTAAGCTTTAAAAGCCAGTTACTCGTGTTTTTGCCGCTTTCTTGAAAGGGCAAATGACAGTTTACGACTTTTCTGGCCTTTCTTTCCAATAATTGATCTGTAGGTATTTTATGAGGGTGGTGTGGGGTGGGGAGGAGTAGTTCAAAAAATTTCGCGAAAAACCAACTTTGCCTGACGTATGGCGCAACGATTTGCTTAGTGAAAGATGTACATTTTCCACTAGGTCTGAGAAAAAAGGTGCATTTTTGGGATCAAAACGTTGAAAAGTGAGTTACTGGCTTTTAAAGCCAACAAGTACGCATTAATTTACTTGTGTAACCTAAATTTCAAAGTGGCGCCATTTCTCGACCTTTTAATGGCTTTCGATGCACTATACGGCAATACAACGGCCTCTTCCTGTACTTTCAGACTGGCGTGCCAGTTTTGCCCTATTTGGAGTAGAAAATCCGAAAATGTGTTTTTTTGTAACCTAACCTTAATCTCTCAAAGTTACTTGTGTACCCTAATATCTTCAAAGTGGCGCCATTTCTCGAGCTTTCAATGGATTTCGATGCACTATACGGCAATACAACGTTCTCTTCATGTAGATTGCGTTTAATGGATGGAAGTTTCCTGTATTTTGAGTAACAATACCAGAAAATGGCCTTTTTCTAACCTAAGCATAACCTCTAGGTCTCAAATAAAGAAATTATGGGATAGATCTCACACAAGTAAATTATGGGATAGAAAGGCCATTAAAGTCTTCAACTGTCATTTGCCGTTTCAAGAAAACGGCAAAAACACGAGTTACTGGCTTTTAAAGCTAAAGGCACACAAGATCTAGCATGTTTTCACAAAAGGGGGTTTTAGGTTCTAGGGCTCCTTTTGTGGAAACAGCGTAGATCTTGTGTGCCTTTAAGCTTTAAAAGCCAGTTACTCGTGTTTTTGCCGCTTTCTTGAAAGGGCAAATGACAGTTTACGACTTTTCTGGCCTTTCTTTCCAATAATTGATCTGTAGGTATTTTATGAGGGTGGTGTGGGGTGGGGAGGAGTAGTTCAAAAAATTTCGCGAAAAACCAACTTTGCCTGACGTATGGCGCAACGATTTGCTTAGTGAAAGATGTACATTTTCCACTAGGTCTGAGAAAAAAGGTGCATTTTTGGGATCAAAACGTTGAAAAGTGAGTTACTGGCTTTTAAAGCCAACAAGTACGCATTAATTTACTTGTGTAACCTAAATTTCAAAGTGGCGCCATTTCTCGACCTTTTAATGGCTTTCGATGCACTATACGGCAATACAACGGCCTCTTCCTGTACTTTCAGACTGGCGTGCCAGTTTTGCCCTATTTGGAGTAGAAAATCCGAAAATGTGTTTTTTTGTAACCTAACCTTAATCTCTCAAAGTTACTTGTGTACCCTAATATCTTCAAAGTGGCGCCATTTCTCGAGCTTTCAATGGATTTCGATGCACTATACGGCAATACAACGTTCTCTTCATGTAGATTGCGTTTAATGGATGGAAGTTTCCTGTATTTTGAGTAACAATACCAGAAAATGGCCTTTTTCTAACCTAAGCATAACCTCTAGGTCTCAAATAAAGAAATTATGGGATAGATCTCACACAAGTAAATTATGGGATAGAAAGGCCATTAAAGTCTTCAACTGTCATTTGCCGTTTCAAGAAAACGGCAAAAACACGAGTTACTGGCTTTTAAAGCTAAAGGCACACAAGATCTAGCATGTTTTCACAAAAGGGGGTTTTAGGTTCTAGGGCTCCTTTTGTGGAAACAGCGTAGATCTTGTGTGCCTTTAAGCTTTAAAAGCCAGTTACTCGTGTTTTTGCCGCTTTCTTGAAAGGGCAAATGACAGTTTACGACTTTTCTGGCCTTTCTTTCCAATAATTGATCTGTAGGTATTTTATGAGGGTGGTGTGGGGTGGGGAGGAGTAGTTCAAAAAATTTCGCGAAAAACCAACTTTGCCTGACGTATGGCGCAACGATTTGCTTAGTGAAAGATGTACATTTTCCACTAGGTCTGAGAAAAAAGGTGCATTTTTGGGATCAAAACGTTGAAAAGTGAGTTACTGGCTTTTAAAGCCAACAAGTACGCATTAATTTACTTGTGTAACCTAAATTTCAAAGTGGCGCCATTTCTCGACCTTTTAATGGCTTTCGATGCACTATACGGCAATACAACGGCCTCTTCCTGTACTTTCAGACTGGCGTGCCAGTTTTGCCCTATTTGGAGTAGAAAATCCGAAAATGTGTTTTTTTGTAACCTAACCTTAATCTCTCAAAGTTACTTGTGTACCCTAATATCTTCAAAGTGGCGCCATTTCTCGAGCTTTCAATGGATTTCGATGCACTATACGGCAATACAACGTTCTCTTCATGTAGATTGCGTTTAATGGATGGAAGTTTCCTGTATTTTGAGTAACAATACCAGAAAATGGCCTTTTTCTAACCTAAGCATAACCTCTAGGTCTCAAATAAAGAAATTATGGGATAGATCTCACACAAGTAAATTATGGGATAGAAAGGCCATTAAAGTCTTCAACTGTCATTTGCCGTTTCAAGAAAACGGCAAAAACACGAGTTACTGGCTTTTAAAGCTAAAGGCACACAAGATCTAGCATGTTTTCACAAAAGGGGGTTTTAGGTTCTAGGGCTCCTTTTGTGGAAACAGCGTAGATCTTGTGTGCCTTTAAGCTTTAAAAGCCAGTTACTCGTGTTTTTGCCGCTTTCTTGAAAGGGCAAATGACAGTTTACGACTTTTCTGGCCTTTCTTTCCAATAATTGATCTGTAGGTATTTTATGAGGGTGGTGTGGGGTGGGGAGGAGTAGTTCAAAAAATTTCGCGAAAAACCAACTTTGCCTGACGTATGGCGCAACGATTTGCTTAGTGAAAGATGTACATTTTCCACTAGGTCTGAGAAAAAAGGTGCATTTTTGGGATCAAAACGTTGAAAAGTGAGTTACTGGCTTTTAAAGCCAACAAGTACGCATTAATTTACTTGTGTAACCTAAATTTCAAAGTGGCGCCATTTCTCGACCTTTTAATGGCTTTCGATGCACTATACGGCAATACAACGGCCTCTTCCTGTACTTTCAGACTGGCGTGCCAGTTTTGCCCTATTTGGAGTAGAAAATCCGAAAATGTGTTTTTTTGTAACCTAACCTTAATCTCTCAAAGTTACTTGTGTACCCTAATATCTTCAAAGTGGCGCCATTTCTCGAGCTTTCAATGGATTTCGATGCACTATACGGCAATACAACGTTCTCTTCATGTAGATTGCGTTTAATGGATGGAAGTTTCCTGTATTTTGAGTAACAATACCAGAAAATGGCCTTTTTCTAACCTAAGCATAACCTCTAGGTCTCAAATAAAGAAATTATGGGATAGATCTCACACAAGTAAATTATGGGATAGAAAGGCCATTAAAGTCTTCAACTGTCATTTGCCGTTTCAAGAAAACGGCAAAAACACGAGTTACTGGCTTTTAAAGCTAAAGGCACACAAGATCTAGCATGTTTTCACAAAAGGGGGTTTTAGGTTCTAGGGCTCCTTTTGTGGAAACAGCGTAGATCTTGTGTGCCTTTAAGCTTTAAAAGCCAGTTACTCGTGTTTTTGCCGCTTTCTTGAAAGGGCAAATGACAGTTTACGACTTTTCTGGCCTTTCTTTCCAATAATTGATCTGTAGGTATTTTATGAGGGTGGTGTGGGGTGGGGAGGAGTAGTTCAAAAAATTTCGCGAAAAACCAACTTTGCCTGACGTATGGCGCAACGATTTGCTTAGTGAAAGATGTACATTTTCCACTAGGTCTGAGAAAAAAGGTGCATTTTTGGGATCAAAACGTTGAAAAGTGAGTTACTGGCTTTTAAAGCCAACAAGTACGCATTAATTTACTTGTGTAACCTAAATTTCAAAGTGGCGCCATTTCTCGACCTTTTAATGGCTTTCGATGCACTATACGGCAATACAACGGCCTCTTCCTGTACTTTCAGACTGGCGTGCCAGTTTTGCCCTATTTGGAGTAGAAAATCCGAAAATGTGTTTTTTTGTAACCTAACCTTAATCTCTCAAAGTTACTTGTGTACCCTAATATCTTCAAAGTGGCGCCATTTCTCGAGCTTTCAATGGATTTCGATGCACTATACGGCAATACAACGTTCTCTTCATGTAGATTGCGTTTAATGGATGGAAGTTTCCTGTATTTTGAGTAACAATACCAGAAAATGGCCTTTTTCTAACCTAAGCATAACCTCTAGGTCTCAAATAAAGAAATTATGGGATAGATCTCACACAAGTAAATTATGGGATAGAAAGGCCATTAAAGTCTTCAACTGTCATTTGCCGTTTCAAGAAAACGGCAAAAACACGAGTTACTGGCTTTTAAAGCTAAAGGCACACAAGATCTAGCATGTTTTCACAAAAGGGGGTTTTAGGTTCTAGGGCTCCTTTTGTGGAAACAGCGTAGATCTTGTGTGCCTTTAAGCTTTAAAAGCCAGTTACTCGTGTTTTTGCCGCTTTCTTGAAAGGGCAAATGACAGTTTACGACTTTTCTGGCCTTTCTTTCCAATAATTGATCTGTAGGTATTTTATGAGGGTGGTGTGGGGTGGGGAGGAGTAGTTCAAAAAATTTCGCGAAAAACCAACTTTGCCTGACGTATGGCGCAACGATTTGCTTAGTGAAAGATGTACATTTTCCACTAGGTCTGAGAAAAAAGGTGCATTTTTGGGATCAAAACGTTGAAAAGTGAGTTACTGGCTTTTAAAGCCAACAAGTACGCATTAATTTACTTGTGTAACCTAAATTTCAAAGTGGCGCCATTTCTCGACCTTTTAATGGCTTTCGATGCACTATACGGCAATACAACGGCCTCTTCCTGTACTTTCAGACTGGCGTGCCAGTTTTGCCCTATTTGGAGTAGAAAATCCGAAAATGTGTTTTTTTGTAACCTAACCTTAATCTCTCAAAGTTACTTGTGTACCCTAATATCTTCAAAGTGGCGCCATTTCTCGAGCTTTCAATGGATTTCGATGCACTATACGGCAATACAACGTTCTCTTCATGTAGATTGCGTTTAATGGATGGAAGTTTCCTGTATTTTGAGTAACAATACCAGAAAATGGCCTTTTTCTAACCTAAGCATAACCTCTAGGTCTCAAATAAAGAAATTATGGGATAGATCTCACACAAGTAAATTATGGGATAGAAAGGCCATTAAAGTCTTCAACTGTCATTTGCCGTTTCAAGAAAACGGCAAAAACACGAGTTACTGGCTTTTAAAGCTAAAGGCACACAAGATCTAGCATGTTTTCACAAAAGGGGGTTTTAGGTTCTAGGGCTCCTTTTGTGGAAACAGCGTAGATCTTGTGTGCCTTTAAGCTTTAAAAGCCAGTTACTCGTGTTTTTGCCGCTTTCTTGAAAGGGCAAATGACAGTTTACGACTTTTCTGGCCTTTCTTTCCAATAATTGATCTGTAGGTATTTTATGAGGGTGGTGTGGGGTGGGGAGGAGTAGTTCAAAAAATTTCGCGAAAAACCAACTTTGCCTGACGTATGGCGCAACGATTTGCTTAGTGAAAGATGTACATTTTCCACTAGGTCTGAGAAAAAAGGTGCATTTTTGGGATCAAAACGTTGAAAAGTGAGTTACTGGCTTTTAAAGCCAACAAGTACGCATTAATTTACTTGTGTAACCTAAATTTCAAAGTGGCGCCATTTCTCGACCTTTTAATGGCTTTCGATGCACTATACGGCAATACAACGGCCTCTTCCTGTACTTTCAGACTGGCGTGCCAGTTTTGCCCTATTTGGAGTAGAAAATCCGAAAATGTGTTTTTTTGTAACCTAACCTTAATCTCTCAAAGTTACTTGTGTACCCTAATATCTTCAAAGTGGCGCCATTTCTCGAGCTTTCAATGGATTTCGATGCACTATACGGCAATACAACGTTCTCTTCATGTAGATTGCGTTTAATGGATGGAAGTTTCCTGTATTTTGAGTAACAATACCAGAAAATGGCCTTTTTCTAACCTAAGCATAACCTCTAGGTCTCAAATAAAGAAATTATGGGATAGATCTCACACAAGTAAATTATGGGATAGAAAGGCCATTAAAGTCTTCAACTGTCATTTGCCGTTTCAAGAAAACGGCAAAAACACGAGTTACTGGCTTTTAAAGCTAAAGGCACACAAGATCTAGCATGTTTTCACAAAAGGGGGTTTTAGGTTCTAGGGCTCCTTTTGTGGAAACAGCGTAGATCTTGTGTGCCTTTAAGCTTTAAAAGCCAGTTACTCGTGTTTTTGCCGCTTTCTTGAAAGGGCAAATGACAGTTTACGACTTTTCTGGCCTTTCTTTCCAATAATTGATCTGTAGGTATTTTATGAGGGTGGTGTGGGGTGGGGAGGAGTAGTTCAAAAAATTTCGCGAAAAACCAACTTTGCCTGACGTATGGCGCAACGATTTGCTTAGTGAAAGATGTACATTTTCCACTAGGTCTGAGAAAAAAGGTGCATTTTTGGGATCAAAACGTTGAAAAGTGAGTTACTGGCTTTTAAAGCCAACAAGTACGCATTAATTTACTTGTGTAACCTAAATTTCAAAGTGGCGCCATTTCTCGACCTTTTAATGGCTTTCGATGCACTATACGGCAATACAACGGCCTCTTCCTGTACTTTCAGACTGGCGTGCCAGTTTTGCCCTATTTGGAGTAGAAAATCCGAAAATGTGTTTTTTTGTAACCTAACCTTAATCTCTCAAAGTTACTTGTGTACCCTAATATCTTCAAAGTGGCGCCATTTCTCGAGCTTTCAATGGATTTCGATGCACTATACGGCAATACAACGTTCTCTTCATGTAGATTGCGTTTAATGGATGGAAGTTTCCTGTATTTTGAGTAACAATACCAGAAAATGGCCTTTTTCTAACCTAAGCATAACCTCTAGGTCTCAAATAAAGAAATTATGGGATAGATCTCACACAAGTAAATTATGGGATAGAAAGGCCATTAAAGTCTTCAACTGTCATTTGCCGTTTCAAGAAAACGGCAAAAACACGAGTTACTGGCTTTTAAAGCTAAAGGCACACAAGATCTAGCATGTTTTCACAAAAGGGGGTTTTAGGTTCTAGGGCTCCTTTTGTGGAAACAGCGTAGATCTTGTGTGCCTTTAAGCTTTAAAAGCCAGTTACTCGTGTTTTTGCCGCTTTCTTGAAAGGGCAAATGACAGTTTACGACTTTTCTGGCCTTTCTTTCCAATAATTGATCTGT
The DNA here is from genome assembly GCA_030867875.1 of Actinernus sp. WN-2022. Taxonomy (NCBI): domain Eukaryota; kingdom Metazoa; phylum Cnidaria; class Anthozoa; order Actiniaria; family Actinernidae; genus Actinernus; species Actinernus sp. WN-2022. Next base: position 84,148,870 of record JAOWCC010001634.1, on the reverse strand, counting down.
AGGTATTTTATGAGGGTGGTGTGGGGTGGGGAGGAGTAGTTCAAAAAATTTCGCGAAAAACCAACTTTGCCTGACGTATGGCGCAACGATTTGCTTAGTGAAAGATGTACATTTTCCACTAGGTCTGAGAAAAAAGGTGCATTTTTGGGATCAAAACGTTGAAAAGTGAGTTACTGGCTTTTAAAGCCAACAAGTACGCATTAATTTACTTGTGTAACCTAAATTTCAAAGTGGCGCCATTTCTCGACCTTTTAATGGCTTTCGATGCACTATACGGCAATACAACGGCCTCTTCCTGTACTTTCAGACTGGCGTGCCAGTTTTGCCCTATTTGGAGTAGAAAATCCGAAAATGTGTTTTTTTGTAACCTAACCTTAATCTCTCAAAGTTACTTGTGTACCCTAATATCTTCAAAGTGGCGCCATTTCTCGAGCTTTCAATGGATTTCGATGCACTATACGGCAATACAACGTTCTCTTCATGTAGATTGCGTTTAATGGATGGAAGTTTCCTGTATTTTGAGTAACAATACCAGAAAATGGCCTTTTTCTAACCTAAGCATAACCTCTAGGTCTCAAATAAAGAAATTATGGGATAGATCTCACACAAGTAAATTATGGGATAGAAAGGCCATTAAAGTCTTCAACTGTCATTTGCCGTTTCAAGAAAACGGCAAAAACACGAGTTACTGGCTTTTAAAGCTAAAGGCACACAAGATCTAGCATGTTTTCACAAAAGGGGGTTTTAGGTTCTAGGGCTCCTTTTGTGGAAACAGCGTAGATCTTGTGTGCCTTTAAGCTTTAAAAGCCAGTTACTCGTGTTTTTGCCGCTTTCTTGAAAGGGCAAATGACAGTTTACGACTTTTCTGGCCTTTCTTTCCAATAATTGATCTGTAGGTATTTTATGAGGGTGGTGTGGGGTGGGGAGGAGTAGTTCAAAAAATTTCGCGAAAAACCAACTTTGCCTGACGTATGGCGCAACGATTTGCTTAGTGAAAGATGTACATTTTCCACTAGGTCTGAGAAAAAAGGTGCATTTTTGGGATCAAAACGTTGAAAAGTGAGTTACTGGCTTTTAAAGCCAACAAGTACGCATTAATTTACTTGTGTAACCTAAATTTCAAAGTGGCGCCATTTCTCGACCTTTTAATGGCTTTCGATGCACTATACGGCAATACAACGGCCTCTTCCTGTACTTTCAGACTGGCGTGCCAGTTTTGCCCTATTTGGAGTAGAAAATCCGAAAATGTGTTTTTTTGTAACCTAACCTTAATCTCTCAAAGTTACTTGTGTACCCTAATATCTTCAAAGTGGCGCCATTTCTCGAGCTTTCAATGGATTTCGATGCACTATACGGCAATACAACGTTCTCTTCATGTAGATTGCGTTTAATGGATGGAAGTTTCCTGTATTTTGAGTAACAATACCAGAAAATGGCCTTTTTCTAACCTAAGCATAACCTCTAGGTCTCAAATAAAGAAATTATGGGATAGATCTCACACAAGTAAATTATGGGATAGAAAGGCCATTAAAGTCTTCAACTGTCATTTGCCGTTTCAAGAAAACGGCAAAAACACGAGTTACTGGCTTTTAAAGCTAAAGGCACACAAGATCTAGCATGTTTTCACAAAAGGGGGTTTTAGGTTCTAGGGCTCCTTTTGTGGAAACAGCGTAGATCTTGTGTGCCTTTAAGCTTTAAAAGCCAGTTACTCGTGTTTTTGCCGCTTTCTTGAAAGGGCAAATGACAGTTTACGACTTTTCTGGCCTTTCTTTCCAATAATTGATCTGTAGGTATTTTATGAGGGTGGTGTGGGGTGGGGAGGAGTAGTTCAAAAAATTTCGCGAAAAACCAACTTTGCCTGACGTATGGCGCAACGATTTGCTTAGTGAAAGATGTACATTTTCCACTAGGTCTGAGAAAAAAGGTGCATTTTTGGGATCAAAACGTTGAAAAGTGAGTTACTGGCTTTTAAAGCCAACAAGTACGCATTAATTTACTTGTGTAACCTAAATTTCAAAGTGGCGCCATTTCTCGACCTTTTAATGGCTTTCGATGCACTATACGGCAATACAACGGCCTCTTCCTGTACTTTCAGACTGGCGTGCCAGTTTTGCCCTATTTGGAGTAGAAAATCCGAAAATGTGTTTTTTTGTAACCTAACCTTAATCTCTCAAAGTTACTTGTGTACCCTAATATCTTCAAAGTGGCGCCATTTCTCGAGCTTTCAATGGATTTCGATGCACTATACGGCAATACAACGTTCTCTTCATGTAGATTGCGTTTAATGGATGGAAGTTTCCTGTATTTTGAGTAACAATACCAGAAAATGGCCTTTTTCTAACCTAAGCATAACCTCTAGGTCTCAAATAAAGAAATTATGGGATAGATCTCACACAAGTAAATTATGGGATAGAAAGGCCATTAAAGTCTTCAACTGTCATTTGCCGTTTCAAGAAAACGGCAAAAACACGAGTTACTGGCTTTTAAAGCTAAAGGCACACAAGATCTAGCATGTTTTCACAAAAGGGGGTTTTAGGTTCTAGGGCTCCTTTTGTGGAAACAGCGTAGATCTTGTGTGCCTTTAAGCTTTAAAAGCCAGTTACTCGTGTTTTTGCCGCTTTCTTGAAAGGGCAAATGACAGTTTACGACTTTTCTGGCCTTTCTTTCCAATAATTGATCTGTAGGTATTTTATGAGGGTGGTGTGGGGTGGGGAGGAGTAGTTCAAAAAATTTCGCGAAAAACCAACTTTGCCTGACGTATGGCGCAACGATTTGCTTAGTGAAAGATGTACATTTTCCACTAGGTCTGAGAAAAAAGGTGCATTTTTGGGATCAAAACGTTGAAAAGTGAGTTACTGGCTTTTAAAGCCAACAAGTACGCATTAATTTACTTGTGTAACCTAAATTTCAAAGTGGCGCCATTTCTCGACCTTTTAATGGCTTTCGATGCACTATACGGCAATACAACGGCCTCTTCCTGTACTTTCAGACTGGCGTGCCAGTTTTGCCCTATTTGGAGTAGAAAATCCGAAAATGTGTTTTTTTGTAACCTAACCTTAATCTCTCAAAGTTACTTGTGTACCCTAATATCTTCAAAGTGGCGCCATTTCTCGAGCTTTCAATGGATTTCGATGCACTATACGGCAATACAACGTTCTCTTCATGTAGATTGCGTTTAATGGATGGAAGTTTCCTGTATTTTGAGTAACAATACCAGAAAATGGCCTTTTTCTAACCTAAGCATAACCTCTAGGTCTCAAATAAAGAAATTATGGGATAGATCTCACACAAGTAAATTATGGGATAGAAAGGCCATTAAAGTCTTCAACTGTCATTTGCCGTTTCAAGAAAACGGCAAAAACACGAGTTACTGGCTTTTAAAGCTAAAGGCACACAAGATCTAGCATGTTTTCACAAAAGGGGGTTTTAGGTTCTAGGGCTCCTTTTGTGGAAACAGCGTAGATCTTGTGTGCCTTTAAGCTTTAAAAGCCAGTTACTCGTGTTTTTGCCGCTTTCTTGAAAGGGCAAATGACAGTTTACGACTTTTCTGGCCTTTCTTTCCAATAATTGATCTGTAGGTATTTTATGAGGGTGGTGTGGGGTGGGGAGGAGTAGTTCAAAAAATTTCGCGAAAAACCAACTTTGCCTGACGTATGGCGCAACGATTTGCTTAGTGAAAGATGTACATTTTCCACTAGGTCTGAGAAAAAAGGTGCATTTTTGGGATCAAAACGTTGAAAAGTGAGTTACTGGCTTTTAAAGCCAACAAGTACGCATTAATTTACTTGTGTAACCTAAATTTCAAAGTGGCGCCATTTCTCGACCTTTTAATGGCTTTCGATGCACTATACGGCAATACAACGGCCTCTTCCTGTACTTTCAGACTGGCGTGCCAGTTTTGCCCTATTTGGAGTAGAAAATCCGAAAATGTGTTTTTTTGTAACCTAACCTTAATCTCTCAAAGTTACTTGTGTACCCTAATATCTTCAAAGTGGCGCCATTTCTCGAGCTTTCAATGGATTTCGATGCACTATACGGCAATACAACGTTCTCTTCATGTAGATTGCGTTTAATGGATGGAAGTTTCCTGTATTTTGAGTAACAATACCAGAAAATGGCCTTTTTCTAACCTAAGCATAACCTCTAGGTCTCAAATAAAGAAATTATGGGATAGATCTCACACAAGTAAATTATGGGATAGAAAGGCCATTAAAGTCTTCAACTGTCATTTGCCGTTTCAAGAAAACGGCAAAAACACGAGTTACTGGCTTTTAAAGCTAAAGGCACACAAGATCTAGCATGTTTTCACAAAAGGGGGTTTTAGGTTCTAGGGCTCCTTTTGTGGAAACAGCGTAGATCTTGTGTGCCTTTAAGCTTTAAAAGCCAGTTACTCGTGTTTTTGCCGCTTTCTTGAAAGGGCAAATGACAGTTTACGACTTTTCTGGCCTTTCTTTCCAATAATTGATCTGTAGGTATTTTATGAGGGTGGTGTGGGGTGGGGAGGAGTAGTTCAAAAAATTTCGCGAAAAACCAACTTTGCCTGACGTATGGCGCAACGATTTCCTTAGTGAAAGATGTACATTTTCCACTAGGTCTGAGAAAAAAGGTGCATTTTTGGGATCAAAACGTTGAAAAGTGAGTTACTGGCTTTTAAAGCCAACAAGTACGCATTAATTTACTTGTGTAACCTAAATTTCAAAGTGGCGCCATTTCTCGACCTTTTAATGGCTTTCGATGCACTATACGGCAATACAACGGCCTCTTCCTGTACTTTCAGACTGGCGTGCCAGTTTTGCCCTATTTGGAGTAGAAAATCCGAAAATGTGTTTTTTTGTAACCTAACCTTAATCTCTCAAAGTTACTTGTGTACCCTAATATCTTCAAAGTGGCGCCATTTCTCGAGCTTTCAATGGATTTCGATGCACTATACGGCAATACAACGTTCTCTTCATGTAGATTGCGTTTAATGGATGGAAGTTTCCTGTATTTTGAGTAACAATACCAGAAAATGGCCTTTTTCTAACCTAAGCATAACCTCTAGGTCTCAAATAAAGAAATTATGGGATAGATCTCACACAAGTAAATTATGGGATAGAAAGGCCATTAAAGTCTTCAACTGTCATTTGCCGTTTCAAGAAAACGGCAAAAACACGAGTTACTGGCTTTTAAAGCTAAAGGCACACAAGATCTAGCATGTTTTCACAAAAGGGGGTTTTAGGTTCTAGGGCTCCTTTTGTGGAAACAGCGTAGATCTTGTGTGCCTTTAAGCTTTAAAAGCCAGTTACTCGTGTTTTTGCCGCTTTCTTGAAAGGGCAAATGACAGTTTACGACTTTTCTGGCCTTTCTTTCCAATAATTGATCTGTAGGTATTTTATGAGGGTGGTGTGGGGTGGGGAGGAGTAGTTCAAAAAATTTCGCGAAAAACCAACTTTGCCTGACGTATGGCGCAACGATTTGCTTAGTGAAAGATGTACATTTTCCACTAGGTCTGAGAAAAAAGGTGCATTTTTGGGATCAAAACGTTGAAAAGTGAGTTACTGGCTTTTAAAGCCAACAAGTACGCATTAATTTACTTGTGTAACCTAAATTTCAAAGTGGCGCCATTTCTCGACCTTTTAATGGCTTTCGATGCACTATACGGCAATACAACGGCCTCTTCCTGTACTTTCAGACTGGCGTGCCAGTTTTGCCCTATTTGGAGTAGAAAATCCGAAAATGTGTTTTTTTGTAACCTAACCTTAATCTCTCAAAGTTACTTGTGTACCCTAATATCTTCAAAGTGGCGCCATTTCTCGAGCTTTCAATGGATTTCGATGCACTATACGGCAATACAACGTTCTCTTCATGTAGATTGCGTTTAATGGATGGAAGTTTCCTGTATTTTGAGTAACAATACCAGAAAATGGCCTTTTTCTAACCTAAGCATAACCTCTAGGTCTCAAATAAAGAAATTATGGGATAGATCTCACACAAGTAAATTATGGGATAGAAAGGCCATTAAAGTCTTCAACTGTCATTTGCCGTTTCAAGAAAACGGCAAAAACACGAGTTACTGGCTTTTAAAGCTAAAGGCACACAAGAATCTTGTGTGCCTTTAGCTTTAAAAGCCAGTTACTCGTGTTTTTGCCGTTTTCTTGAAACGGCAAATGACAGTTGAAGACTTTAATGGCCTTTCTTTCCAATAATTGATCTGTAGGTATTTTATGAGGGTGGTGTGGGGTGGGGAGGAGTAGTTCAAAAAATTTCGCGAAAAACCAACTTTGCCTGACGTATGGCGCAACGATTTGCTTAGTGAAAGATGTACATTTTCCACTAGGTCTGAGAAAAAAGGTGCATTTTTGGGATCAAAACGTTGAAAAGTGAGTTACTGGCTTTTAAAGCCAACAAGTACGCATTAATTTACTTGTGTAACCTAAATTTCAAAGTGGCGCCATTTCTCGACCTTTTAATGGCTTTCGATGCACTATACGGCAATACAACGGCCTCTTCCTGTACTTTCAGACTGGCGTGCCAGTTTTGCCCTATTTGGAGTAGAAAATCCGAAAATGTGTTTTTTTGTAACCTAACCTTAATCTCTCAAAGTTACTTGTGTACCCTAATATCTTCAAAGTGGCGCCATTTCTCGAGCTTTCAATGGATTTCGATGCACTATACGGCAATACAACGTTCTCTTCATGTAGATTGCGTTTAATGGATGGAAGTTTCCTGTATTTTGAGTAACAATACCAGAAAATGGCCTTTTTCTAACCTAAGCATAACCTCTAGGTCTCAAATAAAGAAATTATGGGATAGATCTCACACAAGTAAATTATGGGATAGAAAGGCCATTAAAGTCTTCAACTGTCATTTGCCGTTTCAAGAAAACGGCAAAAACACGAGTTACTGGCTTTTAAAGCTAAAGGCACACAAGATCTAGCATGTTTTCACAAAAGGGGGTTTTAGGTTCTAGGGCTCCTTTTGTGGAAACAGCGTAGATCTTGTGTGCCTTTAAGCTTTAAAAGCCAGTTACTCGTGTTTTTGCCGCTTTCTTGAAAGGGCAAATGACAGTTTACGACTTTTCTGGCCTTTCTTTCCAATAATTGATCTGTAGGTATTTTATGAGGGTGGTGTGGGGTGGGGAGGAGTAGTTCAAAAAATTTCGCGAAAAACCAACTTTGCCTGACGTATGGCGCAACGATTTGCTTAGTGAAAGATGTACATTTTCCACTAGGTCTGAGAAAAAAGGTGCATTTTTGGGATCAAAACGTTGAAAAGTGAGTTACTGGCTTTTAAAGCCAACAAGTACGCATTAATTTACTTGTGTAACCTAAATTTCAAAGTGGCGCCATTTCTCGACCTTTTAATGGCTTTCGATGCACTATACGGCAATACAACGGCCTCTTCCTGTACTTTCAGACTGGCGTGCCAGTTTTGCCCTATTTGGAGTAGAAAATCCGAAAATGTGTTTTTTTGTAACCTAACCTTAATCTCTCAAAGTTACTTGTGTACCCTAATATCTTCAAAGTGGCGCCATTTCTCGAGCTTTCAATGGATTTCGATGCACTATACGGCAATACAACGTTCTCTTCATGTAGATTGCGTTTAATGGATGGAAGTTTCCTGTATTTTGAGTAACAATACCAGAAAATGGCCTTTTTCTAACCTAAGCATAACCTCTAGGTCTCAAATAAAGAAATTATGGGATAGATCTCACACAAGTAAATTATGGGATAGAAAGGCCATTAAAGTCTTCAACTGTCATTTGCCGTTTCAAGAAAACGGCAAAAACACGAGTTACTGGCTTTTAAAGCTAAAGGCACACAAGATCTAGCATGTTTTCACAAAAGGGGGTTTTAGGTTCTAGGGCTCCTTTTGTGGAAACAGCGTAGATCTTGTGTGCCTTTAAGCTTTAAAAGCCAGTTACTCGTGTTTTTGCCGCTTTCTTGAAAGGGCAAATGACAGTTTACGACTTTTCTGGCCTTTCTTTCCAATAATTGATCTGTAGGTATTTTATGAGGGTGGTGTGGGGTGGGGAGGAGTAGTTCAAAAAATTTCGCGAAAAACCAACTTTGCCTGACGTATGGCGCAACGATTTGCTTAGTGAAAGATGTACATTTTCCACTAGGTCTGAGAAAAAAGGTGCATTTTTGGGATCAAAACGTTGAAAAGTGAGTTACTGGCTTTTAAAGCCAACAAGTACGCATTAATTTACTTGTGTAACCTAAATTTCAAAGTGGCGCCATTTCTCGACCTTTTAATGGCTTTCGATGCACTATACGGCAATACAACGGCCTCTTCCTGTACTTTCAGACTGGCGTGCCAGTTTTGCCCTATTTGGAGTAGAAAATCCGAAAATGTGTTTTTTTGTAACCTAACCTTAATCTCTCAAAGTTACTTGTGTACCCTAATATCTTCAAAGTGGCGCCATTTCTCGAGCTTTCAATGGATTTCGATGCACTATACGGCAATACAACGTTCTCTTCATGTAGATTGCGTTTAATGGATGGAAGTTTCCTGTATTTTGAGTAACAATACCAGAAAATGGCCTTTTTCTAACCTAAGCATAACCTCTAGGTCTCAAATAAAGAAATTATGGGATAGATCTCACACAAGTAAATTATGGGATAGAAAGGCCATTAAAGTCTTCAACTGTCATTTGCCGTTTCAAGAAAACGGCAAAAACACGAGTTACTGGCTTTTAAAGCTAAAGGCACACAAGATCTAGCATGTTTTCACAAAAGGGGGTTTTAGGTTCTAGGGCTCCTTTTGTGGAAACAGCGTAGATCTTGTGTGCCTTTAAGCTTTAAAAGCCAGTTACTCGTGTTTTTGCCGCTTTCTTGAAAGGGCAAATGACAGTTTACGACTTTTCTGGCCTTTCTTTCCAATAATTGATCTGTAGGTATTTTATGAGGGTGGTGTGGGGTGGGGAGGAGTAGTTCAAAAAATTTCGCGAAAAACCAACTTTGCCTGACGTATGGCGCAACGATTTCCTTAGTGAAAGATGTACATTTTCCACTAGGTCTGAGAAAAAAGGTGCATTTTTGGGATCAAAACGTTGAAAAGTGAGTTACTGGCTTTTAAAGCCAACAAGTACGCATTAATTTACTTGTGTAACCTAAATTTCAAAGTGGCGCCATTTCTCGACCTTTTAATGGCTTTCGATGCACTATACGGCAATACAACGGCCTCTTCCTGTACTTTCAGACTGGCGTGCCAGTTTTGCCCTATTTGGAGTAGAAAATCCGAAAATGTGTTTTTTTGTAACCTAACCTTAATCTCTCAAAGTTACTTGTGTACCCTAATATCTTCAAAGTGGCGCCATTTCTCGAGCTTTCAATGGATTTCGATGCACTATACGGCAATACAACGTTCTCTTCATGTAGATTGCGTTTAATGGATGGAAGTTTCCTGTATTTTGAGTAACAATACCAGAAAATGGCCTTTTTCTAACCTAAGCATAACCTCTAGGTCTCAAATAAAGAAATTATGGGATAGATCTCACACAAGTAAATTATGGGATAGAAAGGCCATTAAAGTCTTCAACTGTCATTTGCCGTTTCAAGAAAACGGCAAAAACACGAGTTACTGGCTTTTAAAGCTAAAGGCACACAAGATCTAGCATGTTTTCACAAAAGGGGGTTTTAGGTTCTAGGGCTCCTTTTGTGGAAACAGCGTAGATCTTGTGTGCCTTTAAGCTTTAAAAGCCAGTTACTCGTGTTTTTGCCGCTTTCTTGAAAGGGCAAATGACAGTTTACGACTTTTCTGGCCTTTCTTTCCAATAATTGATCTGTAGGTATTTTATGAGGGTGGTGTGGGGTGGGGAGGAGTAGTTCAAAAAATTTCGCGAAAAACCAACTTTGCCTGACGTATGGCGCAACGATTTGCTTAGTGAAAGATGTACATTTTCCACTAGGTCTGAGAAAAAAGGTGCATTTTTGGGATCAAAACGTTGAAAAGTGAGTTACTGGCTTTTAAAGCCAACAAGTACGCATTAATTTACTTGTGTAACCTAAATTTCAAAGTGGCGCCATTTCTCGACCTTTTAATGGCTTTCGATGCACTATACGGCAATACAACGGCCTCTTCCTGTACTTTCAGACTGGCGTGCCAGTTTTGCCCTATTTGGAGTAGAAAATCCGAAAATGTGTTTTTTTGTAACCTAACCTTAATCTCTCAAAGTTACTTGTGTACCCTAATATCTTCAAAGTGGCGCCATTTCTCGAGCTTTCAATGGATTTCGATGCACTATACGGCAATACAACGTTCTCTTCATGTAGATTGCGTTTAATGGATGGAAGTTTCCTGTATTTTGAGTAACAATACCAGAAAATGGCCTTTTTCTAACCTAAGCATAACCTCTAGGTCTCAAATAAAGAAATTATGGGATAGATCTCACACAAGTAAATTATGGGATAGAAAGGCCATTAAAGTCTTCAACTGTCATTTGCCGTTTCAAGAAAACGGCAAAAACACGAGTTACTGGCTTTTAAAGCTAAAGGCACACAAGATCTAGCATGTTTTCACAAAAGGGGGTTTTAGGTTCTAGGGCTCCTTTTGTGGAAACAGCGTAGATCTTGTGTGCCTTTAAGCTTTAAAAGCCAGTTACTCGTGTTTTTGCCGCTTTCTTGAAAGGGCAAATGACAGTTTACGACTTTTCTGGCCTTTCTTTCCAATAATTGATCTGTAGGTATTTTATGAGGGTGGTGTGGGGTGGGGAGGAGTAGTTCAAAAAATTTCGCGAAAAACCAACTTTGCCTGACGTATGGCGCAACGATTTGCTTAGTGAAAGATGTACATTTTCCACTAGGTCTGAGAAAAAAGGTGCATTTTTGGGATCAAAACGTTGAAAAGTGAGTTACTGGCTTTTAAAGCCAACAAGTACGCATTAATTTACTTGTGTAACCTAAATTTCAAAGTGGCGCCATTTCTCGACCTTTTAATGGCTTTCGATGCACTATACGGCAATACAACGGCCTCTTCCTGTACTTTCAGACTGGCGTGCCAGTTTTGCCCTATTTGGAGTAGAAAATCCGAAAATGTGTTTTTTTGTAACCTAACCTTAATCTCTCAAAGTTACTTGTGTACCCTAATATCTTCAAAGTGGCGCCATTTCTCGAGCTTTCAATGGATTTCGATGCACTATACGGCAATACAACGTTCTCTTCATGTAGATTGCGTTTAATGGATGGAAGTTTCCTGTATTTTGAGTAACAATACCAGAAAATGGCCTTTTTCTAACCTAAGCATAACCTCTAGGTCTCAAATAAAGAAATTATGGGATAGATCTCACACAAGTAAATTATGGGATAGAAAGGCCATTAAAGTCTTCAACTGTCATTTGCCGTTTCAAGAAAACGGCAAAAACACGAGTTACTGGCTTTTAAAGCTAAAGGCACACAAGATCTAGCATGTTTTCACAAAAGGGGGTTTTAGGTTCTAGGGCTCCTTTTGTGGAAACAGCGTAGATCTTGTGTGCCTTTAAGCTTTAAAAGCCAGTTACTCGTGTTTTTGCCGCTTTCTTGAAAGGGCAAATGACAGTTTACGACTTTTCTGGCCTTTCTTTCCAATAATTGATCTGTAGGTATTTTATGAGGGTGGTGTGGGGTGGGGAGGAGTAGTTCAAAAAATTTCGCGAAAAACCAACTTTGCCTGACGTATGGCGCAACGATTTCCTTAGTGAAAGATGTACATTTTCCACTAGGTCTGAGAAAAAAGGTGCATTTTTGGGATCAAAACGTTGAAAAGTGAGTTACTGGCTTTTAAAGCCAACAAGTACGCATTAATTTACTTGTGTAACCTAAATTTCAAAGTGGCGCCATTTCTCGACCTTTTAATGGCTTTCGATGCACTATACGGCAATACAACGGCCTCTTCCTGTACTTTCAGACTGGCGTGCCAGTTTTGCCCTATTTGGAGTAGAAAATCCGAAAATGTGTTTTTTTGTAACCTAACCTTAATCTCTCAAAGTTACTTGTGTACCCTAATATCTTCAAAGTGGCGCCATTTCTCGAGCTTTCAATGGATTTCGATGCACTATACGGCAATACAACGTTCTCTTCATGTAGATTGCGTTTAATGGATGGAAGTTTCCTGTATTTTGAGTAACAATACCAGAAAATGGCCTTTTTCTAACCTAAGCATAACCTCTAGGTCTCAAATAAAGAAATTATGGGATAGATCTCACACAAGTAAATTATGGGATAGAAAGGCCATTAAAGTCTTCAACTGTCATTTGCCGTTTCAAGAAAACGGCAAAAACACGAGTTACTGGCTTTTAAAGCTAAAGGCACACAAGATCTAGCATGTTTTCACAAAAGGGGGTTTTAGGTTCTAGGGCTCCTTTTGTGGAAACAGCGTAGATATATATATATATATATAAAATATATAATAATAATAAAAATTCAATCAATATTATCTTACAAATTTTCTCTATAATGATCATTTAACTTGATTTTAAAACTGTATAAAGATTTGGCAGTGACGATATCAGATGGAAGACTATTCCATTCTCTGACTGTTCTAGGAAAATACGAATATTTGTAAACATCTTTGCTTGTATGTTCAACATAATATTTAAAATTATGAGTTCTACGAGTACGGGTTTTTGTTGTTGGTTTTAGATGCATGGACTTGTTAACATGAATAATGTCATTTGTGATTTTATACATTGTACATAAACGAGCTTGTTTGCGGCGAGAGGCCAGGGGTTCCCATTCTAGATTTTTCATCATGGAAGTTACACTAGAAGTGTATATATAATCCCCTTTGCAGAAACGAGCTGCCGTTCTTTGTATGTTTTCCAGTTTATCAATATCACATTTGTAGTGTGGGTCCCAGACCACAGAAGCATATTCGAGTTTAGGTCTGACAAGTGACTTGTACAGAGTATTTTTGGTGTCTTGTTCACAAAACCAGAAGTTCCTCTTGATCAAATTTAAAGTCTTGGTAGCCTTAGAAATTATTTCATGAAGATGGTGGTTCCACCTTAATTTTGTGTCCAATGTAACTCCCAAGTACGGGTGCATATCAACATAACCTAGAACAGTGTTACAAAAGAAATACTCCTTATGAGGTGGACTTTTCTGCATGGATATACACATAATAAAACATTTCGCTGGGTTAAATTCCATTTGCCAGCTGTCCTGCCATAGTTCTAGTTTCTTTAAGTCTGATTGTAATTTATCCATATCTGTTGTAGTGGTGATAGGTATATAAATAAGACAGTCATCAGCAAATCATCTGGTTGGACATTCAAGCTCATTTGTCAAGTCATTAACATAAAGTAAGAACAATAAGGGTCCAAGAACGGTTCCTGGGGTACACCTGAAATGACTTGCTGATGTGGAGATGAGGCACCATCACACACTGTTTGTTGAATTCTGTGTGTTAAGAAACTTCTTAGCCAGTTATTTAGAGGACCTGTGATTCCATAATGGTGTAGCTTTTTTAGGAGTCTTTCATGTGGCACTTCGTCGAAAGCCTTTGTAAAGTCCAGAATTGCTAGATGAGATGTTTCTTTCCATTAAGTGCATATGAAATTTCATGTATCGTTCCTAGAAGTTGTGTTTCTGTTGAGCGCTTTTGGCGAAACCCATGCTGGTTATCCACCAAGATGTTATTCAGCTCAAGGTATTTCATCATGTGGCTATGTACAATATGTTCGAGAATTTTACATGCCACGCAAGTTAATGAGATAGGTCTGTAGTTCTTGCATTCCTATTTTTTCCTTTCTTAAAAACTCCATGGTTATTTGCTTCTTTCCATTTGGTTGGTAGCACCGCTTGGTCAAGTGATGCCTGGAAGACGTCTGTTAGTATTGGTGAAATCTCTAAATATAACATATTTCAGATCCATGGTGGAATGTCATCAGGACCAGGAGCTTTGTCACATTTGAGGCTTTGTAATTGTTTTTCTACTCCTTTACAGCTAACTTGAATGGGGCTTATTTTGGTGGTGTTATTAGATGGTGGAAGAACACTGAGGATAGGTAGACTTATTTTCTTCTGTGAAAACCCCCCACCCTTCCGGTGTCAAATTCCCCAGCCCAAGGATAGCTACCGATGTCAAATTCCCTACTCCCCGGGCACGAAAACGAGTCGAATGCCCGGGGGTTGCCCGGGGGAGGGGATATTGATGTTTCGAATTGATCGGTACATAATGCATGCCATATTAAAGCGGAGGAAGATTAGTGATTTACCAAAGTCGTATGTAGATTCACAAATACGATGAAGGAACGATTCCAATGCTTTCTTCTGCTCTGAATATAGCTTCGAAATCCTGAAAACTTTACAACTTCGGTCGACACACTGCTCAAGTTCTTCCCCAACGGCATTTAGAAAAATGTGCGAGCACACGCAATCCTTAAATTCCAGACTTTGCCGAAAGTGTAAAGTTCGCTCTGATTGGTTGAAATTATGACGTCGGGAACATGAAAGTCTATGAAGTCCATCAGACGGGGAGGGGAAGGAAGTGAGTGGACGACCTCGTACCGTCTGAAAATCAGGCTAATTTGATTCTTGCCGCGTACTGAACGGAAAGCTCCCATCGTTTGAAGTTTGAAGAATGAAGGTCTTCTGAGGAGAGTTGAAATTCGCCTAATTTCATGGTATTTGTTGCGACTTAAGCCTTGGTTCGTGAAATGTCTGTGAATGCTTCATTGGAATTAAGTGAGTGACATAATAACATGTACATGTAGCTTGGTTCCAACCTCGCCGTTTCTCTTAAAATTATTCTTGAAAAACTAACAAAGTAGCTAGATTTGCAATTGCAACAGTTGAATTTTTTTAGAATTCAAAGGAATTCCGTCATTTCCCAGGGCATGATCAGGTTCACGGCTAAATTTCAGGTCATGTGCTTTCCAGTATTCTTAGCTTGTTTTGATTCCGTAAATAAAGTTTTCCCTGACGAAGAGTTTGGTTGTCTGACTTGTCTTTGGTGTGTTTCGGCTGGTGTTCTGGAATTCGGAAACGAAATTTATGTCTTCCTTTTCTTTGATTTTGTCATGACTTTCTTTGTGTTGCTTAAGTTTATACAATACTTTTTGGCAAAAGGATTTGCTATGCTTTGTGTTATACCTTGAGTTAAACCATACATTGTATTTTCTCGTTGCTTTTTTCACTAAACATTTCATGTGGAAACAAACTCACTAAACTACTCTCATAGCGGTCCAAAACCATACCAGCCCATCATATGATGGTGCTGATAAAGTGGGGATAGGGGCGTAACCTTAGAAACACAGCATTTTTGACCGCTAAAATATAAATCGAGTATTATGTGTCTATTAATGTATTATCACTAGCTGGGCATTTAGGATATAAAAACAATCTAAGTGTTTTTTCCCTCATGAACAGACGCCGTCTTGGAAGAGCCTCGTTTCCATACTTCCCGAATGAGGTTATATAATAACAAGGAGTCCGAGAAGAATTAGCCTGATTTTCAGACGGTCGAGGTCGTCCGCTCACTTCCTAAGAATCAGACCACCATACAGCTTCATCGGCATATTCCACCTTGAAATGAACAAGAGTTGTTTCTCTTCCACTTTAAAGAATCATGCTGTAGATTTGTCAGGCATTGATCCAAGATGCATTCAATGAAACTCTAAACAGCAATTTTGTGAAAATCTGCTAGTCCATTTTTGGGAGAGTCACGTACATGTAGGAATTCACGCAAAGAAGTCGGCTGATTTTGGTGAGTGTGTAGTTATGATATGAAATCATGTTTGCCGCGTAGCACTAGTAGGTGTAAAGAATGTGATGTAAAGTGGTATGCTGTAGTGCTATGTGTGCACGCCCTACGAGGGAAATAGAAAAAATATCTGACCCAAGTGGGACTCGAACCCAACGACCTCCAGGTTGCATGTCTGGCGCTCTACCAACTGAGCTATCAAGTCAGATGAGAGCAATCGTGGGTATTGGTGCGTTTTATGGGGTCACGGCGATTATATATGTATATGTAGTTATGATATGAAATCATGTTTGCCGCGTAGCACTAGTAGGTGTAAAGAATGTGATGTAAAGTGGTATGCTGTAGTGCTATTTTGGTGAGTTCTGGAATTTTTTTTTACTCCGGATTTAATTCTTTCCTTCACGGTGCGTGCAAATGAGGCTGATTCCTTCCAAGATCAGGCCTCGGTTTTTGAGTTCAAACACTGTCGAGTACGATTGTTCTAACCTAAATGACCAGCTACATGTAGTGATAAAACAATGCATGGAAAACACATATAATTACTCGATTTATATTTTAGCGGTCAAAAATACTGTGTTTCTAAGGTCACATCTCCACGTCCTCGCCCTGTCCCCATTTTGCGACCACCCTTTCCCGGATTGTTGAAGAAGCAAGCAATCAGACTAATTCCGTGACCAGCTTGCCATGTGTAATATAGTCTCACGATATGTCTTGCATTCTTGTGCATGCATATTGTGACAGTGTTCTTTGCAGATTTATATTTAAGCAATAGACCACACATTTCAATGGCAGTGTTTACTGGCGAAATAAAGCATGCGGGATCAGATATTGGGAGAACACAAGAAATGATTGAAAATCACAAGCCGAAGGCACGTGCATGGTTTTCAAGCATTTCAAGTGTTCTCCCAACATCCCAAGTGCTTTATTTCGCCAGTAAACACATTGAAATGTGTGGTCTATTGCTTTTATGATATAACTATGACACAACGCAAGCAGTCATGCCGATTTCTATGTGTTTACTGGCACATAGACCATCGATGTTTTGAATCTATAAGTCAATCAGAGCGCTCATACTATCTGGCCATGGTTATATTTTAATATATAATATATAATATATGTATATTGTATGGCTGTACATGTATGTAATATTATACATTGTAAATGTGCATGTACACTCTATTATGCAACCAGCTCCTAATTCTACTATCACTCACCTTGACAAGCAGTTGATAACAAGTGGTATGCCTCCATTGTCCACTACATGCTGCTTGTTTTCTTTATCTACATTCAACAAATGTATATTTATTAATAATTATTATTTGACAAAGGCATTAAAGAAATGCAGCCTTTGGGAAATTTTGCTCTCCTAGCTTGCTTCGACAGCTCATCCTGAAACATGGAAATCACCTATACATGTACATCCAAACTATGTTGACTGTCTTATAATTAAAGTCTTCTGATTCTGTAAATTACATTGTACCACTAACATTTACATTTTTTTTACATTTATTCGGTTTTACTACTCGAAGGTGAATGGAACCGTTTACTGTCAGTATTATGTAAACGCCAGTGTCCCGTCTGGGCTTTCACTCGGGCCACTATGTAGCGATCTTACTGTGACGTCATACAGGCCAGTCACGCCACATTTGTTGTATTCTGTGGTTGGCAGAAAAGAAGCGTGAACGCAGCCAGTTGCTTATAAAATATCACAGGTCGGTGTTTCAGTTCATCGCCAAATTACTTTCTTGTTCTTCCAAAATGCAAGCAAGCCCTTTTATCGAAGCTTATATACTCTTAACTTATAAGTCTTATAAAAGAATTAGGATATGGAAGCAGAATTAAGACTTTAGATGTATTTCGTGAGGCCCAAATCGCTAGATGCCATACAAGTCATACAAACACGCGTTTTTTTTTTTCAAAAACATATATATGCAAATATATAAATGACGTCAGTGTATCGTTATATACATCAATGCAGCCATTTTTTTTGCCCCTTGGTTGTGCAAGGCAGGTTATTTCAGTCTTTGATATTTTGCATTCCAGGATTTTAATTTTATATTTTGGACTACCCTTCTTCAGATTTCTGATGGTGTGTTCCCAACGAGATGTAAGATGAAATACACTTTAAATTTGAAATCCTCTTTGTAATAACCAAAGGGAAGAATTGTTAGCTGAATTTAGCAGTCTTTAGGAGTGGCCGGTAGCACGGTACCCTGGGTGCCAGAGGTTCTACTGCCCTCTCTATTAAAGCCAAAATTTAGGATCGACGAGAAGGCTGGTTCTCGTCGATCCTAAACTTTGGCTTAGAGAGGGCAGTAGGACCTTTGGCACCCAGGGTAGTAGCGCGGTGACTTCCATTCTCTGCTCCCCTAGTATATAGGTAATTTAATATTTTTGTTTTTCTCGTATGTAAATTAAATAAGTTGACCTTTAATTTTACTGTAAACACTACTTATTCATGTAACACACGTTTACAATTTAGGCTGCTGTTCTGTTATACTGCAGGTTCCAAGTACTAATAGATGATTGTCTCAAATGTATGTTTATATTTGTACCATATTATAAGTTGTATCCTGTCCATCCTGTGATGGAGCTATCACTATATTTCTCTACTGTTCTTTCTACCCTGCGGCTCTTTATCGCAGCTCGCTGTCTCGTGGCTCTTTCTGCGCTTCTCTCTGGAAGTCATGTTAATTGTATTCGTGGTCAATTTGTGTTCCTCTGTGTAACTTTATCTGCTGTTCCGCCAATGCCTGTTGGTTATCTCTAATTACAGTGCGACTACTGAAAGCAGGGCCAATTAGACAACGAGAACCAATCACATTGTAGAACGAAAACAAATAATTCCAACTTTGAGTTAGTTGAAATGCTATTGTGTTGTACTCGACAATAATTTGCTCGAGTAACCGAAGTTGGAATGCTTTGTTTTCGTTCTGCAATGTGATTGGTTCTCGTTGTCTAAGTGGCCCCGCTTTCAGTAGTCGCACTATAAAAGCTTTACCCTCATTCCCAAAACTTCAGTCTGCTCATTACTCGGGCTGCCTGTGGCAGCGCCGAGTCTTAAAATGCAAGTCGTTATTATTTTTTATTTTTTTGGTCCATGTCAGACGGCTTCTGCGCATGCGTTAAAGGTCAAATTCAAACCAATCAGATTGCACTGTGCTGGTCACGCAACAATCGCCAGGTTAAATGTATTTACATAAGTGAATACAGTAAATCAAAATGGTCGACCCGCGAGGGCGAAAGCCTTCCAACAGGCTCAGGATATTTCAACTGGCGCTCTTGTTGACCATAAAAATACATGAACAACCAGGAGCCGTAATACATTCGATCAGCGCTGTTTGGACAGATCCAATGTATATTTAGAAACGTAAGCGAAATACAATATCCAAACACGTTTGGATATCAACGGGTATCGAATTATAATCAAAGGTTAGATCTCGTCAGGCGCGCTCAGATAAGAAAGTTCAAAGCACTCAGACTAGGCGAGACAAGGAGATATCAATTTCAATGAGTCATTGTCAGAAATCTATTCCATCGTGGGCAATTATGCAATACAACCTAAATTGTACAGCTAAGGCATGTTTTACGACAGAATAACCAGAGTCTTTCTACTGGATTGAGAGCTCGAGACATTATACATGTCTGCTAATATGGGGAAAACTGAAACAAAAATGAACTTTGACGGCAGAAACCCTCATTGAGCCAAGCGGAATATTTACATGATCCGCTAAGATTTTTACAAATCTTAGTTCAGTGTATGCCAACTGAAATGCTGTGCTCGTTTTCTGGTAACGGTTCAGTGGGGAAACTACACGAACAAGAAGCATGAACTGCCAGCAACGAGAGAGGAAAAAGTATTTGAAATGAACAGCGCTAGCTGAAATAGGGCATATATATAATATCTGAGACGTTAAATTACGTTACTGTGAAGAGGATCAAAATTCAGGTTTTGTAGCTTGAGACTGTCTTCTGCCGTGACTCGTGAGAGAAATTGGAAAAGATCTAGCTGTTTCATTCAGACACTGGCAAATTTATTGAAAGCTACGGGCTTACTTTATGAGATTATTATTCATTGTGGAATGAAAGGAAACAGTTCAATTGTGGCCCGAGTGAAAGCCCAGATGGGCTCTTGTTATATTACAGAACTATGAAGGGAATTGTTGGAAGCCTTTAATTTCTCGAACAAAAACCTCGGCCGTGAGAGGTTTCTTGTTACTCGGGCTGCCTGTGGCAGCGCCGAGTCTTAAAATGCAAGTCGTTATTTTTAATCCATGTCAGACGGCTTCTGCGCATGCGTTAAAGGTCAAATTCAAAACAATCAGATTGCACTGTGCTGGTCACGCAACAATCGCCAGGTTAAATGTATTTACATAAGTGAATACAGTAAATCAAAATGGTCGACCCGCGAGGGCGAAAGCCTTCCAACAGGCTCAGGATATTTCAACTGGCGCTCTTGTTGACCATAAAAATACATGAACAACCAGGAGCCGTAATACATTCGATCAGCGCTGTTTGGACAGATCCAATGTACATTTAGAAACGTAAGCGAAATACAATATCCAAACACGTTTGGATATCAACGGGTATCGAATTATAATCAAAGGTTAGATCTCGTCAGGCGCGCTCAGATAAGAAAGTTCAAAGCTCTCAGACAAGGCGAGACAAGGAGATATCACTTTCAACGAGTCATTGTCAGAAATCTATTCCATCGTGGGCGGTCTTGTACAGCTAAGGCATGTTTTATGACAGAATAAGAGTCTTTCTACTGGATTGAGAGCTCGAGACATTATACATGTCGGCTAATATGGGGAAAACTGAAACAAAAAATGAACTTTGACGGCAGAAACCCTCAATTGAGCCAAGCAGCGCTAGCTGAAATAGGGCATATATATAATATCTGAGACGTTAAATTACGTTACTGTGAAGAGGATCAAAATTCAAGTTTTGTAGCTTGAGACTGTCTTCTGCCGTGACTCGTGAGAGAAATTGGAAAAGATCTAGCTGTTTCATTCAGACACTGGCAAATTTATTGAAAGCTACGGGCTTACTTTATGAGATTATTATTCATTGTGGAATGAAAGGAAACAGGTTAGCTGAAAGTTAAGTTCGAGGTAGGCTTCGACTTTCATTCCGATTCAGTGCATATGTGCACGAAGGTGGGTGCACTACCAAAAGATCCAAAACGAAAGTTCAGTTACGTAAGTACTGTAAGTAAACTCTTTTAGATTTGAATAAATTTCCTCTCAGTTTGTCTGTTAATGTACTTTTCCTTCTAATTATCGCTTTATTTAACATCTGATTTAGAGTATGCGTACCTCAGAATAAATTATTTGAAAGGTCAACTGAATTCTTGTTTAAGTTTACCTTGAGAGTGGCTCATCATAATACTGTGCGAGTGTGTATTTCTGGCTTCGCGTTGGCGAGTGACAGTGTTGCTCTCACAGTTCAGGAGTTCAGATGTCTTCAGACTTCGATAGAGGATAGTTAACCCATAACTGCTCAACCACAGTATATGTATTTGCTAGTAAATCGCTCAGTAATACTTCGCTATAAATCAGCTATTCAGTATACCTGTGTAACGTACACAGGTCTCGATACGAGATCGGTAAACCAGCCAAAAACACGGTCGAAATTATTTTAGTATTGGCCTACCAATCACGGTTTTTGCGCTGGTATGTATTATGACCGAGAGTAAAATGAAATGTGATGAAATGTGGCATAAAACCTACGAAACATACCTCAAACAAGAATAGCGTCCGCAGAATCTTAAGATGACGACTGGACTGGAGAAATCTATTAGCGCCAACAATTAATGCATAATTTAACGCGAGCGCAGAAATTTTGCTGCACAGAACAAAAACGGCCTGCAGATTTAGACTCGTGCCTGCCACAGGCAGCCCGAGTAATAACAGTAACAGTAATGCACAGTATATATATGTGTAGTCTGCCATGTCATACCAGGGTGATGTACACATTAATTAAAGTGCCCCAACGATCAAACTTTGATATTTTTACGTATTTGTAAAGCTAAGTAAAGTTGCTATATTTTTTGCCTGTCGAAATCGTTTTTCGATATGACGACGGGAAATCTTAGTTTTTGGGGTCCGAAACTTGAGTTTTTATGTCCGCACTGAGCCAAATCCGTTCCTTGACAGAGCCAGTACAGAGCTCATTTTCAGCGGAAGTGACGTCACTTTCTCAACTCGTGCAACAATATGTGAGGCTACTTTTCACACAAACCTTCGCATGGATTTATATGTAAAGTACAATTTGTTTTACTATTTTTGTCACAAAGGAAAGAAAATAATGAAGTTTAATACAGAAATATGCCTTTAAAAGAGCGACGTGTTGAGAAAATGACGTCACGACAGCAAACCGCTGGACGAAAATCGCGAACTATTTGGAACACACTTCAGTAATGGCGGACATGATTTTGATGGTGCTCTCTCGGCAAAATTCATAGTTTAATTTGGTCCTTTTGCAATATATTTCACTGATTTGAATATTTCTGCCACTATGTATCCTTTAATTTGGAAGACAAAAAAGTGGCAAAAGAAATGGTCGAATTTCATCGTAGTGGCACTTTAAGAAGTGCTAAAAGACATGTTTTCTCTGTCAAAGGACTTTATATCAATACTGTAAAGGTCTCACCACCTCTTAAAAGCAAAAATTGAGATCTCATCATATTTTAGCTAAGCTTGTTTGCCTATCAGTGGCATACACGTACATGTACAAGGGTATGAAATTGTATTTGTTCCAATGCTACAATGCACAAATGTTCGCCATGCAATAACAATAATGTTTTATATTGAACATGTATACTTACCTAGACAGCAGTTACATAGCCCACCAATGCCAAACTCTACCAACTTCTCACTATCTTCTGTCAGCACATCTACATGTATAGTGTTAAATTGTTACAAAGTAATTATACATCTAGTTCAATGTTCTCTTTGTAACATCACAAAGGCCATCCCAATAAAATGTTTTGTTTACCATCACGCTCATTATGGTGGGTTAATTGGTCGCTTGGCATAAAAATAACGTTACAGGGTCCTGGACATACTAAGTCGGCCTGAAGACTTTGTATTTCTCTACTAATTTTTCCTCTACTAGTTGTGGATTGACAATTTTCATGAGAAAGGCAAGAAACTAAAATGTAGAGAGCTCAGAAAAGAGGACGGTGTAAATAAAAAAAAATGGGTTAGTTTTCATTTATTTTTTGCTTTTCACCAAAAAAAATAGGTTGGTTGGGTGATGATGGTCAACAAAATATTATATTGGGATAAATGGCCTATTTTAAGATTAAGTTACTAGTCAGACTTGTATTTTGTGATGAGTGGGACAAAAATATGGTGTGCACATGTATGACTTGTGTGTTGCCTTACCATAACCGTACTGTAATTTACTGGGCCATAACTTTGTAATTTGATTGGATGAGAAAGTCAGGAAACATTAATAAAACCATTTCAATGTCATCATTGACATGTTATACAGTCGGAAGAAGAAATGCTGACTAAGTCATTGCCATAACTTGCCCATGCACTCATACGGAATCTGCTCTATTTTCTATTTACCAATACTGGCTGCTAATGGACTCACTGAAGCCTCCACTTCCATACATGTTACACGGGGAGGGGAGAGGTGTCAAAAAATATTTGCTGGGGAGGGGTGTGTGGAATCTTGACAATTGCACTGGCTGGTTGAAAAATGTTGTACTGGTGCAAAAAAGTGGTAATTTATTAACCACTCACTGAAGCCTCCAGCCATACATGTTACATGGGGAGGGGAGAGTTGTCAAAAATATTTGCTGGGGAGGTGTGTGGAATCTTCACAATTGCACCGGCCAGTTAAAAAAATGTTGTACTGTCTGGTGCAAAAAGGGGTAATTTATTAACCAAAATAATTTGTACAATGAAATGTTATCATGCAATTAACTTATCTTTTCACTGATTAAAGTAAACATAATATAATTATATGACTTACCTAGGAACAAATCCAGTACATTTAGTTTTTTGAAGTGTCCATAGTTGATAGGGTCATATGCAAAGTTGGCAAGATTAGCAAGCACCTGCTCTTTGGACTCTATAAATAGTTAATGAAATATTCCCAGTTTAATTAGAGTACAACTGTTTTCTTTATGTCATAACAGCATTTTGGTTGGTGAAGATTAGCTTGATCAAATTAGTATTGGTTTGTTTGGTACAGTGTAGGTCCCTTGGGCATTCTATATAATTATGCAATGATTTAATACATGTACATGTGTGCATGCATGCATACATTAACATACTAACTTACATGTACAATGTACATGTACTTTAAAATTCCTGTTAAAATTGCTGGGACAAGAAATTAATATACATTTTGGAATGCATAAACAATATATTTTTGGAATTACTTGTGGTAGATTTTATCTTAATTTATACATCAACTTTAGAATACATGTATATATATATCAGTTCCACCTACTTTGACCATGACCTTGGATAGCATACATATATATGTAAATATATATATATAGCAAGAGAGAGAAGAAACCCATCCCTAATATTAACAATCAGAATAAAGATGAAAGAGAAAAATATGCCCTGAGTGGGATTTGAACCCACGGCCTTGGTATACTAGTCCGATGTGTTTATAACCTGACTACACCAATGATCAGGATGACCACGCTGGCAATGCAGCCGACTTATTGGTTTTTGTGGTACCGTGAGTTTTCCCAGGCTTTTTCTCTTTTGGGTTTGGGACGGGAAAGCCCATAACTTCTCAACTATAAGCTTTCAACCTAAGGATCATTATTGATTCACAGGCACATACGTCCAACCTAGGAATTGCTTAGCCAGAATGATCTGAATGGATGTACAAGCTTATTTTAAATTTATATTATTAAGTATATATAGATCAACCCATCCCTAATATTAACAATCAGAATAAAGGTGAAAGAGAAAAAGATATGGCCCTGAGTGGGATTTGAATTAACCCATGGCCTCTGTATACTAGTCCGATGTGTCAACCACTACACCATCAGGACGACCACACTGCCAATGCAGGCGACTTATTGGTTTTTGTGGTACCATGAGTTTTCCCAGGCTTTTCCTCTTTTGGGTTTGGGTCGGGAAAGCCCATAACGTTCCATTTTGAATGCTTTCTTTCAACGAAAAATGGTCAGCTTTTGATGAAAATCTAGACATTTTGGTAAACAACTATTTCCCGCCTTTAGCTAGCCAGTGGCACATGCCATGCACATCAAACCATCTTCTAGTATGTGTCATAATGTGATGCCCGCATGGGAAACATTGGATTTTGATGACTGCCACGTGATCCTGTATCCTCATCAGTATTTTTGTCTGTTCTGATTATAGGCCCTTTCAGTTTGCCTGTTTGTTGCCTCATATCAGACCATGTGACAGTTCTTCAGAGGATTCAGCCAGTGTCTGGAAAACTTATGGCTATGTAACAAAACATGTTATTAGGATGGCCTTGACTGATACATGCAGCTACATGTAGGGGAAGGGCCCCAAAAGATTGAAAAGATGGCACCCCCTTTTCACCCCCACCCCCCTTCCCAACCCAATTGTCATATTAAATGATTGAAATGATTCCAGTATCCCTTTAAAACTTCCCCTAAGAAATATCACTCTTTTTTTACAATCCATGAAGAAACCAATACTCAATAGCCCATGCACTCACTTGTCACGAACAAAGGTTTCATTATGAGGCTCGGGGAAAAATTAAAATATTCTTTTCTCTTTTCACGAATCACTGAGCATTATACCCCTGAGCTCATTGCGTTCGACGAAGGAGAACGCATCCTAATCTTGCATTGGGCTTCCTGTGGTCATGTGTGGGTTACCTGTGCTTTCCCAGGCTAAAGAAATCGAGATTTTTGGTGTCCTGGCGTGGCACACTTTCGGAATAAATTATCTCGGCCGGGAAACTGGTAACTACACGTACACGATGCGAGCGGCCATTTTGGTGAATGCCAGCATGGCTTCCGTTTTGATTCGCGATCGGTTAGTTACTTGCCTTATTTTCCGACAATCCAATGCAATGATGTTTCAAAGGTTCGCAAGTACAATTGAGCAAAGCCTGAGGAAAGTGTGTAGTACATCTGGAGGACCTTGAACATTCAACTCGGCCATAATTATTTATTTATGCTGAACCCGAGACCGAGTGAATGTGCAATCGAAAAAAATATGCTGTTGGAGTGTTGGCTTGCTCACTGCATTGAATTGTGCTGTTCGGTTTGCCGATACCAAAACTGCAAATGGTCAAGATGCTATAAATCACACCTGAAGGCTGAATACATGGATATTAATATTTCAGTGTGAGTTAATTGTCAAGAAGCTTTTTAAATACTACACATGTGTGCATCGTAGTGGTTTAAGTCAAACATGGTCTGTTTTGTCGGCGCGGTGACGACATCAGCGAAGTTGAACAGAGAACCGAGTCAAATCAACTCACCATAATTTGTAACCAACCGAGTGAATTCTGTTGGCTTGCTCGCTGTACTGGATTCTGCTTTTCGCTGTACATACAGATACCGAAACTACAAACAGTAAGATGACCTGGCTGAAGAGAAACAAGGTCTGAGTTTTCTAGATACCCGTAATCGCTGTATCTTGTGTGAGTTGCGACACTGTGTACATCTTGGTTATACAAATTAACGGATTCAAATTAACACTACATTCAGACAGAGAGTTAATCTATACCGACACTTTGATATGCCAAGGAACTGGAATACCAACACAGTACAAGGTGAGGGAAATTTAAAGTACTGACTTCATTGCTGTGTTCAATTAATCTACACTGAATTTCTAACAGACCTGAAACAAGGCTGATCAAAGCCAGGACCCGGCTACCAATATTGACCATAAATTATTCTGGAACTAACAATGGCGCTCAATATTTTACAGCCAACCTTGTTCTCACTTGAAAAATACCCGGGAAACATAATGTGAATGATCTGAATCGAAGGAACTGCATGGGCTGTACTTTATACACATGCATGTATACTTTATGAATTCAGTTTATACACATCTGAATAGTAATATTTATTTATACATACTTTTTTATGAATCCCTTTATATATCCTGTAATATATGCTGTATTTTATATATCCTGTAATATAGTGTCCCCAATTAGCTTTACAGCTAAATACTATTGACACTCAAATAAAGTTCATGTATGTATGTAAATGTATGTAGCTACATGTATAGCCTGGGTTGATTTGTGTTTTACACTAACTTCAATTAAAATGCTTTACACTGTATACCACACGGCAAAATGTGCTACTAATTCTCAAATCAATGCCATAACCATATAAAACACACATGTAAAACACACATGCATCCAACGATTTAATGTTACACAAAGATAATTACAGTTTTATACCCAGATGCATCCCCTTGTATATTAACATATAAGTCAAGACATCAAAATGTTCACATTAGTTAAAAAACAAGCACTTTTGATCAGGATTACGTACACTGTCCACATCAATCATCATTGCAGAAGCTTTTCAGACTGTTACCACAGTCCTTTCTCTTTCAAAAGATATGTCGAACGAACTTTCATAATCTATGATTACTTCTAGTATTATACTAAAAGCTTGGTCTGCCTGTGGTTGGCTATGTCAATACAAAATGTACCTTGTTTATGAGTGTCTTGGAATTCGGTCACTAAAGCCTGTAAATATTGCAGCCTTCCCAGGCCATCTTTGCCGCTTTTACTGTCTATGTAGTCCTGGCTTGTAAACATCACTTTCATAGGCACTTCAAACGTGATAAACTAGTCCTATTTTATGCAAAGATGTCCTTCGCCCGCCATCTTGAATTGTTACTCGGCCTAGTC
Organism: Actinernus sp. WN-2022; assembly: GCA_030867875.1. NCBI lineage: Eukaryota > Metazoa > Cnidaria > Anthozoa > Actiniaria > Actinernidae > Actinernus > Actinernus sp. WN-2022. The sequence goes on along the minus strand of JAOWCC010001634.1, from coordinate 84,121,351 downwards.
CCTCCCCACTAGAACACAGGGAGTCCACAAAGACACAGCCTAAAAAATAGGTCCGCGTTGCGAACATAGGCGCTCCTAATATATTGTTTGAGCAATAATTTCTCTCCTGGAGCAAACGAATCTTGATGCTATATATACAGAACGTGATCCTAGCATCTTGTTGAGTTGCTGTCCAACTGCAGTGGCCAACTCGAAAGCTTTGCTACTTTGACCTCTGCACACAAAACTGTAATATTCTTCTTTTTACCTTATATATTTTTCCTTCCTGTATGATTCCTGTACATAAATTGTATCTTATATAATTATACAAAAAAAAAACAGTGTGAAAATAAAACTGAGCTGAACTAAACTGAACCTCGTCCCCAGTGTCTTCTCAGTCAGATCCAAGATGGCGGCTGCTCCTGAGAAAACCCTGGTAAAGGCTAGACACGTCATCAAATACTCCCAGATTCTGGGAGTATTTTGTCACATGATTTGGCGGTCAAGCTAAATATGGGAATAATATTACATTTGCATGATGACGTCACATACTACAACTACCAGAACTCTTTGCGCGAATCCTTTTGTTCCTCTAATTTGGACCATTGTCTTGGAATTCTCAAAGGATTTTAAAAATCTGAATAAGGAAGAGAATTTGAAAAGGATTCTGGTAGTTGTAGTAAAATGACGCCATAATGAAAATATCCTATTCATGACGTGTACAACTATAGGTATCCCAATCCGGAGTGAGATGCGATTAATGGTATTTCGACGCGGCGTACGATCAGTGAAAACAGGTCTACTATTCCTCTACCTACCCAACGTGTTTAAGGTTATTTAAAACCGTTTTAGTGATAACATTTGAGAGATTAAACTATATAAGTTCATCTCTGTTTCATCTCTGTGGTCTCAGTCCGTTTGGACCAATAAAAAGTATTGTTAGAAAAACATTTGCCGTCATAACCGAAGAGCCAATCAGAATACGTAATAGTTCAGCCTTTACAGGTTACGAGGTTGGTTGCTGTCGAAACTCTTTAGCTCACAAATTTCAGACCGGTAACCCTAATTGCTTGTCTAAGACCGAAACTCGGAATGAACACAGAATCAGTGAATGCCAATTTATCCGACAACTCGGTGAGCATTTCTCGCTTGTGTACTTGTCAATTCAACCGCATCCATCTATTCATATTTATTAATCCTTTTAGTGACACACTATATATACAGGATGTTAAAAAGCGGTCTGGCAAGGTACATGCAACTAAAGAGAATAAATAACAAGCAAAATAATTCTAAAACAATAATGAAATATAATGGGTAGGAATCTGAATGAAGCAAGGCAGAAAGAATAGCAGACGATAAACCTGCCCTGTTAGAAATTCTGTTCACTGTACTTAAACACTCAAAATGAACTTATTACTGCAAGGGCTTGCCTTTGGAAAGCAACTGTTGAGGCTGCCGTAACTGCCTCAAGAGGTAGGCTGTTCCACAGGGGAACAATACGCGGAAAAAAGAATACTGGTAGGCGTTAGTATTGGCCGATATATGACTACAATTTGTAGGGATGATTAGATCTGGTTCTTAAATCAGTGTACTGAACTGTGCTGGGGAATTGTATGTAAACCATATTATTAACGCACTTGAATACGAGAGTAGCACCGTTAATATATCTGCGTGTTTCTAGGGAAGCCCAGCAAGGGGATTGGTGCATTGAGGTTACACTGGAATACCTGGAATAACTAGAGAAGACAAATCTGACTGCGCTACGCTGAACTGCCTCCAAAGAAGTTACGTGCTGCCTTTTATACGGATTCCAGCAGATAAGGCAGCGGAGGCGTATTCAATCCGATATCTAACAAGGGAATTGTATGCCTGCTGCTTGATGTATTTGCTGCAGTTAGAGAAATTTCTGCGCAGCAAACCTATAGGATTTTCATAGCTTTTGACATAACCTCTTTGACTTGGGTGTCCCATTGGAGGACGTCTTGGATGAAAATGCCCAGGTATTTGCTGGCGCCGCTAGGAGCCTCCGTAGTCGAGTTTTAAATTGCAATACATTTTATCGAAAAACAGAAAACAGGCAAGACCTCATAAAAAAACAGCAGCGCATAAAGTTTATGTTTGGGTGTTTATTATTTTGATACATGGGAGAATATTTTAACTGAAGAATCCTGTGTTTGTATTTCACGAGTTTTCTTACTAAACGTAAACCTAAGTCTACCCTCAGCAGGGGCTATAGTGAGGAGAGATGTGTCAGACTGGCTGTATATCCCACGTTGTCTGATAACTGAACGAGGAGTTGGTGATGGACTTTTGTATATCCCTTTCATGAACCTTGATACAATTGGGTGGCTTCCAATAGTTACATTGTTTGTTGGTATAGCAATGGCTGAAATGGCACTCCTTGTTAAGTGTTGTTTATGTTAAGCCTTTCTCATCAGTGCAGGCTGACTAAAAAATCCAACACAGTAGTCACAGGCGGGTTATATATAGGGATCAGTCTGTTGTTCACGACAAAACTCGAGTCATCTCTTGAGGTAGGGTTCGTAATGCTTCTGTGTCCCATCTAACCATGCACGCATGGCATGAAGTTACCTCAAAGCGAGCCAAAAATATGTAAAATTTAACGAACTTTTCGTACGTTAAATAATATCTTTAGGATCAAGCACGTTTGTATATTGACGTTATTGTGACGTCATAATGAACAACTCCTTTTAAGGTTTGAAATAAAACATGTTATCACAACAACATAAATATGTTTTTGATTGCCGCAATTTTAAAGTCTCTACGATAAATATATGCCGAGTTATTAAGAACTGAAGTTTCCTGTGACGTCACATGTTCTGACGTCATGGGTTTGACATCAGTCATGCTTTCTAAATTGAAGAAACATAAAAAAGACCATATTGCAGCTATTCAGTGAACAAATAAGTACATCTCCTCTTTAAAACCCGAAAAATACTCAAATATTTATTTTTTAAATACGTTTTCAAAAATATATGACGTCATAATGACGTATCCTCTTTTTCACTTTGAATTTTAAAGTATTTCCTCTCAAATATTGAAAATTCTAAAAACATACGATCGTGTGTACCGATTTATTCTTTTAATTGCTAGATTGTCGTGAACAAATATTTCAATATTAAACTCTAAAAGATGAATGAAGAAGTTATTTTGTAAATGGTTCTGTATTGTATATTTCTCGCCAAATTGTGGCGGGAAAATTACCGAAATTTTCAATTTTATACCTTTTCTCCCTCTTAACCAATCTAACTCGGGTTTTCGGTTACTTTGTTGTCAACATGATGGGAAATCGAAAATATAAAATTTACTGATGTTCAAGGTGATAGAAAACATCGAGAAACCTAATATAAATGTATACATGACGTAACTGTGACGTCAATCTTCTATGTTGGAAACTTTTGAAAATATAGCAGTGATCGATTTGAGGGTCATTTGTGCCAACCGTGTCCAGACCATGACTGTAAGATAATTTCTGCAGCTTTGTCTGAAGTATTTCTCTGGTGGAGGCTTTAATTTGCCTGAGACTTTGCAAGCCATCAGTCTTAGTTGCTTCCGCAAAGGGTGCAGCGCCCGGCCGTGTGGTTGTAGCAGTAGATCGTTGCACTGTGGTAGCCAAAGGTGTCTGTATACACTAGTAGATGCAGGAGTGCTGTGAACCAAGGTTGGGTTTGCCACAGAGGTACTAGAATTAGCACACCAGTTGCTTGGTCGTATTCTATCTTCTGCAGGCAGGTGGCAATCATACTAAAAAGAGGGAAGGAGTAAAACTAATAGTTTCCCAGTTCATATACATGCATGTAGAATGCATTCCCATACTTTGTTTCAGGGTCCGGTTTCCATGATACATAGTCAGTGACTTTGTAGTTTAGTCTAGAAGCAAAGCGATCAATATAGAAAGGACCCCATAGTTTGTTAATGTCATCAAACACCCTTGTGTTTAAGGACCATTTAGTAGAACCACGCAACTGCAAATCCACCGCACAAGAGACCTTCTAACACCTATGTCAATAAGCTTGTTAACAAAGCTTGTGATCAAACGCTTTACTGAAGCCCAGAAAACATACCCTAAGGTATCTCCTAGGGGAGTCAAGTGAGGCCGAGCCAGTTATGGGGCATATCCAGAAGACATTAGGTTGTGGGGGTGCCTTTAAGACATCCAAACTGTTGGGGATCAATTACATGTTTGACATCATCAATAAGCCATTTAACAGTAAAATTCTCAAGGACCATCGATAAGCAGGGTAAGGGCAATGGGTCTCAGACCATTTTCAAGAGCGATGGGCGTGGTCTTCAGTATAGAAGAGATATGAGAGTATTTCCATAGGAAGAGGAAGTAACCTGAGGACAGAGAACAATTAAATATGTCAGTAACGTCCAACCCAAATCATTACGCTGAGGAATAAGGATACTTTAGTAGAAAAAAAAAGAATATGGACTTAGACGGGGAAAAAACTAATTAACCCACACAGCGAACCACTATCGCTAGATCCTAATAGACAAAACACGAAGTTGATAACGTGGACAACTATTGCGAAGGGAAAGCGAATTAAGTATTAACCACTCTAAGTCTACAATAAAATACACGAAGTCATGTAAACAGTTACTTTCATTTATTTTATTTAAAAAATCAATGGTCAAGCCCTGCCACGTGATTTTTGCGCCGACGGTATGACTTTATTTAGTTAAGAGTACAACAAGACTTTGTGTTTGTCTTACTCTTCAGTCATGAACTGATTCTGGAAATAGTTTACGCAAAGTTATGGAAGGATTATGCTTTCTAGGTAAACGACGCTTTTGGTTGAGGGAAGTACGAGATTTTTGCGCCAGAATTAACACCGTTCCTAATCAATTATCCCGGTGTGCAGGGTTTATTTATTTAGTTACGAATACGACATGGCTTTAGATTAGCATTCGGAACTCTTTTCAAGAACTGATTTTATTGTCTATACTCCGTGCCAACAATAACTTATTTATGCTCTAAACCTTTATCTCCGTATAAAGCACAGAACGCCTGTATGTAAACCATTATTGATAATACTTTATTATTATTGGTAGGATAGGATATGTGCATTGCTAGGATGCGAAACTGAAAAAGCATAGTTACAATTACTTTGATAATACTTTACAGTCCAATATTCTTACCCGTACCAAAGTTGAAGACCTGCCGCAGACTTGCAGCAGGTCTTTTCCTAATGACTGTACAGGCGAAATGTAGGCGACCTAAGTAGATGTCTGCAAGACTGTCCTTGGTCTTCTGCAGACGAGCGTCGAAGTTATGTGGATTTTTGTCTGCTCCACGTCTGCAGATTAACGTGCTGTAGGTCTGCTGCAGACGAGCGTTGAAGTTGTGTGGACTTTTGTCTGCTCCACGTCTGCAGATTAACGTGCTGCAGGTCTGCTGCAGATGATTGAGCGTTGAAGCTGTGTGGACTTCTGACTGCTCCACGTCTGCAGATTAACGTGCTGTAGGTCTACTGCATACGAACGTCGAAGTTGTGTGGACTTTTGTCCACGTATTATATATAACGTCAAGATGGCTTGATCAGCGTTGATCAAGCCATCTTGACGTTATATATAATACGTGAACAAAAGTCCACACAACTCAATAATTAACACTGAAATCGTGATAAGAGTGTCCGCTGAGTGAAGACAAAACATGCACCATGTACGTACATTTACCAATTAGAACGATGGGCTCTTCTTAGATATCTGAAGCTTAAGAAGCACAGTTTAAACGCATTGATTTAGTGGGTTTAAAGAGAGAATAAATATTTGTTCTTCTGTTCTTATCAATGTGCATTCCGGTAGAAGTACATGTATGCATGGTACGCGTACCGTATAAATACATTTGATGGATACAACTACGATATCCAATTCCAATCACGCGATAAATTAACGGTATTCACGTTTGGGCGCCTTTTTTCGAACTGTTTGTACTGAGTTAGTTGCAAACATTCATCAATATCACGGACAACAGAAAAAGCAACATGGACTCTAGTCTATATAGTGTAATCTCGAGACGATACATGTACAGTGCAGCTATACAGTAGAATAAAGGAAACATCACAAAGGGCCGGCCGGGAAACCAAAGTAGGACCTGCGGCTCATTTGATTGTTTCACGACGATCCTCTTGGCGAAGATTGCCTCGATGAAGTGGCCTGTGATAGTTGCCAACTGACCTTGTAAGTTATATAATTTGCTCAGTTAACTGAATATAAATTATTGGTAATAATGTTTGCAATTTGTTTAAAAGCAGTTTGTAATGTACTGCATGTACATGTAGCACGTACAGCAATTTACCGACTACAGTAAACACCAGAAAAAACTCAACTGAATGTGGCATGGAGTTCTCAGCATTGCATTGCTTGTCAGATATCTGTGTTTCATTTCTATTATTTAAAAAAAGCTAGCCTATCTCAGGATACCGAAAACTGACCTGTATGTAGTTAAAGCTCATTTAGGGAGAGGGGGAAGGGGAGAGCAATTGAAAGAATTAATTAAGAGACTGGTCGGTCAGTATTATAAGAAGTTTTTCGCATTTACAGGACTTACATTGAGAAGTAAAAAAACGACACAAACAACCGTAAATGTGTCGGAAAAGTATTCAAACCTGAAATAGTTAAATCATCGTCTGATGTTGTAATTGTTATGAATCATTTAATTATGATTGTTCATTGCGTTTCCTACACAAACTTGGTATCAATATTAGCATGCATTTGTTTATCATCCATTCGTCCAAAGTTTTTTAATAACAACGAATTATTTGCCAACTTGTCATTGGATATAGTGTATACATAGTTTCGGAGTTAGGTCTGAAAATGGGTACGGAAATATTTTAATTTAATTGGTCTGAAATTGGGTCAGTGTTTTGAAAACCGGGCAGCACACCCCCACCAAACATTTTTTTAGGGAACTCCCCCCCCCCCTCCCTATCTCTCTCTCTCTCTCTATCTCTCTCCCCGAAGTAGTAAAAACAGAAACAAGGAATATTTGGATTGATATCACACTCAGATGAGAGTAGTTTATTATATTCTCAGTACCAACAACAAGATTACAGGCGTTTTAAGTTTACTTATGTTAATAGTAAACCAACTGATTGAACGCAGCGCGGTTAGACTAGAGGAACGAGTTACCGCCCGCATGATAATGATATACGTCGGCATTCACATGTCCTTTCATCAATTATCACTTCACAATCCGGGCATTTCGTGCACGCAAATTCCCCGTAGATGTGTCTCTTCGTAGCAACGATATCTTCGGCCTTGTCTTCGTCATTCATTCGACGTGCATGAAGGCTGTAGAACAGAGCCATTGCCAGGAGCAATACGAGTACGTACTTCATGATCTATAGATCGAAGGGAGAAGAATGTGAAACAGCTAGGAACGTTCTTCATAATAGCGACTAAAACTCTGAACCTGTTTACATTAGCGCGAAAATTTGAATCAACGCATTCTCCCTCCTGACATTTTGCCGTTTTTGCAGTAGTATATTATATATATTTTTTAATCAAGACTTTAGTAGTTACTGGAGTCCTGATCTGTCCGAAGTTTCTCTTTTTTCATCCAACAATATGACAACATTTCAAATTACGTTTTACGTAAAACCTCAAAATTATAGCGATGGTCATTAAGTCACACGATATAGGACACTGCATATGGGCGTTCTGTATTAGCCCAGACTTCATACAAACGGAAAAGCTGCATGATGTATTCTCCCATTCCCAGCGCTAGCAGTCCCGTTTCTTACCATAAATTTGACGAAATCGTCCAACAAGTGTGCAGTAAATCCTGAAATTAAAAGAACAAACAAGAGGCGTTAGTCTTAGTTTAGAAAACCTTGTCAGTCTGTTCAATAGAAAATAACGACAAAGGCATGGGGCATGTAAGACAAGGGATTACCGCCTATACTGGCTCGGAAAATTACCGAACATGATAGGCCAGCTACAACAATCAGACCATTGAGAAACTCCTCAATGAATACCTCGCGAGAAAAGAAGAGTTCAACAAAAACTATTCCACTGAAGTTTTAAATTCAACAAGAGCAACCAAATGTCTTACAGACTGGCTCGAGCTCTACTAGAAACGATTCTTTTCTCGCTAGTCTCAGGAAATGAAGGTATACCGAAGGAAAATTCCATGCCACAGGAAGTAGACAAAACAATTAACCTGCTGACCATGAAAAAGTGCAATACATGATATGATGTGAGCTTTTGGAAACTGAACTAGTCTGTTTTAGTAAGTCCTCAGAGTATCAAACACATACAAGATAACAGAATGGGAGAGTGAATAATGTTCTTACCTCGAGGATTGCTGTAGTTCCTATGACTTGTACAACCGAAACCATTCATTATATAACCGTTGTTTATGCATAATTGCATAAATCATGATTTGGGAGCCAATGGTAAAACGCCAAGTCGGGAGTGGATGATTTTCCATAAGCCTTTTTGGGTCGTGCTTACGCTAATGATTTATTATTTAAATTAGTTGATCTTTATCTGCATGGGGGCTGCTCGTTTATTATCTGTTAGGGGGCCCGGCAGTTTTGTGTAATGCATGTACACAGATTTTGAAAATGGCCCCCCACGCTAATCAGCACTCTTGAATTTGACCCCCACACAAAGCTCGATGGTATGAAAGTGACCACCTTCCCACACTTCAAACCGAGAAGTTTCTGTTTCTTTGGCCCTGTCGATCGCGTTTCTGACAAAAGGATTTCCAGTAGTTTTCCGATGTCATGCTTGCTGCACTGCTGTAAGGATGTTCGCACACGGTTAGACACCGTCAAAGCCTTACGGATTTCTGAATTCGTAAATTCGCCGGTGATTTCCTTTCTCGACGATCGAAGCGTCGCAAGACTTTCTAGCGCTGTTGTTTTATGGTTCCACTATTAAACTTGTCAACAAGCACTTTAACTTTAAACATCTAAAAATGACCCCCCTCAATAACCCATATTTTGAAAATTACCCCCCAGCAATTTGGCCGGCCCCCCTCACAGATAATAAACGACGAGCCGCCAGCAATTTGGCCGGCCCCCCTCACAGATAATAAACGACGAGCCCCTTGGATCACATTAAGAATTGAGATGGTTCAGGGTTTTTATCATGGTATTACAATATTTACCAACCTTACTTCTGATAGTCGTTTTTATAATACATATATCGTTTATTCCCAGATAGCAGAGGTTACTTAGTTTCCTCCTTTCTTTGTAATCGCTTCGCGAACTGGTGAGGAAAAAAGAAATTAACCTCTGCCCGCAGTCGCAACATTGTTTGCTGCCATGCGTTAGCGTTACTAAGCGATACGATTGGAAGGGTTAACCAATGAAAAGAAAGTGATCTACGGTACTAACGAATGATGTCGGCATGTGCGCGGGTCATCGCGGACTCAAATTCAAATCAGCAAATATTTTAATGCACAACATGCGTACTGTATATTTTTATCATTTATTCGTCCATGGTCGTGGACGGCGGTTATATCAAATGATGCTGCGACTGGGGGAGAGTTTTCGCCAGTTGGCGAAGCGATTACAAATTGAAATGGAGGTAACGGAATCTCTGCAAGCAGGGAAGATTGTTCATGCCTTATTTGCTGCCCAAACTCACCTTTTTTTACCAGTCAGTTATCAGAATCAGATGCTTACGAGTATCAATGCCTAGTGCACCGCTTGTCATGTGCTAATTTATCGTATTCTTCAGTAGCAGTGTTCTTCGTTATATCTTACGTTTTCTTGATTGATGTGAACTTTTGAGGAGTGCCAGCGGTGTATGGAGCAAATGGAAGCATTTAGAGCAGAAAGTCCTCTATACCAACTGGAACGTTGTCAAACACGATTCTATTGTTTATATTGATTCAGGTTTCTTCCTCTTAAATGTTACATAAGAGAAACATAATTTTTCATGAACGCAATGATGATGAATAATGTTAGTAGCAAGTGATAGCTTTGAGATATGTTGTAAGTGTATGGCTGTTGGTAATGGTGTTATCCGTATAGTATCGCTGATGTCATGCGGTCTCTAAACTATATATTGTTTGCACTGAATATTCACATAGGATACACTCACATTAAAGCCATCTTATAAAGGCCCACAAGAAACCGAGAATACCATGGTTGTAAATGAAACAATGCAATGACTCATACAGCCAGAAGCAAACTGTATATGCAAGTTATATTATCTCTTGTTTACACAATTGCATAAATCACGACTTGGAAGCCAATGGCAAAATACTAGGTAGAGAAGTATTCAACAATGGAAACACATCTACTTTGCCTTTAGACTAACCAATTTGTCAGAATAGTGGTGACCTTGTTTTCACTAATTACTAGCAGTTTAGTAATTAGTTGATCACAAAGCATCAAGATGGTTTGGGTCCTTTTACGTTACTACTATAAACATTTACAACCTAACTTTCTGGGAGTGGTAATTGCTTGTATAGTATAGATAGTTCACGCTTTAGCAACCCGTAATTGATATTTTCAGTTAAATTCGTTCAACTATAATCATGGGAGGTGACATAGTTATCTGCAGCCAGAAGCAAACTGTATTATGCAAGTTATATATTTATCTCTTGTTTACACAATTGCATAAATCACGACTTGGAAGCCAATGGCAAAATACTAGGTAGAGAAGTATTCAACAATGGTTACACATCTACTTTGCCTTTAGACTAACCAATTTGTCAGAATAGTGGTGACCTTGTTTTCACTAATTACCAGCAGTTCAGTAATTAGTTGATCACCGAAAGCATCAAGAAGGTTTGGGTCCTTTTACGTTACTACAATAAACATTTACAACCTAACTTTCTGGGAGTGGATCATGATTGGTTGTATATTATAGATAGTTCACGCTTTAGCAACCCCTAATTGATATTTTCAGTAAAATTCGTTCAACTATAATCATGGGAGGTGACATAATTATCTGCAGCAGACCTGCAGTGATGCCTGCATATTGCCTGCAGTAGGTCTTCAAGGACAAGTCTGCAGTTCGGCTGCCGTATATCAGCTGTACGGCTGTTTCAAGTCTGCAGCTCGCCTGTTTTGAGGCCGTGCAGGTCTGCGCTAATTAAAGCGACAGGTGAAATGTAGGTGAGCTGTAGGTGAAATAGATACTGTGGAGGTCTGGGCTAATTAAAGCGACAGGCGAAATGTAGGTGAGCTGCAGCCGGGTGAGATAAATACTGTGCATGATAGCATCAGTGATATGGAGAAATTGACCCCAAAGGTCAATTTGAAATTTTCAACAGATATACCAAAAGGATCCGATCTCACGAATAACATGCCATAGCGTTCCTTCATGAAAAGAGAGAAACAAAACATGCTTGTTCCAAAAATGAATTTTTAAAATCGAGTATAACCGCGCCCCCATCTTAAAAACAAATGTAAGCAAAACGATCGGAGCGTTTTAAATTATTACGAATTTTGAACGACAGTGCGATAATTTACAGACGTTTTCTACATCGTAAAAACTAGCAACAGTAGATAATATAAGGAAACACATATCATTTCTAAATCATGATTACACGTAAATAATTGTCCGGGACCTTCTAGCTAGCTCCCACAAAACATTTCTTAGCCTATAATTTCCTAGCCTGTGTACAGTTATTAATTACGTACGTTAACACACATAATTTATATTCTCATGATGAAACACAGACTACATTACCCTGCATAATACACTATTTTGACAAATTGGTTAGTCTAAAGGCAAAGTAGATGTGTTTGCCATTGTCGAATCCTTCTCTACTTGGTGTTTTGCCATTGGCTTTCAAGTCGTGATTTATGCAATTGTACAGACAAGATATAACTTGTATCGGACAGTTTGCTTCTGGCTATAAGTCATGCCGGTTTCATTCACAAATCATAGTATTATCAGTTTGTTGTGGCAGTTATTAGAACATCGATGGCTTTAGTGTGAGTGTATCTTAATATGTGAATATTCAGTGCAAACAATATCTAGTCTAGAGACCGCATGACACCAGTGATACTACGGATACCACCATTACAGACATCCATAAACTTACAACATATCCAAAAGCTATTACGTGCTACTGCTATGATTATTCTAGAAAATGTTCCATTCTCATTCATATCATCATTGCGTTCATGATAAATTATGTCTCTTATATAAAATTTAAGGAGGAAACCTGAATCAATATAAACAATAGAATCGTGTTTGACAAATCGCTGTCTTGTTTTCAGTACACTGAATACAACGTTCCAGTTGGTGTAGAGGACGTTCTGCTCTAAACACTTCCATTTGCTCCATACACCGGTGGCACTCCTCAAAAGTTCACATCAATGAAGAACACTTCAAATATAACATAACAATACTGCTATTGAAGAATACGGTAAATTAGCACATAAAAAGCGTTGCATGCACTTGGCATTGTGATACTCCTAAACATTAATCTTAGAAACTGGTGAAAAAGGTGAGTTTGGGCAACTAAGGCATGAACAATCTTCCCTGCTAGCAGAGGTTCCTTTTTTATTCCATTTTATCTTCCCCAAGTCGCAACATCGTTTGATATAACCGCCGTCCACTACCATGGACGAATACATTATAAAAATATACAGTACGTATGATGTGTAAAGGATTTGATAAACTAGATTCGATAGTACGCACGCTAGGATTGGCTGAAAGCCGTGTTTCTGTTTTAGGAATAGAAATCGTTTACCGTGTTTTCATAGCCTGATGCAAGTTTGGGAGAATTCTCAAGTTGTTGTATAAACGGCCGAGACCGAAGGTCGAGGGTTTACACAAAAACTTGAGAATTCTCCTAAACTTTCCCGAGTGTTTTCATCAGGCTATGTAAATACGGTAAACGTTTTCTATTTCTTATAAAAAATACAGTAGACGGAAGATCGAGCGCAAAGCGATTTTTTTATCTTTTCGTAAATGTCAAACGCCAAATTAAGCACACATTGTAAAATGTCAATCATATTCGAGTGTGAAGTTGGCCATGTTTTCTGTGCGTGCAAATCGTCATGGAACAAGAGGCGAGAGAAAGTATTTGTATTATTTACAGGACTTACATTGAGAAGTAAAAAAACGACACAAACAACCGTAAATGTATCGGAAAAGTATTCAAACCTGAAATAGTTAAATCATCGTCTGATGTTGTAATTGTTATGAATCATTTAATTATGATTGTTCATTGCGTTTCCTACACAAACTTGGTATCAATATTAGCATGCATTTGTTTATCATCCATTCGTCCAAAGTTTTTTAATAACAACGAATTATTTGCCAACTTGTCATTGGATATAGTGTATACATAGTTTCGGAGTTAGGTCTGAAAATGGGTACGGAAATATTTTAATTTAATTGGTCTGAAATTGGGTCAGTGTTTTGAAAACCGGGCAGCACACCCCCATCAAACATTTTTTTAGGGAACTCCCCCCCCCCCTCCCTATCTCTCTCTCTCTCTCTATCTCTCTCCCCGAAGTAGTAAAAACAGAAACAAGGAATATTTGGATTGATATCACACTCAGATGAGAGTAGTTTATTATATTCTCAGTACCAACAACAAGATTACAGGCGTTTTAAGTTTACTTATGTTAATAGTAAACCAACTGTTTGAACGCAGCGCGGTTAGACTAGAGGAACGAGTTACCGCCCGCATGATAATGATATACGTCGGCATTCACATGTCCTTTCATCAATTATCACTTCACAATCCGGGCATTTCGTGCACGCAAATTCCCCGTAGATGTGTCTCTTCGTAGCAACGATATCTTCGGCCTTGTCTTCGTCATTCATTCGACGTGCATGAAGGCTGTAGAACAGAGCCATTGCCAGGAGCAATACGAGTACGTACTTCATGATCTATAGATCGAAGGGAGAAGAATGTGAAACAGCTAGGAACGTTCTTCATAATAGCGACTAAAACTCTGAACCTGTTTACATTAGCGCGAAAATTTGAATCAACGCATTCTCCCTCCTGACATTTTGCCGTTTTTGCAGTAGTATATTATATATATTTTTTAATCAAGACTTTAGTAGTTACTGGAGTCCTGATCTGTCCGAAGTTTCTCTTTTTTCATCCAACAATATGACAACATTTCAAATTACGTTTTACGTAAAACCTCAAAATTATAGCGATGGTCATTAAGTCACACGATATAGGACACTGCATATGGGCGTTCTGTATTAGCCCAGACTTCATACAAACGGAAAAGCTGCATGATGTATTCTCCCATTCCCAGCGCTAGCAGTCCCGTTTCTTACCATAAATTTGACGAAATCGTCCAACAAGTGTGCAGTAAATCCTGAAATTAAAAGAACAAACAAGAGGCGTTAGTCTTAGTTTAGAAAACCTTGTCAGTCTGTTCAATAGAAAATAACGACAAAGGCATGGGGCATGTAAGACAAGGGATTACCGCCTATACTGGCTAGGAAAATTACAGAACATGATAGGCCAGCTACAACAATCAGACCATTGAGAAACTCCTCAATGAATACCTCGCGAGAAAAGAAGAGTTCAACAAAAACTATTCCACTGAAGTTTTAAATTCAACAAGAGCAACCAAATGTCTTACAGACTGGCTCGAGCTCTACTAGAAACGATTCTTTTCTCGCTAGTCTCAGGAAATGAAGGTATACCGAAGGAAAATTCCATGCCACAGGAAGTAGACAAAACAATTAACCTGCTGACCATGAAAAAGTGCAATACATGATATGATGTGAGCTTTTGGAAACTGAACTAGTCTGTTTTAGTAAGTCCTCAGAGTATCAAACACATCAGTACAAGACAACAGAATGGGAGAGTGAATAATGTTCTTACCTCGAGGATTGCTGTAGTTCCTATGACTTGTACAACCGAAACCATTCATTATATAACCGTTGTTTATGCATAATTGCATAAATCATGATTTGGGAGCCAATGGTAAAACGCCAAGTCGGGAGTGGATGATTTTCCATAAGCCTTTTTGGGTCGTGCTTACGCTAATGATTTATTATTTAAATTAGTTGATCTTTATCTGCATGGGGGCTGCTCGTTTATTATCTGTTAGGGGGCCCGGCAGTTTTGTGTAATGCATGTACACAGATTTTGAAAATGGCCCCCCACGCTAATCAGCAGTAGTATAGTCGGGATTAAAATGATACCCGTTTTTCTTGCACAACAAAACTCAAAAAGTGAATTCGGAAATTCACTTTTGAGTTTTCTTGCACAAGAAAAACGGGTATCAGTTTTAATCCCGACTATACTACTAGGTGGGATACTAAGGGTCATTCAAAGTGTCACTAGACATTCTTGTACATAAAATCTAAAACTTGAGTATCTATTAGAGATATGATTACTATACTGTATATCGATCTCTTCCACTATGGATTATATATCGTGCCTCCCCATGGAAATTCTGACTAAGATCGTAGAGCATGCAGGTCCTACGTCATTCGCAAGCATCTCAAGGACATCGAAACACCTAAACGGTGCCGCATCTCTTGCGCGCTACGAAAACGTAGATCAAGAGTTCCGCACGCGAGTTCTCACTTTCGGTCTTAGGTCTACTCACGACGACGACGATCGAAACAAAATGGCTAAGACTTTCGACATTTCCGCAAGCTACAACGACAATGGCTTTCCTCTCATCTACGCCAGTGAACATGGTAATCTTAACGTCATTAAGTGGCTCATCAAGAACTTACGGTTCGATGGAATGGATGGACAAATTGACCACATTCTATGTGCTGCCTGTAAGGATGGTCGTCTTGATATCGCTAAGTGGCTCACTAAGCACTTCCAGTTCACCAAAGAGGATAAAGCCGTCGCGTTCACTATACTAGATGCCAGTATGAATGGTCATCTTAACGTCATTAAGTGGCTCATTCAACGTTTTAAGATAACCATAGAGTATGAATACGTTCATCATGCTCTACTATGTGCTTGTAGCAATGATCATCTTGATACCGCTAGGTGGCTCGTTAAGTGGCTCATTAAGAATGCCCATCTCACCCTAGAGGACGAAAATAACCTACTAAATTACTATGTGAATGCTTATGCTGCCATATAGGAATCCGATTGAATCCAACTGCACCTAAAAATCCAAAACTTGAGTATATGTTAAAGGAATGATTAGTATACTGTATATCACCACCAAATGGTATTAGTATATATTCTTTATTCCACAATACTAGCTTACGTTGTTATCTTAGTACGCATTAACACCATACAGATCGAACATGTCGAAGAAGAACTCGAATGTAGACGCCACAATGCCTGAGACAACTTGTGATTGGTTGATGAGAGGGAAGGACACGAAATGCCCAAAGAGGATTTCGAAGACAACGAAGTTCTGTGCCCAGCACAACTTCCAGATCTCAAAAGGCTGTGACCCATTCATACCATGCTCGAAGTGCGGTAAAGGATGTCGTACTAGTTACGGGCTTTGCTCAAGATGCGACCGTCTCACCATCAAGATGAAGTGTCCCGGTGTCAAACGCACTAAGAAGTCCAGCAAGATGCTAGAGGATCCAAGAAAGGAGGAACTTGCAGAACCAAACGTGGTGGAACCGGAGGAGCCTGCTGAGGTAGCATTGACCGTGGAACCAAGAGTGCTGGAACCAGAGGAAGGTCTCGGAGAGTCTCTCACCCATACGCTCAACAAGGTGTTGGCTGCCTTGAGGAGCGAGAAGGACGATTAGGAATAGCCACGAAAAAAAAAAAGAATGAAGAAAGTCGTTGCGTGACCCTCTTCATTCTTTTTTTTTTTTTTTTCTATTAAACATATAAACATCTATAGTTGTATCATGGACGAGCTAGTCAGATTGTTTGGTCCTGGAATTCGTAGAAGCCTGAATATCAAACCACAAGTGGAACATATTAACACCAGTGAAACATGTTCTGATTGTCTCTGCCCCTTTGAAATACAAGGAACGGAATTCGTGTGTCCCACATGTGGTCTTGTTTCCGAGGTTGAACCATGTGAAGAAACGAAGGTCGACATCATTACTACTCGACTGCGTATAGTAGGTCCGGACGGATTTCAGTATCAAAGTGATCTAGATCGCGCAAAACCAAAGCAAAGCGATAACACGGAACTACAACGACAAACGCTCCTACAAGAACTACGAGCATACAACGCTGTTTACAAACAAAGTTATGACCTATCGTTCCCTATGAACGCGTTAGGAATCGTAGCCGACGCATTCACCCAAGTAATGAAAGTTCATCCCAAGCGTAGCGATGCTAAGAGAAATATTTTAGCTTCTCTACTCTACCATGCATGCATACAATGTGGATTCGTCCGATCTAAAGGTGAGGTTGCTCGCTTCATGCAACTAAGCAACAAAGGCATCTGTATCGGAGAGGTCTTTATACGTTCTCTGTACAACGACGATAAGATCGATGTAGACTTGGATGTCGAGCGCATAGTTCCTCACATTGCAACGACTTTCCTTAAACTCGATCCTCAAGGAGTGCCTATAGACGTTCAACAAATAGTCCACGAGGTTGTTACTACGGCAATAGAAAACGATATAGGCAGATCGGTAATTAAGACGAAAGTTGTTGGAGCACGTTACGAGGTGCTACGTCGTTTAGGATCGTCTATGTCTCTTAAGGATGTCGTTAAACGATGTGACGTATTTGGAAATTCAGTCAAGCGTTTTGTCAAGGAGTTGTCTTCTTACCATTCCTACTTTGAACCAATCTACACTAAACATGGGCTAACTAGCAGTAGGACTTAGCGAAGTGGAAGTGAGAGCCATGTTCGTTTCTTTCATAGGAAACGTCGATTCTTACCCCACTAAGCTGCCGAGTTTTTCTCGCATTTCCTTTTGCACTTCTTGCTTGAGTTCGGCTCGAACCCGATCCGGACTTTTTTCACCTATGGAAGTCTCACGACGAATTTCAGATCTCATGATCTCATACTTATTCGCTTCGTTCAGGATGAGACTGTATTCAGAGTCGGATATGTTTTCATCGCGTAAGGCCTTAGATACTAGATCGCGAATCGTATTGATTTTTGCCTTGGCCAACATAGTTGTCCTTTCATGCTTAGAAACCTTCATTCCTAACTTCTTAGCTCCAAGGGTCGTAGATGCTGAAATTACTCCACATAGCCCACCAATAACTCCAAGTGGTAGACCAATCACTATTCCAACCCCGGTCAACGCTGCGCCCAATCCAGATCCAGATAAGATCACAGATAGACCTCCAGTTGCCACTGCGATTCCATGAACTATTCCTTGAGAACGTGCATATTTCTTGCGCACACCTTCGTAGTGTCTTTCTTGAACTTCAATGTCCGAAAGCGTGTCTCGGATCGTTTGCAGTCTAAAGTTCTTTCCAGTGTCGTTAGCGATCTGCGGATAGATACTTGGTGCTGATGGAAACGGTTGAATCGAATCGCCTTCCATTGTACGTTATACATATAACTTACTCAAGCTTCAACACGTACAGTATGGGTCGACCACGGAAGTCTATCAGATTGCCTTTCTCATCGAGAATTGTCAGACGAAGACTGCTTTGTATCGTACCTAGAGCTTTGACATCTAGAGGTTGTAGTGAGGCATACGTCGTTTTCACAAATCTATCGCCTCGGATATGTATTCTACTTAGGACTTTAGATTGCTTTCCATCTTGAATCGAGAATCTGGAATCCACCACGTCGCAGCAGATATACGCTATGTCGATTTCATCTTGGATGGACACTTCGTGCGAACCTACTTTTAGTCGCTTAGCAATCCCATCTTTATTAATACCCATCAGTTTGCAGAGGTTTCCACTAAGTAGGATCGATTGCTTGACTTCTAGGTTCCAAGCCCTCCTATGATGGGGTTTCTCGATTTTTACAATGTTAGCACTAACTGCAGGCGCAAAGAATTGTCGAAGGCTCGCCATAGTGTGGTTTCCCTTAGGAACTTCGTATGGAAACCCTTGACCTTCGGTAGACCACCAGAAGGTAGCATTCTCTGCTAGGTTCCACCAACTATTCTCAATAGTGACCTCGACTAGTGAAACGTTCTGTATGAGAATAGGGTTGTCGAAGTAGACAGTATGGTCGGCCAATGTTGTGGTGATATATAAGAGAACCATCTTATATGTTGAAGGTATAACTATATATACGTATAGCTTCAACATGACAGACGCATGGCGGCAGTTCAAGTACCTATTTCCAAAGGCTGTAACCGGATGGTTCGACTCTTTTGTGGGTCGGGATGGGGTGTGGAACATTAATTTATTTTTTCACGGGGAAACCTACCAGGTGTTCACAGATGCAGGCCTCCCTACGAAGGCAGGTGGAGGTCAGCTAATGGTCTTGCATGGGCGCGCAGGCAAGGCGCTTGACCTAGCCCTTGGCACCAAAACAGTTTATGAGGGGGTACTATTCGCGCGGAAGCACAAAGGTCTTTCCAAGCATGCTTGGGTAGAAGCTGAGGAAAACGATAAGATCGCAACGTTGAATGCAGATCTATTAGCGAAGTTCAAGAAAAGATACCCACATGCAGATCTTCACAAGTTCTATGCCTCTACGGAAGTGAACGGTCTAGGCAAATATTCGACGAGTATTTGGTTTCGAGATGGAGATTCTAGCTATGTCGTTTACGGCAATGATGTCTCAAAGTTACCTACTACGATTCAAAGACGCATCGATGACGCATTGCAGGGAATGGTTGATGGCTTCCCATCTACGTTGACCCTAGATAATAGTGCGAAATATCCTATTCGAGCAGTTCCTTTTACCGAACCGGCACAAGACATAGATCTCACCAAGTTATGGATATACGTCAAACCTACGAAGAAGTTCGAAGCAGGCGTTCCAAATATATTCAAGGAGATCGTTGTAAAGCATACGACAGCAAATGAGTCTCGTAGATGGTTGTCAGGTCCGGATTTCAAGTATTGGCCTCAACAATTGAATTTCGCAACATGGTGTGCAACTTCCGGATGTGGAGTATCGTTGTTTGACCCCAATTTCAAAACGTATCCACCAGTCGTTCAGGGGTTCCTACGATTCCATGTTTATTTCACGATACGAAGAATTCTGCATGAACTTGGTGGTGCTCATGGAGTTCCTTTACCTGGTGACTCTGCTTTCAAGCAAATGGATAACCCCTATAACAAATCAGCTCTTGAGAAATTGTGCATCGAGTTTGGTTTATCTCGAACACCAGACTTTAGGTGGGATGGCTTAGGAGACGTCTACGTAAACTCTCATGGAAGAATGGTGAACTATACGGAGAAGTACGCACATAATACTTCGTACTCTGCGAAGTGGCCTGGTGGTGACTTTAAGTTTCCTGAGGAGAGTCGTACGGACTATCAGTTTCCTTTATCGTACATTAGCAATAACAACGGTAAACAATACAATTGGTTTACGCCACCAATCGGAAAGGGTTTGACAGATGCTGGATTGGGTAGGTTGAATAGATCTGTCGAGGCTTTTGGACATTGCATACTTGGCGCTCAAGCCGACTTGAACGAATCCATCGTAGATAGCCATAACGTCAAAGAAAAGTTTAAGAGCTTAGTCGAAGACGCTATTCTCGAAAACGATTTAGTGGTGAGCTACAAAAACTATCTTACTGCTATAACGGCAACACATAAGAAGCTCGATCTAGCAATAGCTATAGGCGTACGATTATTGCCAAGCGATCTAGCGTACTATCTTGGTGAGAAAGATGGCTATAGGAATCCAATCCCGAAAGCTACGAAAGATATGGTGCTAGGCACTAACGACGTCAATGCAGAAGGCAAAGGACATCCACCTCTTCCTATGGAAGGACCACCAGATAAGAAATCGGTGCAGCCTCTCGAGAAACAAGTTCCTGTACCAAAGGCAAAGGCAAAGGCAAAGGCAAAGGCAAAGACTGTCTCACAACATGAGATTAATCTCGCAGTGACATCCATTGCCGCAGCTGGAATTGCATGGATGTTGTTTCGTTAACGGCGTTTGTATTGCTCCACTACGAAGACCACTGCTGCTACGATTAACAACCAAAGGTTGTTTGCTAAGACTCCAACAACGTCAGCAGCCATACTGAATATGAAACTCACAATTGGCCCAATCATCTTAGGTAGAATCTCTTCTAACTTTTTACCTATTGCTTTTAAGCCTTTGACAGTTGTTTTAGCAGCTGCTTTGACAACCTCTCCAACTCCCAGTACTATCGCGGAAACTGCCTTCGTCAGATTGGAAACTATTACGCCGATCACAGTACTTACCGCAGCTACCACGCTAATTATACTGACTCCATACTTCTTGAAGATGATTCTTATACGATCCCTAAGTGACATCCGTTCTACTATAGCTTCTTCCATTCGTTCTAGGACTGCTTGCTCCTCCTGATCGGTCTTTATTTCATTAGTAGCGTTTTCTTTCTGAGTTTCGGTAGACGTAGGGTCTTTGAGTATTTCTTCATTTTGTTCGATCCTCTCACTCAATTGGTTTCGAGCTACTATGACTTCTTCTACCATTTCTTCCCTCGAAGGTCCTAAGACTCTTTTGAGACCTTTTCCCATCTTCTTATATAACCCACCTTTCGTGGTGGTCATAGGAATCGCTTTTTCTTTACTTCCATACTCGTGGATAAAGACTCTACCATCAGACATGGTTGCAATCTCAAGCGTGCCTCGAATTCCCACATCGTGGTATTTTTCCCAGACAATCTCGAACATATTCTGTCTCGCATTTTCCGATAAACCCTGTTTGAAGACTACGCCTCGATCGGTATACTTTGGGACTTTCTCTTCCTCCAGCCTCTCCAGGATTCTTTCATTTCTAGAAACGTTCGAGTCTTTCGAGTCGATGAGTTCGTCGAAGTAATCGTCATCTTCTCTAGAAAACGAGGTTTCCTGATCCTTTGGTCTAGCGCCTTCTTTGCTGTAGTCGCGTCTGGTTTTCATTGGGACCATTTCTCCTGACTCTTCTGGAAATGTTGCATCCCACTCCTCATCCACATTGATAGTATCATCGTCATCGTAGTCTCCACCTCCTTCAGCTTCACCAGGTCTTTCCTCTGCGTCAACGTCCATGTTAAACATAACTATATATATAGTTACATTCAACATGATCTCATCAAAGTTGGATCCCACACAAGTACGAAGAGAGCCTCATGCACTAAAGGCTCCACGAGACTTGTATAGGAAAACTTTCACTCGATCATCTGCCAATCCAGGTGAGACTCTATACGTAGAAGTCCCAAAGCTAGCAGAAGATGTAGTACTAGTACCTGGTAGCTTAGCGCTATTGGGCGACATCGTACTATCTGGTGGACATGCGAATAACAGAGTCGTTTCGAACATTGGACGCTGCTTGGTCATACGTAGAATCTGTAGGATGGGAGCCGAAACAGTAGAAGACCTTGGTAGGCCAGACCTCCTACAAACGTACTCCGATGTATACCTATCTACGCAGGAGAGAGAGTCTAGAGTACAACAAGGCATTCAATCAGAGAACGTAAACAAGCTACGATCGAAAGCTGGTGACGCAAGTACTTCGTCTGCTGCATACAACGCGCTCCTAGCTGCATGTGGTTCCAAGTATAGGATTCCATTAGATGTTGACATTCTGACACAACATGGAGTTCTATATCCACATGCCTTAGAAAATACTATTACATTCGAGTTGACTCTAGCGCCTACCAACGAGGTAGTAATTGGATCGGATACGACGAAGATAGGTACGTACCAACTTACCAACATCCAACTAGAATACGAAGCAATCAGGAACGAAACGCTGGCTAGTAGTGCACTTCACAAATACGAAATAGGTGCTGCATTCCTATACAACTACGCTGTTCACTTCAAGACAGTAGATATCGCTAAAACGTCCGATACTTTGATATCTCAAAACGTTAACGTTCCACGCCGATCCTTTGCTGGACTACTTCTACTATTCATAGATCCACCTACCATTGGCACGCGAGATAGTGAAGCATTCTCGAATCCCGATATTTCAAAGGTAGAAGTAGATGTCAATGGGATTCCCAACAGACTCTTTCCAAGCGGCATGCTTCCCCTAGATTTCTGGGAGGCTGCAAGAGGCTGGTTTGGTACACCCAATACTTCCATGACTCCAAAGAAGTTCTTTGAAAATAGATTCGCTATCCTAATCGATTGTCGCACAGCAAAGGATTCCACCGTTCATGGTGATGGCTTGGCACAAACCGGCAGTGGAAAGGACATCGACATTCGCATACATAGAACTGCGAAGGGAAGTGGAAATGTGAAAATGCACATCTATGTCCTTGCGGATGCTCAGGTCACGATATTGAACAGATCTCTGCAGAGTATATTATACTGATGGATTCTCTCGTAGAGCACATACCTTTCAACGCACTCATAGTCGGTCCAACGAATTGTGGGAAGACTGCGTTTCTCATAGAACAACTTCGTGGATCATTTCGTGGTAAGTTCGATTACATAGTACTGATTTGTCCTACGTATGCCCACAACAAAACTTATCGTGGATTTGCAAATCGAGATCCTCGTTTCTTCGTCATGTCACCACCGCAGGATGCCATCGATGCTACTTTGAGTATTTGCACAACATTTTGGTCAGGTACCAATACTCTATTGATTCTCGATGATTGCGCCGCATCGAAGGACGTCAAGAAACGAACTGACAAGCTAGTGGACTTAGCCTTTTCTGCACGACACATAGGGCTTTCCGTTTGGGTGCTGTCCCAACAACTAACGAGCATATGTAAACCCTTCCGTGAGAACGTAGCTATCGTAGTAGCATTCCATACAGCATCGGCCATAGATGGCAAAAGGATATTTGAGGATTATGGAGGCTCGCAAGAATGCAAAGAGTTACGAACGATACTTGGATCCCATAAGTTCGCTCGCATGTGCTTCTGTCTACGCCATCCTTTCGAGGTAGTGTTAGAGCTCCCACCACCTACAACATATTATCATGGATAAAGAAATACTCGAGATATTCGGTGAGGACGTAACAGGCCCACCACCAACCGACCTAGACGTTACGTCAGACAATCGCGAATCACTTTCGATCTTAGCCGCAACAGGCGTAACGAAAGAATACTTAGGTAAGAACATTTCCCTAGGAGACATCTCTAGACTTCCTGAGAAAGAAATAGACAAGTTGTATAGGAGGTATCAGGCCGTCCTAGCTCAGCAAGTAACGAAAGGCTTAGTCGACGGCGTGACACGTTTAGCTACCCGCCTAGTTGCCTACCTAGTACCAATAGATTCTCAGGAAGCACTGATCAAAGACCTACAAGAAGACCCTCTAGTCCGCAATGAAATCAGTGCTGCGACTGGCCTACTATCGCTCAAAGCAGGTCGCCTTGTAGCTCTAGCTAGCGTCCTATTCCACATATCCGGTCACGTAGTCATTCCTGGAACAACTGTTGAACCTCCACATATACCTACTATATCGAATCAAGATGGAAGATCAGATAACTGCGAATCCTCCGACGACTGCACCAACTAAGGTAAAAAACCCAAAGCGCGTCGCAGCTGGAAAAGCACTAGCGTTAAGCAACAAACTCGCTAGAGAAGCTCAGAAGAGAGAGTCGACGCGCGAAAGCGAATCGTGCAAAGAAGTCTACGTAGAGAAAGGTCGGGTCGAAAACCTGACTATCCTCGCAGTCATCGGTACTGGCGCTACATTGTTTGGTACGTACTTTGCGTACAAGAAGTATGTAGATGGAAACACGCGAACTGCCGCCGTTATCACGACACAACCTGCAGCTCCGGCAAAGCCAACGGCACTAGACATGGAGTAACACTTAAAGACTCGAGACCATAGTAGTATATGTCTAGATGGAGAAGGAATTGATGAAGACGACAACCGATGCAGCCAAAATCGTTGGACTCGCTTCTGGTATTGGGTGGATCGTAAAAAAGACTACCAAGGAATCTATGCTTAGCGATCCTTCTTCTTCCCTAGTGAATTACGCAAAGTGGACTGCCGTGATAATTGGTAGCTTATACGCGAAACAATATCTTGAGAAACAACTTGAGAAACCTAAATCTTGAGAAACAAAAGATCATACCGTAATGGCGACAGCAATTGGTATGGCCATTTTCGGGGCTATCTTGAATGCAACGGCATTTACTGGTGGTGGTATACTAGCTAGAATGATTGGAAAGGGTGATATGGATGCAGAACGAGAGAGACACGATAGGGCCACCGAAAAACTAGCACGTGAAATGAAAGCGTATAGAATCAAACGTCAAAGAGGATACGACTATGCACAAGAGCAGGAAGGTCTTGAACGCAACGCACGCAACGATCAAAGAGATACCAACGAAGCCTTAGTGCGATCCGATAAGTTACGTAAAGAGCTAAAACGGCTCAAAGAGATGAAAGAACCCCGCTTATCTGACTACTACCAACCCTCAAACAATCAGAAGACTGGTGAGTTGCTCTACGTTGGTGGTGGAATGCTAGGCGTTGGATACGCTATTAGTAAATGGCTATAGAAACGTACTAGGTACTACTAGTAAGCTACTAGTAAGCTACTAGTAAGCTACTACTAAGTTACTAGTAAGCTACTAGTAAGCTACTAGTAAGCTACTAGTAAGCTACTTAAGCTACTACTAAGCTACTTAAGCTACTACAAAGCTACTACTAAGCTACTACTAAGCTACTACTAAGCTACTTAAGCTACTACTAAGCTACTACTAGGTTACTACTAAAAAAGACGAAAAAAAAAAAAAGAAAGGAATGAGGCCTGGTTCTTATTCTTTTTTTTTTTTTTTTCATCTGTTGAAGGTTAGAATGTATAGATGTATGATGGATTCTAAACTTGCGAATGTCTTCTATGGTCCTATAGGCTATTGGAAAGGTCACTCTGCAATCGGTAAGCTATCGGTAGCAGCGAAAGCATCAGAAGACGTAGCTAGGAGTTGGTTGGAAAAGCAATCTATGTGGCAAATATATCTACCACCACCAAAACACATTCCACGACCGCATTGGACTGTATCAAAACCAAATGAAGTCCACCAAGCTGATTTGATATTTCTACCACACGATCGTCCTGGACGTGGAAGGAAACTATATAAGTATGCATTAGTGGTAATCGACGTAGCTTCTCGATACAAAGAAGCCGAACCTTTGGCATCTAAAGATAGTGGTGAAGTTTCTGCGGCATTCGAACGAATCTATAAACGTAGTCCACTAGAATGGCCAAAGACGTTGCAAGTAGATCCTGGTAGAGAATTCATGGGACGTATGTCTGAAACGCTAGAACTACATGGTACGAAAGTTCAACGAGGTGAGGCTGGTAATCATAGAGCGCAAGGCTTCGTCGAACGAGCAAATAGAACTCTAGCCGAGAGATTGTTTGGGTATCAGTATGCACAAGAGATGGTACTTACTTCGGAAGGATCAGATGAGCGTAGTAGAGAATGGGTAGTTCGTTTACCAATGGTTATCGAAGCCCTGAACAGTGAGGTGACTCGACTTACAGGAAAGGAGCCTTCGAATTCTGTAGTGACGCAACGAGTAGATCTGTCCTTCGAATTCGAGTTTGAAGAGTCCTGGGGTGCGACTGCTCCACTTATCCCAAGCTAGCCATTCCTTCCTTTCGGCTTCGAAATCCTCTCGTAGTTCCGGTCGTACAACCTCATCGAGGCTATTTCCAGAGATGGCAATGTACGCACTATCCGTGTCCATCTGTATGTACTCGAAGTCCTTGCGATCGATGTACTTGTCGAGGAAGTCGTAGTAGAACTCAAGCATACGCAGC
This sequence comes from Actinernus sp. WN-2022, assembly GCA_030867875.1. Classification (NCBI taxonomy): domain Eukaryota; kingdom Metazoa; phylum Cnidaria; class Anthozoa; order Actiniaria; family Actinernidae; genus Actinernus; species Actinernus sp. WN-2022. Next base: position 84,094,684 of record JAOWCC010001634.1, on the reverse strand, counting down.
TTTGCGAGCTGGTACACAGCGATACCTACTTGGAAAGGGCGTTTGATTCGGATCTGGTCTTTCCTACTCTCGAGTTCGTATGCCTCGCCAATCTCTTCCAGGTCTTCGAACCAAACACTTCGCAAAGCTTTGTCCACAATCTTCTCGTCTTTTGTATAGGTGACATTCGTTTGGCGTCCCAAGTCTTCGAGCAACTTTCCATAGGCGCTGTTTCCTAGTAGCTTGAACACATCTGCCAGCAAAGCTTTACTTTTGTCTACGTCTCCCATGCGTCGCGCCTCGGTGACTTGGTCCACGAACCATCCGAAGATTTCTTTGGGTTCGTAGTCTATCGTGCGGTAGACAGCAGTGATCACTGCGCCATGGTCTAGATACCAAAGTAGAAGAGGAGCATAGAGTAGCAACTTCTTTCCAGAGAGACTCCCAACTAGCTTCTTTTCCTCGCTGCGCTTTCTACCAGTCTTCTCAAGGTAGGCCAACATTTGTGGAGGAATTGCTTCCTTAGGGATTTTCTTGTTGTAGAAGAAGGGGGGCATCTCCTCAAATTCTTTCCACAATTTCTTTGGTATCTCGATGTCTACTTCTGCATATCCAAACCACGTTCCACCACGTAGACATTCAACGAATCCTTCGGTGGCTGGACCTGGATCGTCATAGTGCACAACCGTTTCTTTTCCACAAGGCATTTCGAATTCCATAGTGGAAAGATATAGGGCGTTGGCATCGTATCCAAGAATCTTACGACACACCTTGGTTCCACCTTGGTGACTACGAATCTTAGTTTTCCCCGCTTCGTGGAGTCTGGTGAACACTATGCTTGGACCTCCCACGACAGCGTCTTTCAGCATGTGGTAGGCTTCCTTACTTGGAGCGTACATCTCAGCTCCCCTTTCTACACTACCTCGAAGCAGGAACTGTAGCGAGACTCCTGGGATGGACACTGCATCTTTCAGCATGTCTACTCCTTTCTCGTGATAGAAATCTCGCATCTTTTCGAGTGCCTCTAGGAATGGAACTACATCTAGGTTGTTGTAGTATCGTAGCCAGTCTGCAAAGGTCTCCATTCCCTTGTCGAGAAAGGTGCGCTTGCAGTCTTTGAACTCTGACCTAGATAGTAGGTGTTCTCTTTTCAACTTCGAACCCCACTCTTGATAATCTGGTAATCCAACGTGATCCAACTTGTCGGGAGAGTCGAACCACTCATATGGGAAGAAACTCTTTTGCAACTCGCATCCATATGCAGTGATCCAACGTTCGTAGGAAGTTCCAGGTCCAAGGTAGTTCATCACATCGAGGAAACGGAAATCGGGAGTCAAGAGAAACATAGTGGTGTTGGCTTTCTTTGCTACCCGGATCTTCGAACAGGTGTCGGCAATGATTCCTACGAAGTGCTCCCTGATCAGATTGAGATCGTACCTGCCAGAGTTGAATCCCACTACTGGAACTTGGCTGATCCATTCGTCGATCTTCACTTGTTGTTTCTTTGGTAGGGTGTCGAAGGAGAATTTGGGTTTATCGAGCCGGTACCATCTTGCCATAGCTACTTGGATTGCCTGTGCTCTTTGCTGGAGTTCTTCGACGAAGGCAGCTATGAGTTCTTTTGGATCGCGTCGACAGATGTGGGTTGGCGTTCGATCGTACGTGTCGGCAATTGATACTGATATGGGAACGTGAACGTTTTCGATGGTCAGGTGGTCTGTTGGTTGTCTTCCTTTTGTCGTGTCGAGATAGGCTTCGAAATCGTAAACTATGGCATGTGGATAGACGGTTTGCGTTGGAGTTGGAACCGGTTTGTTTTTCTTCTTTGTAGAGCAACCCCAAGCCTCCACTACTACATAACCTGCCTCACGTAGACTCTCCGTTCTTTCGCAGGTCTTGAGATAGAGCCTCCTTTCCCTAGGGAAGCATTTCGGGCAGCCATGGAAATAGCATCCATGAAATTGGAAGATGGTTTTCGAAAGAGGTTCGTAGCCGTCGACCGGCGCTCCTTCGATCCAATGCTCTCCACCATGCCCACAAGCTGCGTGATGAATGTGTTGCCCAATCCTTTCAGCTTCGCGTTCCAACCAGCATAGAGCGACTTTGCTAGCGGTGCTCTCTGGCCAGAAGGCTTTTTCGTATGCCGACTGGGGTACCGTGATTATTTTTCCGGGGCAAACAATCTTCGTTTCTCCACGACTGCAACGATCTGCATGGCGTTGAAGGTGGCAAGCCTGTGTGAACCGTTGCTTACAGTCATTACATACGTAGATGTGCCCTAGCTTTTTGACGTCCTTGATATAGAAGGCATGTACTTCGTATATTCCAATCGTCATCGTATGCTTGTAGTGAGCTGCATGTCGCGTCAGATGCCAAGCGCCATCCTCCGTAGGTTCGTACACCCGAATGCCGATTCTAAAGTGCAACTCGACTTCCTCCAGCTGGTCTAAGGAAGTTCTGGGAACGTCTTGCGTGGGTGCTGTCAGGCGATAGAAGTCCTGGGCAAGTTTTCGAGCCGAGGTGTTGCACTTGTCTGCACGGGCTCCTTTGTATACGGCAAGGCAGCGCCACAGACATAGGTTGTCGCCATATCGATCGAGGGCAAACATTCCTTTTTTCTGGCGAAGCCATTGAGGTAGTGGGCCTGTTCCCAACAGAAGCTGACGATCGATCACGACCTTGACATCCACATATATCCAACGAACGAAGGCCCATTGGGTATTTGGTCGATTGATGTTGTCGGGATTCAAACGAGCTGTCTCCTTGCTATTGATCCACTCTTCTGCGTCTCCTAGGATGTTCACCCATGGAGAGCCTGGGACAGTCTTGGAGAATAGCCTCACACGCCCGTCGTTGACATTGCGAATGCGATAGGTGTAGCTGTAGCGTAGGTAGAAGCTGGTGGTTACCTTTGCAACTAACTTTTCCATGATCCTAGGAGTCAAATCTCCTGCCACACCTTGGAAGAAGCGCCATCGAATAGTACGGCGGCCTATCTCCACTCCCTCGAGCATTCCATCTCTCTCATCGAGAATAGCACCTGCCTCTCGAGCTAGACTTCGTGGAAGTGGCTCACTACGCAGTCTCGCCATTCTCCCTTCGATATAACTATACATTACGATAGCTTTAACAGATACTCGAATTTGGATTTTTAGGTGTAAGGCTGTTGCAGAGCAATCGATGTCGATATAACTATATGTAATCATATCTCTAATAGGATTATCAAGTTGGATTTTATGTACAAGAATGTCTAGTGACACTTTGAATGACCCTTAGTATCCCACCTAGTAGTATAGTCGGGATTAAAACTGATACCCTTTTTTCTTGTGCAAGAAAACTCAAAAGTGAATTTCCGAATTCACTTTTTGAGTTTTGTTGTGCAAGAAAAACGGGTATCATTTTAATCCCGACTATACTACTTCAGCACTCTTGAATTTGACCCCCACACAAAGCTCGATGGTATGAAAGTGACCACCTTCCCACACACACTTCAAACCGAGAAGTTTCTGTTTCTTTGGCCCTGTCGATCGCGTTTCTGACAAAAGGATTTCCAGTAGTTTTCCGATGTCATGCTTGCTGCACTGCTGTAAGGATGTTCGCACACGGTTAGACACCGTCAAAGCCTTACGGATTTCTGAATTCGTAAATTCGCCGGTGATTTCCATTCTCGACGATCGAAGCGTCGCAAGACTTTCTAGCGCTGTTGTTTTATGGTTCCACTATTAAACTTGTCAACAAGCACTTTAACTTTAAACATCTAAAAATGACCCCCCTCAATAACCCATATTTTGAAAATTACCCCCCAGCAATTTGGCCGGCCCCCCTCACAGATAATAAACGACGAGCCGCCAGCAATTTGGCCGGCCCCCCTCACAGATAATAAACGACGAGCCCCCTGGATCACATTAAGAATTGAGATGGTTCAGTGTTTTTATCATGGTATTACAATATTTACCAACCTTACTTCTCATAGTCGTTTTTATAATACATATATCGTTTATTCCCAGATAGCAGAGGTTACTTAGTTTCCTCCTTTCTTTGTAATCGCTTCGCGAACTGGTGAGGAAAAAAGAAATTAACCTCTGCCCGCAGTCGCAACATTGTTTGCTGCCATGCGTTAGCGTTACTAAGCGATACGATTGGAAGGGTTAACCAATGAAAAGAAAGTGATCCACGGTACAAACGAATGATGTCGGCATGGGCGCGGGTCATGGCGGACTCAAATTCAAATCAGCAAATATTTTAATGCACAACATGCGTACTGTATATTTTTATCATTTATTCGTCCATGGTCGTGGACGGCGGTTATATCAAATGATGCTGCGACTGGGGGAGAGTTTTCGCCAGTTGGCGAAGCGATTACAAATTGAAATGGAGGTAACGGAATCTCTGCTAGCAGGGAAGATTGTTCATGCCTTATTTGCTGCCCAAACTCACCTTTTTTACCAGTCAGTTATCAGAATCAGATGCTTACGAGTATCAATGCCTAGTGCACCGCTTGTCATGTGCTAATTTATCGTATTCTTCAGTAGCAGTGTTCTTCGTTATATCTTACGTTTTCTTGATTGATGTGAACTTTTGAGGAGTGCCAGCGGTGTATGGAGCAAATGGAAGCATTTAGAGCAGAAATTCCTCTATACCAACTGGAACGTTGTCAAACACGATTCTATTGTTTATATTGATTCAGGTTTCTTCCTCTTAAATGTTACATAAGAGAAACATAATTTTTCATGAACGCAATGATGATGAATAATGTTAGTAGCACGTGATAGCTTTGAGATATGTTGTAAGTGTATGGCTGTTGGTAATGGTGTTATCCGTATAGTATCGCTGATGTCATGCGGTCTCTAAACTATATATTGTTTGCACTGAATATTCACATAGGATACACTCACATTAAAGCCATCTTATAAAGGCCCACAAGAAACCGAGAATACCATGGTTGTAAATGAAACAATGCAATGACTCATACAGCCAGAAGCAAACTGTATATGCAAGTTATATTATCTCTTGTTTACACAATTGCATAAATCACGACTTGGAAGCCAATGGCAAAATACTAGGTAGAGAAGTATTCAACAATGGAAACACATCTACTTTGCCTTTAGACTAACCAATTTGTCAGAATAGTGGTGACCTTGTTTTCACTAATTACTAGCAGTTTAGTAATTAGTTGATCACAAAGCATCAAGATGGTTTGGGTCCTTTTACGTTACTACTATAAACATTTACAACCTAACTTTCTGGGAGTGGTAATTGCTTGTATAGTATAGATAGTTCACGCTTTAGCAACCCGTAATTGATATTTTCAGTTAAATTCGTTCAACTATAATCATGGGAGGTGACATAGTTATCTGCAGCCAGAAGCAAACTGTATTATGCAAGTTATATATTTATCTCTTGTTTACACAATTGCATAAATCACGACTTGGAAGCCAATGGCAAAATACTAGGTAGAGAAGTATTCAACAATGGTTACACATCTACTTTGCCTTTAGACTAACCAATTTGTCAGAATAGTGGTGACCTTGTTTTCACTAATTACCAGCAGTTCAGTAATTAGTTGATCACCGAAAGCATCAAGAAGGTTTGGGTCCTTTTACGTTACTACTATAAACATTTACAACCTAACTTTCTGGGAGTGGATCATGATTGGTTGTATATTATAGATAGTTCACGCTTTAGCAACCCCTAATTGATATTTTCAGTTAAATTCGTTCAACTATAATCATGGGAGGTGACATAATTATCTGCAGCAGACCTGCAGTGATGCCTGCATATTGCCTGCAGTAGGTCTTCAAGGACAAGTCTGCAGTTCGGCTGCCGTATATCAGCTGTACGGCTGTTTCAAGTCTGCAGCTCGCCTGTTTTGAGGCCGTGCAGGTCTGCGCTAATTAAAGCGACAGGTGAAATGTAGGTGAGCTGTAGGTGAAATAGATACTGTGGAGGTCTGGGCTAATTAAAGCGACAGGCGAAATGTAGGTGAACTGCAGCCGGGTGAGATAAATACTGTGCATGATAGCATCAGTGATATGGAGAAATTGACCCCAAAGGTCAATTTGATATTTTCAACAGATATACCAAAAGGATCCGATCTCACGAATAACATGCCATAGCGTTCCTTCATGAAAAGAGAGAAACAAAACATGCTTGTTACAAAAATGAATTTTTAAAATCGAGTATAACCGCGCCCCCATCTTAAAAACAAATGTAAGCAAAACGATCGGAACGTTTTAAATTATTACGAATTTTGAACGACAGTGCGATAATTTACAGACGTTTTCTACATCGTAAAAACTAGCAACAGTAGAGAATATAAGGAAACACATATCATTTCTAATATCATGATTACATGTAAATAATTGTCCGGGACCTTCTAGCTAGCTCCCACAAAACATTTCTTAGCCTATAATTTCCTAGCCTGTGTACAGTTATTAATTACGTACGTTAACACACATAATTTATATTCTCATGTTGAAACACAGACTACATTACCCTGAATAATACACTATTTTGACAAATTGGTTAGTCTAAAGGCAAAGTAGATGTGTTTGCCATTGTCGAATCCTTCTCTACTTGGTGTTTTGCCATTGGCTTTCAAGTCGTGATTTATGCAATTGTACAGACAAGATATAACTTGTATCGGACAGTTTGCTTCTGGCTATAAGTCATGCCGGTTTCATTCACAAATCATAGTATTATCAGTTTGTTGTGGCAGTTATTAGAACATCGATGGCTTTAGTGTGAGTGTATCTTAATATGTGAATATTCAGTGCAAACAATATCTAGTCTAGAGACCGCATGACACCAGTGATACTACGGATACCACCATTACAGACATCCATAAACTTACAACATATCCAAAAGCTATTACGTGCTACTGCTATGATTATTCTAGAAAATGTTCCATTCTCATTCATATCATCATTGCGTTCATGATAAATTATGTCTCTTATATAAAATTTAAGGAGGAAACCTGAATCAATATAAACAATATAATCGTGTTTGACAAATCGCTGTCTTGTTTTCAGTACACTGAATACAACGTTCCAGTTGGTGTAGAGGACGTTCTGCTCTAAACACTTCCATTTGCTCCATACACCGGTGGCACTCCTCAAAAGTTCACATCAATGAAGAACACTTCAAATATAACATAACAATACTGCTATTGAAGAATACGGTAAATTAGCACATAAAAAGCGTTGAATGCACTTGGCATTGTGATACTCCTAAACATTAATCTTAGAAACTGGTGAAAAAGGTGAGTTTGGGCAACTAAGGCATGAACAATCTTCCCTGCTAGCAGAGGTTCCTTTTTTATTCCATTTTATCTTCCCCAAGTCGCAACATCGTTTGATATAACCGCCGTCCACTACCATGGACGAATACATTATAAAATTATAAAAATATACAGTACGTATGATGTGTAAAGGATTTTATAAACTAGATTCGATAGTACGCACGCTAGGATTGGCTGAAAGCCGTGTTTCTGTTTTAGAAATAGAAATCGTTTACCGTGTTTTCATAGCCTGATGCAAGTTTGGGAGAATTCTCAAGTTGTTGCATTGTATAAACGGCCGAGACCGAAGGTCGAGGGTTTACACAAAAACTTGAGAATTCTCCTAAACTTTCCCGAGTGTTTTCATCAGGCTATGTAAATATACGGTAAACGTTTTCTATTTCTTATAAAAAATTCAGTAGACGGAAGATCGAGCGCAAAGCGATTTTTTTATCTTTTCGTAAATGTCAAACGCCAAATTAAGCACACATTGTAAAATATCAATCATATTCGAGTGTGAAGTTGGCCATGTTTTCTGTGCGTGCAAATCGTCATGGAACAAGAGGCGAGAGAAAGTATTTGTATTATTTACAGGACTTACATTGAGAAGTAAAAAAACGACACAAACAACCGTAAATGTGTCGGAAAAGTATTCAAACCTGAAATAGTTCAATCATCGTCTGATGTTGTAATTGTTATGAATCATTTAATTATCATTGTTCATTGCGTTTCCTACACAAACTTGGTATCAATATTAGCATGCATTTGTTTATCATCCATTCGTCCAAAGTTTTTTAATAACAACGAATTATTTGCCAACTTGTCATTGGATATAGTGTATACATAGTTTCGGAGTTAGGTCTGAAAATGGGTACGGAAATATTTTAATTTAATTGGTTTGAAATTGGGTCAGTGTTTTGAAAACCGGGCAGCACACCCCCACCAAACATTTTTTTAGGGAACTCCCCCTCCCTATCTCTCTCTCTCTCTATCTCTCTCCCCGAAGTAGTAAAAACAGAAACAAGGAATATTTGGATTGATATCACACTCAGATGAGAGTAGTTTATTATATTCTCAGTACCAACAACAAGATTACAGGCGTTTTAAGTTTACCTATGTTAATAGTAAACCAACTGATTGAACGCAGCGCGGTTAGACTAGAGGAACGAGTTACCGCCCGCATGATAATGATATACGTCGGCATTCACATGTCCTTTCATCAACTATCACTTCACAATCCGGGCATTTCGTGCACGCAAATTCCCCGTAGATGTGTCTCTTCGTAGCAACGATATTTTCGGCCTTGTCTTCGTCATTCATTCGACGTGCATGAAGGCTGTAGAACAGAGTCATTGCCAGGAGCAATACGAGTACGTACTTCATGATCTACAGATCGAAGGGAGAAGAAGATGAAACAGCTAGGAACGTTCTTCATAATAGCGACTAAAACTCTGAACCTGTTTACATTAGCGCGAAAATTTGAATCAACGCATTCTCCCTCCTGACATTTTGCCGTTTTTGCAGTAGTATATTATATATATTTTTTAATCAAGACTTTAGTAGTTACTGGAGTCCTGATCTGTCCGAAGTTTCTCTTTTTTCATCCAACAATATGACAACATTTCAAATTACGTTTTACGTAAAACCTCAAAATTATAGCGATGGTCATTAAGTCACACGATATAGGACACTGCATATGGGCGTTCTGTATTAGCCCAGACCTCATACAAACGGAAAAGCTGCATGATGTATTCTCCCATTCCCAGCGCTAGCAGTCCCGTTTCTTACCATAAATTTGACGAAATCGTCCAACAAGTGTGCAGTAAATCCTGAAATTAAAAGAACAAACAAGAGGCGTTAGTCTTAGTTTAGAAAACCTTGTCAGTCTGTTCAATAGAAAATAAGGACAAAGGCATGGGGCATGTAAGACAAGGGATTACCGCCTATACTGGCTAGGAAAATTACAGAACATGATAGGCCAGCTACAACAATCAGTCCATTGAGAAACTCCTCAATGAATACCTCGCGAGAAAAGAAGAGTTCAACAAAAACTATTCCACTAAAGTTTTAAATTCAACAAGAGCAACCAAATGTCTTACAGAGTGAGTAACTTACTTCAGATTCAACATGCATGCAACATTTATGCCAATTGTAAAATGAATAAATGGTAGCTGAAGCTATAGTATAGCGCATAGGTTACTAATTCACCGTATTTTCAACTTCATAAATGTTCACAAGGACGTGAAGAGACTGGATCACTGTCTGTTCTTTCAAGTGGCTTTCATACGGCTCGAGCTCTACTAGAAACGATTCTTTTCTAGCTAGTCTCAGGAAATGAAGGTATACCGAAGGAAAATTCCATGCCACAGGAAGTAGACAAAACAATTAACCTGCTGACCATGAAAAAGTGCAATACATGATATGATGTGAGTGGATGATATGATATGATATGAAGTGAGTGGATGATTTTCCATAAGCCTTTTTGGGTCGTGCTTACGCTAATGATTTATTGTTTAAATTAGTTGATCTTTATCTGCATGGGGGCTGCTCGTTTATTATCTGTTAGGGGGCCCGGCAGTTTTGTGTAATGCATGTACACATATTTTGAAAATGGCCCCCCACACTAATCAGCACTCTTGAATTTTGCCCCCACACAAAGGTATGAAAGTGACCACCTTCCCACACACACTTCAAACCGAGAAGTTTCTGTTTCTTTGGCCCTGTCGATCGCGTTTCTGACAAAAGGATTTCCAGTAGTTTTCCGATGTCATGCTTGCTGCACTGCTGTAAGGATGTTCGCACACGGTTAGACACCGTCGAAGCCTTACGGATTTCTGAATTCGTAAATTCGCCGGTGATTTCCATTCTCGACGTAGCGTCGCAAGACTTTCTAGCGCTGTTTTGTTATGGTTCCACTATTAAACTTGTCAACAAGCACTTTAACTTTAAACATCTAAAAATGACCCCCCTCAATAACCCATATTTTGAAAATTACCCCCCAGCAATTTGGCCGGCCCCCCTCACAGATAATAAACGACGAGCCGCCAGCAATTTGGCCGGCCCCCCTCACAGATAATAAACGACGAGCCGCCAGCAATTTGGCCGGCCCCCCTCACAGATAATAAACGACGAGCCCCCTGGATCACATTAAGAATTGAGATGGTTCAGGGTTTTTATCATGGTATTACAATATTTACCAACCTTACTTCTGATAGTCGTTTTTATAATACATATATCGTTTATTCCCAGATAGCAGAGGTTACTTAGTTTCCTCCTTTCTTTGTAATCGCTTCGCGAACTGGTGAGGAAAAAAGAAATTAACCTCTGCCCGCAGTCGCAACATTGTTTGCTGCCATGCGTTAGCGTTACTAAGCGATACGATTGGAAGGGTTAACCAATGAGAAGAAAGTGATCCACGGTACTAACGAATGACGTCGGCATGTGCGCGGGTCATAGCGGACTCAAATTCAAATCAGCAAATATTTTAATGCACAACATGCGTACTGTATATTTTTATCATTTATTCGTCCATGGTCGTGGACGGCGGTTATATCAAATGATGCTGCGACTGGGGGAGAGTTTTCGCCAGTTGGCGAAGCGATTACAAATTGCAATGGAGGTAACGGAATCTCTGCTAGCAGGGAAGATTGTCCATGCCTTATTTGCTGCCCAAACTCACCTTTTTTTACCAGTCAGTTATCAGAATCAGATGCTTACGAGTATCAATGCCTAGTGCACCGCTTGTCATGTGCTAATTTATCGTATTCTTCAGTAGCAGTGTTCTTCGTTATATCTTACGTTTTCTTGATTGATGTGAACTTTTGAGGAGTGCCATCGGTGTATGGAGCAAATGGAAGCATTTAGAGCAGAAAGTCCTCTATACCAACTGGAACGTTGTCAAACACGATTCTATTGTTTATATTGATTCAGGTTTCTTCCTCTTAAATGTTACATAAGAGAAACATATTTTTTCATGAACGCAATGATGATGAATAATGTTTAGTAGCACGTGATAGCTTTGGGATATGTTGTAAGTGTATGGCTGTTGGTAATGGTGTTATCCGTATAGTATCGCTGATGTCATGCGGTCTCTAAACTATATATTGTTTGCACTGAATATTCACATAGGATATACTCACATTAAAGCCATCTTATAAAGGCCCACAAGAAACCGAGAATACCATGGTTGTAAATGAAACAATGCAATGACTCATACAGCCAGAAGCAAACTGTATATGCAAGTTATATTATCTCTTGTTTACACAATTGCATAAATCACGACTTGGAAGCCAATGGCAAACTAGGTAGAGAAGTATTCAACAATGGAAACACATCTACTTTGCCTTTAGGCTAACCAATTTGTCAGAATAGTGGTGACCTTGTTTTCACTAATTACCAGCAGTTCAGTAATTAGTTGATCACAAAGCATCAAGATGGTTTGGGTCCTTTTACGTTACTACTATAAACATTTACAACCTAACTTTCTGGGAGTGGTAATTGCTTGTATAGTATAGATAGTTCACGCTTTAGCAACCCGTAATTGATATTTTCAGTTAAATTCGTTCAACTATAATCATGGGAGGTGACATAGTTATCTGCAGCCAGAAGCAAACTGTATTATGCAAGTTATATATTTATCTCTTGCTTACACAATTGCATAAATCACGACTTGGAAGCCAATGGCAAAATACTAGGTAGAGAAGTATTCAACAATGGTTACACATCTACTTTGCCTTTAGACTAACCAATTTGTCAGAATAGTGGTGACCTGGTTTTCACTAATTACCAGCAGTTCAGTAATTAGTTGATCACCGAAAGCATCAAGAAGGTTTGGGTCCTTTTACGTTACTACTATAAACATTTACAACCTAACTTTCTGGGAGTGGTAATTGCTTGTATAGTATAGATAGTTCACGCTTTAGCAACCCCTAATTAATATTTTCAGTTAAATTCGTTCAACTATAATCATGGGAGGTGACATAATTATCTGCAGCAGACCTGCAGTGATGCCTGCATATTACCTGCAGTAGGTCTTCAAGGACAAGTCTGCAGTTCGGCTGCCGTATATCAGCTGTACGGCTGTTTCAAGTCTGCAGCTCGCCTGTTTTGAGGCCGTGCAGGTCTGCGCTAATTAAAGCGACAGGTGAAATGTAGGTGAGCTGTAGCTGAAATAGATACTGTGGAGGTCTGGGCTAATTAAAGCGACAGGCGAAATGTAGGTGAGCTGCAGCCGGGTGAGATAAATACTGTGCATGATAGCATCAGTGATATGGAGAAATTGACCCCAAAGGTCGATTTGATATTTTCAACAGATATACCAAAAGGATCCGATCTCACGAATAACAATGCCATAGCGTTCCTTCATGAAAAGAGAGAAACAAAACATGCTTGTTCCAAAAATGAATTTTTAAAATCGAGTATAACCGCGCCCCCATCTTAAAAACAAATGTAAGCAAAACGATCGGAGCGTTTTAAATTATTACGAATTTTGAACGACAGTGCGATAATTTACAGACGTTTTCTACATCGTAAAAACTAGCAACAGTAGAGAATATAAGGAAACACATATCATTTCTAATATCATGATTACATGTAAATAATTGTCCGGGACCTTCTAGCTAGCTCCCACAAAACATTTCTTAGCCTATAATTTCCTAGCCTGTGTACAGTTATTAATTACGTACGTTTAACACACATAATTTATATTCTCATGATGAAACACAGACTACATTACCCTGAATAATACACTATTTTGACAAATTGGTTAGTCTAAAGGCAAAGTAGATGTGTTTGCCATTGTCGAATCCTTCTCTACTTGGTGTTTTGCCATTGGCTATAAGTCATGCTGGTTTCATTCACAAATCAGGAACACCCAACGAACTGTTCTGCAAAATAACTGTTCTTCTGGGCCACTCGGCTGGCAAATTCTGCACTTTGGAATTTCTTGGCTGGCAAATTCTGCAGTCTGATACTAAATAATAATATAACGGAGCGATATTTGTCAGCTGGTAAATTCTGCAGTCCGATATAATTACATAATAATAATATAACAGAGCGATATTTCTCAGCTGGCAAATTCTGCACGTACAAGTTGTTTCACAGGTTTTTAAAAATACCGAATTCTGCAGGTTAGCTCAGGTTTTTTCTCTTAAAATAAAAATATAGCGTTCAATATTTCAGTTAAGCCCTGTACAAACCGTTTCAACATCGGAACAATATTTAGTGTTGGAGCCGATCTTGAAACAGGTTTAAAATGTTGAAAGGTGTTGAGATATAGAAATCATTTAAAACCGTTTTCGGTCTCTACAAGTCCCCAGGGGAGGGGTATGTACCGCCCTGGTCATCAAATGTGGACCCCGTTTAAGAGTAGTTTCGTGTTAATTTTGATACCCCGTTTTAGAGTTTGATTAATTTTGATACCCCATTTTAGAGTTTGCCGGTATTGTCCCAAGACGGATTGAATGTAATACGTAACACGCGTTGCGCTGCTTGACAGAGTCTGCCGGATCAACACCTTCAACATCTTCAACTTCTAAATGAACCACACACAAACTGATCTTCAAAAAAATATACTTTAATTCAACAACGAAGTGTGCTGGTGTTAACTGAATTAGAATCATTTATTGCAATGTAACTTCCTTTGAAACATTTTAGCTTCTCTGAATAAATATCATACCCCGTTTCAGAGTGCATTCCAGGCATTTTTAAGTCTGAGGTCTAAAAATTGATACCTGGCAAATTCTGCACTTAAATATTTCAGCTTGGAATATATTAAAAAAAATTTTTTTGCTGCTGGCAAATTCTGCACTTAAATATTTCAGCTGGGAAATTTAGAAATTCTTCATGAACTTTAGGCTGGCTGGCGCTGCATAACAGCTGTTCGTCTGCCAGCTGAAAAACAGTTCCCTTAAATCACAGGCAGCCCAAGCTCTGTATTTGCACTGTGTGACTATTATTTCACAAAATTCTCAGATAAAGGAAATAAACTTACCTTAAGAGTTTGTTGTTGTCCTGTTGTTTCTCTGGGGTCTAAAAATGGCGGTTATGGGGCATTTCTCTCACTTTGGGTTTTTCTCTCTTCTCTGTCTTAAATAAAGGAAAGGCTGCACACTCAAATTCAAACCACGAGGCACTTGAGGCCGATTTTCCCCATGAAAACCCATCCGATAGGCGTAATTTCCTCCGTCAGGTGAAAGGTAGATAGTTTTTCTTACCCCAGAAGTTTACAGACTTGAGAAATCATTGTCCTAACTCTTCCAAATGAACTCATTTCTTTGAAAAAGCCCTCTCATTCTTCGTAAGAAACTACGTGTTTGCTGCTGTTCGGTCATGACGTAATAAACTCGGCTTTGTAGCCTGGTCTGCTGACAAAATTCCTCTTTCCGGCAGAGGGACAGTCAATAAATTGCAAGGTACTGTACTCTCTCCCCACACTGAGTAGCCAGGCGAAGAACACAGGTCGCCAAAGGGGGTTTGGCACGGATTTTCCTCGGGAGCAGTTACGAAATAGTGCCGAAGAAATCCGACACCTCGTTTATTTCGCGGGGAGTTGGAGAAGAAAGTCATTAGAGAGCTTAAGCAACCACGACGGCAACGTCTAGGACGACGGCATGAAACAATAGCCTTAATTGCAAAATACAATAACTGCACGTGGGAATGCACGCAGTCACCTACATTTCAACCGTTGTCTGGAAAAACGTGAAAACCCCACATTTTACGTTTACAAGAGAACGCCAACGTTAAAGTAAGTCACTCCGTTTTTCTTTCGGCGTGAACGGAACTCTATGCTTGTCATATTTTTCGAAGATATGAATGTGAAAAGTAATTAAAGGCGAACGAAGGAAATAGTAAGCATCACATTTCGGTAGAAAACATTTTTCTAGGTCCCGTCCTCGCTGCCGTCGCCGTCGTTGATGCTTAAGCTCTCTAATATTCACGGCTTATTGACCAATCGCTGAACGGTGGAATCTGCAGAGAAAACCCACGAAGTAAATTAACACACATGTGTAAATAAATATAATGTGGTCCATTCGTTAGACCCCGTGGGGAGAGAGTACAGTACCTTGCAATTTATTGACTGTCCCTCTGCCGGAAAGAGGAATTTTGTCAGCAGACCAGGCTACAAAGCCGAGTTTATTACGTCATGACCGAACAGCAGCAAACACGTAGTTTCTTACGAAGAATGAGAGGGCTTTTTCAAAGAAATGAGTTCATTTGGAAGAGTTAGGATATTGATTTCTCAAGTCTGTAAACTTCTGGGGTAAGAAAAACTATCTACCTTCCACCTGACGGAGGAAATTACGCCTATCGGATGGGTTTTCGTGGGAAAAATCGGCCTCAAGTGCCTCGTGGTTTGAATTTGAGTGTGCAGCCTTTCCTTTATTTAAGACAGAGAAGAGAGAAAAACCCAAAGTGAGAGAAATGCCCCATAACAGCCATTTCTAGACCCCAGAGAAACAACAGGACAACAACAAACTCTTAAGGTAAGTTTATTTTCTTTATCTGAGAATTTTGTGAAATAATAGTCACACAGTGCAAATACAGAGCTTGGGCTGCCTGTGCTTAAATATGTTTAAATACATCTGATTTGTTATAAAAACATCAGAATGTTTGTTTTTATGAAGTTTTACCGTTGGGTGTTCCTGAGAGAGTGAGAGACTCTATTTCCAGTTACAGTCATAATCCTTTGACAAAACAGAAAAGCATGTCGCACAAGTTGGCCAGATACAAACCATCTGAAGAAAGCTCGACACGCTTAAGCTTCCCCTCAACCTCAAAACCCTCAGGCTCAGTGGCTTCAGTTCTTCAGCCAAAACAACCAGTGCAAGTATGCATTGTTCAGTCCAGTCCAATAGTGAAGACCACAGCTTTTCCACGGGGATTTTAAGTGGCATTGGTGGTCTGTTTGCTGGAGCTTCTCTCAACTACTCACCAGTGAACATTTCCATTTCAGTCCATTCAAGCGTCAACAAGGAAACGGCTTTATAGAGCCGTAGAGTGCGAACGTTGTATGTCGCTCTTATCAGGCGTCCGCCATGTTTGTTTGAAAGCGAGGCTAATAACGCATGTAAATCCAATATGGCGGCGGCAATCACTGGCGTTTCTGTAAGTGGAGCTCCAACAGCAGTTCAAACTGGTTTGGACTGGACAGCCTCGCTAAAAATCCTCCCAAAAATCGATATGAAGGATGTCGAATCATTTGTTTCCAGCGAAAAGGCTCCAAGAAGTGGTTTGACGAAGGGATACAAATTTTTTTGTGAAGGATTCGTCCACGAGTTTCAAGGTCAGTAGCGAGTAAAACAACTTGGGATATTTAATGTCCGTTTTCCTTTTCTTTTTGGGGTATTCTCTAGAACTTATATTTTATTTCTCAGTTGCTACTAATGCAGAGGAAAAGGATAAAATATATCTGAGATGTAAGTGCTTTAAATCGTTAAGAAAGAACGAGGAACCACACCGGCTTAAGGTCAGTAACTGAGTTACTAAGTGAGTATACCAGATATTCTCATTTGAACCTCTGATTTTTGTTTGTTTTTATACATGCCCTTCCCTGCTAGCAGAGGTCTCTCTCTGTCTTGGTAAAATGGAATGCGAGGGAGAGAGAGGTCTCTCCCTCGCCTTCCATCAGTTACCAAGACAGAGAGAGAGACCTTTGCTAGCAGGGAATACATGCCCTTGCAAGATGAGGACAATATTGCAGAATAACGAGTAGTTATTAGTCTCCAAATATTATATTTGTTTTTACTTTGGTATGTCTCAGATGTGTTTGCTGGCCGCATCAACTGGCACTTCTCCTAAAGTACTTCAGCATTCATGCAGCTGTAAGGCTGGGCAAAGAGTTTGTTACCACAAAAGCGCATTTTTGTACCAGGCAGCTCACTACAGTATGCTAAATATCAAAACAGTTCCCGTCATCCCTTCAAATACATCTCTGCCTCAAGAATGGCATAGGCCCAGGACAGCTGGAGTATCACCTGAGCGCTTACATGATGTTAAAATCAAGAAACCCGAGCTGAAGCCAGAGAAGGGAAAAAAAACGATCCATTGATGGAGTTCAAAGCAGCCTCTACAACCCCCTAAGTACAAATTTTCCACCCAATAAGTTTATTAAGGATTTCCAGAAAGAAATGGTTACTAATTTTCCTGGCACTCAATTTGCAAAGCTGTTTGAATATCCCTCCGAAACAACTGACACAGAATGTAAGTTTGGTCCTGTTCCAAAGGGTAGTGGTCTGTCCTATCAGCAGAAGGTGATACCAGACTATGCGAACATTATAAAAACGCCCCAGTCTAAAGAGTTTCCTAACCTACCAACGAGTACATGTTTTCAAACATACACTACAGTACTTGAAAAAAAGGAGTCATACTTGGAAGGGCTGCAAGTGTCATTAGAAGAGTGTCACACGATTGAAGGGCAAACACGTGTCCAAACAGAGAATCCTTATTGGCTTCAGGTGAGAAAAAACAGAGTGACCGCTTCAAAATTCAAGAGGGTAGCAGCTAGGAAAAAGGACTCTGAAAGCCTAGTAGGGCAGCTGAAAAAAAAAGTTAAGCAAACGGAAGCCATGAAATATGGTCTAGCTCATGAAGGAGATGCTGCAATGATATACGCGGATTCAAAATTTGTGAATGTCAGGAGGACTGGATTTGTTGTAAACCCTGGGTGCCCCCACCTAGGTGCAAGCCCTGACTATATTGTCTATGACCCATCCAATAGTGAAAACCCATTTGGATTATTAGAAATTAAATGTTTACAGTGCTCCTCCACAACAGATGCCAAATGTATGAAGATGTGTAATGACCAGCCAAAACTAAGAAAAACGCATGAGTATTATTATCAAATACAAGGGCAACTTGGTATAACTGGACTCCAGTGGTGTGACCTTAATATGGTGCTGTGCAAGGATGACTGGCACATTGAAAGGCTGTTCTTTGACACATATTTATTTTATTCAATGTGTTGTAAGTTAGATAGATTTTACTTTGAATACTTTCTTCCTTCATTAGTACCCTAGATGCAAAATCGTAGAACCTATGCAAAAATGTGTGGCCTACAGTACTTAGTGCAAAAACATGACACAGTCTACTGAAAGAGCAGTAAGAAGTTGTTTATAGTATGCAGTTTCATAATTGTATGGCAGTTCGTTCCAAAGTAATTAGCATTTAAAACTTTGGGAAAACATGGCTGGCAGCTAGGGCCATGGCTGTCCGATTTCATACAAAGTTCTCAGTCTTATTTCAAATAGCAATATGAAAGCTGACACAATTTCAGATTACTTATTTAATGTTTACATGCAGTTTCATCTGACAAGGTTAGTTTTCTCATGTGATCATGGTTGACCAGTGTAAATAAATAAAAAACAGCATTATTGCATAGGGTCTAATGGCAAAGGCCTGGATATTGCAGGGATACTGTTGGGAACTGCTCATCTATTTATGGAGTAGAGAAGCCTGGGGAGAAATGAAGGGCTGGGATTTGAAAAAAAGAGCTCTGTTATTATGGCAAGATGGCTTAATATTATTCCTATTATCTGGGAAGGTATATATACGTAGCTCCTGCTCCATAGATAACAAGCAGTTTTTCAAAGATTGATCATGTTAAAACAAGGGGCCTTGAAAGTTTGTAAGAATGCAGCAAATTGTCCACAGCTGATTAACAGTTGAGGCCAAGGAGAGTGGTACAGTAGCATCAAAAATGTGGTATTCTTTCACTCTACGTATGGCACGTTCTATGTGTATCCTCAGTTTTGCAATCTTTTGAGTTTTCTGCACATCTTCAGGAGAAAACTGTGCCTTTGCTCTAAGAAATGGTGGTACATTTAAATGGCAGTTGATCGGTATCAGTAAATCCTCAAATCCTCAGTAAATCCTCAATTCCTATTATCTGGGAAGGTATATATACGTAGCTCCTGCTCCATAGATAACAAGCAGTTTTTCAAAGATTGATCATGTTAAAACAAGGGGCCTTGAAAGTTTGTAAGAATGCAGCAAATTGTCCACAGCTGATTAACAGTTGAGGCCAAGGAGAGTGGTACAGTAGCATCAAAAATGTGGTATTCTTTCACTCTACGTATGGCACGTTCTATGTGTATCCTCAGTTTTGCAATCTTTTGAGTTTTCTGCACATCTTCAGGAGAAAACTGTGCCTTTGCTCTAAGAAATGGTGGTACATTTAAATGGCAGTTGATCGGTATCAGTAAATCCTCAATAGTAAAGCCCTTATCAGCCATTACCCCATCACTAGCTTCTAACAGTTCAATAAGTCCACATCTCCTTGTTATTTCCTTATCACTTATTGAACCAGTGTAGAGTAAAGAAATAAAGGAAATGGCCCCTGCTGGTGTTATGCCTACCAAGCTTTTGAGAGTTGTAGAACTTTTGTAGCTTGAATAAAATTCAGAATGAAGTACTAGTGAACATGGAGTTTGCACCTTGATTTCAGTACAATCGATTATTACCCTGCAATTAGGAAACAGTTCCTTAAACTGACCAGTCATTTTCATATCAATCTGCTTCCTGCTTGACCAAATTGGAAGGGTACCCAAAACACAGTACAGGAAATTGGTCCAGGTGAGTAGTACTCTGCTTACTGTCGTCACAGAAATCCCAAATCTAACTGCGAAATCCTGCTCGAATAGACCTAGCTTTACTTTACATAGGAACAAAAATAACTGATCTTCAAGCCCTAGTGCTTGATGCCTAAAAGGAGACATATTTCATTCCAAATTTGATTCATTGTTCTTCTGGTTACTATTCCGGGCCCTTTGCAGTTGAGCCCAAGATATCATGTTATCTGCATTTGGAGTAACTAGCAAAAGAAAGCTCTTTAATAGCGTATGTGATGGAAATCCAGTAAAACATCTTATCTGATTATCATCATACATAAATTTTGCCAGACCAAAACGATGTATTTGTGTAACTTTGTCTAATTCCATTTTAAGTCTATTGATTTCTTCTCTGGCTGCATCTTACTCCTTCCTTACTTTAAAAGTACCAGATTCCGACACTGTTGTTAAGGAGTTTGCGGCCAGTGTGGGGCTGTCCTGGACAGAAGCAGACAAACAACTTGAGGAGATATTTTCTGTAGCAGTCTCTTGGTCTGTAAGAAGTTTTCGTCTTTTAGGAGGAGGTCGCTTTGGCTTTGTTGAAGTCCAAGAAAAATAGAAGGTATAGCAGAAGACTGCAGAACTCGTTTCCCGGTAAGAGTTTTCTTGAAATCCCCGGGTTCAAAGTGAGCAGAGCATACCTTTGTGTGTGGCAGTACCTGAGTGGAAACAAATGAAGATATTCACTATAGTAACTATCATGATCAACAGACAGAGTAAATTGAGCTCTATAATAAAGGACTGAACAGTCACTGCACACGTGTAGTCAAAGACATAATGGGCTACGAAGATGAAGACACAATAGATAATGACAAGGTCAGCACTCAGTAGACAGTACCGACAAGTCTGAAACAACACTTCCCAGAAAATGAGTCAGTAAATACTCATTTTAGTACCTTAAAATCAGCGCCAACATCTCTTCGAACCTTAATGATCCATTCAGCACGCCTTTTTGATTCCTTAGGAAAACTGTGGAAAGACATATCGCTACTATAACGTGAATCATTGGTACACAATGGCACACAACAGTGATACGCCGCCATATCCGATCTAGATCAGCTACTTGGAGCTCCACTTACAGACACGCCAGTGATTACCGCCGCCATATTGGATTTCCATGCGTTATTAGCCTCGCTTTCAAACAAACATGGCGGTCGCCTGATTAGAGCGAATTGGCCAACTGAATCACTTGAAAGCAAGTTGAACATCCAGAACATTCAGTAATGAATTTCTACCATTATACAAGTGATATCCGTAGAAACTTGCACTTGTTCTTTTTAACGACTTTCGAGCGAAGTTTTTGATTTCGAAGATTTGAGCATTTTGCTAGTTTTCAATTCTCGAAGTTCGACTATTTCGAAATAATTTCCTGTACTTTTTGCCCGAAGAAAAACGTTCCACACTTGAAAACATCTGCTTCGTTACATTCTTTTGATGAAATAAAATACCTGACAGAACTTTGATTGTCTGGTGTATAAATATATAGCGAAAGCTAAGCTAAAGCTTGAAGTTGAACTGAGCGGGACGATGAATGAAGATTTACAAATCTGCCGATAAGTTTTGACTAAGACTTGATTGACAAATAAGTGCGAATATCATTGGTTGGTTAAAAGATTGTGGCTATAAATTGGCTTCTCTGACCCGCGCGCTATTTATAACTTAGCAAAATATCAACAAAAGTACTAAATCTTCAAGTAATTCATCGAACTATGCGATTCAAGGAAAATCACATGCCCGACTCGGTAATTCCACGTTAAATTGCACGAGAAAACCGATATACCTTGTCAGGCATGTGATTTTCCTATAAAGTCTTCAGTTGATTAAAAAATACTTATAATATTATACTACTTAGCTTCAAAAACGGCAAAATGTCAGGAGGGAGGATGCGTTGATTCTAATTTTCGCGCTAATGTAAGCACGTTCAGAGTTTTAGTCGCAATTATGAAGAACGTTCCTAGCTGTTTCATCTTCTTCTCCCTTCGATCTGTAGATGATGAAGTTCGTACTCGTATTGCTCCTGGCAATGGCCAGCTCTGTTCTACAGCCTTCATGTACGTCCAATGAATGACGAAGACAAGGCCGAAGATATCGTTGCTATGAAGAGACACATCCTAGGGCAATTTGCGTGCACAAAATGCCCGAATTGTGAAGTGATAGTTGATTATAGGACATGTGAATGTCGACGTGTAGCATTATGCCGGCGGTAACTCGTTCCTCCAGTCTAACCGCGCTGCGTTCAATCAGTTGGATTACTATTAAGATAAATAAACTTAACACGCCTGTAATCTTGTTGTTGGTACTGAGAACATAATAAACTACTCTCATCGGAGTGTGATATCAATCCAAATATTCCTTCTTTCTGTTTTAACTACTGTCACTTATCTTCGGGGAGAGAGTGAGAGTCTGGAGGTGGGGGGGGGGGGGGGGGGGGAGTTCCATAAAAAAGTGTTTGGTGGGGGTGTGCTGCCCGGTTTTCAAAACACTGACCCAATTTCAGACCAATTAAATTACAGCACCGAGTCTTAAAATGCAAGTCGTAATTTTTTTGTTGTTCAGTCTAGCAAGCTTTCTGCGCATGTGTTAAAGGTCAAATTCACACCAATCAGATTGCACTGTGCTGGTCACGCAACAATCGCCAGGTTAATTTATTTACATAATTTCATACAGCAAAGCAAGATGGCGGAGGACCCGCGAGTAACTTTCTCTCTAATTTGGAGTCCCATCTCTCAAATGTAAGCCAGTTTAATGTTTTATTTAACTTCACTCGTGCGAAAGCCTTCCAACAGGCTCAGGATATTTCAACTGCCGCTATTGTCGGAGCCGAAGGACCGCGTTTTTTACCCAGATGGCCAGTGATTTTATATACGACACGTACGACGACCAGTGAAGTGGCCAGGATCCGGAAAGCTAAAATTCGAAGAAATAGATATTGGAATCTATAAGCCATCGGCTCGCTGTGCTGCATTTAAAACATCCGAGGAGAACATCTTATTTTGGGTGAAGGCAATTCAAGACCAATATTATAAGTCTCTTAAAAACTGTCAGAGATTTACATTTACCGTAAGTTGGATCAGAGAGTATTGAGATCAAGTTATTTCGTTCCAGCGAGGATATTGACCTAGCGGAAACGGTACAAGCTGTCGAAGGATTTTACTTATAATCATCCACGTCTACTTAACAACAGTAATAGTTATGTGCCAAGCCATGGGCAAAGATTAAGTTTCCCAGATTACAGATGAAAGTAGAGAACTTAATGAATGAAGAAACAGAGGTCACGCGCGACATGCTTGAGAACATGAACATGTTCAACACTTTATGTTATACTAAGAAAACAAAACAAATTACAGAGCCTGCAAGTTCACAAGTCAATGAAAAACCCCAAGAGCCTGTAGTTTTGGATCAACATATCTTTGAAACTCCAAAAGCAACATACACATGAGTCAAATTCAAACCGGAAGAGACGGAATTCTTTAGATTATTCACGAGGATTGTTAGCCCGCAATATGAACTCTCTCGCTGCTTTAATGACCTTGATTTGTAACATGGAGGCTGACCTAACTGATATGCGTAATGAATTCTTACTCTCGTCATATATCAAAAAGAAACTCAGTCATTTGGAAGACAAATTAGTGCAGCAAGATAATATATACAAGACCGAAATCAAGATGCTGTCATCGCGTATTATTGACCTAGAAGTTGAAAATGACGAGTTGAAAACGGATATAATAAAGCTGAGATCCGACTTTCAAACTTAAAGAAAAAAATCAAGAATACAAAAAAGAAGACAATGAAAGACCAAGGTCTCCAGTGTTCCGAGACTACCCAACCTACTGAAGCTTTAGCAACGAATCAGTTTGTTCAAGAGCCATCTTTCTTACATGACAACCCGATCCCTATTCATCAGAATACATTTTCTGTGCTAAATGACGAGAGTTTACAATCACCTGACCGACAACCCACTACTAAAGAAAGGGACCATGAAGTACGGTAGTACGGTTAATTCTCGGGTTCAAAACAATGAATATATGCCTGCTCAAATGCAGTGTGTTAAACGAATAAGTAGTGTTTAAATTAAAAGTTCAACATACGAGAAAAATTAAAAATATAAAATTACATATATACTAGGGGAGCAGAGAATGAAAGTCACCGCGCTACCGGCCACTCCTAAAGACTGCTAAATTCAGCTAATAATTATTCCCTTTGGTTATTACTAAGAGGATTTCAAATGAAAGTGTATTTCATCTTCAATT
This sequence comes from Actinernus sp. WN-2022, assembly GCA_030867875.1. NCBI lineage: Eukaryota > Metazoa > Cnidaria > Anthozoa > Actiniaria > Actinernidae > Actinernus > Actinernus sp. WN-2022. Next base: position 84,070,571 of record JAOWCC010001634.1, on the reverse strand, counting down.
TCATGTGGCCCGAGTGAAAGCCCAGATGGGCTCTTGTTTTTCTTAAAGATCAGTTTCAAAATAACAAGAGAAACTGCGAGAAATCAATGAACACGTGCGGTCTCATACTTCCATGCCAAGAATTTATAACCCTATTTCAGAATAAAATAGCAAACCATCCCTTTGAGGCGGTACATAGCTGTAGAGCTTATTGACGCCGCCACCCAGTTGCAATGAACAATCATAATTAAATTATTCATAACAATTACGACATCAGATGATTTCAGGTTTGAATACTTTAACGACACATTTACGGTTGTTTAAGTCGTTTTTTACTTCTCAGTGTAGGTCTTGTAAATTCGAAAAATTCTTATAATACTGACCGACCAGTCTCTTAATTCATTCTTTCAATTGCTCTCCCCCTCCGGCCGGACCCTCATTTCAGATTCCCGATTTTTTTTGCCCTTCTCCGGAAGCAAGCTTTCTTAGAGCTGTCACCCCCGTGATTATAGTTGAACGCATTTACTTGAAAAAAATGTATCAATTTCGGGCAGCTAAGGCATGAACTATCTATAATATACAAGCAATTACCCACTCCCAGAAAGTTAGGTTGTAAATGTTTATAGTAGCAACGTAAAAGGACCCAAACCTTCTTGATGCTTTGTGATCAACTAATTACTGAAGTGCTGATAATTAGTAATTAGTGGTAGCAATGTCACCACTATTTTGACAAATTGGTTAGTCTGAAGGCAAAGTAGATGTGTTTGCCATTGTCGAATCCTTCTCTACTTGGTGTTTTGCCATTGGCTTTAATTTCAAGTCGTGATTTATGCAATTGTACAGAGTAGATATAAGTTGTATAGCCGTATGAAAGCTACTTGAAAGAACAGACAGTTATATCCAGTCTCTTCACGTCCTTGTGAACATTTATGAAGTTGGAAATACGGTGAATTGGTAACCTATGCGCTATACTATACAATGTAGCTTCAGCAACCATTTATTCATTTTACAATTCTCATAAATGTTGCATGTTGAATCTCAACTAAGTTACTCACTCTGTAAGACATTTGGTTGCTCTTGTTGAATTTAAAACTTCGGTGGAAAAGTTTTTGTTGAACTCTTCTTTTCTCGCGAGGTATTCATTGATGAGTTTCTCAATGGTCTGATTGTTGTAGCTGGCTTATGATGTTCTGTAATGTTCCTAGCCAGTATAGGCGGTAATCCCTTGTCTTACATGCCCCATGCCTTTGTCGTTATTTTCTATTGAACAGACTGACAAGGTTTTCAAAACTAAGACTAACGCCTCTTGAATGTTTGTTCTTTTAATTTCAGGATTTACTGCACACTTGTTGGATAATTTCGTCAAATTTCTGGTAAGAAACAGGACTGCTAGCGCTGGGAATGGGAGAATACGTCATGCAGCTTTTCCGTTTGTACGAAGTCTGCGCTAATAGAGAACGCCCAAATGCAGAGTCGTATATCTTGTGACTTAATGGTCATGGATATAATTTTGCGGTTTTACGTAAAACGTAATTTGAAATTTTGTCATATTGTTGGATGAGAAAAGGGAAACTTCCGACAGATAAACACCGCAGTAACTATACTAAAGTCTTGATTAAAAGAAACGTATACTATACTACTTCAAAAACGGCAAAGTGTTAGGAGGGAGGATGCGTTGATTCAAATTTTCACGCTAATGTCAGCACGTTCAGAGTTTTAGTCGCTATTATGAAGAACGTTCCTAGCTCTTTGATCTTCTTCTCCCTATGATCTGTAGATCATGAAGTACGTGCTCGTATTGCTCCTGGCAATGGCTCTGTTCTACAGTCTTCATGCGCGTCCAGTGAATGACGAAGACAAGGCCGAAGATATCGTTGCTATGAAGAGACACATCCTAGGGCAATTTGCGTGCACGAAATGCCCGAATTGTGAAGTGATAGTTGATTATAGGACATGTGAATGTCGACGTGTAGCATTATGCCGGCGGTAACTCGTTCCTCCAGTCTAACCGCGCTGCGTTCAATCAGTTGGATTACTATTAAGATAAATAAACTTAACACGCCTGTAATCTTGTTGTTGGTACTGAGAACATAATAAACTACTCTCATCGGAGTGTGATATCAATCCAAATATTCCTTCTTTCTGTTTTAACTACTGTCACTTATCTTCGGAGAGAGTCTGGAGGGGGGGGTTCCATAAAAAAGCGTTTGGTAGGGATGTTTTCAAAACACTGACCCAATTTCAGACCAATTAAATTAAAATATTTTCCGTACCCATTTTTAGACCTAACTCCGAAACTATGTACACACTATATCCAATGACATTTTTCGCCGTGGTTTGTTCTTTCTCTTAAAGATCAGTTTCAAAATAACAAGAGAAACTGCGAGAAATCAATGAACACGTGCGGTCTCATACTTCCATGCCAAGAATTTATAACCCTATTTCAGAATAAAATGGCAAACCATCCCTTTGAGGCGGTACATAGCTGTAGAGCTTATGGACGCCGCCACCCAGCAATGAACAATCATAATTACATTATTCATAACAATTACAACATAAGGTGATTTCACTATTTTAGGTTTGAATACTTTAACGACACGTTTTTTCTTCTCAATGTAGGTCCTGTAAATTCGAAAAATTCTTATAATATTGACCGACCAGTCTCTTAATTCATTCTTTCAATTACTCTCCCCCTCCCCCTCATTTCTTTTTCATTTCGACCGCGCGTCACAGGTACAATAATCCCAAGAAGAATTACCTGAATAAAAAAACTTCCGAAGGATCGGCAACAGGGCCGCTAGGACGTGGTGATTTATCCTGTTTGAGGAGTGACATGTTTTCTCTAAAGTTCTCTCGATTAATTTTCATTTCGTCCCTTTTGTATAGCTAGACCCACATAAAGTGTGCATTTCCCAAAGAAATTTAATTTCAGCAGTATCAATTGTTACCAGGAAAATTCCCTCAGTCTCCCGATTCCCGACATTTTCTTCAGTTTCCCGAATTTTTTTCTCTTTCTCCGGAAGCAAGCTTTGTTAGAGCTGTCATCCCCGTGATTATAGTTGAACGCATTTACTTGAAAAAAATGTATCAATTTCGGGCAGCTAAGGCATGAACTATCTATAATATAAAAGCAATTACCCACTCCCAGAAAGTTAGGTTGTAAATGTTTATAGTAGCAACGTAAAAGGACCCAAACCTTCTTGATGCTTTGTGATCAACTAATTACTGAAGTGCTGATAATTAGTAATTAGTGGTAGCAATGTCACCACTATTTTGACAAATTGGTTAGTCTGAAGGCAAAGTAGATGTGTTTGCCATTGTCGAATCCTTCTCTACTTGGTGTTTTGCCATTGGCTTTAATTTCAAGTCGTGATTTATGCAATTGTACAGACAAGATATAAGTTGTATAGACAGTTTGCTTCTGGCTAGAAGTCATGCCGGTTTCATTCACAAACCATCATGATAGCTTGTTTTTGAGAAGTTGATAGTTCGCCATGCTTATAGCGATAATTTAACAACTGACTAACGTTGAACCTAAAAGTGGGCAAAAGGTGTTATCAAATTATATCGTCAGACCATCGTTGCCTGGCGTTTTATTGTTTTCAAAGGTTGTCAATACGTTAAAACACTAGAAGGAGTCAGTTCTCCCTCACACAGGACGTGGATGATAACGGAGGAAGACAGTTCTAATAAAGACTGTTTCAGGAGTGACGTGTTTCCTCTAAAGTTCTCTCGATTTATTTTCATTTCGTCCCTTTTTCATATACAGTCCCACATAAAGTGTGCATTTCCCAAAGAAATTTAATTTCAGTAGTATCAATGGTTACCAGGAAAATTCCCTCAGTCTCCCGATTCCCGACATTTTCTTCAGTTTCATGCGGCCAGTTTCATGCGGCCATGCGCTCCTTCTGAAATCGAGAGATGAACACAGCAAGTCCGACTTCTTCACAAACATGGGCACATTTCTACAAGGTAACAAAACAATTTTTGGAATTTGGGGCGGGGGTCACTTTCATACTATCGAGCTTTGTGTGGGGGTCAAATTCAAGAGTGCTGATTAGCGTGGGGGGCATTTTTAAAATCTGTGTAGATGGCACAAAACTGCCACCCCCCATCACAGATAATAAACGACCAGCCACCAGATAAAGATCAACTAATTTAAATAATAAAGCATTAGCGTAAGCACGACCCAAAAAGGCTTATGGAAAATTATCCACTCCCGACTTGGCGTTTTACCATTGGCTCCCAAATCATGATGTATGCAATTGTGCATAAACAACGGTTATGTAATGAGTGGTTTCGGTTCTATACAAGTCATAGGAACTACAGCAATCCTCGAGGTAAGAACATTATTCACTCTCCCATTCTGTTATCTTGTATAATAATGTTTGTATACTCTGAGGACTTACTAAAACAGACTTGTCTAGTTCAGTTTCCAAAAGCTGACATCATATCATTTATTGCACTTTTCATGGTCAGCACGTTAATTGTTTTTGTCTACTTCCTGTGGCATGAAATTTTCCTTCGGTATACCTTCATTTCCTGAGACTTGCAAGAGAAGAATCGTTTCTAGTAGAGTTCGAGACGTATGAAAGCTACTTGAAAGAACAGACAGTTATCCAGTCTCTTCACGTCCTTGTGAACATTTATGAAGTTGGAAATACGGTGAATTGGTAACCTATGCGCTATACTATAGCTTCAGCAACCATTTATTCATTTTACAATTCTCATAAATGTTGCATGTTGAATCTCAACTAAGTTACTCACTCTGTAAGACATTTGGTTGCTCTTGTTGAATTTAAAACTTCCGTGGAATAGTTTTTGTTGAACTCTTCTTTTCTCGCGAGGTATTCATTGAGGAGTTTCTCAATGGTCTGATTGTTGTAGCTGGCTTATGATGTTCTGTAATGTTCCTAGCCAGTATAGGCGGTAATCCCTTGTCTTACATGCCCCATGCCTTTGTCGTTATTTTCTATTGAACAGACTGACAAGGTTTTCAAAACTAAGACTAACGCCTCTTGAATGTTTGTTCTTTTAATTTCAGGATTTACTGCACACTTGTTGGACGATTTCGTCAAATTTCTGGTAAGAAACAGGACTGCTAGCGCTGCATGGGAATGGGAGAATACGTCATGCAGCTTTTCCGTTTGTACGAAGTCTGCGCTAATAGAGAACGCCCAAATGCAGAGTCGTATATCTTGTGACTTAATGGCCATGGCTATAATTTTGCGGTTTTACGTAAAACGTAATTTGAAATGTTGTCATATTGTTGGATGAGAAAAGGGAAACTTCCGACAGATATTAACACCGCAGTAACTATACTAAAGTCTTGATTAAAAGAAACGTATACTATACTACTTCAAAAACGGCAAAATGTTAGGAGGGAGGATGCGTTGATTCAAATTTTCGCGCTAATGTCAGCACGTTCAGAGTTTTAGTCGCTATTATGAAGAACGTTCCTAGCTCTTTGATCTTCTTCTCTCTATGATCTGTAGATCATGAAGTACGTGCTCGTATTGCTCCTGGCAATGGCTCTGTTCTACAGTCTTCATGCACGTCCAGTGAATGACGAAGACAAGGATGAAGATATCGTTGCTATGAAGAGACACATCCTAGGGCAATTTGCGTGCACGAAATGCCCGAATTGTGAAGTGATAGTTGATTATAGGACATGTGAATGTCGACGTGTAGCATTATGCCGGCGGTAACTCGTTCCTCCAGTCTAACCGCGCTGCGTTCAATCAGTTGGATTACTATTAAGATAAATAAACTTAACACGCCTGTAATCTTGTTGTTGGTACTGAGAACATAATAAACTACTCTCATCGGAGTGTGATATCAATCCAAATATTCCTTCTTTCTGTTTTAACTACTGTCATTTATCTTCGGAGAGAGAGTGAGAGTCTGGAGGGGTGTGGGGGGGGGGGGGGGGGGGGAGGGGGGGGGGGAGTTCCATAAAATAGCGTTTGGTAGGGGTGTGCTGCCCTGTTTTCAAAACACTGACCCAATTTCAGACCAATTAAATTAAAATATTTTCCGTACCCATTTTTAGACCTAACTCCGAAACTATGTACACACTATATCCAATGACATTTTTCGCCGTGGTTTGTTCTTTCTCTTAAAGATCAGTTTCAAAATAACAAGAGAAACTGCGAGAAATCAATGAACACGTGCGGTCTCATACTTCCATGCCAAGAATTTAATATAACCCTATTTCAGAATAAAATGGCAAACCATCCCTTTGAGGCGGTACATAGCTGTAGAGCTTATTGACGCCGCCACCCAGCAATGAACAATCATAATTACATTATTCATAACAATTACAACATAAGATGATTTCACTATTTTAGGTTTGAATACTTTAACGACACGTTTTTTACTTCTCAATGTAGGTCCTGTAAATTCGAAAAATTCTTATAATACTGACCGACCAGTCTCTTAATTCATTCTTTCAATTACTCTCCCCCTCCCCCTCATTTCTTTTTCTCGTCGCCACATTTCGACCGCGCGTCACAGGTACAATAATCCCAAGAAGAATTACCTGAATAAAAAAACTTCCGAAGGATCGGCAACAGGGCCGCTAGGACGTGGTGATTTATCCTGTTTGAGGAGTGACATGTTTTCTCTAAAGTTCTCTCGATTAATTTTCATTTCGTCCCTTTTGTATAGCTAGACCCACATAAAGTGTGCATTTCCCAAAGAAATTTAATGTTTTTGAGAAGTTGATAGTTCGCCATGCTTATAGCGATCATTTAAGTAATGGTCCGTGTAAGAACTATAGTAAAAACAATAGAGCCGTGGCAATGAGCATATCCTCACGGTCGATTTTGCGTGAATATGACTCAAGTGCTGTATGAGATATCTACAGTCCAAACTACACCCAGAAAATAAAGTAGTTTTTTATGCTATGGGCTATTTTGACTGAGAAAACTCAAAGAAGCCATGGCCACCATCCAGCCAATCGGAAAGGGAGAAAACAAAAGATCTTTCAATCGCAAATTTGATAACTTTCCCCACGGTCGATATTCTTCGAAATTAAACCATAGTCATTTTTATCAAAAATAAATTGAAACTTCAAAAAATATAATATAAAAATGTATTATTTCGATGGTTTTCTATTGAATTTACGAGTATGAACCAATGAAATTACGAGTGAGAAGAATAGAAAAATAACACCTTTTTACATTCCTTGCCGTTCAATGCTCTCGTTCTTAGCCGTACCACTACTTAACAACTTACATACTAACGTTGAAACTAAAAGTGGGCTAAAGGTGTTATAAAATTATATCGTCAGACCATCGTTGCCTGGCGTTTTATTGTTTTCAAAGGTTGTCAATACGTTAAAACACTAGAAGGAGTCACTGTTCTCCCTCACACATGCAGGACGTGGATGATAACGGGGGAAGACAGTTCTAATAAAGACTGTTTCAGGAGTGACGTGTTTCCTCTAAAGTTCTCTCGATTTATTTTCATTTCGTCCCTTTTTTATATACAGTCCCACATAAAGTGTGCATTTCCCAAAGAAATTTAAATTCAGTAGTATCAATGGTTACCAGGAAAATTCCCTCAGTCTCCCGATTCCCGACATTTTCTTCAGTTTCCCGAATTTTTTTCCCCTTCTCCGGAAGCAAGCTTTCTTAGAGCTGTCATCCTCGTGATTATAGTTGAACGCATTTACTTGAAAAAAATGTCAATTTCGGGCAGCTAAGGCATGAACTATCTATAATATACAAGCAATTATCCACTCCAAGAAAGTTAGGTTGTAAATGTTTATAGAAATAACGTAAAAGGACCCAAACCTTCTTGATGCTTTGTGATCAACTAATTTTTGAAGTGCTGATAATTAGTAACTAGTGGTAGCAATGTCACCACTATTTTGATAAATTGGTTAGTCTGAAGGCAAAGTAGATGTGTTTGAGATTGTCGAATCCTTCTCTACATTGTGTTTTGCCATTGGCTTTGAAGTCGTGATTTATGCAATTGTACAGACAAGAGATAACTTGTATTGACAGTTTGCTTCTGGCTATAAGTCATGCCGGTTTCATTCACAAACCATAGTATTCTCAGTTTGTTGTGGCCGTTATTGGAACATCGATAGCTTTTAGTGTGAGTGTATCTTAATATGTGTATATTCAGTGCAAACAATATCTAGTCTAGAGACCGCATGACACCAGACTACGGATACCACCATTACCGACATCCATAAACTTACAACATATCCCAAAGCTATTACGTGCTACTAACATTATTCTAGAAAATGTTACATTCTCATTCATATCATCATTGAGTTCATGATAAATTATCTCTCTTATATAAAATTTAAGGAGGAAACCTGAATCAATATAAACAATAGAATCGTGTTTGACAAATCTCTGTCTTGTTTTACACTGAATACAACGTTCCAGTTGGTGTAGAGGACTTTCTGCTCTAAACGCTTCCATTTGCTCCATACACCGGTGGCACTCCTCAAAAGTTCACATCAATCAAGAACACTTCAAATATAACTAACAATACTGCTATTGAAGAATACGATAAATTAGCACACAAAAAGCGGTGCATGCACTTGGCATTGTGATACTCCTAAACATTAATCTTAGAAACTGGTGAAAAAGGTGAGTTTGGGCAGCTAAGGCATGAACAATCTTCCCTGCTAGCAGAGTTCCTTTTTTATTCTATTTAATCTTCCCCAGTCGCAACATCGTTTGATCTAACCACCGTCCACTACCATGGACGAATAAATTATAAAAATATACAGTACGAATAAATTATAAAATTATACAGTACGCATGATGTGTAAATGATTTTATAAACTAGATTCGATAGTACGCATGCTAGGATTGGCTGAAAGCCGTGTTTCTATTTTAGAAATAGAAAACGTTTACCATGTTTTCATAGCCTGATGCAAGTTTGGGAGAATTCTCAAGTTGTTGTATAAACCCGACACCGAAGGTCGAGTGTTTACACAAAAACTTGTGAATTCTCCCAAACTTTCCCGAGTGTTTTCATCAGGCTAATTAAATACGGTGAACGTTTTCTCTTTCCTTTATAAAATACAGTAGACGCAAGATCGAGCGCAAAGCGATTTTTTAATCTTTTCGTAAATGGCAAACGCCAAATTCTCCATACATTGTAAAATGTCAATCATATTCGCGTGTGAAGTTGGCCGTGTTTGCTGTGCGTGCGAATCGGCATGGAACAAGAGGCGAGAGAAAGTATTTGTGTTATTTTATGCTCCAAAAACGAGCTTTTTAAAAGACAAAAATGCAAAATTAATAGCAAAGCTCAAAGTATTGATCCATATCGGGCTAGACATGCAACGAAAATCGTCCTGAATTACGAAAATCGACACGAAAAGCACTTATGTCAGTTAACAAAGCTGCTGAGAATTCAAATACGAACTGTAGACCCGAATTCAGAAAAGATAATTTATCCTGCCTGGAAAAGGTGTTCCTATTTTGGCCATGATATTCTGGGACTGACGGAATCTCTTGCTGGGTATTTGGAGCCAGTACTTCAAGGTAATAGCTTGGAATTGCTCAGCTTGAACTGACAACTTCGATTAGCAGGTTTGTGCTCACCCACGCTAGTTCCTTTGTGTGTTGTTTCAGATCTTTATATCCCGTCGTCAGGCATTATACTTGACTTGAAGTCAGGGAATATCGGATTCAAGAGCTTATTCCTTTGATGTGGAGATGGCTGTTTGGGTATATTTCAGTGCAATTTTGGAATCCAAAAAGGGTACTTTCGATGTCTACGCGCTGCTAAAAGCCGTGCGAGATTACATCTTCTGAGTTCTGTAGCTTCTCGCTTGTGTATTTCTTTTCAGTCACATTTTCTTGCCAGCATCCCACTTTGAATGAAAAAAAGATTTCATAGACTGAATCGAACCAGAACGGCTATATATATTTTATTTCCACTGATTCAATGTGACACATGATATAGCTGATAAAGTTGCAGTGTCTGTAGTTTTTTTCACCGGCATTTAAAAAAACACTTGAATAAACAACAATCGACCTTCCACTCTAACTTTGTGTACTTTATTTTAATATTAGCACTTTGTACAATTTCTGAATTGTACTAGTACATGTAGTTTATTACAATTATATTGTTGTTCTAAATAATGTGAACTAAATATTTATAATAAACTTAACGTTAACTGAAATTGTGTATTTTGTTGCGTATTACATCGAGTTTACTTAAGCTCCGACTGGCTCCATCTTGTGAAAATCCTGTCCAGTTTAGCTCTTTTTCTCCGTAGGTTCTTCTGAGCAACCTTCCTTTAGAAAACTAGTTACATGTGTTTTTAAGTTAGGGTAATTTTCAGTTATTTTCGCCATTCTTTGCTGAAAAAAGGAAAAACTACAATGTAAGACGTCATTTCATTGTTTACATAACCTCATGCAAACACGGCTCTCAACCAATCAGAGCGCACGGTTTCTTTGGGTTATTTTATAAAACTATATAGAAGCCCATCGATCACTGAGCTGTTGAACTCATCTATCCGCACCAGTAGATTTCCTGAAATAATGAAATGTTCCAAGAACACAGCCCTATTCAAATCAGACGACCGAACTAATGCTACGAACTATCGTCCAATATCTATTCTGCCTACTCCCAGCAAAATTCTAGAAAGTCCACTCGCTGCTCCATGAATATCTGAAGGTCAACCACTTACTTACTGATAAGCAGTTTGATTTCGACCAAAACACTCGACAATTAATTATTACTGCGCTGTAAAGTTTTGCTAATGAAGTTTTAAGTAATATGGAGCATGGAAACATTTGCGGAGCTTTATTTTTAGACTGATCAAAGGACTTCGACACAGTTTACGACAGGATTATAATTTCTAAGTTATCTCCGATGGGCTCATCATCAAGTGCTGTCCGATGGTTTAAGTCGTATCTCAGTTTATGGAAGCAGCGCACGTCGTGCGGTTAAGCATTTGTAGTGCCCCAGCAAGTATACTACGGCCTTTCTTATTCCTCGTGTATATAAACGAATCCCTCTACGCAGATGATATTGTTTTTTACTGCTACCCTTCGAACGTAAAAGAACTGGAAGACGCGGTCTTAATGGACACTCGCGGAAATACATTTTTGCCGATGCGATCACTTATTTTGCTAGTCAGCGGTAATTCGCAATAAATTAGAAACGCCGGCAGATTCAAAATGAAACTTTCGTATTTCGTACACACCTTGAAAAACCCCAAGATTTAGACAAGAAACGCAATATTTAGACTCCATACGTCATTATAACAATTAGTGTTCTGTAAAATGACTCGTGCACAAGAAAAATAGACTGAGCTTTCACACGACATGAACCCCACGAAACCAAAGGACACTCGTCGTGAAGGGGGCGCGAATTTGCAGGAATAATGTGCTCACTCAATTCAAATACATTAAAATAGGACCCTTATTTTAACACGATGGTGTATTAAGCTAAATGCTTGTGGGGTCGTGTATCAATCAAACTAAACAGAATAAGCATCGCAGTCGACGAGGAGGTAAATCGACGATCGACTGGCTATATACAAAGTAACGTGGTCGAACGCACGGATAATCGAACTCAGGGTGCCTGGATTGCGAGTCCACCGACATGACAATGTTCTTCTGCTTGCCGTGGGTATTTAAGGTATTGCACTCCAGATATCTGTAGGTATGGAAGATTAGCTTCAACAGAATTCCCATGCCAGCGCCATTTTGGCCAACTAAACTTTGTCGAGACCATTCGCAAGTTCTTCATCGCAAAGCCAGAGCGGAGTAAATCCCCCAGTTTACTTATATATACCACTGAAACTCGCAACTGGTGCGATGGTGTAAACGTCGTAAACATGCAAGCATCGGGTTTGTGAATAAAGTAATGTATCAGGAGACCCATGTAAACCCTGAAGTAGCTGCATGTTCAACAACAAGTGCCACAAGTATTTTATTAACATGAAACTCCCTTTATTTACCATAACAAGAGCTTGATATATACCTTGTGATAACGGTCGGGTACTGCTGCTGAACTATAGTTTGTCATCCAAATCAAAGTACACGCATACACCGGCGCGTATACCTACCTTTAAGACCGGGCTTAACATATTTTCAACAATTTCAGTACGTTTTTCATATTACGCCTGGAGCAAGTTTACTTGGTCTCACTTTCGGACTTTAAGCTAAATGCTTGGGAACGCCCCTGATAAAATGTACAAACATGTAGATACCTGATTAATATGTGAAACGGTCGACATAAATATTTTTTTATTAAACATTACTTTTGTTACTATTTCTCTTCAATCTCCGGCTGTTATTTGTGTAGTTTCAATTCGATTGTTCCTTTATAAGGTCAGTACAATTTCTAATATTTCAAGCCACATAGTGGTTTGTGATACCATGGAATCCCTTGTATATAGGCGACAGGAACTATCCCACGGGTGATCGGGGGTGCTCGTCGAATTGTTTAGGGGTTGAAATTGGTGATCCGGTATTTTTAGGGGGTCATTTACGCAAAAACAAAATTTGTTCTAAAATCTGGTATTTTTTGGAGTAAACAGGCTCTAAAACAATATACACTCGTGCCTAAACCAGTGAACACAGCTGGTATGTTAGTTAGAAGGAATGTATTTGATGTGTACGGTTAATGACAATAAATGGCATATGTTTCTTTTTCTTTGTTAATTGATAATCCATACTTGGTATTTAGGGTATTTTTAGGTCATTAAGGTATATTTTAGGGTAGTGCACTTTCTAGGTGAAGTACTTTTTAGGATATTTTCCCAGCTTTTCCAACCAGCATCCCAACCTTTTCATCACAATCATAAAGGGCCTTTAGGGATTGTTAGAAGTAGTATGGAGTGAGGCGAATTAGCCTCCTTTTTAAGGCGCTATGCTAATTTTTAAGGCGCTATGCTAATTTTTAAGGCGCGCTCATTAATTCAATGACGTCACGGTTCTATTGTCTTAGACTCATGAATAAAGTGCGGTGGTATCTCATCTATTGTCTGAAGCTCATGAATAAAGTGGTGCGTTATGTGAATTTTTAAGGTGCGCTCATGAATAAATGGTGCGTTATGTTAATTTTTAAGGCGCGCTCATAAATATCTATTGTTCCTTTGGATGAGGTCATCGATCTATTCGGGCATGTTTGGGCAAAGCCTATTGTTTGGAGGCATGTTTGGGCAAAGCCTATTGTTTGGAGCGGACATAAAGCCAGAACCGATCGACCCTGAATCCATTCAAGAAATTGAGCAGCAACAAGATGGAAGTGATCTACAAGCTAGGATCTCGAGGCTACCACGCCAGCGCTAACATTTTCCACGGCAAGATGAGAGTTCACATTCGAAAGTACATTCAAGGCCAAAACAAGAAATTTCCCACAAAGGAGGGAATTGCTTTGACAGTCGACGAGTGGATCAACCTCAAAGACATTGTGAAGGAGATGGATGATCTTATTGAAACCATATCCGAAAACCCAGAGGATCCGGACTATGAAGCCTTTGAACGCAAGAACCCACGACAGACTGAAATATGGAAGCGTTTCGTCCAACACTTCAGAGACAGAATGCTATCCTGAAGACCACAAGCCCCACGAACTTTCAGGATGGACCCATACCTTTCTGCCATGTGTGCAAGAAAACGAACTTTTATGGAAGTAACCAATGTGATGGATGTTATAACTCCGTCATAAAGGAGGAACCAGGTGAAATAGTGGAAACGTCCTCCATGACAACCGAAGCGGGGGTATAGACCCAAATGACATACAGCAAGAAGAGATACCAAATGTTACTTTTGGTGGAAAGCCACCTTTGACTCAGCTCAAACAGTGCTCAGTATGCAAGAGAACTCTGTGTTACTATGGAACTATTTGTAATACCTGTAACGGCACTTGGCGGTCAAGTCTCTTTTAGAAATACTATGTACAAAAATAAAGCCATGATGTGATACTGAATTGTGTCTTTGTATTAATAAAGGTATTGTATTTATGTAAATATTTCTTAATAAGTACTAACAAATCCACTTTATACGAATCATTTCGACATGTTTGCTGGTAATAAATACAGTATAAGCACGTGAATACAATTAAACATGGTATTACATAATTAGATGTACTTTGTTCTGTACATACCAATAATGTAACAATGTTTTTTTGTCATTTCAATCCCCCCCCTCTCAGGGTTAGGGATAAATTCTTGATATTATTTGCTTAAATGTCTACCAGAAAATAACCTGTCATGTTGTGCCACTATGAAATTCATGCAAACAATAATTTATTACATGTGAAAATGGCCATCCAGTGACAACTTGTACCCGTAAACTTATAATTCCGTGAAGAATGCTTATTCTGTCTCCCATAATTCAATACAATGTGACCTGAATTGTGGTCAAAAGACAGGTATTAAATAAATTTACTTTTAAATTTATGGTTACCCGTACTTGAAATAAATTGTTGACCTTTCAAATTAATACTTTACTGGTACATCAGCCAACATTAAAATATTAGCAGATCGACGTGACACAACATCATAGGAAACACAGTACCTAATCCATTTCGATGCATGCATTGCAACAGTTTGAAGAGTTCAAAAGTCTAGCATAATTTCAAACAGCGTTTCTGCTGGTTATGTAACATTAGAGATTTTTATCGAGAAAGTACTTCACAAACATCCACATCTTATTCTGCCTAGCTAAATGGTTGAGAAAAAATGGGTAATTTAATCTAAAGCAGAATGTTAAGCCTTAATTAGAAGAGAGATAAGAAACACAGCTAAGCGTGAATTCAGAGATGGATTGAAAGTTGTTGAATTTCTTTGACCAATCAGAGTGCTGAACTGCAGACATTATTCGACCAATCAGATCACTGGAATTTAATAGTATAGATATTTGACATAAGTACAAGAAAAGGCCTCTTATAAATAAACTAGTCAGATTGTTTTAACAGCACATGGCACTGCTTCTATTCATGCAATTATGTCTACTAATTAACTTATATTCCTACTAAATATTATAAAGTTTAATTTCATACCATTTATAATTTCAGAATTAAATTTATGGTTATTCATTCACTTTCCTAGCCTGTTCACAGTCCCTGCATGGGAAACTGGCAACAAAAATGAAAATGAAAAAAAAATGTACTAAAGAGAAGAGGAGGACTGGGATAGAGAAGGGGAATTTTCTTCTAGAGCCTGTCAACAGGCTATCACCTTTTTGGCTAGATTATAGAATACCCATCCACTTATTCTAGATGTCAAAAGAACTGCTACCATGGTACCACAGTCAGTTAGAATAAATTAAGTACTATTAATAAGAATAAATTAGACCACTGTGGGACTGCACTAGCAGTCCACTCATACTAGATGTCTAAAACACTGCTACCGTATGTGGTCTTGCAGTCAGTCATTTTTTTCTCCCATCTGCATAGCTTAGTCACTGTGCCTACCCGACAGTCGGAACCGGCTCGAGTTCCCTTATTAATATTCATAGATAGACTATATGGGACTGCAGCAGCACTTGGTTATATGCCTTCGCTATTATTAATATTCATAGATCGACTATGGGACTGCGAAAGCACTTTGATATAGTCACAAAACCGAATGAATTTATACTCTTCATTCTAAAAAGCTATCAATCGACATGCAGACTGACTGTGGGACCTCGGGAGCACTATTTCAAAAGTAGTAGCTTCAAAAGTGGCCGGGTATTCTATAATCACACCACCTTTTTTAAAGTTAACCACAGGGAGTTTTAACTTGCTGACTTGCTTTTTTGCAAGAAGACATGTGGCCTGATAGGAACCTATTTTCTGCAATAATTAAGATGTGTGAGACTTGGCTTAGATCACATGCATGCAGGATTAGAGACTTGCGACTCTTGAGGGACCATGTGCAGGAAGAAGTAAGAAAATCTGAAGGAGGAAAGCAGGGTCATGTGATGGTGTAATGATCACTGTATGATACATGGAACAGATCGAAGTAAAATTACGTACAGTACTATAATCAAAAATATGGAAATCATAAACAGCACTCCACTTACAAACTTTTTGTGATTCGGGTATGGTTAGAATATTGTATATAGTGTAATATCTATACTGCCATATACATGTAGCCATGGGTTAATGACTGAAATTACAATTCTCGAGCATTAAAATTAGTACATTCAAGCATTTTTTTTCAGGCAACTTTGAACAAAACTTCAAACCTGTGTTTCAACTGCCAACGACTCACCTGTGATGGACTTTGTTTGAATTTCTTGTCATTGGATCATAAACAAGACAATTAAAAGAAAATTCAGAAGTAAACTTGGTTTAAATACTTTGCTGTTCTTTTGTCCTTGTATAATCTCAGCTATTCCTGGGCAGCAGTTTGAGTGAGATGAATGTGAATTTTTAGTCATTGGATTTATTCAAACTTCATCGGCAAGTCAACTGAACTGGTCAAGATTTGAAAATCACTTTGAACTTTCTCAAATTACCCTGATATTTCACTAGCAGAGGCATAAATGATCAATCCATAAATAATAATACAATATTGAATTATTCCAAATTTGACAACTGGAAAACCCCATTCTCTTAATTTGTAATACAGGTTTTGCTTTCGACTTTTGTCCCTTCTTGCCATTGTGAAATCCTGGTAATCTGACCCTACCAACATCACTTATCCATTGTTTAAGGTTGTCAGTCATCTGTGCAAAATTAATTTTGTTCCATGTAAGTTGTGCCGAACATAGAGTCATTTGTTGATAAATCTTGTATTTTTGTTTTTGTGTTTTGGAATAAATAATTTCAACAAAAAATCACTAGTGGCCCTCTTCTGAAAAAAAAAAAGATGTTGGATGTTGTGCACACTGGATGCCAATTTATATTGAATTCAAATTATGTGACTTTGCTTTCCTCCCTTATAGGGCATCAGTAGCCTGTGCAGGGCATGATCCCTAGTGGAGTTTAGCGGTAGTTAATTACACAGTGTTTGAACGATTTCTATACCAGTATTTTTACCAGTATGTTTACCGTCGTTTGCACCTAAGCATGAACCCCGGCATACTAAATCGATGAAAGTCGATCATCGGAAACCAATTAATAAATTGATATCAATTGATGAAAATTAGTTAATTGATATCGATTGGTATCGGTCAATCGATGATCAATCGATAGTCACACAAACTCATCCACTGATTGGTATCGATTGGCATTGAATATTGTCTGGAATAATGAAGATCAAATAAACTTGTCTATGTGCCTACCTAATTCATATAACGTACGTTACAATTGGCCCTGCAGATATAAGAAATTACGATTTAAAAAAACACGATAAAATTCAAACCTTAAGTGTGCAATGCTAGGAAATCAGAACCAGCCAGGAGCATAAGTTCCGCATAAACAAATGTGCCCACAATTTACTCCCGGCGTAGTCAATCGAACGTTCGGCAATCGAACTCAATCGAACTTAGCTCAAAAAGTTTGCCAATCGAACCCAATCGAACGCTCGGTAATCAAATTTTCCATAATTGAGCCCAATTGAACTCTTGTCACTCCCAGTTTCCCTCGATCAAATTTCACACCCGATCACACTTTCAAGGACAATAACGAAGCAAGATGTCGGTGAAATTGACTATACTCGATGTGGCAGTTAAAGGCTTCCATGAGTGTTCTTTCGATGTCAGTATTGGAGAGAGGTACAGTGTGAGCAAGAAAATAGGGGAACTAGGGCCAGCACTGAAGGTTATTGACGAAACAGGAAGAGGTCAGCTGGGGAATTTGCAGCGTGAATTGGAAACCGATAGCAATCGATCTTAATCGATGACAATCAATATTAATCTACGGCAATCAATAACAATCGATGATCGGGTATCAATCGATGAAAGGTCACAAAAATGTCCTTCATCGATTAGTCATTGATTTCCAATATCAATCGATTGATTAATATCGATTGATATTGATTGGCATCGATTGTCATCGATTATTGGTTTCATAGATTTAGTATGCCAGGCATGAACATGCGAGGCAAAAACATATTCTAATTGTGTATCAAATGTAAGATTTGGACGTTAAGCCTTGACCCCCCTCCCCTCTTTCCTACTCGACATCCACAAATTGTAAAATACAAAATTAAGTTATTCCTAAAGTTTTTAAAAAAATATCTTAATGTCCAGGCCAATACCACCACCCCCCTTAACGTCCAAACTCTAGCCTCCACACATCCACACATTTTTAGAAGGTTTTTCCATGAAAGTAGGTATTACTTGTCCGATAATCTCAACACCGGATATCTTCAGTCGATTTTAAGGAAGAACAGTAAATTTCGAAAGGAATGGGGTTATGCAAACTTAGTCACAACTATCAAAGATCACGAAGGAAGAAAAACATTGGCAATAGTGATCTTCGTTAGATGACTGGAAGCTAAATATAACTATAAGTAATAAACTGTCCGATAAATATACGACTATTAAACCTTAAAGGGGCCGTCTCACCCACAGTGCTTAGCGCGCTCACATAGGCATAGCGGCCATTTTCGATGCCATCGAAATCCAGAGTTTTATGGTAGTGGTTTTAATCTTTTCTTCATCTCTGCCATCCTTCCAGCTGTCGTCAAAAAAATCATACCAGGTTGAACCTTTTTTATTGCTCTTCCTATTGAGCCTCTTATTTAAGTGTTTTAAATTATTTGGTCATGCAAGTTTAGTTTTATTTCAGGTGGCCGGTAGTTCTCTGATGGATGCCAGTCTCGTTCGTCCTCGGCGAAAGGAAACAATTGTCCGTGTGTGTCCACGATTTCCACCTACAACATGGAGAAGCTATTCTGACCATTAATCTTTATACGTAAAGATATATTAGCGCTTAGTTCGAGTATCTACTATCTTTGAGCCGATTTGGGTTTTTGAACACCGTGGCTGGCTTACGTGACTACAATTTGGAACAAAACTCCACTTGAAGAACAGTTTCCTAAAATCATTTTCAGGGCTTTGGCGTTTAACTTGTGAAAACAGGTCTCTCTCTGGTTTCGAAGGGTTTAGACAGTGATTTTACCGAGATTTTCTGATCCACCGGGTTAATCATTTGAAGTTTATACTCGCACGAAATTTGACAAACAAAGCCGCCGAGATTGCATGATAATAATTTCCTATTCAAGCGAGCTGTTATTCGTTCACTGTTCTCTTGAACTGGTTCTCTGGCACCAGCAACGAGATTGCCTGTAGCAGATGCATGATCTCTCTCTCTCTGCAGGGAAAAATAAAACCGAGGGGAGAAACCTCTCTTTTCATAATTATTAGTATTCTCTGTTTATAGTACTGATGACGTTCGGAAGCGACGGGTGACCGGTAAATATTATAGTCGACAAAATATTATAGGCAACGAAACTCCGCTTGGTCGACCCGAAAAGAATTGAGCAATATCCTAAAATCATTTTGAGGGTCTCGGCGTTTAATTTGTGGAAACAAGTCTCTCTCTCTCTGGTTTCGAAGGGCTTTCACACAGTGATTTCGCCGAGATTTTCGGATTCACCGGGATCGATCAAAGTTTATACTAGCACGAAATTTGACACCAGAGCCGCCGTGATAATAATTTCCCATTGAAACGAGCTGTAATTCGTTCACTGTTCTCTCTTGAACTGGTTCTCTGCTACTGCCACCAACGAGATTGCCTGCTAGCAGATATATCTCTCTGTCTGCAAGTAAAAATATAACCGAGGAGAGAAACCCCAGAGAAACCTATCGCTTTCATAATATTAGTGTTACCCGGAGAGAGTGTTCTCTGTTTATAGCAGCGACGGGTGAGCGGTAAATGTTATAGTACAGCTGTATAACACTTTGTTGACTTCACATTCAACTTGTAAGGTACTATTAGTTTCATCAAGGTCGTCCATGTTCAAATCAAAATTATCATGTCACCAACATAAAGAAATACGCTTAGTTCGTGAAGTTCCCGCCGTGAACAAGGGGTCAAAGTCCCGGATATAAACAATAACAAAAGCACGCTAAGCACTGTGGGTGAGACGGCCCCTTTAACAGTTAACTTAATTTCTTCCAATGCAACAATATCTTTCACCGTTTGACAATAAGGTAAGCAATTTCATAAATTCAAGCAGTTGTTTTAAGTATAAGCTACGACTGTAAGCAACGAGTATTGCTATTATAAATTTATGCATCAGAAAATTTAAAAAGCAGATTCAAAACAATTTTAAAAACTACAAAAGGAGACACGAATCTCGCCACATTTCCTTAAAAACAAACAGTTTTAGTAGATGACACGTTCAAGAGATATAAACTAACCTTGTGCCCAGCTCTTGCTTACACAGTGGACCTTGTTGTGCGTAAGGTCTTCAG
The DNA here is from genome assembly GCA_030867875.1 of Actinernus sp. WN-2022. Taxonomy (NCBI): domain Eukaryota; kingdom Metazoa; phylum Cnidaria; class Anthozoa; order Actiniaria; family Actinernidae; genus Actinernus; species Actinernus sp. WN-2022. The sequence goes on along the minus strand of JAOWCC010001634.1, from coordinate 84,050,295 downwards.
CACTCCAGCAGTTCAGGTCTTCTTTCTCCCGCCATTTTGAAAATAACAACCACGCGGTCAACTCTTTGGTGGAATCTGGGACGAGTCTTCTGTACGTACATCAGTGACCTCCCTTACGTACTTCAGTGACCCTCTACACGTACATATGGCGGCCTATTGTGTGTCCTTATATGGAAGTCGTACGATAGATGCTCTTGTGAGCTTCAGACAATAGATAATGAGATGCCACCACACTTTATTCATGAGTCTAAACAATAGAACCGTGACGTCATTGAATTAATGAGCGCGCCTTAAAAATTAGCATAGCGCCTTAAAAAGGAGGCTAATTCGCCTCACTCCATACTACTGTTAGACACAATGGGTATTATGCACAGGGGTCATATTCTGGCAGGAAACAAACTGGGAAAGAAAGGGCCAGCACTCGCATTCTTTTTGCTGTCCTACAGCATTATAATAGCTAGCATCAATTAACATTTAAGTTTACAATAACAAACCATAAAACAAAAGTACTATAAATATTTACCTAGATTCACTTTAAAAAAGAAGGAGAAAGTGAAGTTGAAATTTACCATACCAAATTTTCCAGTCATTTTTTCCCAAAAATACAGCAACTTTAGGACAGATTTGATACCAGAAAAGATTTTTATTCATAGTGGAAATTGTCGCTTAACATCTCTTTAAAAGTCTATTGCTACTTAAGCGATATGATAGAACGCAAGGATTTAATTTGTCGTCAAAATGGCTGAAGTGGCCCCTACTGTATCGTTTTATTTTTTGCACGATTCCTTTGTAATTTTGCGTGCGCATTGTTTATTGAACTAGAGGTTTTGAACTTGGCGCTATTTCGCATAAAAATAAACCGGATGTGACGCCATTCTGCGCGATGTAGCCACTGAGGTCAACGGCGACACACCGTCCAGTCGAAGATCAGTAGAAGGCATTATTGCCATTAGGAGAATACCGATTGATGAAAATAAGGAGGCCATCCTTTTCGCCATAAGAGTTACCTTGTCGATGAATTATGGTAGAATCAAAGAAACTATGAAAAACGGTACAAATGTACCGATATATGAGATGAGGCGAGAATATCTTGTGCTGAGGTAATCATGATCGGCAACAGAAGGAAGCTGATAAATGCATGTAGGTACGAGAAAAGCACCCGCCTTCAATGAAATTACTTTGAATAGAATGATCATCTTTCTTCATTCCAGGCTCATTTAGGGTATTTTGTACATCGTACTCCGCGTTTAGGACTAGCTGCTCTTTAATCTTGAATTTTGTCCGTTTTTGACATCAGTTCTGGCTATTCTCAATCATACCTGTCGCAGAGATATAGTCTTTTACAGTCTACAGTTACTGGATAATCCCGAGTGAAACGCGTTGAGGTCATTTGGCCATGGCCCTTCGTTTAGCTAACACACTATTTCCGATACCGTTTCATATTTCAAGTTTTCACAACTTTTCTCTTCGTTCTTCAAGTAATCAACACTTTGTAAAGTATCTGTGAAATAAAATATATTCTTCAGCGACTTTCTGCCCCGCCCATAGAAAATTTATCTTCATGACTGGAAACGGACAATATTATCAGAGGAATTTAATGGCAATAATTACACAGTCGCAGCATTAGCTCCTACCTTCTAAGTTACTGCTGCTATGTCCGTAACTTATATGCCGTCAACTTGAGTTCGGCGATAGTCGTTGTGACATTCTGAATAATTTATCGATTTCCTATCTTTCGCTAAAATGTTGAAAAGTGCGGGTCCATGATAGGTCCAGGCAGTGGTAGGGATGGCACAAAAATTGCCATCTCTCCAATCGATTTCAACCAAATGAACTTAGATTTCAGATCAGTATAAAACCCTTCATTGGAGAGATTTCAAATTCAAAAGAGGTTTGTCCCCCCCCTCCCTCCCTTTTTAAAAGAAAATCGCCCGAATAAGGCTCACATTTTCAACAATTTAAGAGATGTCTTGCACCCACATGATGTAAACAGTCAAACTCCCGGAAGGTTAGTTGGCTTAGTTTCGAGAGATCAGTATCCCAATGAACCCGGGGCTCAAATTTCAACAATTTGAGAGATGTCTTGAATCCACAGGATGTAAACAGTCAAACTCTCGGAACATTAGTTGGCTCAGCTTCGAGAGTTTTTCACATGGGGCTCAGGCTTGAATCTTATTATAGCGCACTGGCAAAGCATGCCGGCCAGCCTAACCGGACTATCCCGTATCAGGTAACCAGGGTATAGTTAACATTTATTTATTTATTTATACTGTATGAATAATGATTATTTAACCTGTACGTTGGTGCTTTTGGTCCTTTTATTTATGACCTTTTTATACAGGTAAGCTCGTGCATTTCTTTGGCGAAATGTTCCCCCAAGAAAGTTTTAGCTGTTGTGATATTTACATTTCACTAAACTTTATTTAGTGATACACAATAATAGTGTCAGATACAGACACTGACAGGGGCGGATTTAAGGGGCCCCTGTAAAATGAAATATCTACAAATTCCTTTCAGTTATGACCCACTCTAGCTGATCTGTATCCTTCAGATTTAGTTTAACGTTTAGTTTAACTTTAAAATACACTGAACTTTGACTATATTTGGAAAAATACTGGCAAATTCTTAAATTAAATATTTGCCTGCGAATATTTTTTTTATGTTTTTCCACTGGCTTGTAGTATTGTAGAGAAAGTCACGTGTAACATTGTTATGTAACAATACAAGGGATGTGTGGTGGAGCTGGGGAGCCAAAATGCATTGCGCTCCCACTTTAGAAGTGTCGACACGTGACTTCGCTGTCGGTCGGTCATTCACTTCAGATTTTCATCGAGTGAAGACGTTTTTATCTACTTGAAACTTGAAGGTAAGAATCATTCCTTTGTAAACGTTTCTGGTAGGAAGTATTGAGGGACTATTGCTTGTGATATATTGCTGGTTACATAGCATTGTTTTTAGGAATTCTTTTCCTTTTGAAGAGCGTAAACATTTCGTTGCACGGCGTGTCACACTTTGGCTTCGTTTCTTTCACCTACTCATGTTAGGCCATTCTTTTATAAACGACTTCAGCGCGATCTAAAATCTGTTTTTGATACCCTGCGTCAGTGTGTATGTTGGAGGTGGCACTGTCTCAAAACTGCGGACGAATGACACGTGGCCAGAAGCCTTGCTCCAGATGTTGTTATTCTGGAAATAGGCACCAACGATTTTCGGTTGCTGGACCAGAGGTAGTTGGATCTTCGATCAAAGATATCGTCCGTTTTTCTTTTGAACGTTTTTCGGTACGCGTGATCGGAGTTTGCCATGTTATACCGCGCGGCATTTTGTACGCACATGTCCGTGTTCGATTTTTCTTCAGCGCGTCATGGTTTAAATTAGTATGTTAGCGTAGTTTTGGAACTGTTTCCCAAATTTTTTTGGTTGGTTGCATAAGGACTTTTCCAGTCCTGCTAAGGGTTTATATTTGACTGATGGAGTTCATGTTAATCCGTTAGGGCAGTACCGAAGTCATCGTGGCGCCATCTTCAATTTAAAGCATTGAGCATGCTTTTGTTTTTGAGCATTTAAGTTGCATTATTATTGCTTTGTCCCCGTTATGTTACAGGGTACCCTGTATATCTTTCATTATTGACAGTTGTGGGCATTTTATATAATTTAATCTTGTGAATAATAAAATTCACAAGTTTTCGATTTGTTTGATGGTTTTGCCTTCGAGGTTTCGCCGCCGGGTAAACAGTAGATATTTAGAACTAAAGCGAATATTTAAACAGAAAACTCCAGATAGTGCACTCGTTCGTGAATTTACTTCAAAAGCAACTCTACAATATCGATTAGAATATCGATTACAATGACACGCGCTGAACACGTGATCTGTCAATATAACTTGGCTTCCACCTAAACCGGAAGTTACAAAATCATAGGGGTGGGGTGGTCATTTCTCTATTTTCTCTTTTCTAGCCTGGTCACACACCCCCTCCTAAAATGATGTCCTCCTGGACATTGTGACTTGAATTGATTGTCCAAGGCCATAAATGGAAACTACTTATGAGTAAAATATTCATGTAGAGTGATCAGGTCTACTATATATATTCCGATACGTGTAGTTCATTCTTAAACTTGCCCTTATCAATTACTACTATCAAATTCAATGCCACTCTAAGATAACTGTGTATCTTTTGCATACTAACATTCTGATAGTTAAGACGAGTGTCCTTTTTTCAATGTTCTATATTAAGGTATAACTAGAATGTAACTAATCTGTCATTAGTAAATGTCCATGGTTTAGTACACCATGTGTTGTGGCGTCCAGTAATTCACAAGGCTTGGGTGATAATGGTATGCGGGGAAGCTCTGGTGATACTGATATTGTGCTGGGACTATCCACTGCTGAGGAGGAGGCCAAAACATCCTTGGCTGGGTAAACACACCACTCGATGCTTGAATGCTTGATGCGCATGGTGGGAAGTACGATGGGTTCCCAAGGGAATCGTAGTGAAGCAGAACAGGGGGTTGGCGATTACGCGCCGGTCGTCCTTGCTGTTCCTCGGGCAGTACTGGGTCCGCATTCATTACTTCGACGTATTCAAGGGGATGCTGATCTGCCTCCAAGGGAGAGTTGTTTTGTTCCCCATCTTCTGCTTCCGCGGTGGGTTCACCTGCATCTTCAATCAGTACCGGTTGGTTGTGAGGAATCTGGTGGACTGCTTCCACCTCTGTTGCTTGTGCCGGGTCACCAGTTGGTACCCTATCCATCTGTGTTGGGGAGAGCCCTTCGAGCACCAGGTCCCCACTGCTGTCGCTATCACTGTCGCTTCTATCCGGTTCCGCCTGTCCTGCATCATTCGGCATAGCACGTCTTCGCCTCCTTCTGGGGCGCTGAACTGCTGGTGCCATAGCTTCATGGACGTCGGTATGGAGGAATTCACAGGGATGGAGCAAATTCCTGTGGAGTACACGTGATCTACCAGTATGCCCTTCAGGTTTGACCTCAAACACCAGCATCTCGCCTTTCTGCTCTACTACTATGTGTACTTGGTCCTCCCAGTAGGACCGAAGCTTGCCAGGTCCACCACATTCGGACAGATTGCGCACAAGAACTCTATCTCCCGACTGTAGTTTGGTGAACCGAACCTTCTTATCGTAGTGTTTTTCCCCATAGCGGCGGACTTGTCACTATTCTTCATGGCGATGGAGTATGCCTGCCTCATTGCGATTTTCCATCTTTCTGCATACTCTGTCGGGGTTTGTTCTGTTGGTGGTGGCGAGGTTCCAAACAGAAGGTCTACTGATAGTCTCGGTGAACGACCAAATAGCAAAAAGAAAGGTGAAAACCCAGTAGCATCATTGCGAGTACAATTGTATGCATGGACAACTTTGTTAACTGAGTCCTTCCATTTGCTCTTTCTGTCTTCTGGTAGTGTCCGCAACATTGATAGTAAAGTCCTGTTGAACCTTTCTGTCTTCCCGTTGCCCTGGGGGTGGTAGGGAGTGGTACGCAGTCTCTCAACTCCACTTAGCTTTTGCAGTTGGTGAAAGAGTCTATTTTTCAAACTCCCTTCCCTGGTTATGCAGTAGCTTTTCGGGGAAACCGAACAGCAGAACGAAGTCATTGAACAATTTCTCCGCTGCTGTTGTGCTTGACTTGTTTTTGGTTGGATATGCCTGGGCAAACCTAGTAAAATGATCTATTATCACCAGTATATACTCATAGCCACCTGAGCTCTGTTGCAAGTGCAAAAAGTCGATTGACACTAGTTGAAATGGTGATGATGTAGTGATACTGTTGAGCGGCGCACATGTAGGTAAGACCGGCCTCTTCTGTTTCAGACAGCCACAGATGTTCGACACAAAGTGAGTTATGTCCCCCTCCATGCCTGACCAGTAAAATCGTTCCCGAGCTATATGCACAACCCGCGCAGCCCCAAAATGTCCCATTTCCTGGTGAAGTTCCTTGAAAATTATTGGGTGGAACTGGCGTGGTAACACCAGCTGCTGGTACCCACCACTTTTACGATACAGAAACCCATCTTCTCTGACCATGAGTTTATGCCACTGCCGCAGTGATGCCTTTGTACAGGGAAGTTCTTGCTTAGTATCTTGGATGGATGGGCGCATTCCCTATAGCTTAAACGCCAAAACCCTGCCAATTGCTTGGTCTTGCCTCTGGGCATGCAGGATTATATCTTTCCCGATGGTGATTTGCCCAGCACCAAGAGATACCTTATCAAGCTCTAATATAGTCTCATCATGCATAATAGCAGATACCCAAGTTGTATTCCCTTACCCATGTGCCCTGACTCCAGTAATAGTTGCGCTGATCTGGTCTGGTGATATATCCTTAGTACATCCATCCATATAGGTTGCAAAGCCTAAAGGCATCCTTGAGAGCGCGTCCGCGTCTCCATTCGAGCGACCTGGCCGGTATTTGATTTGAATGTAAAATCCGCCAATTCGGCAACCCAACGATGGCCGGTAGCATTTAACTTGGCTCAGTGTTGATAATTATCTGTGAAGACCGTAAAACCTGGAGCGTACACACTGGGGAAAAAATGACAAAATTTGGGCAGGCACGAAATCGAGGCTGCCGCCCAGCTCTCAGGCTCCCTGCCTGTAGAAGAAGCAACATCAAAGATGGCGGCAATGGAGCACGTGAGGAAGGGTATTTCCAGGGATTTGGACCGCTTTTATGAGACTCTAGAAATGAAATATTGGTCTGAACTTGAAGCAGATGCTATTTCTGAGAAGATAGCCGTGTCTAGCTGTTTTAAAGAACTGAGGCTATCAAAAGAGCGGTCGATAAATTTGTATTTGTCTGGAAATTCCCCGAGAGAAAATCGTCAACACAAAATTGCTGCTCTAAATCCGTTAGCCTGCTCAGAGTTTTGGAGACAAGCTTTAGTTCGGAGGATGCATATAAAGGCCAAGCACTCAAACCCTTGGTTAATCGAGTTTAATTCAAGGCTGCAGAAAGATATATTTCTTCACGTCAAAAGCATGCTAACATGTGTCTCTATGTGTGGTGTTTACCTTCCGACAGAAGAATTGGATAGCAATTCAGAAACCTTGTGGATCCAAGGCTATTTTGACTTTATCATATTACAAAAATCTTCATAAATAATAGCTAGTACATATAAACATAAAAACCTCACTTTAAGTTTGCTAACGTTATATATCTAGTATAATTATGTAAACAATTAACTCAAAATATAATTGTTGCATTTGCATCTTTTATTTAGGGCCTGTTTACAATTATGCAAGGAAAGGGGTTACCCTAGTGCTGGGTCATTTTCTCTTATTTTTAGCGATGTGTATATACAAGCAGGCGGGACAACTCAACTCAGGTGCTTTGTTTTGCCTTTGTAAACGGTTTGCTAGGGTAACCCGCCTGGAAGGGTCGACTTTATCATATTACAAAAATCATCATAAATAATACATGTAGCTAGTACACATAAACATAAAAACCTAACTTTAAGTTTGCTAATGTTATATATATATGTATAAATGGCTAGAGTTCGGTGATTGGTGTATCTAGTATAATTATGTAAACAATTAACTCAAAATATCATTGTTTGCATCTTTTATTTAGGAAAGGGGTTACCCTAGTGCTGGGTCATTTCTTTGTAAACGGTTTGCTAGGGTAACCCGCCTGGAAGGGTAAACTTTATTCTAAATTTCACATTGCAAGTTTCTGGAGTTCTCTATAGTAACAATTAGTAGGTATGCTAACAACATTCTAGGATACTAAACAGCTGCAATAAAGGGCACCACAGAAAGAAGAATCGATGTTAGTCCACGAAAACCCGCCAAAACTCTACAGTCTACCCGTGTCCGCCATGTTGTTCTCTCAATCAGTTAATGCTTGGGTGTTGGGGGTATATGAATGATTTTGACGGCCGCGAGCCTAGCGTTTCACATGTACAATCATCACAGGTCATGATCAGTAAAATCAAAATCAATTCCATAGATCTGTTTGAACCGGATTAAAATGAAAGAAAAGTGGAAGAGTAATATTGGTAGCATATGTTTTCATTCATTAGTATGACATTTTTGTATAATATATATTTGGCTTTCCAAATGAAGAATATATTTGTAAGAGACTTGTTGAGTTGACCCGGGCAGCATAGGCCAGGGTAACCCTACTGAATCATTTTGCTTGTAAACCCGGGCTATCTTTGACCCTGGTGCTAGGGTAACCCTTATAAACGGGCCCTAAGTTTCTGGGCCAGGTCTGGCTGAGTCCTAGCATTTTGCAAAACGGAACGAAGTTGTAATATTTTTTGCGGCTAAACTGCAGAATACAAGTACGCCACTGCAGACTGCAGTGCCACTGAAAAAGATCACTTGACTTCGAAAACTTCGCTAAATTCTCCATTAAGATATAGTTCAGGTAGGTGTATAATTATGTTATTCAGGCTATATAAAGTAAGGTTTCAAACCGTAACAAAGAAATCCAAACTTCGTTCAATTTGGCTGCCTTCATTTTCAAGCGTGCATGCTCTCCGAACTTACCTCAAATTAACTCGTCGTTCATGCTAAACTTCCGACTCTTCTTCTTCGATAAACGTCCCGCTCAGGCTCGCTGTCGAGTTCATCGTTACTGTTATGTTTTCCAATGAAGGCGAAAACTTCAGTCCACGTTGTTCTTGATCACTTTTCAGACTGAACCCGACGGACGCCATTATTTTACATCGCCAAATTTTCAAGCTTTCAATGTTTTTGATAAACTGGGCACTGATTGGCTAAGAATGCTGTCACCTTGATTTTCCAACATATTTCCATCCCCTGGAAATTTATATTTACATGGGTTGGAAATACGTTGGAAATAAGTTGAAAATGTATTGGAAATATGTTGGAAAAATGTTGGAAAGTTGTTGGAATTATGTTGAAAATTTGAAGGAAATACGTTGGAAGTACGTTGGAAATATGTTGGACATAACGATCTGCTTGACGATATTTTAGAACTGGAAACAGTAAAAACAAAACAAAAATCTTCGTTTGCAATAAACCCTCATAAAATTGTGCAAGTAAATGTGTGACAACTTCGCGTGATTTTGTTTTGTTTTTGGAAGACATAATTTCCAACCCTTGGAAATTGAAACTTCCAACCCTTGGAAATTGAAACTTCCAGTAAATTTCCAACATTTAAAATTTCCAACCATTGGAAATTTTGTTGGAAATTCTAATTTCCAACATATTTCCAACCCATGGAAGAGGTCTAGATTTTCCAGTGAAGCGGTACCAAACTACGGATTTTAACCCCTAGAAATATGACAATCATCCCCGTCACTTTTATATAGGAACACCCCCCCCCCCCCGCCCCCGGGGGAAGGGTATTAATTTAAACACCTTTTTTATTCATCAATATTGGAGCAAACTGAGGATTAAAATAATTTATATAATTCAACTGACAATAATTATTCTCATTGACATTTTCAAATGAGATGTTAAACCCTAAAATTATCTGAGTCTGAGAAAATATTTTACCCACAATAGTTTATTCTGTTACTGATAGCAGTTAGGTGTAAACTTTATACGATTTCGAGTTTACCTGTCTACGTGACGAACAATTGTTCTCCTTCGCTTACTCTGCTTAGCTGCCCAAAGAGTGATGGTATTGTCTCGGCTTTCAATAATCTTTTGCCTGACTTGGTTGCTGGCCTGAAATCACTTTCCAAAAAGTTTTTTCGAGCAGACTCTAGTGTTGCCGGTGATCTGAAAAAAGATAATAACCTGTCACATAGAAAAAACAGCTACTCAACAGCCTATATCAAGTTGTTATTCGTACTTCAGTTATCCTTAAAAGTCAAAGCATGTAACCTTGAAATAAAGCCCCTCGTCCCTTCGAATTTTGGTGATCCACTGAGACCTTAATCCCTTGTCTTTACTGGGGATGCGTAGCGTGAATCACCACTGCATTGCGGCACACAACAGTGGTAACGCGTTCCAGTTCCTGCAACACCTGCAGCGATTCCTAGCGTCTCCTCGGCTATGGTAGAGTAATAAATAGATACATATCCTATAATCACATATTATTTTAGAACATAAAGCCGATTTAAAGCGTGGAAGAAAAGTACATTCCCGAAGTCAGCTTCTTACCTGAGGCCGCCATCATGTTGCGAGTAACTCGCAGAGTCTGGTTCTGTTTTGGCTTCAGAAAGCTTTTTCTTATCGTTTTACGGCCCTTAAAATCCTGTAACACCGAACTTTAACATTTAAAGCAAAACAATTCGGATAAATTTTGTCCTAAAACAAATTACGAAGGAACAGGCAGACCTTCTAGTACTGAGTTTGACGCTGGCGTCTCTCACGCTCTCTCTGTTGTCAAGGAATGTTTGGATGGCTTGCCCTCCACACAGGCGTTGCTATGGGAAAATAGTCACGTGATCAAATTGATGCAAAAGGCCTATTGCAACGGCAAAGGAAGTAGTAGGGAATATGGGAGTTCTGGCGCAGCGCTAATGTTTTTATACTATTACTACTGTACTACTTATAGCGAGCTCCGATTCCGACATAGAGTCTACCTAACAGGCATCGAGTCTGGCGCAGCGCTAGTAATTTTATACTATTACTACTATACTACTTATAGCAAGCGCCGATTCCGACATAGTGTCTACCTAGCACGCATCGAGGTAGACAAATATGTATACGCAACGCCATCTGGGGTTGAACAGCGGCTATCGTGAGGTTGGTATATTCATTTAGAGCCATAGAAAAACATAGTATACGAGATGGAGTGTAACGACTGCGGCCGAAGCTTCAAGAGGAAGTGGCACCTAAAACGCCACATGGAATAGCCACAAGCAATACATTTGCGAGAAGTGTAGTAACAAGCTGAGCTGCTACATTTCTTTATGGAGGCATAAGCATTTCTTTATGGAGGCATAAGCATCTAACCCAAGCTTAATATACGTCCATTTAGAGATTCACCCCTAATACTATACAGACATGGATGAATATACACTCAAATTCGAATCCCCACTCGATGGGCCATCGGAAAATATTTACGCGGGTGGGAGATGAACATTGCAGAGGGTAATTCTCTAGAGGCAGAACCAGCAGCCTTTCTTGCTGATGTGCGAAAGCAGACCGTCGAAAAGCTCGAGGAAGAGCTCCAAGATCTCAACGGTATTAAGTTTCAGCTGGCTTTGAACATCACGCTCCGGCTTGACAAACCTGAGGGTTCAGTATATGAGATAGCTACGTTCCGGAGTTCACAAACTGTCTTAACCAACAGTACTGAGATCCGGGGGTTAATAGTAGAAGCACATGCGCAGATCCACAACAACATTGAGAAGTGGATCAGTCGGGGCTCGAACTGGGTTATAGATAGAGTCAACATTCTATGGCTGAACATTGCTAGGTACCAACCACTCCGCGGAGGTTCGTATATACCACTACCTAAATACATTGCAAGTAAGAAAGCCGTGATCAATGTAAAAAACGAAGACGACCACTGCCTACGTTGGTCACTACGCGCAGCACTGTAGACCCCCAGAGGACATCGAAGTACCGATTTCGAGACGACAACGATGACGGACTGAACATCGATGGGATAAGCTCGCCAACACCAATCTCACAAATACCACGCGTGGAGAATCAAAACAGCATTCTCTATTAACGTATATGGTTAGATTCGAAGAAACGCTTAGTTGTACACCACATATCAAAGAAGGCCTTCTCAAAGCGTGCTAACCTCTTGCTTATAGAGTGCTCGAAAAGCGGTCTGCAACACTACTGCTGGATCAAGAACTTCAACCGCCTCATATTCGATCAGACAAAACACCATGAGAGAAAACACTTTTGCGAGCAGTGTTTACATGGATACACCACAGAGGCTCTCCTTGAGAAGCACATCCCAGAGTGCAATGGCGTCGATGGCCGGGCCATTCGCATTGATATGCATACTGAGAAGAATAACAAACTCTCCTTTTGTAACTTCCACAAGCAGCTAAAAGTTCCCTACGTCATTTACGCCGACCTAGAGGCTTTAATCACTAAGATCGAACCGCCAGCCCAAGACCCTGATAGTACCGGAGATACGAGCAACACGCAGAAGATAGAGGAGCACATTCCCTGCGGATTCTCCTACATAGTCGTACGTTGTGATGGCCACAGCAAGCCACCTGTGCTCTAACGAGGCACGGATACAATCGAGCGCTTTCTAAAATGCATACCAGAGGAGGAGAAGGAGATTAAAGCCCAAAAGGCCAAACCTCTGCGTATGTCGCAGGAAAACTGTAGGGCTTTCAATCTAGCAACTGATTGTTACATTTGTCGTAGGCCTTTTAGTAGAGGCGCATGCGCAGATCCTAAGGTACGGGATCACTGTCATATCACAGGTGAGTTTCGAGGTGCAGCACATAACACCTGCAATCTCAAATTGCCTCTCTCCCCTACCATCCCAGTTGTATTCCACAACTTGCGTGGATACGACTCCCATATACTAATGCAATCCATCTCAAAGACAAAGGGCAAGATTTCCTGCATACCAAACAATATGGAGAAATACATTTCGTTCTCACTTGGCAAACCCAAGTTCATCGATAGCGCGCAATTTCTCTTGGGGTCGCTAGACAAACTGGTTAGTAGTACTATACAGGCAGCGGCAGGCAAATGTAAACGATGTAATAAGGCCGAGCTGGTTGTCATTAACAAGTCTTGGGAGCTAGTGGGGACTTGCCCACAGTGTGGAGAAGTGAGCATAAAGCAACTCGACCCGTCTCGCCTCCTGATAACCGTTACACATACACCCCTGAATGCACACCTTCTTGGGCGCAAGGGCGTCTACCCATACGAGTACATGGACACTTGGGAGAAATTTACAGAGACTTCTCTTCCGCCAAAGAATTCGTTCTATAGTAAACTAAACCTAGAGGACATATCCGACGAGGACTACGAATACGCATTAAAGGTCTGGAAGACATTCGGCTGTGAGACGTTAGGAGACTATCACTACCTATATCTCAGAACTGACGTGCTTCTTCTCGCAGATGTGTTTGAGGGTTTTCGCGCGGCATGTATGCACAACTACAGCTTAGACCCAGCTCACTACTATACGAGTCCTGGTCTATCGTGGGACGCGCTGTTAAAGAAGACAGGCGTGGAGCTCGAGCTACTAACCTACTACGATATGCATCTCTTCATTGAGAAGGGTTTGCGTGGTGGGATATCCATGGTATCCAAGCGATATGCTAAAGTAAATAACCCAAGCGTACCTGATTTTGACCCAGAGAAGCCAAATAGCCACATACTCTATATTGACGCCAACAACCTATACGGCTGGGCTATGAGTCAATATCTACCAACAGGAGGATTTGAGTGGTGCGATTTTGATACTATCGAACAATTAACCTCGAGTATCACTAAAAATGTAGATAAAGGTTACATCTCGAGTATCCTCGAGAACTTCATAACATGCACAACAGCTATCCACTAGCTCCCGAGAGAATGCAGGTGGATACAGCTTGGTTCTCAGAGCATCAGACCGAACTATTTGAGACGTTTTACAAGGGTAGTGGATCCTTGAAGGTGGAGAAGCTTATACCTATTTTAATCTCCGAGATAAAGAGCGATATGTTCTTCATTACCGCAACTTACAGTTATACCTATCTCTAGGCATGCGTTTGAAAAAGATCCACAGAGTAATTCGTTTTGATCAAGTCCCGTGGATGGAGCCATACATTCAAATGAACACAGAGCTACGAAAACAGGCAAAGAGCACCTTCGAGCAGGACCTTTACAAGTTAATGAACAATTCTGTTTTTTGTAAGACAATGGAGAACCTGCGCAACCGTATAGACGTTCAGCTGGTGCGGTCTTCAGAGGAAATCAGACTACAGCGCCTCTTGAACAAACCTAGCTATGCTCACTCCACGATTTTCGACCACGACCTAGCCGCCGTACAAAACGACAAAAGCAGGCTATTGTTAAATCGCCCGGTATATGTTGGGATGTCGATTTTAGACCTATCGAAGTATTTGATGTATGATTTCTACTATAACGAGCTAAAGCAGCAATATCGACGACGTTGTAACCTACTCTACACAGATACTGACAGTCTACTGCTGCATATCGAGACGGCTGACATTTATGCAGATATTGGTGCCTGCAAACATCGATATGATACGAGCAAGGACCATCCGTTGTATAACATTGATAACAAGAAAGTCCTTGGAAAAATGAAAGACGAATGCGAGGGTGTTTGCATCACTGAATACGTAGGATTGAGGTCGAAACTCTATTCAATCTTGAAAGTAGATGGTAGAGAGATCCGGAAAGCTAAATGGACTAAAAAGTGTGTTGTGAAGCATCGCATCCGTAATGAGCAGAATATAAAGAGTGCCTACTAGACAAAAATAGTGTTTCGTCACGGAATGAATATGCTTAGAAGTAGAAAGCATAGGATGTATGGCATCCATGTAAATAAGATCTCTCTCTCACAATTCGATAGTAAGCGCTGGATCTCTGAAAACGGAAGCGATACCCTAGCCTATGGGCACAAAGATATCCTTCCAGAGGAGGAGGTAAACTTTGATGACCTCATTGAGGAGTTATTAGCTTAAGATTCCATTCGGAGGTAGTTCTGTATCCCTAGGCACCATTTGTAGCTCTTTACGCACAAATCCACGCTTTGGTGCTTGTTTCTCCGAAACGGCCCCGGCATCCGAAACGGTTCTTTCATCCAAAATTGCTCTTTCTGAACCTTGCGAAGAAAGGTAGTACAGAACGGGCTGCCCCAAAGAAACCATACTACGTGAAATACTATATGTTTCCAAACTCCATATAGGATCATGCAGTTGCACGCCGACGTCCATCCTCCAGTTCACCAGGTGCATATAGATATCGAACACCAACGTCGAATGGAAGCCTTTTCTCTTTGAGACCAACTAAGTGCCCATAGTGTGCAGGTTCTGCCGGCTTCGATTCGATTGATTGTTCCTTTGGAACAGCAATTGCTATGGTCGGCTGTTTTCCTGTCAATCGCGTAGCTTCATTGTTCAAAGCTTTGACAACCTCAGGTAAACGAGCTACCCACTCAACTGACCTACCATCCCTTCCTTGTGAAGCAAGCACCATTTCCTGGGCATACTGGTGTCCGAATAGCCTCTCAGACAGCGTACGATTAAAACGCTCAACAATTGCTTGATCCCGGTGAATGTCCACACGTCCACGCCTTACAGAAACTTTATGCTTGGCCAGAAGTGGAGAAACAGCACCCATGAACTCACGTCCATGTTCGACCTGAAGCAGCTTTGGCCATGTCAGTGGACTTCGCTCGTAGATTCGCTCAAAAGCAGCAGCAACTTCTTTAGCTTCTTTAGTGGCTAATGGCTCGGCTTCTTTGTATCTGGATGCTACGTCAACGACTGTGAGTGCATACGTATATAGCTTTCGTCCACGTCCAGGACGATCATGCGGAAGGAAGAGCAGATCGGGTTGGTGAACTCGTTTGGCGTAGAGACATTAAATTTAGGTCGTGGAACATATTGAGGAGCTGGTAAATAGATCTGCCATATAGCTTGTTTTTCAAGCCACATCCGAGCCACATCTTCTGAGATGCCAGTTGCAGTGGCAAGATGTTTAATCGCAGCGAGTCTTTTCCGATAGTCTTGAGGACTATAGTAAGTATTCGCGAATACCTTTGCAAGGCGAATTGATGGTTTCGGTTCCTTTGGAACGTCCATCGTTGCTATATGACGTATCCCACCAAACTTCAACACGCAGAAAAAGATTACTAGATGGGCGTATTATAGTCTAGTAATCTAGTAATTACCTAGTAATTAACGTAATTCATCTCGTAATCTGGTAATTACCTAGAGATTCATCTAGTAATTAACATAATCCACCTAGTAATCTTTTTTGTTTTTGTTTTTTAAAAATTTCTTTCTTAACTTTTTCTTCTAAGAAAACGCTATAGCCATTGGCTGGCAACGTATCCTAGTGCAACCACCCCACCACCTACGGCCACTAATTCGGCATTTTTTTTCGAACTTTATGGTCGATAGTTATCAGAGAAATGGGGTTCTTTCATAGACTCTAGCTCTGCATGGAGTTTCCTATACAAGGCGAGTTTTCGAAGCGCATCGGCTCTATCATCAACTGAATCATGTTTCTGACTTTCTCTCTCATGGTCCCAGGCGGTTAGTTTTTCTAGTCGTATTTCGCGCTGTTCTTCGAAGGCAGTCCTATCAGCATTAAATTTATCAAGGGCTCTATCGTGTCGTTCAGTCTCTGCATCGAACGCATCTGGCCCACTAGCCGCTTTCTCGATGTATTTGGCGGCATAGCTTATGCTAGTACCGAATAAAGCAAACAAGAATGCTGCACCTACTATCGCTGCCATGCTGTGTTACGAAGTAGCCGGTATAACCTTTCGATCCTCGAGGTATTGCTTAGCGGCAAGGCTACCAGCCAACACAGCTGTCCACTTCACGTAGTTCAAAACGTTCAATGAAGGATCGCATGCAGTCATGGGCTCTTTTATGGCTTTTTTTTCGATCCAGCCGATGCCTGCCGCAAGTCCAGTCAATATGGCAGCGTCTGCTAATGTTTTCATAAGTTTGTTCTCAAC
Organism: Actinernus sp. WN-2022; assembly: GCA_030867875.1. Taxonomy (NCBI): domain Eukaryota; kingdom Metazoa; phylum Cnidaria; class Anthozoa; order Actiniaria; family Actinernidae; genus Actinernus; species Actinernus sp. WN-2022. The sequence continues at coordinate 84,033,725 of JAOWCC010001634.1, read as the reverse complement.
CATAGCGCATCATTGATATGAGATATGAGATATGGCTTCAAATGCTATATCATACCTTTAATTTTAAGGTTGCTACCTTTGGTGGTGGCCTCTGCATTCGTCCCGATTGCGGTAGCGCTCGTTTCGACTTGTCGTCCCGCCGTCCCCGATAAACAACAGCTATTGGGCTGATCCTGGCGCAGTTGCGTGTAACGCATATACTGATAGTACAAACCTACCAGTGCTATGCTTACTCCAACTGCGGCGAGTGTGGTGTTGGCTCTCCAGCTTGGCTTGCCGCCCCGACCGTCTTCCTCTTTTTTGTCTACCGACTTGCTGGCGAGGTCGTCTTTAGTTAGTTTTTTTCTTTCCGCTATGGCTTTGCCTGCAGCGACGCGGCGCTTTGGATTTGTTTTCTTTTTTAGGCGTAGTTTAGTTCTTTTGTGATGAGGTCATTTGGGGGTTCTTCCATCTTGCTGTATGTTGGCAAGTGGTGTAGCTTCAATTGTAGGGTCGCTACTAGATGGGGTCATAACGAGTCAGACACTCTTAGCAACCAAACTACCCCCTGGTGATAGGGGACCATTGGTCCCCTATCACCAGGGGGTGCTCTAGGAAGCAGGAGCATTCCAGTTAATTAAGTACAGCTTCATGTCACCTTAAAGTGTCTAGTTTAGTGCCTAGATATCGTAATCCGTAAGTGCGATAAATAAGATAAATAACTACTTTTGCATTTTACCTTTCATTAGTCGACTACCCGTAGTAGTGCACGAAATCTAGTCATTCGTAGTCCGATTTTCAGTTCGTTTCGATCGAGGTCGACGATTATATTTATCTGGTTTGCCGTATATGCCTATCCGACTTTCAGCTAATTTCTCAAAATCAACAATACATAATCTTTTTATTATTTCATAAGTCGGGAACGATGTGGAATTTACTTTAATGAGACGAAAATGCGACTTACACGGCGCTTGCCAATTACTGTTCGAAACGCCGCAGATTTCGCTTATTATTTATTATTCGGACACCAAATTAGTATCGCGGATACTGAAAATAAAGCGGATGAGATATCGAGATGTGAGAGATGTTACCCTGGCAGCAGGTTTCTCGTGTCTTGTTGTTTGCAGTACAGTCGGTAGCTGCAGTTCGCGACCGGTAATTCGCGTCTAGTTGTTTTGATCTGATTTGCCCAAATTTCACGATGCCGGGTAACGGCTACTCGTAGGTAGGCTAACTATTTTGTTTGGCGTACATATCTTTTAAGGCCTGTTCAAACGGATGCAACATCGTCCAACATGTTGGATCCAACATTGTTGCACAATGTTGCACGATGTTGGACGGGGGTGTTCAAACGGATCCAATATCAATACAACATGTTGGATAGTACTGTGATATCGCAAAGTATTCCGGTGCTGTTTACGTTCGTCTTCGCGATTTCTCGGCCGCCGAGTTACTTTGGCTTTTATGTCTGAGATATTATATCTAGTCTTTCGTCCATCTCTTCGCCATCATGGTGCAAAATGAAATGATCGCCTAATCGTCTGTTAGTAAACAAAATCAAATCTCCATGGATACAGCGCGAATGACGAATGAAGTGCGCGTGCGCGAGTCCAACATTGTTGGGAAAGCCGTTCAAACGGATCCAACATGTTGGGACATGCTTCATCGATCACGATAACAAAAGAAATGTTGGACGATGTTGGATGAAAAGTTTGACTAGTTTCAAACTTCATGCAACATTGTCCAACATCGCCCAACAGGGTGTTCAAACGGATCCAACATGTTGCATCCAACAATGTTCAATACCCCGAAGTGCTCAGGCATACTGTGGTGCCATGGACTTCAACCTGGGTAAACCAGCTGGGATACCGAACAACTATTTTTTTTTGGCGTAGATCTCTTTTAGGCTTGTGTTCAATGTCCCGAAATGCTCAGGCATTAGTTGTGGTGCCACAGAACAACTCAAAACTACATTTTGTTTGGCAGATCTCTTTTGATCTTGTGTTCAATATTCCGAAGCGCTCAGGCATACTGTAGTGCTATGGACTTCAACCTGGGTAAACCAGCTGGGATACCGAACAACTCAAAAACATTTTTTTGGCGTACATCTCGTTTAGGCTTGTGTTCAATATCCCGAAGTGCTCAGGCATATTGTGGTGCCATGGACTTCAACCTGGGTAAACCAGCTGGGATACCGAACAACTAAAAAAAAAACATTTTTGGCGTACATATCTTTTAGGCCTGTACGTGTTCAATATCCCGAAATGCTCAGGCATACTGTAGTGCCATGGACTTCAACCTGCGTAAACCAGCTGGGATACAGAACAACTAAAAATAAATTTTGTTTGGCATATTTCTTTTGAGCTTGCGTTCAATATCCGGAAGTGCTCAGGCATACTGTAGTGCCATGGACTTCAACCTGCGTAAACCAGCTGGGATACCGAACAACTAAAAAAAAAACATTTTTGGCGTACATATCGTTTAGGCCTGTACGTGTTCAATATCCCGAAATGCTCAGGCATACTGTAGTGCCATGGACTTCAACCTGCGTAAACCAGCTGGGATACAGAACAACTAAAAAATAAATTTTGTTTGGCATATTTCTTTTGAGCTTGCGTTCAATATCCGGAAGTGCTCAGGCATACTGTAGTGCCATGGACTTCAACCTGCGTAAACCAGCTGGGATACAGAACAACTTAAAAAATATATTTTTTTGGCGTACATATCTTTTAGGCCTGTTTTCAATATATCTCTTTTTATAGGCTTGTGTTCAATATCCCTAAGTGCTCAGACTTCAACCTGGGAATGTAAACATTTTTGGGCACTTTCCCTAAGCATCACGCCAGATGCTCAGTTACTTTCCCCTTTATTGTTGGTCACTTCTTCGGCGATTTGGTTTAGCATTGACTACACATCAGAATTCTGGACACCAGAGGGACTTTATATTTCTCACAAATATCGCCTATCATACTGTAAATGTGTGCCTTGGAAGCTCTTCTGGACCTTGAACTTGGGGGGACTTCCCGACATTTTCGCTGCCATATAATTTCCTTCTACTTTATATATACATACGTGTTCGTTACTCGATTTCCTTAGTTCTGTTTTCAGGGATGTATTTCCATCGTTTGCTCTCGCCATAGACACTTTTATGCTTTGGATCTCCTCGTAATCGGCTGGCGGGGTTGGTGTTTCGTCCTGACCGAGAAGCGATTGCGAGTGGTTTGTTCTTTTCAATTGTTTATTAGCCACTGATAATTCTCTAACATGAAATTCTTCTGATTTTGGCGCATAATTGCCGCCAAAACGACGAATGTCGTAGCGAGACACCCACCTTTCCATCGACAATCCTGCAGCCAGCCAGTATGCGAAGCAATCCTTTACCATAATTTCATAATACTGTATTTCCCGCTCATGTCAAAATGCCACTGGCACTGAAGTACAGCCCCTGAAATAACGCAGGATCCTCAAGATCGAAGATCCTCAAACGTGTTTTGTGTACAATCCTTTGCTAACATAAATTAATTACCAAAGCGATCAAGCGAAAATCGCAAATCACAATAATGATTGATATTTGCCACGACTATGACGTCACTCCATAGCAACCGGCCCGCACGCATTTCCGAACTTCCGATGATCTCTGGCTCGTTATGATTACTGGAATAGATGGAGTAATTACTGAACGAGCTCGAGTAAGTACTGTTATAGAGTGTTGTATGTTGTACCAGTCATTAGATAAACGCCGTACTCTATTGGAGAGATTATCCTGATATATCCACCCTGCTATTGATAGGCCTAGTCCGACTGCGGAAAACACGTAAGAGATGTTCTTGTCTCCTAATGTATAGTCCAACTCTTCTTCTACTTGTGATGACGCTTGCGATAACTCATGAATGTAGGCCTCTGTAATGTCGGAGTTGTTTTTTACGCTTTCATTTTTGGGTTCCACTGACATCTTGCTGTATGTTGGTAGTTGGTGAAGCTTCAATTGCTATGTCTACCGCTGCGTCAGAAGTTCAAGTTCAAGTTCAAGTTCAATTTTATTTTGCACTATTTACAAGTTCAGTTTTAACAATTAGTAGGAAAGAGTGGAGAAAAAATAAAATAGGTATTCAAGGTTACAATTTCCAGGAAATGTGCGTAGTGGCCAAAGGAGCAAAAGCTTTCGAGTTGGCCACTACCATGAAGAAACTAAATGAGGAGAATTACCAAATGTTGCAGTCACTTAATTTTTTTAAATACATATATGATTGAAAGTGAGTTTAAACATGGTTGAGAAAAGGAACAAAAAAATGGAGTGGAAAGAAAAATATATATATGTATATATATAAGAGAGATAGGAAATTACTTATATAATAACCTTAAGTAGTTTGTACAATAAACCCAATCTAAGAATTAATTTACAATAAATTTGGTAATACTGATAATCTAAATTTACATTTAATATTTACAAATACAATGCAAATTAGGTCTGGTTTTCAAGTAGAAACAACTTATATTGTAATTTGAAGTTGTTATGGGTTTGACATTTGATCTCAATTGGAACTTTTTCCCATATTCTTGAGGCCAGGGATTTAAATCTTGATAACCCATAATTTGTTTTGGAAGCTGGTCTGTACAAATTTTGATTAGCAGCATATCTGGTATTATAATTATGGATATCAGAAGCTGATGAGACTAGATCAGAGAAGACAATTGGAACATCTTTTTTAACATATTTGATTTTATAAATTAGGGATGAGATTTTCATTTTAAAAATATTGTCAAATTTAAGAATTTCTAGAATCCTATAGTAAGGTGTGGCACTTTCTAATTTATTAGCAAAGAAAAAGCAGCGAACACATTTATTTTGTTTTGTTTTAATCTTAATTAATCTAGATTGGGTAGCAGTACCCCAACTCATCAGGCCATAGTTCAGATAAGGAAAAATAATGGTATAGTACAATTGTTTTAGCATTGTAATGGAAACATAATTTCTTAGTTTATATAAAATCCCTATATTCTTTGCAATTTTATTATTAACATGCTTGATTTGAGGATCCCATTTTAAATGTTCGTCAATAAAGACACCTAAATATTTTATTTGTGTTTTTTGTTCTATGTTGCAAGTTGTTATTGTAATTTTTGTTTTTTTTCTAGGAGAGGTTATTAACATATAGTTTGTCTTTTTAAAATTAATTGATAACTTATTTGCTAAGCAAAAATTTAGTACATTATAAAGCTCATCATTTATGACTCTTTCTAGTTCAGCAGGGCTAGTTGAAGAATAGAAAATATTCGTGTCATCTGCAAATATTCTAAATAGAAGCTTTTTTGAAGAGTTTGGAAGATCGTTAATATATAATAGAAACAAAAGGGGCCCTAGGGTAGATCCTTGAGGAACACCGCATGTTATACTTTTTAAGCCAGATTCAGTGCTACCTATTTTTACATATTGTTTACGATCGTCAAGATAACTAGAGAACCATGCATGTGGTAATCCACGAATTCCATATTTGTACATTTTCATTAAAAGAATGTCATGGTTAATAGTATCAAATGCTTTTGAAAAGTCTAGAAAAATTCCACAAGTTATCTTATTTTCATCTATTGCAGTCTTTAAATTTTCCACACTTTCTAAGATTGCATGCTCAGTTGAATAACCTTTCCTAAACCCAAATTGATAATCAAATAATATATTTTGTTTTTCAAGAAAAAATATCAGCTGGTCATAAACTAATCTTTCCAAAACTTTACTAAATGAGGAGATAACAGCTATAGGCCTATAATTTCCAAATTCTATAGCACTACCACTTTTGAATATTGGGGTAACTCTTGAAATTTTAAATATTTCAGGTACTCTTCCTGTTAAAATAGATTCATTGTATATTTTGGTAAAAGGGATGGAGAGTGGTCCACTAGCAATCTTAATGAGTTTATTAGGTATATTAATGCATGTCTTGTTTTCATTTAAACTAGCAAATAATGTAAAAACTTGTGTTACTGTTACAGATGATAAAAAATAGCTAGAAGATGGAGAATAGGAAATATATTGGGTAGGGCTGATGTCAACATTTCTTAATTTACTTGCCAGATTTGGACCTACATTTACAAAGAAATTATTAAATTGTTCAGCTATATCAGCCGGATGAGTTAGGGTTTTATTTCCATGAACAATTCTGGTAGGAAAGATCTGGCCCTTAGTTTTTCTTTTTATAAGAGTACCAATAAGTTTCCAAGTAGATTTGAGATTATCTTTGTATTTTGCAAATTGAGTACTGAAATAGTCTCTCTTACTTTTATTTTTCAAATACGTTAGCGTATTCGAATACTGCTTATATTCACTTTTTTTTTGTATATCTTTACTAAGAAAATGTGTTCGATACAATTTTTGTTTTCTCTTTATTGACTTTAGAATCCCAGTTGTGATCCATGGTTTATTTAGCTGTTTTTGTTTTGTCTGAGTAGCCTTCTTCATAGGAGCATGCTTATCAACAATGGTGTTTATAGTATTAATTGCATCCCTAGCTTTTTCATCTAGGTTTTTATTAGGGTTCAAGATTTCATCCCAGTTTATCATGTGTATATCATTTAAAAATATATCACGTTTAAAGTTTGAATAATCTCTATACTATTGCTTAGTACTATTTTTGTTAAGTTGCAAATTAACTATACAGAACACTGGTAAATGGTCAGAGATGTCAACAGTTGCAATTCCAGCTGTTAATTGAGATATAGGTGAGTTGGTATATATATGGTCAATCAATGTTGATGTATGGTCAGTCAATCTAGTAGGTTTAGTAATTATAGGAAGCAGATTATTGGTATATAACATATCTAAATACTCTTCAGTTTGTGCATGTGTATTACATTTAAGAAAATCAATGTTCATATCACCAAAAATATAGATCTCATGTTTGCTAGGGTTCAGCACTTTTATTATATTATTAAGCTGGGTTGTAAATTCACTAAGATCAGCAGTAGGATGCCTATATATACAACCAACAATAATCTGCTTTTTATTCTTGCCAACATCAACTTGAGCCCAACAAGAAGAGGCAACTTCTATGTGATTGGCTACATGGAACATGGAACTAGCTAGGGCCACGAAGCGACCTGATTTAAGAGACAACGAGCCAGCCCAAGAAGAGATATCATTGCGGACTAGGCGATCTTCTCGTAAGTCCTTTAGTAGTGCTTGTTCGGAATCTATGGGTAATAAGTACGCAACTACGCTAGTAGCTAGGGTCATCATACTATCGACTAAACAGGCTGTTATTTGTTGAGCTACAACGGCCTGGTACCTTCTATGTAGTCGTTCTACATCTTTCTAAGATAGTCTATGGATATCTCCGAGAGAGTACGCTTTACCAAGGTATTCCTTTGTTGTACCAGTCGCAGCTAAAATAGCAAGTGCTTCCCGATGGTCAGCCATCGTATCAGCCGATGCTTCCACGGCTGCGGTTGCGGAGCAACATGCACTATCTGTTTTGCTTTTTTCAGAGGACTCACCTTGTATATAGTCTAGTCTATCGTTGAATCCTTCATTCTTAAATTTTTCACCCATTTTATTTCAATATATCTTGGTATACCACAGGTGCAGGTATCTCCAATACGGTTTTAAATGGATGTCGCAAACAGAAGCATATATGGGCAAACTTGGTCTCAAGCTCTGAGATAAATAGCTTTTTGTCATCTATATAGTGATATGCCAGCACCGTAGTCATCAAACAGATCCTTGAGGCCCGGCGCACTTGCCATGTGAAAGGCAACAACGATTGCACAGTTCTCGCGAAAATCCTTGCATATGCTCTTTTGCGTTTGTGCCGATTCCCAAATGGAAATGCCAATGTGGCGTGGAGAAAAAGCTAAGTCAGATAGCTTATTGGTCCTTCCTTTGACGTCCTTGCTTGCAGCACAATCATCAAGGTTAATAGGCGTGTTTGTTCCTTCGAATAAACGGGCACATTCGCGCAGGGTGTCATCGATAGCATTCTGCGAAGGTGCTGTACAAATGAAGCGTGGATCTCCACTACCGAAACCTTGGTAGGTCTTATTATGAACGTAGGTGGGACAAATCCACACGATATAATCGAACTTAAAACGAAATGGACCCCGCAACTGATCGATCACAAACTGGGTCTTTCCACAGTTTGTGGGGCCAATTATCAATGCGTTAAAGGGAATTTGTTCTACTAATGTGTCCATTAGTTCTCAGTACTTTACAGCATCCCACGTTCAATAGTTGCCTGAGCATCAGAAAGCACGAATATATGCATATTCACAATCCCTGTGCCGCCTGTGCGATGAACTCGCAGGCGAATATTTGCTCCAGTATCTAGTGGGCCAGACCATCTCCATGAACTATACTGTTTTGAGAAGTGCGACAGTCGATGAGTACGGCGAACTTGTTCTCGAAGAACTTCTTAATATGTGTCATGGATGTAGTGGCTGTCGTTCCAACACCAGCAAGGTCTCGACAAAACCTTTGGTAGCATCCCAAAAGAATAGAGAGCATTGGGGATGCTGTTGACATGCACCTCGACCTTGGTGATGCCTGGATTTACAAACTTCTCACTGTCTCGGGTACCTGCAGTATGTGGATCCACAAAGAGAAGAAGGATACCAGTGAAAGAGAGACGAAGTACGTTCACGTTTTCAGATATAAGTGTGTCGGTTGCTAGGTTGACTGAGACGGTCTAGAAGTACTCGGCATGGTTGTACAGGAAGGCTTTGCCACTGTCGTAGACTTCCTTGGCCTGCACCGCAAGATCAAGACTTTCGATGACTTCATATTCAAGCTCAATGTCTGTGAGTTTATATGTGTCTACTTTTGTGCTGTCAGATCCAACTATGACGTCTGTGGCTGGTGCCAGTCAAATTGAAGGACATCTTGTCTCGAAGCGCATGCGGATAAAAGACACCATAAGTTGTGATAATATCGTGATCAATAGGTTTCTTATACACGCTACCATATGCAGCCAGCGTCGCATTTTCGGCCGCATTCGAGGTGTTTTTATCACCAGCATCCGAGCGAAGTTTGTTCACATTGGCGGATTGAATACCCTGCTCTATGCGATTCTCTCGTTCTACGGTAGGTAGGTAGAGATCACCATATACCTGCAGTAGATCGGGCCTACCACAATCTTCTAAGACAGTAGTGCCTATTTTTACGACTCGCTTTGAGACTAGACAACGCCCAACATTGGCAACCAAATGGTTGTTAGCATGACCACCAGATAGAGTGATATTGGCGCTGAGTGCCAGACTGCCAGGCACTAGAAGCCTATTTTCGCCTAACGTGGGAAGATCGACAATCAAAGTTTCCCCTGGGTTGGCCTCTGGCCGGGTGAAAGTTACGCGGTGGAACACATGGCTGGCTTTGAGAGATCTACCTTCTCCAGGAGCATAGTCCGGATGGAGAGTTGGTGATGTCATATTGAAAAATCAATCCTCACAGTATACTCGTAGTATAACTACTGGGGTTATTCAATGTTCAATATGTAAGGTGAGACAGGCGGTGACACTATAGCCGAAAAAGGTCGCACTGAGGAGGATGAGCGTTCTAGACAAGAATGGGAGGCGTCTCGACCACGTGAACAGGAGACACAGGCGGTTTGGTGGGATAGAGTGCGTAGAAAACTCGGAGATCTAACAAAAACCATTCAGGATAAGATGTTTAAAAATTGGGGTAAATGGGGAAACAGTAAAACTGAGTACATGGAATTGGTCAATCTAAGTGATGATCAGAGTTCTGCAGGGTCAAGCAGTAGAACTGCGGAAACGGCGCTCAATGGAATGGCAGAACAGACTGAAACGGCCTGGGGCCGCATCCGTGCTAAGTTTCCAGAAGTAAACCCAGAGAATGCTGGGTTCACTGCGGGTTTGGACGAATATGATAGGGTTGTGGTGCGACTAAATCGCGGTAATAGCAAACCCCACTTTCTGTTGGACGCCGAAGACAATATCATTATCAATAAATTACCCCAAACGCTTAGAAGTGCTCTAGGACCCCCTGCGGAAGAGGTGATTAGTCAAAACGAGGCCGACATTGACAAACTCGAGAAAGAAAAAACTGCGAAAATAAAAGCTATGGATTCCTTAAAGAAGGGAACGCCAGAATACGTAGCAGCAAAGGGGCGAGTAATAGAACTAGAGGATCAGAGACAGAAGCTCAAGCAACAAATTGAGGCCATTGAAAGTCGTATGTCGCTACGGGACCGCGTAAAAGCCCTATTCAAGAAGTATGGTTTCACGGTGCTTGGAGTGATGGCCGTTGCGGCCGCCGTGATTGGTATTATAGTTTCCGCGCTGTCTACAAAGCTGGCTAGCGTGGCCGGGGCGGTTGGCGGTGGTTTGAAGGATATTGGAAAAAGGTTGGGACAAATACTACCTGGAATGGTAGGTGCTATTGCGAGTTTTATATTCCGGACTGCGGGTGAAGTTGTGGGATTCTTAGCAAAGAATGCTTGGTTGCTGATTGTGGGAGTGGTTATACTTATAGTGGAGCAATATAAGAAGCGCTAATCAACGAAACATCACCCACGCGGCTCCGGCGGCAATAATAGCAACAACTGCTAATTTAGTTTCGTGTCTTGTTTGTGGTGCTCTTGGGGGTTGCGTAGCAACGTGCGTAGCGGCATGCGTTGCGGCTCTTGGGGGTTGCGTAGCAACGTGCGTAGCGGCATGCGTAGCAGCTCTTGGGGGTTGCCTAGCAACGTGCGTGGCGGCATACGTTGCAGCCAGCTCGCTAGCGGATCGTGTCTTTGATGCTAGGCCTTCCATATGTGGTGGTGGCGGGGGTTTTTCATCGGCGTTGATATCGTCATTTATTCCTAAGCTGATGTTGGGTGCGTTTGCCAATTGCAGGTTGTTATTATAACCCGATATACTCTCAGTGTTGATAATCATGCGACTGGGTATTAACAGACAACTCTTGGCAACTGCTAGGTCAAGCTGAACGCGCGTGTCCCTCAGAGCTATTTGATATTGCGCCAGACTATCGGCATCCGTTTCAATGACGACCTTTTCCAACTTTTTTCTACAGTCAGCTTGAGTGGCGAGGGACGTGGATCCCGGCCCTACGATCGAGTCTTTTTTCGCAGACTGAGCTCCAAGGACACAAAACACGTAAACCATTATAGATGTGTTCATTCTGACTAGCCCGGCCTTCGTCAATCCATGACTCCGCTGAGGGACGAACCAATTGCACTGCTTATCCGCCCCATCGTTGCGAATGAACCTTAACGGAAACTCATACACGCTGCGACTCTCCTCAGGAAACTTGAATCTCGCAGGGTATCGCCGCAGGGCACCATGACATAGCAAGCATCCAGCAATACTTCAAACCCGCAATTGATGCTGGCATCGTGAAATTCGTCAAACCCTTCCCGAGGGGGGCTTGGATCCTAGATGTCAAGGAACAGGTCCGGCTCGATAGAAATCTCTGCACACTGCTGTGCGTTAAAGGTAATGAAGAGGGAGGAGCGTATCTCTCAAAGTAGGTAATCATGACCTGATGCTACAAGATATCCACACGGTGTATGTTCACTGCGATGTGTTGGATTCCAGCTTCTCACTTCTCGAGGGAAAGCCATCTAGTGTTCTGGCTAGCTTAGAGATCCGAGGTGAGAGGTTTGCAAAAACAACCTATTCTCCAACAAATCGCCAAGCCATACGAGCTCTAGGTAAGATACGAAACAGCCTTCACCTGGCAATTCGCGATGAGAAAGGAAATATTGTAGACTTCCGTGGTCGACCTATACGATACGTATTGAAGATTGAGTGATATATAATATAACCATAGGTATGATGACAAGCGACTCAATTCAAACCCTTCCGACGGCCCCACAGATCTATCCCCAGCTATCTGGAGAGAACTTTCGTCTGCGAGAGGTCCGTGATACGCTTGCGAGCATCAAAGCCCAAGAAAAACACTACGAAGGTGTGCGTAAAAAATATGCCCGTGCGCAGGGAATTGTCCGCGGTATCGCTGTGGCCACAGGTATCCTGAGTGTGCTTTTATCAAGCTCAGGCTTGGTGGTTGCCCTATCAGGCTTTGGTGTCATAATTGGCCTACCACTTGGCGTTATCGGCGGACTCTGTGGGTTAATTTCAGCCTCTACGACTGTTGGGGCTAAAAAGCTCGGAATAAAAGTTTCTAAGCATGAGAAAACCGCTATGTTGGCGAGAGCGAAAGTTAATACGATTCGTGATCTCGTGTCGAAAGCCCTGCGTGATGAAAAAGTGTCTGACTCCGAATACAATCTCATACTCGCTGAAGCAGATAAATGCGAGGCTATGAGGGTTCATCGCCCAGAATGCCGCGACACATCCGGGACATTTCTAAGAACAACAGCGCTAAATTCAAAAGCTAAGCAATGATAACGTGAACCAAATAATGGAGAAAATGGGCCAAAACGCTCAGGGGCATTAAGGCATGGGTCTTAAACTATTTCAATATGGCCGCCGCAAATCAAGAGGGGGTGGTCTATCTCTTCGTGCTTGTTAGATATAGTCTTTGCACTTTTACAGATTCCATAAAGTCACAACCTTGATACCTTGTTGTGGAAGTTTCCATGGAAACGTGTTATGTGACCTTTGAACTCTAATTTTAAGGAAAATTGGGAAAAGCCTCCTGGAGGTCGGTAAAAGTTGTTAATATAGTGGATATTTTCATGCCAATGAATCAATTTGGTTGGTTATCATTGGAATGTCTTTTAATTCGGTGGAAATTTGAGGATATCAAATTTCACAATTGCCTTAAATTGCCTTCCCCTTAAAATAACCAACTTTTCAAATTGGAGCAGGAACGTGTGCACTAACCTTGATTCACTTGCATGAAAATATCCACTATATTAACAACTTTTACCGACCTCCAGGAGGCTTTTCCCAATTTTCCTTAAAATTAAAGTTCAAAGGTCATATTACACGTTTCCATGGAAACTGTCACAAAAATGTGTTAAGGTTGTGACTTTATCAAATATGTCAAAGTGTCAAGAATATATCTCACAAGCACAAAGAGATAGACCACCCCCTCTTGATTTGTGGCGGCCATATTGGAGACCCATGCCTTAACACCCCTGAGCGCTTCAGTGATGTTACGATTTCACTCACTTACGCAGAAAATAACCTTCATAAGAGTTAGGTACCCATGGGCTTTTGTAGAAGAGATATCAATTAAGTATCTGCACCCAAGATTAAATTATTTGCGTGAATATAAGCATTATCGGTTTTGCCTTCAATTTTGGGATTTTTCGAAGCTGCTTGACTGGAAAATGACGAATGGTTGAATTTGAGGTCGATTTCCTCTTCGATTAATTACTTCATTTCTAAGGTACCCACGGTAAAAGTTAGTTCGATATCTTAGTAACTCGTTGCCTCTTTTTTGTCTTATTCTGACGGATATTAGTATTATTGAAATGAAACTTTCTAGAACACATATTGGAAACTCAAATTCGCTTGCCAAATTTGGATTTTCAGAATTCCCGCGAGGCATCTCTTGACTTCTAAGCTCCTCCCATATAGACAATAGAGCGCACGCCGGCTAATGAAGCATTGAAATTGACGAGTCACACGAGCCTTTGTGATTGTAAATTTAGTTGGCTAAGTGTCTTTTTGCGCTGGAAAATGACTGCGCTGAAAAACTAACAGAACATCGTAAAACTCGATATCGCATCATAAACAAATGTTCAACCAGATTTTGTAAACCTTCAGCTTTAAAATGAGACCTTTTTCGTGTTTCTGTGTGCACTAGAAGTCAACAGCCAAAATAAAGAATCTAGCTGTGGTCTTCCGACTCGGAGAGCGGCACTGTATGCCGCTTTGATTTCCAACCGAAACATTTGAACACTGACAGACCTGAAAAACTAACAGAACAGTATAAAAGTCGATAGCGCATCATAAACAAATGTCCAAGGGGATTTTGTAAACCTTCAGCTTTAAAATGAGACCTTTTTCGTGTTTCTGTGTGCACTAGAAGTCAACAACCAAAATAAATAATCTAGTTGTTGGCTTCACTGACTCAGAACCGGCGTTTGAAAAGTGAAAATGAAAACTAACAGAACAGCGTAGAAAGCTCTGGCGCGTCATAAACTGATGTCAAAACCGCTTTTGAATATCTTCAGCTTTAAAATGAGATGTTTCTCAAGTTTCCGTTTGCTGTAGAAGTCAAACTAGCAAAGGACGAAACGAATTTCCTTGTCGTCTTTACTCAGATCTAAGCAGGAAAGTGAAAGTGGAACTTAAAAAGAAAAACACATAAAGAGCACTGGTACTCTAAAACAAAATATTTCTGAAACGATGAAACTGGGCAAAAGGATTATTCGGTCAAATTAATGCCCAGTTATGACTCTCGTAAGCAGTAAAACAATTGACTACGCGCCAAATCTTTTCGAAAACCGTCCAATGACAGAAAACTCAAGATCAGGCGTAATGAACAGTCGGTTCAATTGAAGAGGACATATATTGTTAATAATTAGCACCATCACGTTATTTCTGGCATTGATTGACGGGTGCCTTATCAGCCTTGGGACATTTGTATTCCCATAACGATTAATGAACAACCAATCAGGTATCGTTTAAGCGAACTACTCATGCGTTAGATCATAATTATTCCAATTTGGATTAATTCTTCAACAGTAAGTACATGTCGCGAAGAACAATAGGATTCTGCCCGATGTGAAATTCGCCACAAAACTTCGGCTACTTCGGGACGAACAGGTGAAAAAAGCGTGGAACAAATTCGGCCGAACTCAAGCAAGAAATGCGAGCAAAACTTGGCAGTCTAGTGGGATAAAAATCGATATTTCCTACGAAAGAAATAAGCGTGGGCGTTAGTTTCACTTTGCGACGAGCTATAATTAATTCATATGTCGGGTTGGTATGCAAATTTGGCGTAGAGCCATATTGCATCAGCCACTAATAACAGACATAAATATAATTTGTGCTGCCAAATATTTCGTCTAGCACATGTATACCAACGGTTCGGTGCTTTTTATCGTTTTTTTTTTTCGATTAAATTCTTACGGGGCGTGTTAGGTAGCCACTATGTCGGAATCGGCGCTTGCTATAAGTAGTATAGTAGTAATAGTATAAAAATACTAGCGCTGCGCCAGAACTCCCATATTCCCTACTACTAAAGGATAAACCAGCTAAAGACAAGAAGAAAGCAAAACCAAAGCGCGTAAGACGAAAGAAAAGCACGAGGACAGATAAATTATCCGAAGAATCAGCCCGTGAATATATGCTCCGGCAAATGTCAGAGATTGGGCATGTTGTAGTAGAAATACTTAAAGGAGAACTAAACCCTAAAATCAACCCAACGTCTTTACAAAGATGTATTCTAAAGAAATAAGTTCTGATATTTTATTTTTCTGTGTTGCGCGTCTATGAGGAGAAAATTAGTCTCCAAGTTCGATTTTCCGCTGAAAAATCTATATTGTGTGGCGGCTCAATTCAGTGCAAATTTCCCCATAACGTACGTCACACATACCAAGGAAGAACGATCACACCTCTAGCACAAAGAAAGCACAATGGTCCGCAATTAGAAGCCATTAGGCCTGCTATTCAATGTAGGGGACGGCATGGCAAAACTAATTTATTCCCCGTATACTACGTCACAAATTACAAGACTTGAGCCGTCTGTACATACCGGAGGCTGTGAGGAAGGTTTTCGGATTTTCTCTTGCTAGACGCGCAACACAGAAAAATTAAATAGCAGAACCTATTTATTTCGAATACATGTTTGTATAGACATTGGGTTGATTTTAGGGTTGAGTTCCCCTTTAAGAGGAATCAAGCGGCCTAATGTACAACAAAATAGTTTAGCCAGTACGTGGTAATAAGAATATACAATTTCGAACATTTCTTTGATTTTTTCCTCTTTCTTGAACTCCAAGGACCAGATACTGGTTTTGAAGAAGACATCTACAGATAATTTTAGCGAATACGCTTCGAATTTACGATGACATATTTATGTGAGAAAAGATTCGATAGAACGCTAACAACAAGCCACAGAGCGAACTCCAAACCGAACGGTAAACGACTCCCGCGCTTAGCTACGGTTGAATGCTCATGTCGATTGATGAGGTGTATGAGCTGTCAATCAAAATAGGTAACGCAATCTTCCGGTAAAATGTTTCTTTTTGAAATTTTTCCTTCTAGATAAAAACAATTTCAACCAATTTTGTTCTGTTGGATACTTAACACTCTTTTTTGAAAAATTCGGCTCTGAAGCTATACGATAACCTTGAAGTGATACCCGAGTGAAAAACACATTAGGGCTCAAAAGCATCTTTCAGATGTACTTTGTTCAGAAAATGTATTAAAATTTGATAAAACGTTTTCAGAGTTGAGAACGAGCCCTTCAAAGTTGGCCCCGCGAAGACCTGGGCGCCGCCATTTTGTTCACATTAATTCCTGTGACGATTTTTACGTCACTTCGTCCCACCGGAGCCTTGCGGCTAATGCGTAGTCCACACGAGCAAGTTTTCCTTGACAAGTTTTCCTTGACAAGTTGCCTTGTTCAATAACTGGAACGCCAGTTTTTCAACAAGGAGATTTGTCAAGGCAAAACTTGTCATTTTTCGTCGTGTACACGAGCAAATAAAGCTTGTCAAGGGAAAACTTGTCAAGGAAAACTTGCTCGTGTGGACTACGCTTAACTTGTAGCGACTTGTTTTCTTTGTAGAATTTTCACACGCTCGGAATTAGAGTAGATTTTCATCGATATGGCAGAGCAATTTCGTACTAGAACAAAAATATGATGAAGACGATATTGTGAGAGAAGTTCAGAAGACTGGGAGGACGAAGAAAAGCATGTGGAAGGCGAGAATATCAGACGAACAACAAAAGGCGACTACCGAGCTAGTGCTATAAAGATTCGCTGTGTGTTTTTTGTATGGAACTTGTCAGCCTTAAACCACAGGCTTCCCAGACTCGACGTATATTTCCCGCTTATTAGTCTGTTGGGTTACCTGTGGTGTATCGATTAGTTTCATAACGATCTCAGAAGAGTTTAAATAATTGCTTCGTGTGAATTCTCTTTTTCGATTCCTACGAAATGAATCTTCGATAATAAAGATTGATACTTAATGAAGTTGTGTGAGTGTTTTTTTTTTGCGATTTAGGGCCTTCTAAAGCAGTTTATTAGGATTCGAAATTTTGACCGTTGGCCGAGGCTCTAACAAAATATATGTTAGAGCCTCGGCCAACGGCCAAAATTTCTATTCCTAATAAACTGCTTTAAAAGGCCCCAAATCGCCAAAAAATCACTCACACAACTTCATTAAGTATCAATCTTTTATTATTGAAGATTCATTTCGTAGGAATCGAAAAAGAGACCAACTTTGAGGGGCTCGTTCTCAACTCTGAAAACGTTTTATCAAATTTTAATACATTTTCTGAACAAAGTACATCTGAAAGATGCTTTTGAGCCCTAACGTGTTTTTCACTCGGGTATCCCTTTAAAGTGCCTATGAAGTGAAAAAAATCGACCCTGTTTTTATTTTATTTTATTAAATTTTAGTCTTCCCTAAGTCACCTTGTGCAATTCAAAATAAATTTGGAGAGCGCGAACATTTTTTATGCCGTTAATGACATTCTAATTACATGCGTGACGTCATGTGGTCTGAACATTAATATTTGTCTTCGTAAATAAAACAAAATAGAGTTCGTTTATTTGTCTAATTTTTATTCTAAATATGTATTACTTGAGGAGCCTTGACAACTGTCACGTTTTTTTCTCAAAGAAGCCTTGCCGTCGGCCTTATTTTTTCTTTTGTGAATATAAATGTGCAAACCACTTGACGTCACGCATGTAATTAGCATGTAATTAGCATGTCATTGACGGCATAAAAATTGTCGCATGATTTTTACAATTATGCCTGACTTCGACAGGAAATAAAAAAATGTTCCCGCTTTCCAAATTTATTTTTAATTAAACAAGATGACTTAGGGAAGACTATAATAAAATAAAATAAAATAAAAACAGGGTCAGTGTTTTCACTTCATAGGCACTTTAAAGGTTAGGAAGACGTTTAATTTCCTCCAATTTTTCAAACTAGTAAAGCTACGATTTGCACTGCGGTTCCAAATGTCGTTTGCATGTACAGCAAACCGTATGTTTGGAACCTTATCAATCGTGCCTGTTTCGTAGCTATTGTTTTTGGCTGTTCCTATTGGTTGGAAGATAATTTGTTCATAAAAATGGAATGAAACTATGACTTCATACTACTTTTATTTCAGAATAATCATTATTATTACCCAGTGTTTTCGAAGTCTAAAACACAGACAAATCCCACGTGAGGGAGGCTCAATGCCACATAACAATGGCTTTTGTCGTACTTTTTACACGGATCATTACTTAAATATGTTTAAACGCAGCTGCATGACATTGCCTTTTATATTCCTTTGTCGCATTGTTGTTTTTTTGTTGACAGACAACGGTTTCTGATAAATAAGACAATGGTGGAGACTGTAAAAGTGCGGAAAGCATGTATAGTAATAGAAAATGTACAGGGGCGGATCCAGGATTTTGTGAAAGGGGGGTTTGCAAAAGGATTTGTTTTCAATCTAGAGATTTTAAAATTGAATTTACAGTGATTTACAGAATCATAGTGGGTGTTGCAACCCCCGATACCCGTCCCTGGATCCGCTAGTGATGTGCTTCAGAAAAAAATATTTCTTTCAAATAATGGAACAACAGATTGAAGCTAGTATATGTATATTCAATTTATCAATGCCTCCTCCCAATTCAAAATTCTGAAGCACATGCCGGGGCCATAGGGACGGGTATTGTAACAGCCAACTGTTCCCGGTATAAATGTTACATTCCCCGCTATGTCCCGGGGTCGGGGGTACGGAGGTTTAATTGACTAGTGCATTACGGACGTACAGAATAACAGCATCACAATGCCACAGGGTTGCAACCTTGAGGAAATCTACTTCTTCAACCAAGATAATTAGACATGTCTTGATGATAAACTGCCATACTATCAGTCAAAAAGCATGAAGGAAGGAATTGAAATGGAAGATAAGATTTTAGAAGAGTATATGTTGAGTTGATGCAACAGAAGGGGCATAATGGTATCTGTGTTAGCAAATGTGGCTTTTTCATCAGCAAAGAGCATGGATTTCTTGGTGCTTCACCTGATGGGCTGGTTGTAGACCCCTCTGTGTCAGTCACAAGAGGACTTGTCGAAGTTAAATACATTCAATTAATAGAGCTTGAGATCTTGAATGACTCACTGTTAAGAAAAAGGATTTGTGTACAGAACAATCAACTAGACGTAAATACTAAACACAAGTACTTCTACCAAGTGCAGCAACAGATGTACGTGACGACTGGAAGGAAATGGACCGATTTCGTAGTTAAAGGCTCACACAGCAATGAAATATTTTGCCAGAGAGTTGAATTTTCTGGAGTGTTTTGGGAAGAAACTCTTTCTAAACTCCAGTTGTTTTTTGACAGATGGATATCACCGGAAGTTGCTTATCCAAGAATAAAGATTGTTCTCTCAAAATTTCATCTTCGCTCAGTATAGCATTAATTAAAATTATAGTTAAATAATAGGGTAATTAGCATCGTAAGGACTGAAAAAATGAATGTTACTCTCTTAATCAAATGAAAAACATGATGATGCTGTTTAGTTTCAATATAAAAAAAAACTATATTAGCTAATGATATAGATCATAGTTATGTTTACTTATTTATTAAGGATACCACGGTCAATAAAAGAATTTATATATGAACTCTTACTCACATACCGTAAAGATTCGAGCTTATTTAATTTTTGGTCGATTATTTAATTTTTGAAATAATACCACAATCTGAGTCCATAAAAAACAGAACTTCAATACCGATCTTAACAAGAACTGGAACAATAACAAGGATTTAAGGCGGAAAAAAAACCTGAAATGCCAGAGTACCCTGGTGTCGTTTCAGGCAATAGCTGAGTACACTTATCGGAAGGAGTGTGGTTATTCGAATCCTTATGGTAGTTCGATAGTGTACAACATTTGATATTCTTTCATAATAAATTAGATTTGATTCTAAAATATAATATTTTTGAGGTATTTTAAAATCATCTACATGTGGCCTCAATGATATTGATTTTACCAAACCCGTGAAATAGATATTAGTCTAATGTACATTTATAGTAAACCCTTGTTCCATTGTATTCTTCTGTTTTTATTTCACTATTAGACATGACTATTAGATTTTATTTCACAGGTTTAATAAAACCACTCTAAGCAAAATATCTTGCCTTTACATGCAAGTGAATATAAAAACAATAAAACTGTGAGATAAAAATCATGAATCTGTTTATTACTAATTTATTAACGGTGGGTGAAAATTGGATAATGCACTCACAATAATTAACATGTCTGATGCAATAGGTGCTAATGAAACGGGAATATGTGCCAGTTCTTGAGCCTCTCCATTAGTCGTTCTTCATGTATTCGTAGACTTGCGTGCAACCTTCTTGTTGTGTTCTGCCTGCTCTTTAGTATTTTTTATACCTTTGAGGAATGCAGGGATGACAAGTGTAGCCCCCACAGATGCTAGTTCATCTTGGCAGTTAAAGCCTTTGTCTGCCATCACTTGGTCGCCTGGTTTCAGTTTAGTAAAAAAAACACTCTGAGAAGTTAATCTCCTTATCTGAAGTGCTCACAGGGAAACATTCACTAACAAAACATAACACACCACTAGGGGTAATACCCAGAAGAGCCTTCATAGTGGTTTTGGACTTATATGATGCAGACTGAGCATCTAAAGATGACGGTTTCTCCATTTCTACCTCAGTATAGTCTACTATGACAGTTAGTCTTGGATAGACTTTCTTAAAAATCATAGGCATATGAAACTTAATAACATCCGTTGGAGGAATTTTTATTAAGGGTTCAAACTCGCATCTGAGAAATCGTACCCATGTTCTTGTGACTCTTGACACAGTTGTAACTGACACACCGAAGCGTCTTTTTCAAACAGTCCCAGTCGCAATCTCATCATTACAAGAATGAACTCTTGAAAGGAACTCAATACTCTTGGCCTTCCAGTTTTCCTGTGGTCCTCCATTTCAATCATTCAATCAATCAATCAATCAATGACCTTTATTTATCCACGATAAAGTTTAAAGCTTGGAGCTTGTGGGGTCGTGACTTAACATAAATGTAATTAATTAACGAGCAAAAATAAGTAATTTGTAAAACTAAGATACTAATACTTATATTAAATAATGCTAGTATATAACAATAACAACTGGAATTATAATAATAGTAATTGATACCAATAAATAGAGCTGATGGTGCTAAATCTAAGCCTAAAACCTAAAATCTTAAATATCTCTTACGTTTCTATTAGTTTGCACAGATATATCCGTAAAGTCAAGATTTCCGTAAAGTCAAGTTTTCAACAAACATTTTCTCAGTGTCATAGTTTATGTTCTTTGCGGAATCTTCAATTAATCTGTAGCATAGAATAAGTACATTATAGTCTGGGAATCCTGTATAGAAAGCCACATCTTCAGAACTGTCCTTGTATCTCTCTATGTCAAATCTTGGTTACTTTAACTCATAACTCATTTGATTAACCTCTCTCAGTAATTTGTCATTTCCAGTCTCAAGCAGTTCATTTTGTTCTTTTAAACCAGCATTTCCATTTCTAAATTCTTTAGTTTAGTCAGCAATTCCCTTTCTATATTCTCCTTTTCAGTAAAGTCTACGAAAGTAAATGCTGTTTGGGAAGCTGCTTCTGTTGTTTTCCATTGAGCTTGCCGGGTTTCTACGTGAGTGTCTATCACTATGGTAACATTGCTGTCTTGAACGTTACACTCAGAATTAACATGGCAAATCTGCTCTTGAAAGTCAGTTGACAGACATTTTTTTTTTCACACTTGGCTTTATCCTTTCCTCAGGTGGTAGGCGCATTAAATCTCGACTATGTGGTTTTTCTTTGCTCCAGGGAAAGATCGATGGTAGGTGATTTCGACTTAACTTTTGACCGGCCACCTACAAAATGAGCTGAACAAATTCGAGTGGCTGCAGATTCAAGTTTTGGGGTTTCATTTCTTAAAATGACCGTGTACGACTTCCTGACTGCTGTATCTTTTGTAATTCGGTAATACTGAAGATTGGGCGCTCTTCTGAAGCTGTTTGAACAACCAGGAACACAGCAGTTTGAGTGTTGAGGCATCGTCAAAATTGCAAATGGCGGATCCGTCCAGCCAAACAATCCATACACGCTTTGCGGTCGCGATTCGAACCCAATCTCCCACTCGTTTAGGAAAAGGCGAATTACCCATGATGCGGTATAGACTGGTATCCATACCTCTCTATCGTGCCGGCAGAATATCAATGTCTCACTATATCGCTCCTGTGTCGCTCAACCGTCAGAAATTACATATTCTGACTACACTGACAAGAGACTTCGTAAGTATAGTTTATTGTGGGATAGTCGCCAGACAACTCCGTACTAGAAAGACAAAGAAAGGGAAAGCTAACAAACAGATCAAAGACTGAGATTCTTGGAGACATCTAAGCGCACGTTCAGCTCATCCTTAACATAACCATCTTTAGCTGACACAGACTTCAATCTGCCGTGTCTCTGAAACGCCCGATCCTCTATACCCGCACTAGCGCGATTTCCCATATTATGAGTATGCCTAGTCCATCTACAAAGCGCGATTTCCCATATTATGGCTGTGGCTAGTCCATCTACAAAGTGCGATTTCCCATATTATGGCTGTGGCTATTCCATCTACAAAGCGCGATTTCTCATATTATGGATGTGGCTAGTCTATCTACAAAGCGCGATGTCCCATATTATGAGTATGCCTAGTCCATCTACAAAGCGCGATTTCCCATATTATGAGTACGCCTAGTCCATCTACAAAGCGCCATTTCTCATATTATGGATGTGGGTAGTCCATCTACTTAGCGCGATTTCCCATAATATAAGTACGGCTAGTCCATCTACAAAGCGCGATTTCCCATATTATGAGTATGCCTAGTCCATCTACAAAGCGCGATTTCCCATATTATGAGTACGCCTAGTCCATCTACAAAGCGCGATTTCCCATATTATGGCTGTGGCTAGTCCATCTACAAAGCGCGATTTCTCATATTATGGATGTGGCTAGTCTATCTACAAAGCGCGATTTCCCATATTATGAGTATGCCTATAGTCCATCTACAAAGCGTGATTTCCAATATTATGAGTACGCCTAGTCCATCTACAAAGCACGATTTCTCATATTATGGATGTGGGTAGTCCATCTACAAAGCGCGATTTCCCATAATATAAGTACGGCTAGTCCATCTACAAAGCGCGATTTCCCATATTATGAGTACGCATAGTCCATCTACAAAGCGCGATTTCCCATATTATGGCTGTGGCTAGTCCATCTACACAGCGCAATTTCCCATATTGTGAGTATGCCTAGTCCATCTACAAAGCGCGATTTCTCATATTATGGATGTGGGTAGTCCATCTACAAAGCGCGATTTCCCATATTATGAGTACGCCTAGTCGATCCACAAAGCGCGATTTCCCATATTATGGCTGTGGCTATTCCATCTACAAAGCGCGATTTCTCATATTTTGGATGTGGCTAGTCTATCTACAAAGCGCGATGTCCCATATTATGAGTATGCCTAGTCCATCTACAAAGCGCGATTTCCCATATTATGAGTACGCCTAGTCCATCTACAAAGCGCCATTTCTCATATTATGGATGTGGGTAGTCCATCTACAAAGCGCGATTTCCCATAATATAAGTACGGCTAGTCCATCTACAAAGCGCGATTTCCAATATTATGAGTATGCCTAGTCCATCTACAAAGCGCGATTTCCCATATTATGAGTACGCCTAGTCCATCTACAAAGCGCCATTTCTCATATTATGGATGTGGGTAGTCCATCTACAAAGCGCGATTTCCCATAATATAAGTACGGCTAGTCCATCTACAAAGCGCGATTTCCAATATTATGAGTATGCCTAGTCCATCTACAAAGCGCGATTTCCCATATTATGAGTACGCCTAGTCCATCTACAAAGCGCGATTTCCCATATTATGGCTGTGGCTAGTCCATCTACAAAGCGCGATTTCTCATATTATGGATGTGGCTAGTCTATCTACAAAGCGCGATGCCCCATATTATGAGTATGCCTAGTCCATCTACAAAGCGCGATTTCCCATATTGTGAGTACGCCTAGTCCATCTACAAAGCGCCATTTCTCATATTATGGATGTGGGTAGTCCATCTACAAAGCGCGATTTCCCATAATATAAGTACGGCTAGTCCATCTACAAAGCGCGATTTCCCATATTATGAGTATGCCTAGTCCATCTACAAAGCGCGATTTCCCATATTATGGCTGTGGCTAGTCCATCTACAAAGTGCGATTTCTCGTATTATGGCTGTGGCTACTCCATCTACAAAGCGTGATTTCCCATATTATGGCTGTGGCTAGTCCATCTACAAAGCGCGATTTCCCATATTATGGCTGTGGCTAGTCCATCTACAAATCGCGATTTCCCATATTATGAGTATGCCTAGTCCATCTACAAAGTGCGATTTACCATATTATGGCTGTGGCTAATCCATCTAACGTCCACTTCATATACAGTTCGAATAAATATATTTTCTTAACGTTTCATCTCTGAAGCAGCGAAAAAGGAAAGAACTCGTATTTTTTCACTCTGTTTCTTTCACTGTTTCGCAGCTCGCTATTTAATAAAGTGGCGCTTCTTAAAACTTTAATAATTAGACATCCTCAGGAACCCGGGCCATGCCGGGTAATCGTACGCGATCGTGGACTGGCTTAAGTGATCACAGAAATGACAACAAACACGGCAGTATCATGAATTTATTTGAAATCTGCACTCTTTAATAGTTCACAGTGGTTTGTCGCCGAACTGTGTGTGTATATGTGAAATGCCGTTCTGAGTTGAAGTAAATTTCCCCCGTTTCTCGATTCTCTCGTGAAACGTTATAAAAGGGATAGTAGACATTACAAGCTTTCACATGGTATAAGTTTGACTTTATTTGGTGATCTACAAGTGATCAGTAATTTGGGAAGTGAAACTTTTTCAAGTAGTGTATGGCCGGCTTTAATTGTCATAAACAATTGAACGACGCCATTCTGAGTTGAAGTAAGTTTCCCCCGTTTCTCGATTCTCCAGATTCTCTCGTTTAAACGCAACGCTGAAATGTTTAAAAGGGGATAGTATACATTGCAAGGCTTTCGCATGGTATACGTTTGACTTTATTTGGTGATCTACAAGTGATCAGTAATTTGCGAAGTGAAACTTTTTCAAGTCGGTATACCGGCTTTGTCATTACTCAGCTCACAACGCCGTTCTGAGTTGAAGTAAATATTTCCCCGTTTCTCGATTCTCTCGTTAAAACGCAACGCTAAAATGTTTTAAAAGGCTTAGTATATATTACAAGCTTTCACATGGTATAATTGTGTCGAAGGGTTAAGTTTGACTCAACAACAACAAAAATATATTTATTTATACTTCAAACTAGTTATAACTATATGTGAAATGGTTAGTTGAAGAGTTCGGTTCTTTCTCGATGTAAGAAACCCTAATATTTGAATTGCAAATCATTTTCAGCCGTGTTTAAGAATACAATACAATAATAATAATTAGCGTATGCTAATGAAAAAGCAAGATAGAAGTTCTAAAAAAGCGATCATCGGCAGGGAAACCCTCGTAGCGTAGTGGTGAGGGTTTAATAGTGACGGTTAGGGTTTGGTTCAAAATCAGGGTTAGGGTTTGTTTAGATTCTTCCCAAGTTTTATATAGTTGAGGGTGGCGCACCTGTGAGTATTTTCGTTCAAAAAAATTCTAAGTGTCGCTTTAATTTATACTTTCAGGAACCCTACAAGTTTGGGTTTCTTACACCGAGAAAATACTAAGTGTTCGGACTCTTCAACTGTTGAACTAATCCAATGTCACCGGGGCGCATCGACCTCGAGCGAATCGTCTCTCGGGCAAAACGACCGGTTACCATTAGATCGGAACTAGGGCAGGATTTCAACTTCTGCCTTAAACTTAACTAGGAATTGGTATAGAAGTGACTTGGAGTTGGTATCGAAACGACTTGGAGTTGTTTTTATTTGAAAAAGAAGCGCTTTATTGGCACAGGAATCCTTCAGCGTACTTTTGAATTTTAGTATTTATTTAACAGAGTTTCCCGCAGGATTAAACCATAAGCGTGTTTAAAACGTACACCTCTTTACCCTATTGTGCTGTGCCGACAAGCTTTAGTCGTTAATTAAGCACTTAAGTCGGGTATTGTGTGGAGAGGGTTTTGAAGGCGGAGAAGTAGGCGGAGCTTCTCTGGTCTCCTGGGAACTTGTAAACTTCATCTGACCCTAGTAAATATTCAAGGTTTTCAAGGTTCCCTTTTAAAATCTTTATTTGCTACCAGAAATATTTATCGGATATTTCTAAAAATTCACAGGAAGAACGTTTAAGCATTATGGAATCATTTTCCGACGATACCTAAGCGATTTATTAAAAACAAAAAGAGAAAAGTGAGTTTTAAGCCAATCATCGTATTTTCTCCAATCATTTCCCCCCTAAAATACCGTAAATCACGGACAAATTTGCTACCAGAGAAATTTAACCGTTTTTTGTTATTGATAGCGCAAATTGTCGGTTAACATCTCTTATTCAAAAGCCCGATGATAACTAAGCGATATAACGCAACTATATGTTCCATAAGAAGCCTGAAGTGGCCCTACTGAAGCGTTTTTAGGCAATTCAACCAGAGATTTTGAATTGGGCGCTTTTTGGATTAAAAATATCCCGGCTGTGTCGCTCCAGTATACGCGATGATGCTATCATGCACGATATTTATCTCACCTGCAGCTCACCTACATTTCGCCTGTCGCGTTAATTAGCACAGACCTGCACAGTATCTATTTCACCTACAGCTCACCTACATTTCACCTGTCGCTTTAATTAGCGCAGACCTGCACGGCCTCAAAACAGGCGAGCTGCAGACTTGAAACAGCCGTACAGCCGATCTACGGCAGCCGAACTGCAGACTTGTCCTTGAAGACCTACTGCAGGTAATCTGCAGGCATCGCTGCACAGGTCTGCTGCAGATAACTATGTCACCTCCCATGATTATAGTTGAACGAATATAACTAAACATATCAATAACGGGTTGCTAAAGCGTGAACTATCTATAATATACAAGCAATTATCCACTCCCAGAAAGTTAGGTTGTAAATGTTTATAGTAGTAACGTAAAAGGACCCAAACCTTCTTGATGCTTAGTGATCAACTGATTACTGAACTGCTGCAGCTGGTAATTAGTGAAAACAAGGTCACCACTATTCTAACAAATTGGTTAGTCTCAAGGCAAAGTAGATGTGTCCCATTGTTGAATACTTCTCTACCTAGTATTTTGCCATTGGCTTTCAACTCGTGATTTATGCAATTGTGTAAACAAGAGATAATATAACTTGCATAAACAGTTTGCTTCTGGCTGCAGATAACTATGTCACCTCCCATGATTATAGTTGAACAAATTTAACTGAAAATATCAATTACGGGTTGCTAAAGCGTTAAATATCTATAATATACAAGCAATTATCCACTTCCAGAAAATTAGGTTGTAAATGTTTATAGTTGTAACGTAAAAGGACCCAAACCTTCTTGATGCTTTGTGATCAACTAATTACTGAACTGCTGGTAATTAGTGAAAACAAGGTCACCACTATTCTGACAAATTGGTTAGTCTAAATAAAGGCAAAGTAGAAGTGTAACCATTGTTGAATACTCTCTACATAGTATTTTGCCATTGGCTTTCAACTCGTGATTTATGCAATTATGTAAACAAGAGATAATATAACTTGCATATACAGTTTGCTTCTGGCTGCAGATAACTATGTCACCTCCCATGATTATAGTTGAACGAATTTAACTGAAAATATCAATTACGGATTGCTAAAGCGTGAACTATCTATAATATACAAGCAATTATCCACTCCCAGAAAGTTAGGTTGTAAATTTTATAGTAGTAACGTAAAAGGACCCAAACCTTCTTGATGCTTTGTGATCAACTAATTACTGAACTGCTGGTAATTAGTGAAAACAATAAGGTCACCACTATTCTGACAAATCGATTAGTCTAAAGGCAAAGTAGATGTGTTTACATTGTTGAATACTTCTCTACCTAATATTTTGCCATTGGCTTCCAAGTCGTGATTTATGCAATTGTGTAAACAAGAGATAATATAACTTGCATATACAGTTTGCTTCTGGCTGTATAAGTCATTGCAGTTTCATTTACAACCATGGTCAGTCTCGGTTTGTTGTGGGCCTTTATAAGATGGCTTTAATGTGAGTGTATATTATGTGAATATTCAGTGAAAACAATATATAGTTTAGAGACCGCATGACATAGGCGATACTATACGGATAACACCATTACCAACAGCCATACACTTACAACATATCCCAAAGCTATCACGTGCTACTAACATTGTTCATCATCATTGCGTTCATGAAAAATTATGTTTCTCTTATGTAACATTTAAGAGGAAGAAACCTGAATCAATATAAATAATAGAATCGTGTTTGACAACGTTCCAGTTGGTATAGAGGACTTTCTGCTCTAAACGCTTCCATTTGCTCCATACACCGGTGGCACTCCTCAAAAGTTCACATCAATCAAGAAAACTTAAGATATAACGAACAATACTGCTACTGAAGAATACGATAAATTAGCACATGACAAGCGGTGCACTTGATACCCGTAAGCATTAATCTGATAAACTGGTAAAAAAGGTGAGTTTGGGGAGCTAATAAGGTATGAACAATCTTCCCTGCTAGCAGAGGTTCCGTTACCTCCATTTCAATTTGTAATCGCTTCGCCAACTGGCGAAAACTCTCCGCCCCCAGTCGCAACTTCATTTGATATAACCGCCGTCCACGACATGGACGAATAAATGATAACAATATACAGTACGCATGTTGTGCATTAAAATATTTGCTGATTTGAATTTGAGTCCATCCGCGCGCTATGACGCCGCGCACATGCCGACGTCATTCGTTAGTACCGTGCATCACTTTCTTCTCATTGGTCAACCCGTCCAATCGTGTCGCTTAGTAACGCTAACGCATGGCAGCAAACAATGTTGCGACTGCGGGCAGAGGTTAATTTCTTTTTTCCTCCCCAGTTCGTGAAGCGATTACAAAGAAAGGAGGAAACTAAGTAACCTCTTCTATCTGAGAATAAACGATATATGTATTATAAAAACGACTATCAGAAGTAATGTTGGTAAATATTGTTGTTGCACGACACTAGATTTAGTAAAGTGAAATAATTATAAATTCAGAGGTCAAATGTTGAACGATGATAATTAGCATTTCAACGTAGTGGGAATAAATATTGTATTAATTAAATGTTACCTTATGTTATCAGTTTTGCTTCTCGGTCATATTGGTCACGACACAGAGTCGCCAAAGATGACATAAATCATATCCGATTAAAATAAGACCTGCGCGGTTTCTTCTTAAACTGATTCTCATTCACTGTGATTTTGTGCCAAAACCTATATTATAAAGTTGAAGGTTGTTATGCCGTAACACTACACCATCAGTTAAATGATGATCCGAATGAACACAACTAAGTGTTTTCTGCGCATGAAATCGCATTTAAACTGAGCAAGTGTTGATATAGGGGTAGTAATTGCAGAATGGTTATATTGACATTTGAATGTTCTGATTCTATAATGTTCGACGATATATTCTTATGGTTAGCATAGCAAAAAGAGTGAGTTTCGTTTCACTTCCAAAAACAAGTTAAAAAGTATCGGGGAAAAAAGGAGTTGTCCTTTACAGAAATATTCCTTAAGTTGGATTTTGTAAGGAATGACGTACGGAAGAAAAGCTGGCCTTACATATCTGTTTTCGACTCGTTTTATCGCAGTGACAGCTGAATAGTAACTCTAGTCTCAGAACATCTATCAAAACGACGGAACCTGTTATCCGGTGGGGTTGATCCCTGTCCAAGACTAAAAGGATTAGCTGATATTTTGTCAGAAGATAATGATGTAAGGCCATTAGAATTAAATTCATAATCACGTACGGACATTTACAAAGTGGGAGGTCCTTAGCTCAGGCTTTTCTCGTAGGCCCCGCCTTGGGGTGCGACCCTACTAAAGACGCAACTCGTTTTTGGACTTTGTTCTAAGATCGCTTCTTTCAGTAATTTTCGGTTAAGACTTAGATTTCTTTACGGTGACTTGTGTGTCAGTGTTCACTCTAGCCCTAGCCTGGTTACCATTGACATTCATAGTTTCGAAGTAAGTTTTATTCTCGTTTTGTCAATCTTTTCATTGTTTACTCTTACACCCTAGTTGCCTTACATCAGAATCTATTAAGACTTTTATCCAATGAGAACCAATCTTAAGATTGATAGCTGTCTGTTAAGTGAATTGCTGGGAGTATGCCTACATAAGCAGAGATACTCCCTTGCTAGTTAGTTGGGACCTGAACCAGTTCAGGATGTATATAGCGAAAGAAGTGTAAGAAGGAGCTGAGTAAGAGGAGAATAAAGAAGGTACAACTCAAAAGCCTGCTCGAGGCATAGAGTGCGATTTCCCGGTTCCTGAGAGATAGAGAAGAAATCTATCCCGAAACAATTGGTGGAGAAATCCGGGAAGGCGAAAAACCGATGAACATCCCAGCTGGAGAAGAAGAGGCAGCGAAAAGAATAGCAGTTGTAGCAGAGTTAAAAAAGAGGGTTTAGAAGAACCTACAGAAGAGGAAATAGAAGAAGAAATCTCGTCTATGTGGTTTTTCTTTGCTCCAGGGAAAGATCTATGGTAGGTGATGTCGACTTAACTTTTATCCAATGAGAACCAATCTTAAGATTGATAGCTGTCTGTTAAGTGAAGTGCTGGGAGTATGCCTACATAAGCAGAGATACTCCCTTGCTAGTTAGTTGGGACCTGAACCAGTTCAGGATGTATATAGCGCAAGAAGTGTAAGAAGGAGAAGTAAGAGAAGAATAAAGAAGGTACAACTCAAAAGCCTGCTCGAGTCATAGAGTGCGATTTCCCGCCGGTTCCTGAGAGATAGAAAACAAATCTATCCCGAAACAATTGGTGGAGAAATCCGGGCAGGCGAAAAAACGATGAACATCCCAGCTGGAGAAGAAGAGGCAGCAAAAAGAAGAGCAGTTGTAGCAGAGTTAAAAAAAGAGTGTTTAGAAGAACCTACAGAAGAGGAAATAGAAGAAGAAATCTCGTCTATGTGGTTTT
The DNA here is from genome assembly GCA_030867875.1 of Actinernus sp. WN-2022. Classification (NCBI taxonomy): domain Eukaryota; kingdom Metazoa; phylum Cnidaria; class Anthozoa; order Actiniaria; family Actinernidae; genus Actinernus; species Actinernus sp. WN-2022. The sequence goes on along the minus strand of JAOWCC010001634.1, from coordinate 84,002,472 downwards.
TCTTTGCTCCAGGGAAAGATCGATGGTAGGTGATGTCGACTTAACTTTTGACCGGCCACCTTCAAAATGAGCTGAACAAATTCGAGTGGCTGCAGATTCAAGTTTTAGGGTTTCATTTCTTAAAATGACCGTGTACGACTTCCTGACTGCTGTATCTTTTGTAATTCGGTAATACTGAAGATTGGGCGCACTTCTGAAGCTGTTTGAACAACCAGGAACACAGCAGTTGGAGTGTTGAGGCATCGTCGAAATTGCAAATGGCGGATCCGTCCAGCCAAACAATCCATACACGCTTTGCGGTCGCGATTCGAACCCAATCTCCCACTCGTTTAGGAAAAGGCGAATTACCCATAATGCTATAGACTCGTGTCCATACCTCTCTATCGTGCCGGTAGAATATCAATTTCTGACTATATCGCTCCTGTGGTCGCTCAACCGTCAGAAATTACATATTCTGACTACACTGACAAGAGACTTCGTAAGTATAGTTTATTGTGGGATAGTCGCCAGACAACTGCGTACTAGAAAGACAAAGAAAGGGAAAGCTAACAAACAGATAACTCAAAGACTGAGATTCTTGGAGACATCTAAGCGCACATTCAGCTCATCCTTAAAGTGCACCTAACCCCTTTTGTGATTTTTATACATATGAACCTTTGAAAGGTTTTAGTACTTCTGCGAAGACATTTTTGGCTTACAAAGAATATTCCATGTTCTAGGCTTGTTTGAAATGGTGGACATTTTACATTTCCTGACCCATGACCGCGTAAGAAAAAGCCTGGGTCGATTCTGGATCTTACGTCATCTAATTCATTCGACTTTGCAATAAGTTGAATAAATGTTTAGCATTTTGTCTAATATAACTGTTTCCTTTACTAAAAACTCACAGACTGTATAAATTATCTATATATCGATGTTGTCGTGATAGAAAAGCACCATGGAGAAAAATGCATTAATGAGGTGACGTAAGATCCAGAATCGACCCAGGCTTTTCCTTACGCGGTCATGGGTCAGGAAAGGTCAAATGTTCACCATTTCAAACAAGCCTAGAACATAAAATATTCTCTGTAAGCCAAAAATGTCTAAGCAGAAGTACTCAAAACCTTTCAAAGATTCATATGTACAAAAATTGCAAAAGGGGTTAGGTGCACTTTAACATAACCGTCTTAAGCAGATGTAACGTGGAGGTAACCTGGAGGTTACCTGGAGGTCGTTGGGTTCGAGTCCCACTTGGGTCAGATAATTTTTCTCTTTCCCTCGTAGGGCGTGCACACTTAGCACTACAGCTTACCACTTTATATATTACATTCTTTACACTTGCTAGTGCTACGCGGCAAACACGATTCAATATCATAACTACATATACATGTACATATATAATCGCCGTGACCCCATATAACGCACCAATACCCACGATTGCTCTCATCTGACTTGATAGCTCAGTTGGTAGAGCGCCAGACATGTAACCTGGAGGTCGTTGGGTTCGAGTCCCACTTGGGTCAGAGATTTTTTCTCTTTCCCTCGTAGGGCGTGCACACTTAGCACTACAGCTTACCACTTTATATATTGCATTATTTACATCTTTAGCAGACACAGACTTCAATCTGTCGTGTCTCGATCCTCTATACCCGCACTAGCGGCTGCTGTGGCTCCACCCGCTCTCGGGGAGTGAGTACTATATAAGTTAATGTCTGTAACAATATCCTTAAAGGATGACTTAAATGCCTCTCTGATAGTAGAATAAGTTATGGACAATTTATAACCAGGCTGAGGCCGGATTTTCGAAACAGGCATGAAAATAAACTCGGAAGATAAAGGATTACTAATACCAGCTAGAGCTAAATAAGCCCCTAAGATGGAAACAGGGCAAGCTGTGGAACCTATAATTCTAGAAACAAGCACTTCGTTGCCCTTACGATTCCGATCCGTTTTGCTGCGCTCTAGTCTGATGCTTACATATTCTTCATTGATAAGTATATTATTTCTCTTGATAATTATAGTCTCATCTATTCTAAGAAATCCAGCAAATGAAAGAACAATTATACATACATTCCGTAATTCTAAAAGTTTATCTAAATTAGCCGTAGCTAATCATAGTCGGTGAAACGGATTCTTTTTTGTGGCTTCCTACTTTTCCACAGATCCGTTTGGCTGCGTATTTGACTGCTATAACACTGAGTGGCATGAGCTGTGGAGGAGGGAATTCCAGCTAGATTGTGCGCCCATTGGATGGCATAGAGGCTGCTTCTACGGAAGCTGAGGAGTTTGAACTTTCCATAAGCGTCTGTAAATACAGAGCGACTTCCAGTGGCTTGGCTGGAAAACATTCTATTCCATCTGTGTTATTCGCGAACGATTTCCACCTCTGAAAAGCCCTTCGGTAGCCATCAGTTGTTCCCTCCGCTTAATAGCTGCGATAACCGTGGTTTGAAGTTTGGCCATCGTAGCCCTCAGATCTACATTAGTTATGGAATCCGCTTCTGTCCAAATCCCGCTCTTAAAGACATCTGTAACGATAAAATAAATACGGATTAGAAGAATACATGGTATCTGGCCCACCTCTGTAGAACGGCCGACGGGGCCTTCCACGCCGACATGTGTGGCACACGGGGGCCTTTTGTCTGACTCGTGGCGGCCGACAGGGCCAAATCACAAATATTGTCCACCCCTCTGGTAAAATAATCGAGAGATCACGGAGGTTCAGAAGCTGTAAAAAGGTTTTGTGAACCTATTCGAAAGTCTTGCTTCACTTGCGTTCGTATTTGGAGGGTTTGAAACCCGGGGTTGAAGCCACTTCCAGTTATTAACAGCGATAAAGCAAAAAAATAGTATGAAGCACCGAAAACCTCATTACTCTTCTAAAACATTGTCGCATGCCGGTGACAAACATGTCTTAGTGAGTGTTTTCCAATACCTGCACTTACAAACAAAAAGTTGAAATTATTGAAGTACGCGTCTGTGGTTATTTTCACTTTTTCAAAAGCTATTAAAATTGCATTCAAGGTCCGCCATGTGTTTTGCTGTTTAACGTTAACCTCGATCGCACGCGAGTAAAAACACTAGGGAATAACTTATTAAGTTTCGATCTACTTTACTTATAAACTAACAGCACGCAATAAAAAGTTGAAGTTCCACGAAATACGCGTATGTGGTTATTTTTTGCTTTTCTAAAGCTATTCAAAATGATTTGTATTTATGAGGTGTAAGATTTCACAGCGTCGCCGGGAAATTGGGAGGAGGCCGACTCTCAATGGAGGCCGGAGGTTGAAAAGAATACACATGTCTATCGTCCCCGCGCACATTCTTAACGTCCACTTCATATACAGTTCGTATACAAATATTTTCTTAACGTTTCATCTCTGAAGCAGCGAAAAAGGAAAGAACTCGTATTCTTTCACTCTGTTTCTTTCACTGTTTCGCAGCTCGCTATTTAATAAAGTGGCGCTTCTTAAAACTTTAATAATTAGACATCCTCAGGAACCTGGTGTCCCAGGGATTTCGTGCCTGTGCCTGTATTAAAAACCAAGCGTGCCCAAAACAAAGAGGCGGGATTTCTTTAGATTGACAAAAAGCTGTCTAAACAAGCTATCTCAAACATTTGTTATCCTGGGCCTGACTCGTTTATTTTTCACAAAGCTCACAGTCTAATTGCAGAATTAAAAGAGCAACTAACTCATCTGTTTAAATAGCAAACAAATCAGATTCATAGTTCTACCTCAGTCAGTATGCAGAGCTTTTTTAGTGACTCCGCAATGTTTCCTAGTCACTCATTCGTAAAGCCACGCGGCATCAGTTACTAGTTGCTTTCTATACTAAAGAGAGGCATTTCTAGCGATTTTGGGATATTCGACTTATTAGAACAAATCTGTAGAGCAAGCCACAAATGTTGCCGTTCTTCTGTTACACTATTTTTGGCTAAGAGCTTTTAATTGGCATTTGATCAAGTCGTGCTTGTGCCTGTATCAAAAAAGAAACCATCAAAGTCCCGCAAGGCTAGAGTGATTGAGAGAGCACACAAAAGCGTCGCCATTGAGAATTACTGCAATTGCAAGTTAAGACTCGATATCCAACAAGTGAATACAGCGAACGAGGACGAGTATGCATGACATCAACTGGATCACGAAAGCTGTTTCTAGCTAAAGCAACATCGAACGAGCTTGCTTTTAGTACGAGAGAATTGGAGGGGGGGCGAAATTCCCAGCTTAGTCTGTTTTCACTGGGGGGCGAGATCCCTAAAGGGGGGGGGGGGGGGTGAAATCCCTGGGGGGGGGGGTGGGGGGGGGGCGAAATCCCTACGACACCGGGCCATGCCGGATAATCGTACGCGATCGTGGACTGGCTTAAGTGATCACAGAAAAGACAACAAACACGGCAGTATCATGAATTTATTTGAAAAACTGCACTTTTAATAGTTCACTGTGGTTTGTCGCCGAACTGTGTGTGTACATGAGAAATGCCGTTCTGAGTTGAAGTAAATTTCCCCCGTTTCTCGATTCTCTCGTTAAAACTCAACGCTGAAATGTTTTAAAAGGGATAGTATACATTACAAGCTTTCACATGGTATAAATTTGACTTTATTTGGTGATCTACAAGTGATCAGTAATTTGGGAAGTGAAACTTTTTCAAGTAGGGTATGGCCGGCTTTAATTGTCATAAACAATTGAACGACGCCATTCTGAGTTGAAGTAAGTTTCCCCCGTTTCTCGATTCTCTCGTTTAAACGCAACGCTGAAATGTTTTAAAGGGGATAGTATACATTGCAAGGCTTTCGCATGGTATACGTTTGACTTTATTTGGTGATCTACAAGTGATCAGTAATTTGCGAAGTGAAACTTTTTCAAGTTGGCATACCGGATTTGTCATTACTCAGCTCACAACGCCGTTCTGAGTTGAAGTAAGTTTCCCCCGTTTCTCGATTCTCTCGTTAAAACGCATCGCTAAAATGTTTTAAAAGGCATAGTGTACATTACAAGCTTTCACATAGTATAATTGTGTCGAAGAGTTAAGTTTGACTCAACAACAACAACAATATATTTATTTATACTTCAAACTAGTTATAATATACTATGTGAAATGGATTAGTTGAAGAGTTCGGTTCTTTCTGGTTCTTTCTTGATGTAAGAAACCCTAATATTTGAATTACAAATCATTTTCAGCCGTGTTTAAGAATACAATACATACAATACAATAAATGTATTTTTGTTGGGCATTCGTAATTAGCACCTCGTGCTCTTCCCTACGGATTTGGAGTTGTTATTTAAGATGATATTTACATATAGTTTTCACTTGACGCCAACCAGTTTACACGCTCGGTTATCCCGACCAACATTTTATAGACATTCCTCTGTAATCCGGGCTTAAATTAACAGCGTTTGTACATGTAAGTTTTTTTTTGACGACCTCCAAGGGGTCTCGGCGAATTCGCATTGGGTTGGAGTATACGTTTCCGGAATAATTTTTCCTCAAAGTGAGGTTTTAACCTGGTTTTTCGTATCCGGCGATTCGTCATTAGTTTAACATTAGTAATGTTTATACGGCAATAAACTCGACATTACTGGTCGGCATCCTCCTAACACGCCTTGCTTGATGTGTATGTAGAATATACAACATAAATATTTTCTATGCGGCGGAGCGCAGTGACAGAGCATAGAATAATAATAATAATTAGTGTATGCTAATGAGAAAAGCAAGATAAAAGTTCTAAAGTAGCGGTCATCGGCAGCGTATCCCTCGTAGCGTAGTGGTGAGGGTTTAATAGTGAGCGTTGGGGTTTGGTTCAAAATCAGGGTTAGGGTTTGTTTCGATTCTTCCCAAGTTACTCCAAATATTGTTTTATATAGTTGAGGATGGCGCACTTGTGAGTATTTTCGTTCTAAAGGTTTCTAAGTGTCGCTTTAATTTATACTTTCAGGAACCCTACAATTTTGGGTTTCTTACACCGAGAAAATAGCAAGTGTTCGGACTCTTCAGCTGTTGAACTAATCCAATGTCACCGGGGCGCATCGACCTCGAGCGAATCGTCTCTCGGGCGAAACGACCGGTTACCATTTCATCGGAACAAGGGCAGGATTTCATCTTCTGCCTTAACCTTAACTAGGAATTGGTATCGAAGTGACTTGGAGTTGGTATCGAAACGACTTGGAGTTGTTTTTATATGAAAAAGAAGCGCTTTATTGGCACAGGAATCCTTCAGCGTACTTTTGCCCTAAGCGTGTTTAATTTAAAACTTACACCTCTTTACCCTATTGTGCTGTGCCGACAAGCTTTAGTCGTTAATTAAGCACTTAAGTCGGGTATTGTGTGGAGAGGGTTTGAAGGCGGAGAAGTAGGCGGAGCTTCTCTGGTCTCCCGAGAACTTTGAAACGTCATCTGACCCTAGTAAATATTCAATGTTTTCAAGGTTCCCTTTTAAAATCTTTATTTGCTACCAGAAATATTTCTCGGATATTTCTAAAAATTCACAGGAAGAACGTTGAAGCATTATTGAATCATTTTCCGACGATATCTAAGCGATTTATCCAACAAAAAAATGAGAAAAGTGAGTTTTAAGCCAATCATCGTATTTTCTCCAATCATTTCCCCCATAAAATACCGTAATTCACGGACAAATTTGCTACCAGAGAAATTTAACCGGTTTTTTTTATTGATAGCACAAATTGTCGGTTAACATCTCTTATTCAAAAGCCCGATGATACCTAAGCGATATAACGCAACTACATGTTCCATAAGAAGCCTGAAGTGGCCCTACTGAAGCGTTTTTAGGCAATTCAACCAGAGATTTTGAATTGGGCGCTTTTAGGATTAAAAATATCCCGGATGTGTCGCTCCAGTATACGCGATGATGCTATCATGCACAATATTTATCTCACCTGCAGCTCACCTACATTTCGCCTGTCGCGTTAATTAGCACAGACCTGCACAGTATCTATTTCACCTACAGATCACCTACATTTCACCTGTCGCTTTAATTAGCGCAGACCTGCACGGCCTCAAAACAGGCGAGCTGCAGACTTGAAACAGCCGTACACCCGATCTACGGCAGCTGAACTGCAGACTTGTCCTTGAAGACCTACTGCAGGTAATCTGCAGGCATCGCTGCACAGGTCTGCTGCAGATAACTATGTCACCTCCCATGATTATAGTTGAACGAATATAACTAAAAATATCAATTACGGGTTGCTAAAGCGTGAACTATCTATAATATACAAGCAATTATCCACTCCCAGAAAGTTAGGTTGTAAATGTTTATAGTAGTAACGTAAAAGGACCCAAACCTTCTTGATGCTTTGTGATCAACTAATTACTGAACTGCTGGTAATTAGTGAAAACAAGGTCACCACTATTCTGACAAATTGGTTAGTCTAAATAAAGGCAAAGTAGAAGTGTAACCATTGTTGAATACTCTCTACATAGTATTTTGCCATTGGCTTTCAACTCGTGATTTATGCAATTGTGTAAACAAGAGATAATATAACTTGCATATACAGTTTGCTTCTGGCTGTATAAGTCATTGCATTGTTTCATTTACAACCATGGTATTCTCGGTTTGTTGTGGGCCTTTATAAGATGGCTTTAATGTGAGTGTATCTTATGTGAATATTCAGTGCAAACAATATATAGTTTAGAAACCGCATGACATAGGCGATACTATACGGATAACACCATTACCAACAGCCATACACTTACAACATATCCCAAAGCTATCACGTGCTACTAACATTATTCATCATCATTGCGTTCATGAAAAATTATGTTTCTCTTATGTAACATTTAAGAGGAAGAAACCTGAATCAATATAAATAATAGAATCGTGTTCGACAACGTTCCAGTTGGTATAGAGGACTTTCTGCTCTAAACGCTTCCATTTGCTCCATACACCGGTGGCACTCCTCAAAAGTTCACATCAATCAAGAAAACTTAAGATATAACGAACAATACTGCTACTGAAGAATACGATAAATTAGCACATGACAAGCGGTGCACTTGATACCCGTAAGCATTAATCTGATAAACTCGTAAAAAAGGTGAGTTTGGGGAGCTAATAAGGCATGAACAATCTTCCCTGCTAGCAGAGGTTCCGTTACCTCCATTTCAATTTGTAATCGCTTCGCCAACTGGCGAAAACTCTCCCCCAGTCGCAACATCGTATCATTTGATATAACCGCCGTCCACGACATGGACGAATAAATGATAAAAATATACAGTACGCATGTTGTGCATTAAAATATTTGCTGATTTGAATTTGAGTCCGCTATGACGACGCGCACATGCCGACGTCATTCGTTAGTACCGTGCATCACTTTCTTCTAGTTGGTCAACCCGTCCAATCGTGTCGCTTAGTAACGCTAACGCATGGCAGCAAACAATGTTGCGACTGCGGGCAGATGTTAATTTCTTTTTTCCTCCCCAGTTCGTGAAGCGATTACAAAGAAAGGAGGAAAGAAACTAACTAACCTCTGCTATCTGAGAATAAACGATATATGTATTATAAAAACGACTATCAGAAGTAATGTTGGTAAATATTGTTGTTGCACGACACTAGAATTAGTAAAGTGAAATAATTATAAATTCAGAGGTCAAATGTTGAACGATGATAATTAGCATTTCAACGTAGTGGGAATAATTATGGTATTAGTTAAATGTTACCTTATGTTATCAGTTTTGCTTCTCGGTAATATTGGTAACGACACAGAGTCGCCAAAGATGACATAAATCATATCCGATTAAGATAAGACCTGCGCGGTTTCTTGTTAATCTGATTAGTCTCATTCACTGTGATGTTGTGCCAAAACCTATATTATAAAGTTGAAGGTTGTTATGCCGTAACACCACACCATCAGTTAAATGATGATCCGAATGAACACAACTAATATAAGTGTTTTCGGCGCATGAAATCGCATTTAAGAGCAAGTGTTGATATAGGGGTAGTAATTGCAGAATGGTATTGACATTTGAATGTTCTGATTCTAGAATGTTCGACGATATATTCTTATGGTTAGCATAGCAAAAAGAGTGAGTTTCGTTTCACTTCCAAAAACAAGTTAAAAAGTATCGGGGAAAAAATTAGTTGTCCTTTACGGAAATATTCCTTAAGTTGGATTTTGTAAGGAATGACGTACGGAAGAAAAGCTGATCTTACATATCTGTTTTCGACTCGTTTTATCGCAGTGACAGCTGAATAGTAACTCTAGTCTCACAACATCTATCAAAACGACGGAACCTGTTATACGGCGGGGTTGATCCCTGTCCAAGACTAAAAGGATTAAGGGACGGACCATTAGATTATTGATGGAGGGGTTGCGCTCCGGGGGGGGGGGGGGGGGGGGGTACTTACATGAAAAATGGTTATGTATGTGAGGCCAAGAGGCTCAAACCCTGAACCTGTTTGACCCAATCCGAGCTCCAAAACCCTGATTGCCCCCTTTTGGGGAAAAAAAACCTGATTGCCCCTTCTTGAAATTGTTTTTAAAACACGGTCGTATATATATGCTGGCCGGTATACCGCGTACCGGGATTTCATGCAAAATACGGAACATTTCAAGTCGGGACGTGGCATTGGGTAAACAAATCAGCAGATGAAGTACATAGAGAAACTTGTACTGAAGTACGAATTAGCGGCGCCACGATGTATGGGAACCTCAGTACTTGCATGTGGGCAGGCGATCAAAATGCGGCAACAGAATGTCTTTTGATAGTAGCTAAAAAAAATGAACTGCCTAAAAAATACTAAACCCCGACCCTGACTGCACCCAAATTATACTCAAATCCTTACCCTGATCTGCCCAAATCAGGTCAAAACCCTGACCCTACCTGCCCAAACTGAGCTCAAAACCCTGACCCACCCGGGCGGCACATACATAATACGTCACAAACAGGAGTAACCCCCCCCCCCCCCCCCCCGCCCGGGGGTTGCGCAAATCCCCAAAAAAATATCGAGCAAGCACTAGCTGGTCTCATACGCATTTACAAATTAAATTAATAAAGGCAAAGAAATAAACCAGGGAAGAAAACAGGTTAGTTGTTATGAACAATTTCCACAGGAAACCCAATACAGATCTGAAGATCACACAGACTGTTTACCAGGAATCAGTCAACATATTAAATTATCCAAGATGGCCGTAATCAAGACAGCAGATAAACTGATGGGACGATCGATCGCAAAATGTCACATGCACTCATAAATCGAAACCAAAACCTTAACCACAAAACTTACCCTGTATACGTATTAACTGTATATATTTCGGAAAGAAGTTATCTGGTAAACGATGAGTTCTCGCTGGCCTAGTGGATATAGGGTTATAGGATCATGTGTACTGTACGCAATGTTCGCCGACGTATCGGTCGATGGTTGGCCGACATATCGGCCGACTGTCGACCGACCCGCGGGCGACTGTCGGTCGCGGGGCGGTCGAGGGGTGGCCGACATGTCGGTCATGTGTAGACCGACACGTCGGTCGATTTCCCCCCTCCTGCTGTGTATGTGTCGGCCGATAGTGGATCGGTGGTATATCGGTAAGGTGTCGTTTATATGTCGGTGGGGTATCGGTGAGATGTTAAGTTATAATAGGAGATATTGTAGTTGAGTCTACGAATAGCAGTTTCAGCGGTATTGACCCGAACGCCTCACTTCAATGTAATGAAGCGCCATTGAAACCATCATTCTTACACGACACCAACACCCTCCTAAACAAGCACGACTGATTTAGATACACAGTTTGAATAGCGCTTCATTACATTGAAGTGAGGCGTTTGGGTCAATACCGCTGAAACTGCTATTCGTAGACTCAACTACAATATCTCCTATTAAACTATTCTGGATACTGTTTTCACTCAAATAAACTTTTTTTCTCTGAAAGATTTACTGTATTGAATATAATTCAGTTTAAGTATAGTTGCGGTATAAAATGTTCCTTTACACAATTAAATCTCTCATAGTGACTCATTGAAATAATGTCAAATGCAACGTTTAATATCTTAATTTGTGTTTTTTAGTGTATTTTATACATCCGCTCGCGCAAGATCGATTACGTATATAAATCGCTATATCGCCCCGTTTTTGTTCTGTAACAGGGTACCGATTTTTTTTAATCTGAAGGGGAGTTTTTGCCTTGAATCTGGAATAGGGTAGCAACAATAGGGCTATTTATGCGAGAGGAAGTTAGCCGCATCGCTAAGCAAAGCAGCGAACGATTCATATAAATGGGTCAATTTAAATTGAAGTTCGCGACTAATACTGACACATGTATAGGCCGAGCTATTCCAATGAATTCGTCTATACTTAAACCCCGCGCCGGCTCCCAGTATTCGACATAAAATAACATTTGAAAATATTGGGGTCGCTATGATTTATTAATAAGCATCATTTTTTTACTGAAGGGCTCGGTTCTAATTCTAATACATGCTCCACGCACTCCAATCGGAGTATTATGCAGAGGCGCATGGCTGGGAAATAAATAAAGAGCTCGGCCGACAGTCTCGGCCGAGTAGCGGTCGACTCTCGGCCGACCCTCGGCCGCCTATCGGCTGACAGTCGGTCGACATGCAATACGTCGGCCGACATTGCATGCGTACAGTACGCATGATCCGGGTTATAAATGTTCGCAGGTTTATACACAAGAAGAGAGATTAAATGAGATCAAGTTGAAATATTTATATGAAATATAAATGGTAATGATAGGTTTTTGGTACTAATATTAGTCCTCCTCCTCTGTACCCCACTCAGCATCACTATCCATAGTGGGACCAGTTGTGTTTCATCACTTCTGCTGATAGAGGCCAGATATCTATGTGGTGATTTCTTGCTTTTGTTACTTTGACTGTCCTTTTCTCCTTTTTCTCTTAGCCTGCTTGTCAGCCACAGAATATCCATGCTTTGTTTTGCACTTTTTCCATTAATTCTGTGGCTTCCTTAAATTTCCAAGGCCCAACCAGGAATGCTAGTTGAGCGAGCGGGAGTGCGTGCAATGTAAAAAAGCAGTCGCGCTAAAAAAAGTTATAGGATTGTTGGTACAAAATATATTGCATTAATATAACTGAAAAAATATTTAGGTAAGTTCAGAAAAAAATATCGTGCAAGGACATGGTACTTTAAAAAAATATAGTGCAGCGCTAGAATCAAAAATAATATCGAGCAACTAAACTTCGTTTTACTCTAGAGGTCCTTTCGCGAAAAGTGCGCATTTCCAGCGATCAATCATTTGTCCGTTAATTAACACGGTACACTACGCACAAGATCTTTATAGAACACCTATCATTGGTACCTTTATATCTTGTTGACAAGTTTAATAGTGGAACCATAAAAAACTAGCGCTAGAAAGTCTTGCGACGCTCCGTCGATAGAGGAAATCACCGGCGAATTTACGAATTCAGAAATCCGTAAGGCTTCGACGGTGTCTAACCGTGTGCGAACATCCTTACAGCAGTGCAGCAAGCATGACATCGGAAAATGACTGGAAATCCTTTTGTGAGAAACGCGATCGACAGAGCCAAAGAAACAGAAACTTCTCGGTTTGAAGTGTGTGTGGGAAGACATTTGTGCAGTCGACAGTGCTAGTGCTACTATAGAGTGTATTCCAAACGGACGGAGTATAAAACATTAACACAAACAACTGAAATTAAACTGAGATCCATACATGTCTAAAACAACATTCCGCTGTGCTCAATGGGGCGAACCGATAGTTCTTGATGGTTTCGCATTCTGAACACAGGCCGAATTGGTAAACGTGTTTTCAAATCGATTATCTATAATTACTAACAACGAAGAAAGGCTGATTATACGGTAATGGGTAATTTATATAACAAATATTTCGGCTGGCACGGCCAACCTTCTTCAGGGTTTACAAGTGAACTGGCAAGAAAACGTTAAAAATTCAAAAGTATGGAATCTGACACTGTGGTGTGAAATTACAAACATGGTGATTACATGAGTCATGAGCGTGATGATGGACGGAGGAAAAATACAGGAGCTAAGGAATATGATATACAGTAGATATTTACTGTAAATATGGACTGTAAATATCTACTGTATATCATACATGATTCCTTAGCTCCTGTATTTTTCCTCCGTATATCATCACGCTCATGACTCACGTAATCACCATGTTTGTAATTTCACACCACAATGTCAGATTCCATACTTTTGAATTTTTAACGTTTTCTTGCCAGTACACTTGTAAATCCTGAAGATCAGAAGGTTGGCCGTGCCAGCCGAAATATTGGTTATATAAATTACCCATTACCGTATAATGAGCCTTTCTTCGTTGTTACTGTTTACAAATTTTCGCTGATTAGATCCCTCCAAGGTGATCCGGTATTATACTTCGTCCGTTGGTCCCTGCAGTTTTACAGTATTCATCTATAATTACGTCAACTATACCACAAACAAAGAACAAACGAGACCGACATATGATATATTATATAAATTAACAAGCCTCTTCCGCAGGCATCTCTAATAGGAACCGACCGACCGGGCCCGGGTGCGCGAGGGGCTGCGCAAATTACCCATTACCGTATAATCAGCCTTTCTTCGTTGTTACTGTTTACAAATTTTCGCTGATTAGATCCCTCCAAGGTGATCCGGTATTATACTTCGTCCGTTGGTCCCTGCAGTTTTACAGTATTCATCTATAATTACGTCAACTATACCACAAACAAAGAACAAACGAGACCGACATATGATATATAATTAAGAGACGTTCATTTAAGCAGTGTTGAGCTTCGTGTGCGTTTCATAGCCTGTCAGGGAGGTTGCAGTCAGTCGCAGTGTGTGCATGGAATTACTGTATCCATTTTGTCGCCTTCCGTGACGTCCTTTTCTGGCATGTGCTTAATTGTTCAATGGTACTGGGTTTGCTCCAGCTTGTGACTATCGTTTGAGCATGTTGAGCGCTCGTCTCATGCGGCCATGCGCTTTTTCTTAAATCGAGAAATGAATAAAGCAAGCCCGACTTCTTCACAAACATGGCCACATTTCTACAAGGTAGCAAAATAATTTTTGGGATTTTGTTGGGGTCACTTCAGTTTATACCATTGAGCTTTGTGTGGGGGCCAAATTCAAGAGTGCTGATTAGCGTGGGGGGCCATTTTCAAAATCTGTGTAGATGATACAAAACTGCCGGCCCCCATCACAGATAATAAATGACCAGCCCCCAGATAAAGATCAACTAATTTAAATAATAAATCATTAGCGTAAGCACGACCCAAAAACGGTTATGGAAAATCATGCACTCACGACTTGGCGTTTTACCATTGGCTCCCAAATCATGATTTATGCAATTATGCATAAACAACGGTTGTATGTACAGAGTGGTTTTTGTTCTACAAGTCATAGGAACTACAGCAAACCTCGAGGTAAGAACATTATTCACTCTCCCATTCCGTTATCTTGTATGTGTTTGTATACTCTGGGAACTTACTAAAACAGACTAGTTAGTTTCCAAAAGCTCACATCATATCATGTATAGCAATTTTTCATAGTGAGCCGGTTAATTTTTGTTGTCTACTTCCTGTGGCATGGAATTTTCCTTAAGTATACCTTCATTTCCTGAGACTAGCGAGAGAAGAATCGTTTCTAGTAGAGCTCGAGCCGTACAAAAGCCACTTGAAAGAACAAACAGTTATCCAGTCTATTCACGTCCTTTATGAACATTTATGAAGTTGAAAATACGGTGAATTGGTAACCTATGCGCTATATACTATAGCTTCAGCAACCATTTATTCATTTTACAATTGGCATAAATGTTGCATGTTGAATCTGAAGTAAGTTACTCACTCTGTAAGACATTTGGTTGCTCTTGTTGAATTTAAAACTTCAGTGGAATAGTTTTTGTTGAACTCTTCTTTTCTCGCGCGGTATTCATTGAGGTGTTTCTCAATTCAATGGACTGATTGTTGTAGTTGACTTATCATGTTTTGTAAGTTTCCTAGCCCCTAGCCAGTATAGGCGGTAATCCCTTGTCTTACATGAAATTGTCTAATCGGCGCGAGTCGCGGGTCGCGGGTAAAATGTCGCGGGTCGCGGGTATGAAAAAAAGTCGCGGGTGCAAACAATATGGGAAGAGGGCGGGTATAATGGATATAATGGATATAGAGTAGACTAAAAGTGTACAATGGTATCTCTTTGAAGGTTGCTTATTGTGTCACCAAGTGAGCTGTCCGATCTTATGTTAGGTGATTTTAAATTAGTCCAAGGTGGGGCGTTGCTAATACATGGTTGTTTGGGACAAAAATAGAACGTTGTTTCCGTAGCAAAAGTTCTGTTCGTAGGGAACGTAAAGCCCTTTAACACTGACGGTAAATTCTCCTACAGTTTGTAATGCTCTGCATGCTCGCCATCTCGGTGTTACTTCTCTTTTCTTTTTCTTAACTTCCAAAGTCCATACTTGCTCGTTCTTATTACGGGGGTCTTTTTGAAGAAGTTCTTGCATGATTTCTTTTCTTGTTTTGGTGGTGTTTTTGTTATATAGTAGATTTTGCGGAATAGTAGAGTTCCCAACGACAGACAATGCCTCCTCATCTGTCAAAAACAGTTGCTGCAACAAATCACTGTTCTCTGGCAGTCTGCAGATGTTGAGCACTGTCCATATGATATGTTTACATAACGTTTTACTAGAATTTTTTACGAAATCTTCACAATCGCACGAGTGCCGTTTTCCGATTTCTACTTTAAAGTTTGAATTTTCCCCCCAGTTTACTACGGTGTAGATTTTTTGATGGACTGTCGAGGAGTCCAGCGATTTTATTTTGAGTTCTTCCTTCTCCCGTTTGGCTGTTTGCAGCATGTCAATAAATGCTTTGCTACGAGTTGGTCTGTAACGGCCTTCTCCGCGTGTTCCGGAATATTTTCTTGTTTGATTTACACTAGCATTATGCCGATCGTAGGGATTGGGGCTTCAAGGTGCATCTTCTTGGTCTTGAGGTGATCTACGGTCTTCATCACAGAGATCGTCTCTCGTCAGGTCTTCGCCTAGCTGTTTGGCCCTGCGGAATTGATCTCTTGTGGCCTCGTTTTGTTTGTCTGAACTCCACACGAGGTCGTAGCAGAGAGGAAGAACGACGGAAAAGAAAGACTGGAAATAATCTTTCAACGCGCGTGCAAAAATGCGCCAAAATAGGAGACACAGGCAACCCGACCGAGAGGAAAGCAAATGGAGAGAAATCATCCTTGTCCGTTGTTCTTTTATAAGATATCGCTCTACAGCCGTCGCCATTCATGAGCCGTTGGCCCGCCAGGAGTCCTAGTTCTTGCTGTTTTTTAAAACAAAAATAATGAGTACAGAAGTGTAGATTATTAATAAGCGTCCCCTCGCATAAACGCACCCCCTTCGAATAAGCGCCCCTCCCCGTCTCAGCCTCTTCCTGCAACAACGTTGATATTAGTATGTATTTCGGTACTTTGCATTGGACGGATTACACTAACGTAGTCAGGGGCGAACCTACTAAACAATGGTCAGTGCTGAACAAAGCATTGCCTAAACATTTTATTTATATAATAATATGTAGAAGTTATAAATCAATATACAGTGGAACCTCCGCAAACGAACACCTACCATAAGCGGACACCAAAACACCAAAACACCATTTACTCAGTCAAACACTGCATTTTAAAATTTCCGTACCGCTTAACAAAACGGGATGTTTTTTTGCACCCGCGACATTTTTTCGTACCCGCGACATTTTTTTCGTACCCGCGAAAATTTACCCGCGACCCGCGACATTTTACCCGCGACCCGCGACCCGCGACCCGCGCCGATTAGACAATCTCGTCTTACATGCCCCATCGGCTTTGTCGTTATTTTCTATTAAACAGACTGACAAGGTTTTCTAAACTAAGACTATCGCCTCTTGTTTGTTCTTTTAATTTCAGGATTTACTGCACACTTGTTGGACAATTTCGTCAAATTTCTGGTAAGAAACGGGACTCCTAGCGCTGGGTATGGGAGAATATATACGTCATGCAGCTTTTCCGTTTGTACGAAGTCTGGGCTAATAGACAACGCCCACATGCAGTATCCTATATCTTGTGACTTAATTTGAAATTTTGTCATATTGCTGGATGAAAAAATAGAAATTTAGGACAGATCAAGACACGAGTAACTACTAAAGTCTTGATTATAAAAAAAAAAATACTACTTCAAAACGGCAAAATATTAGGAGGAAGGATGCGTTGATTCAAATTTTTGCACTAATGCAAACACGTTTAGAGTCTTAGTTGCTATTATGAAGAACATTCCTAGCTGTTTGATGTTCTTCTCCCTTCGATCTGTAGATCATGAAGTACGTACTCGTATTGCTCCTGGCAATGGCTCTGTTCTACAGCCTTCATGCACGTCCAATGAATGACGAAGACAAGGCCGAAGATGTCGTTGCTATGAAGAGACGACGCTCCTCTTTTGGTAAAGCGTGCCCGAAATGCCCGGTTTGTGAAGTGATGGTTGATCGTAGTACATGTCAATGCCTACGTATGTCACGATCATGCAAGTAGTAACTCGTTCCATCAGTCTAACCGCGCTGCGTTCAATCAGTTGGTTTACTATTAACATAAGTAAACTTAACACGCATGTAATCTTGTTGTTGGTACTGAGAACATAATAAACTACTCTCATCTGAGTGTGATATCAATCCATATATTCCTTGTTTCTGTTTTTACTACTTCGGGGAGAGAGAAGGTAATTACTGTGGAGCTTCCTCTTCTGACACAAATGTCACTATTGACATTTGAGTTTGGTTTGGGGATGCTGTACAGCGACTACGGCCAGTCATTTAACGTTCGGCCAAACGTAGCGAACTAGCCGCTCACAGCTAGAATATATATATTTAAAATATAATTAATAGGAGAGGTAGAGTTACAAGTCAATTTCTCCGGTTGGATTTGGAATCCAGTCCTTAGGATTCGCTAGTAATGTTTCGAGAATATATTAGTTCCTCAAATTAAATATTAATGGTAAAACAAAACTACGGATAAAAGGAACATTAAAAGGATATATTTCCTAATTGGATACGTCATTATCGACGCTCGAGATTAGCGAAATTAAGTGACATCGCAGGTCTCGTTGGAAAGAAAGCTGTCATATGTTGTTTGTATAAGGCGTTCCCACAAAAACCTATACTTAGTCTTTAACCTAAGTTAAACTTAGTTTTTACTACTTTTACCGAGGAAAATCCCTCTTTAAATCAATGCACTTTTATCTTGTGCATTTCAACTGAGTTCATTTTATTCTAAATGTGTCTTTGACAATATTTTACCTTGCAGCAGTTAGTCTCTAGTTCAAGGTAATACTAGCTTAGAAATTATTGGTTGTCAATCAATCTTAACCTTGGTGTAGTTTTGCATCCTGTTGTTATCTTCCAGTAACCCGTATAGAGATTAGTAGAACTTCTGCGTGTATAAGTTATGCAAGTTCACGCGATACAGTTAATAAGCACCTACTTGAGCTTATGTCATTTTGTTTGTTTAGTAATTGACTAGAGAGAACTTTTATCGCCTAGAATTCACTTGTTTTCGATTTTAACCTAGATATTTCTTCTTGGACAGTTAGGTCCTAATGTTTTAAAACGAACTTGGTTAAATTTGGATAGTTTTATAATTCTAAAATACTCTAAAATTCGTTTTCAGGTTCGTTTGGGCGTACGTTTTTTACGATACGTCATTAAACGGTACATCTGGTAAAACAGGTTTATAACTTGTTTTCCCAGCATAACTTGCAAACTTTCACACACGTGCAGACCCTTTAATACTTAAGCAATAGCATTGTAAAATTTAGTCAGTTGGTTGGTGCGGGAGGATCGCACGGAGTTGGCTGGTGCGGGAGGTCCGCACAGGACAAGTGAATAAAGTAAGCGAAGTCCAACTCAAGTCTCGTCCATTCGCTTAGTACGATCCCGGTTCCTGCGACAGGACGCCAGTCAGCGGAAAACTCTCGTGAAAGAAGTGGTGGAGAAATCCGGCCAAGCGAATATCCATAGAAGGCGAATAGCCACAGAAAGCGAATATCCACAGAAAGCGAATATCCACAGAAGGCGAACAGCCACATAAAGCGAATATCTACAGAAGACGAATAGCCACAGTAAACAAATATCCATAGAAGGCGAATATCCACAGAAAGCGAATATCCAAAGAAAGCGAATATCCACAGAAGGCGAACAGCCACATAAAGCGAATATCTACAGAAGGCGAATAGCCACAGTAAACAAATATCCATAGAAGGCGAATATCCACAGAAAGCGAATATCCACAGAAAGCGAATATCCACAGAAGGCGAACAGCCACATAAAGCGAATATCTACAGAAGGCGAATAGCCACAGTATACAAATATCCATAGAAGGCGAATATCCACAGAAGGCGAATATCTATAGAAGGCGAATATCCCAGAAGGCGAATTATCCATAGAAGGCGAATATCTATAGAAGGCGAATATCCAAAGAAGGCGAATGACCACGAAGAACAAAGGCGAAGAAGAGGAAGAAGACGAAAAGAAGAACGCCCTTACTGAAGTAAAGCAAGCAACAAGACAATCAGGTGCAAATTAAAGACATTCAGTAATTACTCGAAGTCTATCTGAGTTGCTAAAGGACCATCAGAAAGGTTTTTGTGAATGTTGTGCTGTTGATCATGAAACCTCGTGCCTTGTTAAAAAACCAGATAAATCAAAACAACTAAAGGTTAAAACTAAAGTCAAACCTCAACAAAATCTTGGTATAATGGACGCCGATACGCTTAAACAAATTTTGGAAGCTACCGTTTTGAGCCAAAAGCAACTTTTGGAAGCTAGTGCTTCAAGCCAGAAGGCAACGCTTAAGGAATTATTGGCCCATAAGGAGGAACAATTGAAAGCGTGGCCTGGCAATAAAAACAAACACTTAAAGAGCTGCTCACTCATAGGGATTAGGAGTTAGATACGATTTTGTCAAAAGCGCTTGGGAAGGTTCCGACTAACGACACAAGGGTGGTATTAAATTAGAATCGTTTTCAGGTCGCGAAAACCAGGATGTTAATCGATGGTTGGCTAAGTTTGCTAATCGGCTAACTTCGAAAGGAAAGACCATGGATAGTAAAACGGCAGCAGCTGAATTAGGCAGTTATCTTTCAGGCCCAGCTGAGACTTGGTTTCTTATGCTAGACCCCACAGTTAAGGAGGATTATTCGCAGTTGAAGGGTGCGCTTCTTGGGAATTTTTCCTCTGAGCACATGAAATTTCGGTGGAGGCAAGAATAATCCTCCCGTAAGCAGGGCCCTAGCGAATTTCTAGATAAATATATTGATTTTATTTCTGAGACTTGGTATCGCCTCCAATTAAGTGATGAGGAGAAGAAGCATGCCTTCATTAAAGATTTACGTGGTGACGTAAAAGAGATAGTTATAATGCAAAGGCCTAAAACCTATCACGAGGCGGAAAATCTAGCAAGACTTAAGATTAATACATTAGCGGATAAGGAAAAAGGGGCTGTGGGCTCCCCCTCCACGGGGTTGGACCAAATGACTCTCCTCAAATTCTTAACTAATTTAGTGCCTGATAAGAGTATTGGGCAAAAGAAAGAAAGAGTAGCAGCCTATGAACCTCCTAAAAGTCGGGAACTCCCCTTCACGGAAAGAATCTCCTCGGAAATGGGGAAATTTAAGACAGAAATTAGGGACGAAATGCGACAATTTCGTAGAGAATTACGTAGGGAGGTTAGGAACCAACTACAAAATTTCCGCGATAACCGCAAACAAGGATGGGGAAGTAATCCTTTTCCTAGGGGAGATAACTACCGTAGAGAAGGCCCACAAGCCAGGGGAAATAATCCTCTCCCTATGGATGATAATTATCGCGGGCGACAGAGAAGTGATGGCAGACCCGTTTGTTTTAGGTGTCAGCGAGTTGGACACTTAGCTAATATTTGCCCGGTGAACTCAAATGACCCTAGAGGGCGTACAAATACATTAAATAGAGGCCCAGGGAGTAACCACATAGCAGTTATTGATAATGCTGTAGAAGCAGTGACACCAGATCTTGATTCAATAGAAATCGAGCCTATGTTTCCCGCGAGCTAATGGTGGACGGTTATGGTCTTTTTCAGCTCTCCAAATTTTTTACTTTTTCTGCTACAGTTCTTTACTTTTTCTTAACTTCAGCTCGTACTTCTACGTCTAAAGGTTAGTTTTACGTATCTCGTGTATTTTGTTAGTGTTTTTCCATATTTTTCATCTTTAAAATTCAGTTTTCTATTTCCGATCGGTAGTCGGTACCTTCTAGCTGTTTTACTTATATAATTATCTTCTCTTCTTCATTAATTGCCCTCTTGATTTTTTGATACACTGTTTTAAGACATAGTACACTGCCTTAAAATCGTTTACATTTCTGTCTTTATTTATTATTATCTTTCTCATTCTTGTTTTCCTACTTTTACTCTTCAGTCATTTTACTTTCATTATACTAGTGCATTTTCGTTCACGTATTACTTGCCTTTCCCGTTATTATCTTTCTCATACTACAGTTAGTTCATCCTCACACTGCGACACTCAGTTCCCTTCTTCTTTTTTAATCATTAATTAGCTTCATTGCTCATCTCAGTATAGTAGGGTTAGGGTTTTTCACTAGTCATATCATACGATCATTTTTTGTTTCGTTTATTTCTCATACATTTTGAATTTTGGAAGAGCATAAGAACATAACCGTTCTTGCAATCTTTTTTGTTTGTTTTTCCTTTTGTTTTCCATCTCTATTTATTATTATTATCGGTTTCATTATACTGCAGCGGTTTTGATTGTTATTATCATTCTCTTTTCGTTACATTTTGAATTTTCAAAACATTCCATGAGCTCGATCATAACCGTCCTTGTGGCGCGCGCTGTAAATTACAACGGCTACTACTATAACAACGTCAGCAGAGTGACAGCATGATGAATGGAAGTGCTTTGCGCCACGTGTTACGAATCCTCGTCTTGTACCTATGTTTCTCAAACCTGAAGCACTCCAACAGTTCCAGGCGCAATGACTGTCAAATTTTCTATGCCGTTTGTGAAGTCTCTATGGCTCTGTTCCCTCAACTCACCCCAAAAAGACTACAATGAGATCTACCTCAACACTACTACTGTTTGGATGCCGCCTGGTTCAGAAATCTTCCTTGGCCATCTTATTCATCTGTCTGTCTAACGATGTATCTCCAAACCCTGGCCCATCTACTAACGGATCGTCAGTTGCTGACTTTCCTACTTCGCGCGGTCTTAAAGTCGGTCATCTGAACGTCCGAAGTATCATCAACAAGATGGATTCTGTGCGACTTTTATTGAAAGAGAAGCCCTTTGACGTACTCACAATGTCTGAAACGTGGCTTCACCCGTACATTCTTGATAACGAAATTTATGTCCCTGGTTATACAGTTACCAGACAGGATAGGAATGGAAAACCTGGTGGAGGTACGCTCGCTTTTGTTAGAGATGGCATTCCCTATCGATCAAGAAGTGACTTAAAGAACGCTAACATTGAGTCATGCGTAGTTGAGATTACTCGTCCTAAAGCAAAGAAACTCATTATATTCACAATATACAGAGCCCCAGACCAAACACTGGACGATTTTCTTAATGATCTCAACACCGCTTTATCATTACTCCCATCACAAGCTGAGATAATATTACTTGGTGATTTCAATGTTATTTTTTTTACTTCAAATACTGACTCATCAAGGCCATTGAAAAAGAAGCTCGTTAGACTTACAAATCAACATAACTTAGTACAGCTTATTGACAAGCCTACGAGAATATCCGAGAACTCATCCACTGCAATTGACCTGTTGTTCGTTAACAACAATCATCGCATAGTCGATTCTGGAGTTATTCACATAGATTTGAGTGATCACTCACTCATTTACTGTGTCATCAAAGCGGGTGTTCCTCGGGCCCCTTGCAGAGTTATAGAGTATCGATCGTACAAGCACTACTCAAGGGATTCTTTCCTGACTGAACTCAGAGACATATGTTGGAATGTCGTCGACGAGCAATTGGACACCAATAGTGCAGTTGAAACTTGGAACCAACTATTTACGGATACAGCCAATCGACATGCTCCAATTAAAAAATCTAGAATCAAGGGTATACACGTGCCCTGGATGAATTCAGAGTTATGCAACGCCATGCAAGACCGAGATTACCACCATCGGAAGGCCATTAAATCAAGATCGTCATTCCATTGGTCCATGTACAAAAAGATAAAATCCTACGTAAACAACCTGGTCAAAAAATGCAAAGCTGATTACTATTTAAACCTTATTACTAGGAACAGGGGAAATAGCGGTGAACTATGGAAAACACTGAAGAAATTACTTCGCGAAAGACATCCTCAATCCCTTCATGTATCGAAGTCGATGGCGTACCACATACTGACTCAAAGTCGATTGCTGAAGTTTTAAATAATCATTTTTCAACAGTAGGAACTAAATTGGCTGCTAAAATAAAAGCAAGCCTTGATTTTTTCTATCCACGACCCCCTTCTGGTGAATCCATCGCTAGGTCTCGAAACTTTGTCTTCATTCCAGTTGAAGAAAATTTTGTGCATAGACAACTAAAAATGCTCAAGATAAATAAATCAATTGGCCTTGATCGCATTAGCGCCAGACTGCTGAAAGACTCTGCAAGCGTCATAACACCTGCTTTGACCAAGATATTCAATCGCTCACTTGAGTCTTCTACATTCCCTTCTATCTGGAAATTTGGTAAAGTTACAGCTCTCTTCAAATCTGGTGATCGAAGCAACGCCAACAATTACAGGCCGATTACAATCCTCCCGACAGTTAGTAAGATCCTTGAGAAGGCAGTCCATGCACAAGTATATAATTACCTTATGGAAGAAAAGATCCTTACACCCAGGCAGTTTGGCTTCAGACCTAAACTCTCAACAGAGATCGCTCTTACTCATTTCACCGATACTATCCTTGGGAATATGGACAGTGGTCTAGTAACCGGTGCTGTTTTCCTGGACTTGTCAAAAGCGTTTGACACTGTTGACCATACTATTCTCTTCAATAAACTAGTAACAGCTGGCTTTTCTGACACAAGTGTGAACTGGTTCAATTCCTATCTATCTAGCAGAAGCCAAATCACCAACTTGGCAAATGTCTCTTCCTCTCCCAAGAAAGTTCCTGTCGGAGTTCCTCAAGGAAGCGTCTTAGGACCACTACTATTCCTTGTTTATGTAAATAACTTACCCTCATGTGTTAATTACTGCGAGGTGTCCCTCTACGCTGACGATACAGTAATTTACTGCTCTTCGACTAATGCCCAGGAACTTAAAGATAAATTGAACGCTGATCTTCTGTCCATATGTCCGAATGGTTTAACAGCAATCTCTTGACACTGAATACATCTAAATGCAAGTTCATAATTTATGGCAGCGCACGCAAGCTCAAGGATTTCAGAGAGGTTTCACTAACCATAAATGGCTCTGCTCTTGACCGAACTGACTCTTTTCAATATTTAGGAGTGACAGACAGTCAGAACATGAGTTGGTCAGAACACGTGGATAGAGTGACAGTAATAAAGTCAATCAACGTCTTGGCATCATCCGCCGGGTAAAGCATTTGCTGCCCTTGCATGCGCGGCTAACTCTCTATAAATCTCTTGTCCTTCCCTTACTTGACTATGCCGATATCGTCTGGGGAGATAAGAATAATACCGTCCTCATGGATCACCTTCAAGTTCTTCAGAATAATGCTGCTCGACTAATGCTCGACTTTCCCTAAAGCTCTTCTGCATCTCAAGTACTCGAACTATTAAACTGGAAACCACTATACCTTCGACGGCGCTATCATCGCTGTATTACTATCTTCAAATGCTTAAATAGCATGGTGGACTTCAACTTTAAATTAAAGAAGAATCACGACTTTCATACATATAATACACGCCGTCAGCACAATCTACATTTGCCATTCGCACGTAGGAATTGGGGACAACAGAAGTTTACCTACCATGCACTATTAGACTGGAACTCTTTAGACTCTGAAGTTATACAATCAACTACATTATCAATTTTTAAATCTTACTGGCACATAACTTAATTTCATAATAATCCTTGTTCTATTTCTATTTTATTTCAACCATTTATCTTTTCTGTTTTCCATATATTAGTGAAATATATATTTTTAATACAGGACCTCCCTGAAAATCACAAATTGTGAGTGGAGCTTTCCTGTCAAAATATTATTATTATTATTATTATTATTATTAAAATCACCCGAATAGCGATTTCGTTGAGAGGGAAAGTACACAGGAGCCAGTGACGAGTGATGACCACGGATCTGGGGAGACTATAGACTTAGGACAGAATTTCCCCGAGGAGCCTAGTGCCGCTTTGTTAGGTCACGACTCTGTAGATGTCCCGGCGGACCTCACAATAGGACGTGTGATTAACCTAGTATGTAGTACACAAGATGAATATCGTACAATTTGGTATGAAGAATACTCCATTTGTAATGAGCGGCAATAGGCGAACATTGTTTTCGAGGAGCTAGAGCGGTGCACCTCAAGTACTAAACCTGTATCGGAGTGTAGTGATATGGTGGTGCTACAATGTAAGTGAACCATCCAGAGAATTTGTTCCTCTGAATGAGTCAGAGAAGTCTACTCCAAAAAGTAACAGCCAAATCGAGGAAGGTAAAGTCAATACCTCCGAAGGAGATATTTCACACCATTGTTCGTTAGGTTATGGTGATCAGTTAAAGATTAGTGCTGAGGTTCATGACATTCGTAAAGAGCAAGAAATTGTAACATTTCAAATGGTTTTGAGTGACCGCAAATTAAGTGGAAATATTGTTCAGGGAGTTTCTAGTATTCCGTGTGCCTCAGTGGACAACTATTCACAGGTGAAAGCGGACTCGGCTAAGTGGAAAGAACGACCAGGCCCATCTAAACACCCACCCTCGATGTTATTAATGTTCTCATTGCTAGTATGCAGTATCATAATTGGTGCTAAAGTGACTAGCCAAGTAATTTATGGTTTTTGCAAGGACAGGTTAGGTTTCCGAACCCTCAGACGAATTTGCATGTTTAAATTTGGATCAGTGTTCAATGCGTTTGACGTTTTGGAGAATGTAATGACAATCAAGAATGAAGCACTTAGAAGTGAGCTACTGCCTATGTCTATTATTCAAATGTTTTTGTTTCCGACTCCCATAACATGAAAATAATTTATTGCTGGATATATTTTAAGACATGAAGGAAACTTAAATTGTTAACGACAAAGACTGGAAATTGACCGATCTAGCCGATCCCTTGATCAGGATAATTGTGATCCTGTGAATGTTTGAAATCGTAGTCGGATTGTCATATGAGTGAGTTGCTGTTTTGGAAGTAACTTACGAAATACATAAATATTGCGTTATTTAGTGACTATCGCGAGTCATAATCATTGTTAGCAGTTTTACTGTCGTTGTGTTGTCACTTGATTGGTGTAGTCAGTCGAGAAAACGTTTACATATATATACCCCTCTTTTGCTGCGCTTCAGGATGTCGAAAGCTCGTCCGAATAGGAGACGAGACGAACGACACCTACACCAATTTTTTATGTCTAACGTCGAGATGTTATATTTGCACACGACAACGACAGAGCTGTCTAGACCTCTTTCTTGTTTCCAGAAATATATACACGAGACGTGTGTGGCGCAGTGGTTTGTGATTGCAAGGACGGGGAGTTTCTATCACTGCCCCCACTGACATTAATACCACTGAATAGAAATGAAGAGGTCCGTGGCAATTTGCCACAATTTCAATATATATTTCAATTTCAACATATTCATTTTAGTCCATCGTCTGTTTTAAGTAACACAAACTTATTTAGTTCTAGAGACGGTTGTAACTTCATATGTTACCACCAGTTTCTAGTGATTTCATTCTCAAATGAGGACATTTGTTTTTTTGAAAAATGGGGGTAACTGTTGCACTATACAAAAAGGAAATAAAAAACACTTTTTGGTGTTTCTCTTTTAGGGTAAACTTGGCGTTATAAAAGCCAAGGAATAGTGGTTTTCTTAATGTATACATGTAATCAATATCTTGGCCCCTAGGGTAATTACTGTGGAGCTTCCTCTTCTGACACAAATGTCACTATTGACATTTGAGGTTGGTTTGGGGATGCTGTACAGCGACTATGGCCAGTCATTTAACGTTCGGTCAAACGTAGCCAAATAGCCGCTCATAGCTAGAATATATATATTTAAAATATAATTAATAGGAGAGGTAGAGTTACAAGTCAATTTCTCCGGTTGGATTTGGAATCCAGTCCTGTGGATTCGCTAGTAATGTTTCGAGAATATATTAGTTCCTCAAATTAAATATTAATGGTAAAACAAAACTACGGATAAAAGGAAAATTAAAAGGATATGTTTCCTAATTGGATACGTAATTATCGGCGCTCGAGATTAGCGAAATTAAGTGACATCGCAGGTCTCGTTGGAAAGAAAGCTGTCATTATGGCGCCACAGCGTCTTGACGGCCTTTTTGGAAAGTAACATTAATGGGACTAAGGGATAAAATGGTGACATAGGTAATTAAATTGTAGTTAGGATATTAATTTCAACGGATGTTCTTCTTAAGTTTCAACATATGTTGTTTGTATAAGGCATTCCCATAAAAACCTATACTTAGTCTTTAACCTAAGTTAAACTTAGTTTTTACTACTTTTACCGAGGAAAATCCCTCTTTAAATCAATGCACTTTTATCTTGTGCATTTCAACTGAGTTCATTTTATTCTAAATGTGTTTTTGACAATATTTGACCTTGCAGCAGTTAGTCTCTAGTTCAAGGTAATACTAGCTTAGTAACAAGAGGCCCTGAGTGGCCTTAACTCGGGCCACCTTTAATTAATACATGGAGTTCCAGCATATTTTTGTGTCACACATGGTTTGTGCTAGGATAATTGATTCACCACTCATGCTTGTGATAATTTTCATTACAATCACATGGTTGTACTAGATGGCAAACAAATCTTAATTCATATATTTAAAGGTACTTGTAGGAGATCAGTAGTGTTATTAACAAAACCTGTTTGTAAATGCTATTTTCCACCTTCTTCCAATTCTTTAAAACCACCAAAGGTGGTCACAGTCCCTTACGGGAGCTTCTAATTACAAAGTTTTACTGATAAATAAATTGGAGTTTCATCAGGGTTGTCCCTGAAGGGACTGGTCAGAAATTAGCAGGGGGAGACGGTTGAGATGGAGGGTCATATTCTTTTGAATCCCCAAAAATGGAAGGTCATAAATCATGGGGAACTGAAAAAGGGGTGGTTTTTGGGGAGAAAGGGTCAAAATATATCATACTCATTGTCCAGGGAGGGTTACCGTATATATTGTTTAGACTTTTTGATTTCATTCTCTACCCCCCCCCCCCCCCCCCCCCCCCCTCCACCCCCTTGCATCTCCCCTGCAAATTTTTAACTAGTCCCTAATGTTTAATAAAGTGTGCGTTGATTTCATGCATGTACACCACTTGGGAAATAACATTAGAGTAACACTAACTAGTATACACAGAGAAGTGTGTGGCCCTCCTACCCTGCGAGCAGGTTTCTCATCTCTTTGCCTTTCCTCCAAGTAGCATGGAATCTCTCAAGACCTGTATGCCGATTGCACCCATAATACTATACTTCTATGGTTTTTGTACTGCATTTTCTAATGGGTTAGGGTGTTTTCTATTGTTGCGTAGGCCAATACTATCGCTTGTTTCGAGAAGTTCCACCTGGCCCCTTTCCTGCCGCCAAGAGGAAACGATTACATGCGCCACGGTATCTCGATTCCCATTGGCCGAGAAAAACGAGACGGTAAACATTACAGATTCAATGTAGATTTCAGATTATCCATTTCCTATTGTTAACGGCAAGGGAAGGCGAAGTGGAGAAAATCAAATGCATTTCCTTCTTCGAGGGTATAAATCAAAGCTTTCTTTAGGATAAATTAAGGTAGATTTATTGAACGGTTTATATTTCAAGGTCAGTCTTCTGTGCAGCAGCAAAATGAGAAAACAAAGTCGGAGTTTGAAGCCCGTTCGTATCAATCGTCGGCAAACAAAAAACTGCGTGACGACATAATATAATACTGTGGGCAGAGCCATAATTTTTACTCTCCAGTTCTTGTTTTATGACAGTTCGGTTTCTAGTTACGACTTTCCACGACAAATCCTGCTATTCTTTTGACAGATCCAATTCAATTTTAATACGATATTCTCGGATCCAGTTCTGTTTATGTGTATAATTCGTGGTCAATTCTATCTTCTGAGTTCTGTTATTCTTTTGACGATTTTAACTTTTTCTTCTTGGTGTCTATAAAGTCACATACAGTTCAACTTATGGACGATTTCATTTCCAGTTCGAATTACTGTCACCATTACACTTAATATAATTCTAAAAGTAGGGAACAAGTAAGATTTGTGTGCGTATATAAACACAAATATTTCAACCTCACCAGTTCTGATTTCCGTTCGCGTTCAAAGACAAGGGTCAATCACTATTCACTTCCAGGTTTTGTGACTCTTGAGTTGAAGTCTTTGTAAAGCTCGGCATTGGTTGACTGGTTTAGTCAAGACTTCCCAGTTGTATAATCTCAAGAGTATTTCAGGAGAGTAATTGGCGGGGTAAACACACAGCCAACATTGCAAACAATCAAAATCCCTCATTGACCTCCTAGCTCCTCACAGTGTGTGATCGTAATGAAGAGCATTTCAACAATATCAACACTGCAATCCTATGGCATTTTGATGCAGCAGTTCAGGCATTTTCTTTCCGTTTCCGTGGATTATTGGACCAAAACCATCGAAACCAAACCATCACTCCTCCTCCGGCCGGCCAGACTGCATGTAGCTGACTGTACCGTGTACGATTGGATCGCCACATCCCTTTCGTAAATGTAAGAATTTTCCATCGAAAGCCCCTAAAAGTCCTGTCAGCCCTAGAATAACTGAACATCTTGGTATTTCATTCGAAGAAACCTTTGGTTTCAGCAAAATAATGGTTAAGAATGGCCACGAATCTTCGCTCCGTTGCTGACTTGGCACACTATAAAACAAGAGAGACCACAACCAAGATCGGGCGGGTGTCGAATCTGATTGGTTGATCCTGTCACGTGTTGGGAATCGAACAATGGGCTCCTGTGTAATCCGATTGGTTGCTGGCGCATTTCAGCGACACAAAAAATAATAATAATAAACGGCTTGCATTTTCTGACTCGTGCCGGCCAAAGGCCTGGCCCGAGTAATTATTGGTTGTCAATCAATCTTAACCTTGGTGTAGTTTTGCATCCTGTTGTTATCTTCCAGTAACCCGTATAGAGATTAGTAGAACTTCTGCGTGTATAAGTTATGCAAGTTCAGGCGATACAGTGAATAAGCACCTCCTTGAGCTTGTGTCATTTTGTTTGTTTAGTCATTGACTAGAGAGAACTTTTATCGCCTAGAATTCACTTGTTTTCGATTTTAACCTAGATATTTCTTCTTGGACAGTTAGGTCCTAGTATTTTAAAACGAACATCGTTAAATTTGGATAGTTTTATAATTCTAAAATACTCTAAAATTCGTTTTCAGGTTCGTTTGGGCGTACGATTTTTACGATACGTCATTAAGCCCTACATCTGGTAAAACATCTGTTTTCCCAGCATAACTTGCAAACTTTCACACACGTGCAGACCCTTTACTACTTTAGCAGTAGCATTTTAGTCAGTTGGTTGGTGCGGGAGGATCGCACGGAGTTGGCTGGTGAGGGAGGTCCGCACAGGACAAGTGAATAAAGTAAGCGAAGTCTAACTCAAGTCTCGTCCATTCGCTTAGTACGATCCCGGTTCCTGCGAGAGGACGCCAGTCAGCGGAAAACTCTCGTGAAACACAATTATAATTAAATGATACATAACAATTACAACATAAGAAGATGATTTCACTATTATTCCTTTGAGATTTCATTTTACACATGATTAAACAAATTTCATTGTTCCTGCCACCATCATGGCTGCCATCACGTGGTGTTGCAAAACCTCTATTACGGGCAGCTAAGGCATGAACTATCTATAATCCAGGTGATCTCGCAAACCGCGCAATGCATGATTTCCGTGACCGAAAAAAGAATCAATCCCTAACATGACTGCGCGCTTACAAGCATGAAAATCTGGCGGCCATTATGAAAGGGGTTCGACTTTAGATGCCTTTTTAGAGCTATTTCTTGAAGTAGAAAGTGCATTGCTTTAAAAGGAAAGACACGTGTAAAGATATATTCTGCATAATTATAGCGTTTGGTATATATATACACTGTGACTTGGCAAAATCGACGAATTCTCCCGAGTGTTGTGATTTGGCTCAGGCTGAGATGGAACAACATTCAACAGCATGGCATTTTGCAACCGAATCGGAGTTGTTTTGGACCAAATAACCGGACACATTCTTCATTGAGGTTTGAACAATAATCAACTTTATATGTCTTGATGTTTATGATAATAAATCAGCTTATTTTATTACTTGTGTCGATTTTTATGTTTTGGCGGGAACGTTGTTATGTTGACCCGGCCTAGCTGTCAATATTTACATCTAGCAAAGCTTTGCCTAGGGCCGGGTATTTAAAAATCATGGAGACGGCAATTTGATGTAGTTCGATATGGCCGATAATATAACTGGGTGCGTGCAGCGTTTGCCGTGTGAATACTCTACTTGTTGCCATTCTTCAAACAGCTACAGTAATCTTCTTCGTCATTATCGTGAAATTCCTTCACATAAGCCCGAAAATGTGAAAATAAGACCCCGGGGAAGACCGAGAGAGATCGAGTGCTTCGGAGGTGATTTCTGCATGTTTTCATGAAAAACTTGCCCCCCTAGTAGCCGTTCATCCAGGGCTAAAGCATTTATTGCCGAGTTATCTGCTGAAAAATGTGAATATATGCTATTACACAGAGGCTCTTTTATGGGACCCATTGCAGCCGTTAGGTTTGGATCTTCCAACTTAAGAAGGGTATCCTGCACACGCTGCTTCGGGTTATCTATAGATGACAAATTAGGCTGGTCCAAGCACTTAACTGACCTAATTAAATCGTATGTCCAGAAACTAAACCTCCTAAAGTCCCTGTATTTTCTTCCTGAGCATGCTAAGTTAGACTTCTACTTCAAGGTTATCCTTCCTGCTATCACTTATGGATTTCTATGTTGGGGATCGTGTAATACAACACTTCCAGAATCATTAAACCGAATTCATTACCGGGCTGCAAGGATAATTTTTGGACTCCATTGGCTAACACCACGTGAGGATGTAACTGCCTCTGCCAAATGGAAGCCACTGAACTATTACTATAACCTAAGACTTGCCTGTTTTGTACATAAATGTTTTCACAACCTAGCTCCTCCTGTACTATGTAATGCCTTTCCTAAGAGAATACTTACATACTCCTTACGTAACACTCACTGTATCAGTCTACCCACACCGAAAACCAACTACCTGAAATTGTCAATAACGTACAGAGGTACGAGGCTTTGGAACAGTCTCGGTAACGACCTAAGGTCAACTGCATCACTTAATAGTTTTAAAATTAATCTTAAAAGAAACACTGAACTACTGTAAATAACTGAATAGAATAAGTTAATTAGTATAAGTTAATTAGTTTTATATTACTATTATTATTATTATTAGGGTAGAATAGCGTAGTTATAAGCACGACCACATCAGCAACGCTGTAAATTTATCGTGGGTATATAAATAAATATTATTATTATTATTAAGAACTTAAGAAACATTGTTTGCCTCGTTTGAGTAAATTAGTCAAACCATGTGAGTTTTTGCTTGAAAGTGCTAACACTTCAAGAGGACTACAGGTTCGCCACATTGCTTCTTGTTTTGAGGAAATAAGGGATGCATTATTGCATAAGTATCCCGAACTAGCAGTCCCTTTTTTAACGAAAGCCCAACCAGTAAGCCATCTTCGTGCAACTGTCATTAAGTGGTGATAACAAGTGATGGCTTTTGTGCAAAAAAAAACAAGCATCTCATGTGTGAATCTATCTTAAAAGGAGAGAATGAACAGTTACTTTTTAAGGACATTCTTATCAGTGCCAATGGTGTATGAAAAACACAAAGGAATTTTTTTAGATTTTGCCTGTGGGCTTGTGGGATCACTGTGTATCAGCCAAAGGGATACACAAGACATTTTATGAAATAAATGGGGGAAAAAGATTTCTGAAGTGTTGGGGATTAATATTTTCCCCCAAAAAGATGTCATTGTGAAATGTCTAAATGCAAAGAAGGAATAATTGAGTACATAGGTAGGCCATATATTTGAGGAAAAAAGTAATGGGATTGTTGTAGCTACTGTTAATGTGGCCAAATACTTAGACTACTTGCTTTCCAGGTCAGGAATGCAGAATGCTATTACTTTTCCCAAGGGAGCATTGATAGTATACCAGTTCACTGACTTTGCCCCATGGTTGAAATTGTCTCGTTTTTCCACTGGCATCACAACATCCAGACTAAAAGTTGTGGAACCATTCAACTTGCAAAGTCTTGTTATAACATGTGGGGCTTATCTGGGACAGGATGACTATGATACACTAAGTATGTGTTTCAAGGGTGTGTACGAACAGATTGAAAACCTTGATGCAGTCAAACCCCCAAATCAGATAGAGACCATCAAGATCTATACAAGATGCAGTGCAGATGGAAAGCAAAGAAGGCTTGACACTGGTAACAGTTCTGCAACGTTAACATATCCAATCTGCGATGCCCCAGAGCACAGTAACCAGTTAGGGGACATGACTCTTGTTAGTACTGGCCCTGTATGGACAGTTCAAGATGCTTAGGAACTGGCTGATAAATATGGGGCTTGGTTAAGTGGGAGGGTTGACAATGTTCAGAACAGGCGTGAATTTGCAAAGTCCCACCTTGGCAATCCTGGTCATGAAAATTTGGTTGGTGCTAATCTGGTTGACTACTTTCCTAGAGCAGCACATCTTGCTTTTTGGTCAGCAGAATCAATAATTATTACTGGACGCATTGGTCAATGTGCTACTGGTAAGTCAGTTTTAATATTACGAATACAGTAAGGTAACAAGTTTTACCAATAATTAAATCCAGGGGTAAATTCAATAAACATTTACAGTTGTACTTTACAAATCTGGCCATTGTTTTCATGCCAGAAAACAATACTAGCCAGAATACTACATATACAAGACTGTAAATGTTTCATTGAATTGGCTACAGGATAAAATTATGCAAAATTATGCTCTCGAGGTGAGAACATTTGGTTACATGGAGAATAGCTTAAAGAGTAGACCTTTCATTAAAACATCCAAAAATTGTTTGTGTCAAGAGTGCCTATAAAACCCTGAGCCCAGTTTTTTGAGATAAATTGCTAATCCAAGGTTAAAATGTACAGCTAAATAATTATTACATACATGTATTTAAGGTTGTCCTAGGAATAAAGTTAACCTTTCCTGAAACAACTGGACTTGGGTTGAACAAAATCTACCCATGGATCTGTTTAATGTTTATCCTAGATTTAAGGAAGGAATAGGTTGGTTGTAAAATGATAAAGGTTCTATACTTTTCACTAAGGGCTTCTGGACTCCTCTAAACCATTCTACAATGCACTGTCGACACTTGCTAGAACTGATAACAAAGAACACTGTTCCATAAAATTTGATGAAATTTGAGTTTTGGCTTTTGGAGAGAAGATGCCTGTTATTCTTGCTGAAGCTGGGTTCACTGGACTTGTTCTTGACATTTTAAGAAGCTTCACTAGTGTCATTAGTTCTATCTATCATACTTTACTCTACACATCTTCCTTGCTTACTGGCTGCCAATTTGAATGCACTGCTCGACTACTTCTTAGCTTTCAATTTGTTGTAATTTTTGGTACAAGCTGTGTCACCCCATCGATTAAGCAGATTGTTGTCTTCACCTCATACTACATTGACAAGACCAGGAAAGATGGTGAATTGATTGGTGTGCCACTTAAATTCAGCAACTTCTCTGATGCAGTAATGGAAACAGCCCACAAATATGCCAAGCAGGGTACCTTTTTATTCAGTGGGGGTAGGCAGGGCTCCATAGAATATCAGAAGTTAATTCTCTCCCAGCTTTTTCATAATGAGTTATGTCGAATAGCTGACAGAGAAGACAGCATGATGAGGTCATCAGATGCAAAGGTATCCCTGAAACGACAGCACCCTCTGAATGACCAAGATGATGATAAGAATTATGCTAAGCGACTGAAGAAAAAAATCGGTAGGTGTTTTCAAATGAACTGACTTATTATTCGTTAAATCCTGAACTTATGTTTACGTGTTTGTAATAGAATATCAAGTTTGTAATAGAATATCAAGCCATTAACTCATCAGAACGTCGCCGAATCCGTTTCTTTTTCAACCATGTGATGGGATGAGCATTTCCAATAAATCTCTCTGCTGATGTTTGTAATCTCACACAGTTTGAACGAAAAGTCAAGGTAAGAACAGAAGGCAACCGCGAGAAAGTTTTAAGTGTTTCCGAACAAGTGGGATTCCGAGACCAGTTGGCTTTCACAATCAGGTTCAACCCCAAACAACAGAATTGTGATCACTTTGTTGAAACTACTGGAAAAACTGTCCAATGTCATTGTCAAAGTACTGGCATGTGCTCTGCAAACCTCTTTGTTGGACAACTATCCACATTTTGTTCCTTTTGTTCGGGAAGATCCTCACGAAAGGTTGCCGATCCTAAAGGACCCAACATTGGTTCGTGCTGCCCAACTGGCCATTCTTGAAGTTGCTCAAGATCCTCGAAGTCGGGAAGATATTCCGTTTGTGGTCAAAATGTTTCAAGGGATCGAGAGAGCTTTTCGTAGCAAGCTTCGTAAACGTTTGGACCATGCTTCTTCCGCCGATACTGATAGTCACGAAGAATAAACTTCTGTAACAAGGTAGAATCCATGATAGATAAATTTCATTTCTGTTTGACTGGTAATGTCTTCCAAAGTACATAAAATTAATCAGCTATTAGAGTTGACACACGCACGTGCTAAGGCCGGGCCATGTTTTTTTTATCAAACAAACAAGAAAACTAAGCACGCAGGGTTGTATGGGATTGATTCTTTTCTTGGAAACGCGATTCGCAATTTGATTGGCTAACGGGAATTCGCGAGATCACCTGGATATACAAGCAATTATCCACTCCCAGAAAGTTAGGTTATAAATGTTTTTCAAAAACTCATGAATAATTAATACGCATTTTTATCCAATCAGATGAAGCAAATCAGTCACGTGCATGCTCCTCTATACCTGATAAAATCTCATCATTCTAAAAAGCCCGCGGAGGGATTTTAATTCTGTCCCAGGGGGAAACGGGGTTAATGTATGAGACAATGGATAAACACCTTGCAACTCTTGGAATTTCTATAATTGATGTTTCAGCTTTCTCATCGAATTGCTAATTAGGACGAACGCTTTATATAAAGAATACTAATGAACATGAAATTTTATATAAAGTTTCATCCTAATTAAGAATTCACTGATAAAGTCCCAAAGATAGCAAAAAGTACACGGAACATAAGGTAGCTAGATAATAAATTTTGCACTAAATTTACTAATATCAGCAGACTACCGAAATACACAGATAATATTTTTAAAATGAAGTTATCCAACTACAATTACTTGTTTACCAAGCCACTGTTTAGTTCCAATTATTAAACCAAACTCAAAGCCGTAAAATAATAAAACGTGCATTAAACTTACAAACTTCCTCTTCATGTGTGCCGGAGTCATCCTCTTCCTTTGTGGCGGAGTCACAAATTTAGAGTCTGCCGTCATGTCAGTCACGTCGCTTTCCAAGTCTTGAACTTTATCGATGTCAACCACGACACCAAACCTTCAAGTGCAGCTTCTTGCCCAAGCTTGTTCTTTGCCAGACAATTCTTTCAGCATTGCGAAACGCCGCTTCAAACAACATAGTATGATAATTTCTTCATGTCATTCCCTTGAGATGTTCGTAATCGCAGGCGCTGATTACTCGAATATTTTTCATGGCGTTGTGAATACAAATGTTCAATGGTTCATTAAGTAACCATTATACGTTTTTAAAGCCGTTTAATAAACTCGCAGCACGTGTTTCATCAGGTCTGAAACGCTCTGCGCCCTCTAGTTTTAAACCTGATAAAACACTGCTGCTGGCCTCGCGCACGGTGTTGGTGATCACTCGCGTAACAAAAACATCATAACGTACATCGTGCATTATACATCGTGCATCGAGCCTTCCTGAAATGCTCGATGCACGATGGCTGATGCACGATGCTCGAATATCGAGCCTGCATTCCTTTCATCGTGCATATATCGTGTCTTCATGGAGCCTAGATCGAGCCTTGGATGATTTTGAATCGTGCCTCATCGAGCCTGGTATCGTGCCTGCATCGAGCCCGGCATCGTGCCCGGCATCGTGCCTTAACGAGCCTTACTCGTGCCTTCATCAAGCCTGGCATCAAGTCATTCGTTTTGCTGCAAGTTGTTTAGTTTCTTATAAAATGTATGGGTTAGTATCGCTATTTGTTTACGAAAGATTGTGAAGGAATTTGGAAAAGTTTGGTCAACATGGCGAAAATAGTGCTAAAAACCCACTTTTGACGCGCCCGCCAGGAACCCACTTCGCGGTAAACTGAAGAGCGAATAGAAATTAAGTTAAAATTAGACCCGACGAGTTTTACTTGAAGTTGAACCTCGTGATGTTCACAACTTTTTTTTTTTTCGACATCAAAAATGCTTTTTATGGATGAAAACAGACCCGTACTTCACTTTAGATGCACCGAGTTTCAATTACAACTTTACCAAAAACCCGAATGGCATTATCTGGAGACAAAAATGTGCATATTTGTGGAAGATTTGAAAGTTGAAAGCAGGCACGTTGAAATCACTAGAGTTGAGTGGCGATACGATAAGCACACTGAAAAACTTGACAAAACGAGCTGTAGAAGAATACGAACAAACTTGTAAGACAGTACTAACTAGTAAATACTCTCGTCTCATATGCCAGTTACCAAATGTGAATGCTGAATTTCTTAACCCATATGTAATAAAAAATCTGATTTCTTTGACGAAACTGTGTGCTAATTACGCGTGTTGTCGGAGTAATTTCTTTGTACCGCGATTTTAGCTGAACAGCTGAAGTTTTCTTTGTGTTTTTGGAAGTCTGCATTTACAGACATTTCAGCTTTTGTGTACTAATCCAGCTTCGAACGTTCAATTCATTCGTTTTTGTTGCAGTCATTTTCATCGAACTTGCGAGAGTCGGAAGCTTCTTTAAATCATGCTCTCTAAAGTTCAATTTTAGCCGATAAACGGAAATTAGAAAGATACTTTAAATTAGTATTTGAACAAGATGACTCTGACTGATGCAATCTGAATGGTTGCCCCCTCACGGAGCTGCCAACTGGCGAAAACTCTCCCCCAGTCACAACATCATTTGATATAACCGCCGTCCACGACATGGACGAATAATTGATAAAAATATACAGTACGCATGTTGTGCATTAAAAGATTTGCTGATTTGAATTTGAGTCCGCTATGACGCCGCGCACATGCCGACGTAATTCGTTAGTACCGTGCATCACTTTCTTCTCATTGGTTAACCCTTCCAATCGTGTCGTTTAGTAACGCTAACGCACATTCTCGTTCCCAGTGCCTCTTCAACTAACTGGAAAATCAGAGCCTCTGGTAAGACACGAAACCGGATGTCCTAGATTCTAGGACATTGAAACTGCGCATGCTCGTAGCATTCTCAGTAATGGCGGACTTCATCGAAGCTATTACAAAGCTAAATACAGTTTTCTTTAAAAAGTAAGCAGTTGGAAGCTATTCGTGTAATTAGTTTAGACAATGACTGATTCTGTGTCCTTCAGACCGATTATGGGAAGTCGTTTATTTACCAAAGTTTACCGTTTGTGTTTGATGCACTTCAAGTTCAAGGATCATCCAAGTCCAACTCAATCGTGGTCGTTGTATCTTCCCTGCACGCAATTATCGAGGAGAAAAATTCTAAACATAGGGCGAAAGGACATCAGTGTGCTGTGTTGAGGATTGCTGAGGACTTTGAAGTTACGGTAATTTGAAACACCCTGAGAATATGTGCCTTAATTGCATGGCCTTGCCATAATTTGATAACAGCAGTTTATAAAATATATGAGGCTGAAGTTGCCATAATTCAAGCTGAGTGCAAAGTGGATTTG
This sequence comes from Actinernus sp. WN-2022, assembly GCA_030867875.1. Lineage (NCBI taxonomy): Eukaryota > Metazoa > Cnidaria > Anthozoa > Actiniaria > Actinernidae > Actinernus > Actinernus sp. WN-2022. The sequence continues at coordinate 83,963,299 of JAOWCC010001634.1, read as the reverse complement.
TATTGTACTTGGATTGCTGTACCATTATTTTGTATAATTGCCAGTCTTATTTTTATACTTTATACAACAAGTAAAGACAGAGGTTTGTGCAGATAAAAATTGTTTTTTTGAAATGAGGTAATTTCTCTTGCCCCAGTTATGGTCAGGCTACATTGTATTACATTGTATAAATTCGATCAAATGTTAAACGAAATTTGTGAACAAGATTTTGAATAACTACTTAAAGTATACGTGCTCCAAATAGGAATCTCTCCTGCTGGTCCTCAGTGGTTGAATGTTATCAAGACATTTGAAATATGGGTTCAGAAATCAAAATAAGGGACCGGTCATTATTTATGAAGGAGGGGGGGAATAGGGGTGGGTCATGTGCATTTTCTTTAGTCAATAAGGGTGGGTCATGTTATTCTGAGTAGTAAAGAAGGGGGGGTTGTGATGCAAAATGTTATTACCACCAACCGAGAAAACAACCCAAAGTGGATGCAGAATGGTTATGTGCAGTACTAAACTTAGTTGACTATCAACACGATCGTAGATTTACATCTTCCAACAGTGTTCCACAGGTAAGATCACATTGCTTATTACAACATGGTCTCTTAGTGCCAGCTAGCTCTGCTCCGCTTGCCCAATACCTATTAGAATGGTTCTCTGGAAAGATGTGTGTTTGGGGATCCCCCCTCTCATGGACTTTGAGAGGGGGGTCACTTGTCATTTTCAGGCCTGAGGAAGGGGGGGCTTTAGTGAATTTTGTCTTTAATAATAATTTTTCCCCCGACCCCCTCCTTCATAAATAATGACCGGTCCCTAAGTGTGTTCTGACATATATACCATTAAACTAGTAAACTTGTGGTGGCCATATACAATTTTAGCCCACTTGTATATTAATTATGGCCTCTACATACATGTAACTATTTTTACAAAGAAAATAGGACTAAATTGCATTGTTTTAATTTTGACAAATAGATTCTGACTATAAGGGTTTTCATCAACAATAGCATTAAGTTGACTGCCCATAATTTCTAAATATATAAAAAGTGACAGCATTTATAAGAAAAGGATATTTTGCAGTAAATCTGGTAGATCTGCTATTTAGTATAGACATAGACATTTTATGGTATGGCAGATGGACTTGACTGGCCTGCACTGATACAAACTCTCTTTCTATGAATATGGATAGCTTTTGATTATCATGCTAACTAGATACAAAGCTCTAACTAAGCTGACTCAACTCCAGCCTCTGTTGCCTTTCAAAATGGTGGTCTCAGAACTATAAAATAATAATAGGATTATTGTATGAACACAACTGAATATACCCTGTGTGAACTTAAGCTATCTTGGGAATTCTTCTTCCTTGAATAAGTATATTGCGGGAAACTTTATGGGGGGTGGGTGAATATATTGAGTGGGCTCTTTATAATAAATAGTTTGGTCAGTTAAAAGGGGAGCTCTTGAAAGTGACTGGAGTTACAAGAGGGGCTTGGGATTGTCCAATGCTACAGGGGTGGGGGTGCTTAAAAAGCTGAAGAGATGGAAAGGGGATACAACAATTGTACACTCCCAATGTCAATAACTTCATCACCCTCCCTTCCTCCCCCCTCCCCATGTCATATAAATAAACTTTTGTAAGCTTCAAAAGGGATATAAAAACTTCTAATTCATATGGGAAATTCATGATTTGATTTTCTATTTGATAGATTTGTACCTGCAGCCTTTCAAGTTACCCATGCTTTATTTCCTGCAAAGATCTCTGCACTGCTAATGCATTTGTCCTAGGTTCACAGGGATGGCGGATGTGGGGTTAAAATAATATTTTGCCTAGTTACTTCTCAGTCAGTTTAGGACTATAACTTGGTCACACTGGCTCAATGACAATTTTTACCCCCCTCCCCACCCCTCCAACTTTAAATTTTGCTCTGCCGTCCCTGGTTCAATGTAGACTCCCAACTTGTGCTTGATGTAGGCCAGGGCAAAGGGAAACTGTCTCATATTTGGCCAATTTCATGTATTAATTCAACTGGCTTGTTTGTCACCATCGCCAGAAATAAGTGACATTCAGTAATGGCCAGCGGCTGTACTTTTGAATCCTGCGACCGGAGTTCGACTCCTACACTGGACATAAAAAAAAAAAAATCTTTTTCTCCTTTCTCAGTTTTATTTATACTTTTCCTCTACCTATGTTTACGCTATTAGAGCCACCTTCAATACTAAAAACATTGTTGTTTACTGGCTCCGACACGGTCGTGAATGGAGATACCGCTGACCACAATTGGTATCGCAGACTCTTCTCTATAGGTCCGGTTAGGTCCTATTTCATTTGAATAACTGCTGGTCAGTTACAAATACGTTGCAGTTTCACAAGGAGATAACAAGCTGTCCATAGGTATGTTTTCATGGCGTTTTAGACGCTCGTGGCCAGAGATATTATGGTCTCAAGACAGTCAATTTTACGGGATTTAGAGTACAAAGATGGAGGATTCTGATGGCTCACTTCTAGATCCTTTATTCAACTGCAAAATATTAATATGAAAGAACTTTGCAGCCACTTTAGAGGATGCTTAATGCGAAGATCGAGTCTTCGTTCGAGAGGTGAGGAGTAGACATTTTGCCAAACAGCGTAAATTCCCACTCAATATCCAAACTATAAACTTGTAGTATGGTGTTTTTTTCGCTTATTCGCACTGTTGCTTCTGTAAATTAATTGAAACTTCAATGCTTGTACTTCGTTCGTAAAATATTAATACCAATTTCACGAGCAGATTGCTAACTATTAGGCAGCTGTATGTACTATAGATTGTAGAATCATACCCTGCATAGACATTTTGAATTTTGTATGTAGGGAAGTGAGAAATTGTAATTTAGTGATTTCACCCCTTAATTCGCTTGTAATGTTATCAACTCCATTCAGTCACGTCTGAGCCGGAACTTGGTTATTGCGCAACCGCTCGTGTCACTTATTTCTGGCGATGCACTAAGTCATCAGGGCCTGGTTGTTCGAAGCAAGGTTAAGCGCTAACCTGGGGTTAAATCGCTAACCCTGGGTTAAACTGTACTTAGGGTTAAAGTTAACCTTGCTTCGAACAACCGGGACCTGTGTACTACTAGTCCTCAATATTGCTATAAGACTTGCTTTGTACTATAAATCACTGGTACATAAAATCCATCATCAGTAAAAAGGAGAGGTTGGGTTGATCATTGACTGCAATGAGGTATGAAGCATAGATTAATTGGCACAGATTACAAGACAATTTTATAGTTTAACATAATTTTTAAAAACACTGGATGTACATGTACCTGTTTTGTTGTGCCTTTCAATGTCATCCAGCTACACAACTTTGAATCCCTTGATGTTTCACAGACTTTTCAAACACTTTTTAAATTATTTATACTGTTTAACTGATCGTTATATCCCTATAAAGTTAGACCTGATCATGAAGAGCACAAGACTTGGATGAATTACAGAGTGGGCTAGTGCTTGAAAAAGATATAATAATTTCAATTAATTTCACATTAAAAATATTTACAGAACTGCACATTTAATATTAGCAGTTACTGTTCGAATTGTAAGTCGAATGTTTATGTTGGCTAGCACTTTAAGTGTTAGCATTTCAACTCCTAGTTCCCTTTGCTTTTGCAATTAGAGTTCTTGATCAGCAAACGTTCGGTTGGCCATATGCACCAAAGGCAACGTACCTTGGCTCAACGAGTGTGTGTTATCAGCTTCGTTCGGCTAGTAGGCAAAGAAAAACTTTATATCTTGACTTTTGAATAAAATCGTCCTTCTGTTCAGTCATGTTTTTAAACACATAACTTCTTCTACTACGAAATACTCGTTCTCATGCAGGAGAATCTGGGAGTTTTTTTTTCGTAAAACCGGAAGAAAGCGCTATGCGCAACAACTGTTTTATTTTTCTTCATCGCGCAGCCGATTTGGCTAGCCAATCAAATTAGAGCCTGGTTTGTGTCTTACCAGAGCCTCTGATTTTTCAGTTAGTTGAAGAGGCACTGGGAACGAGAATGCGCTAACGCATGGCAGTAAACAAAGTTGCGACTGCGGGCAGAGGTTAATTTATTTTTCCCTCACCAGTTCGTGAAGCGATTACAAAGAAAGGACGAAACTAAGTAACCTCTGCTATCTGAGAATACACGATATATGTATTATAAAAACGACTATCAGAAGTAATGTTAGTAAATATTGTAATACCATGATAAAAACACTGAACCGTCTCAATTCTTAATGTGATCCAAGGGGCTGGTCGTTTATTATCTGTGAGGGGGACCGGCCAAATTGCTGGTGGGTCATTTTCAAAATATGGGTTATTGAGGGAGGATCATTTTTAGATTTTTAAGGCTACCGTATACCTTCGCGGGTGTCTCGCAAATAAAATCGCACGCGCATCATTTTAAAGGAAAGTATAGAAACCTATATATCACTGGAAAGGTTATATAATGTGTTAATGTACTTGTACAAGCAAGCACCACCAAATTCTTACTTATTTTCTAACTTATTTAGTATCAGTGAAATTGTTAAAAAGTATAGTTTTTATTATGAATAATAGAAGGATTATTATGAGTGAAGGTGTTAACTAAGTGTTAGTGTGCTTGTGTAAGCAAGCACCACCAAATTCTTACTTATTTTCTAACTTATTTAGTATTAGTGAAATTGTTAAAAAGGATAGTTTTTTTATGAATAATAGAAGGATTATTATGATGAGTGAAGGTGTTAACTTATGAATAATAGAAGGATTATTATGATGAGTGAAGGTGTTAACTGAGTCTAAGTTTATATTATATTAGTGAAGGTATTATTATAACATGACCAAAGAAATTTCTGCAATCTGATTGGCTAAGAGGAGTGGTATTTCAACGTAATAGTGAAATTACAAACTCCAAGGAGTGGTATTTCAAACTCCGGGGGGCCACTCACGTAAGTGAGATGTACGGCGGTACCGTGTCCAAGTTTGAGCCTAATTTCGCAAACCAAGTCTTGTTTTGGAGAATAATCATCTATCAATTCGGGTTGATTTTCATAAATTTCATGGAAATTCTGGTTAATAAGAATGTTTTATTTTTTGGCAAACCGGGTCGGGCTCTGAATACAACACCTGACATACCTACCCTTTATTATGCAAGCGGTGCCCCCCGGTTTGAAGCTCTGTTACAGGTCTCCGAGCGGGTGCAGAAAACTACAAAGCTACGGAAGTTTACGGTGGCAAATGCCTGGCTTTTGATGGCTAAAATTGAAGAGTTTGGTATAGAAATGAACAGCAATGTCATCTGTGCCTCTGGTAATGGAATCGTGTGGTGATTTGAGAAAGTTCAAAGTGATTTTCAAGTCTTCGAGTGACCATGCAGTTGGCAGATGAGGAAAGTTTGATTCAGTGAATGAAAACGGAACCGAAAATTGACGTTCATCTCGCTTAAACAACTGCCCAGGAACAGCTGACATTATACAAGGACAAAATTATACCAACAAAGTAAGCCAAGTTGACTTTTAAATTTTCTTTTAATTGTTTTCTTTTTAAGCCATTGACAAGAAATATTTGGAAACTCGGTCGCATGAGACCCATTGCCGTGAGACAGTTGATTCAAATTATCTTGTTCAAGTTAATACCTAAAGAAACATACTTGCTTTAACTAAGTTTAAAGAACTTGGAATTTCATTTCCAGCTGTGATAGTGTCGTTCAGTTTTCTGGTTTTGAGACGTATTAACAGTTAGTCTTTTAAAACAGCGCTAGCGAAGTGACAACTGCTTTATTAGTTGTGTTCGATTAACTGCCTGAAATCAAACTTCGCTCTTTGCTAGTGTCAATGTACCAGAAATTGACTTTTTTTACAGGTTAATTATAGCTTATAGTTAATTATAGCAGCTCCAGTCGATTATTAAGCCTTTCTTTGAGATTTGGCTGTTCAATTTGGTAAGCTAAATTATCTGCCACTTACAGGATTTTCACTAGTCATCAGCTCAAACTCAAACTGTCAAAGAAGTAAACAAACTCGGTGCACCAGTTGAGAGAACATCTGATTGTCTTTTTCAGTAAATTTCTTAGGTCATATTATAAAAAAATAATAGCATGATATGTACGTGATATTTGGCATAAATACCGCTCATGATATTTCAAAATTGTTTGTAATATCACTCGCCGAAGCGGCTCGTGATATTACGGACAATTTTGAAATATCACTCGCGGTATTTATGCCAAATATCACTACACATCATGCTATTACCTATACATGTTAGTGTGCTTGTGCAAGCAAGCACCACCAATTCACACCAATTTTTTATTTTATTTTATTTTATTTTATTTTATTTTTGTGGTTATAGTATTAATGTGGCATTAATAAAATATAATTGTTATTATTATTATAAGGTGTTAAGGTGCTAACCCTTTCAGTCCCGAATTTTAGCAGTATTTTTAGACTGAAAAAAAACCTCCCCCTTACCTAAATAGTCATTGTTACCATGGAATTTTAACTGACCTATAATACTAGGGGCTCAACGTTTTTAGACGGCCATTTTGAAGGCAGTTGTGGATTACTTATCGGATCCGGCGGGAAGTTTGTTTGGAGGAATACAGAGAATTATAGGCTTTCTAAAAGCCTTTTTTACCATTTATAGAGTGCTGGAGGACATCATTAAGTCTGATGAGAGCTTCAATCAGCACTTTCTCAAAGAATCGAGTTTGTGCTAGTTTATTGTGACAGAGAAAGAGCCTCATTTACCACTCGTGATCATGAATGGGCTAGGACGTCTTTTTCACTTTAGCGTGGGCTTTATAAATGGGGGTCTGGAGCTTTTTTGGAATATTGGACAATATTTACTTGCCATTGATTCCAATATGAAGGTATTAGGTCGAAATGGCTTTAGACTTAGTATATATTTTGAAGAATGAAGATGGGGGAAGTGCCACGTCGTTGTTTTGTAAGATTACCCAGCATGCATCACGGTCATTATGGGGTGTTAATGTACTTGTACAAGCAAGCACCATCAAATTCCCACCTATTTTCTAACTTATTTAGTATTAGTGAAATTGTTAAAAAGTATATTTTTTTATATAGTTTTTTTATTATGATGAGTGAAGGTGTTAACAGAGTCTAAGTCTATATATGATATATGGAGTGATGTGTTAATGTACTTTGCCAAGCAAGCATCACCAATTCCTTGTGTCAATGTACTTGTATAAGCAGACACCATTATTATACATGTGGATAGTTTTTTGTTAGTCTTTTTGTTAGTCCCGCCAGCCCTGCCTGTCCAGCCTCTGCGTGTGATGTGCTGATGGTGTTTATTTGGTGTTTCTTAGGTGTTTCTTGTTACTGGTGCAGTGTTATTATTGTTTAAAAATTATCATTAATTAGAAAATTTTGACATCTCTAGGTTTGACGAAGATTTGATGATGATGTCAAATACAACCAATTGTGTGAGTGAGAGAACCAGAAATAAGTTACAATGGCAATGATAATACTATCACAAACTACAGTGTTCTCTTAAAGATTGGGATAATTCTACAAGTAGATGGAGCTCAGTTGTCACTGAAGACAAGTCCCTACTGGAAAGCAAGGCTGGACACACTCTATGTAGAACAAAATAGAAGGAATGGAAATTAAACACAACCAGAGACAGACCGATTATAAACTATAGAAAACCACTCATGCCCATGACTCCCCAAAGTATCTGTGGGTAAATGAGTGATTAAGGACAAGATTAGAAATGGAAAGCGAACACTCACAGAAAAAGGAGGCTGGTATAATTTGATACATAATTTTATTCACTTGTTATAATGCACAACTCACAGAAACACCAAAAAATGCTCCACAGCGAAACAAAACCCTTATTCTGAAAGTTTGTAGTAATCAATCTTGCTTTGGCTTTTTATTTTTTGTAAAATTGTGTTCCTTCGTTCCGTCATGTTTTCTAGTTTTTTGTCAACATCTGTTTTTTGTTTTTTTAGGAATTCCACTTCATCAAGCCTTTTTTGAATGTCTGATTTTTGTCTTTTTAGGCTATTCATTTCCTTTTCGATGCTCCCTTCAGCCATCACCAACGCCCCCATTCTTTTAATCCATGGTCTGTCATTCAGTGTTTCAACCAGATATGAGTTGTCAGTATCTGTGGCCATAGCAATATCCTTCTCTGTGTGAGAACCACCAGCAAAATCCCCTAGAAATTCATTTCCGAAATCCACTGGAAATTCATCCATGACCTTTTTTAGGATTAAAGAGGTAAACATTTTTGATTAGTGTAATTATAATAAGTGGTCGGGGGAGGGGTTTGGTGGTTGGGTGGGGAGGTGCCACGGGTTTAGGAGGGGGTGGGGGTATGGGTAAGGGTGATGTCATGGGGATGGGACGATGCCACTCTAAAACGAATGACAAATTGTTCAAGCAAGCAACCGTGAACGACAATCCTGCTGGTGTACGTTGGATCAAACTAGTGATCTAATCGGCTATCAAATAAAAAATAAAAAAAACCTTAAAAGACAGATTTAACGAACACCGCCGGACGATAGATAACTCTAACAACAAATCTAAACCCACAACAGTTGCCGAACATTTTCTTAATTCTCCTAATCTGCCTAATCACACTGCCAACGACATGCAAATTATTCCTATCGAAACTATATTTTCTAAGAGACTCTATACGTAAGGCCAGAGAAGCGTTTTTAATCGCACAGGCGAGAACACTCTAACCTTATGGCCTTAAAGGGGCTCTGTCATGAGATGCCAATGAACAGGTTTCAAGCAATTTAATGATATGCATAACACTTGAAAAATTGTAATGAGTTTCAGTTCCTTGCGATCGCGATACAACGACAGTTATATTATAATACAAACTGGCTCTTGCTTGAAAGCATTCAGTTAGAAAAACATATTTGTTATTGTTATCGCTGCTGCAATGGAGATTCAGGCTGAAGAGAAACACATTCTGGCGAGTTTCAGTGACCGGTTGTCGAATTTACCGTATTTTACCGTAAACTACATTTCTAGGTATGCGAGTTGTGCTTTCTCGATGAGAACATACAAAATGTACTCCTCTATTCTCTCTCCAACTTTCAGGGAGATCAAATTACTTACAAATGCAAGAGTTCTTGTAGTCAGAAACGTATTAAAGGGGACGAATGCAAGCAGGAATGAACAACCGAAGCGTAATTTCACTGGCCGCCGAAACCCGGGCACTGTAAACACGAAACTCGCATCTCAAAAGCGGTGCTTGAAAACGTTTCAGGCTTCGTAAATGTTCCAGACAAGGATTATACTCTTGTGGGCTTTCCTGACACGTTCTCCAGTGTTCTTTCAGGCTCTTCAAAATCTTTCTGCGGCCAGATTAGTTTTCTTCGCCATCACGGCCAGTTGGCAGTTGAGCCGCCATTGAAGCTCGAAGTTCATGTCGATGCCATCCCAAAATCTCACTACAACTACATCTGAATACGAACATTTCTGGTAAATACATATCAAACAATTGTTGTCGTTCAGTGTAATATTTGGGCCTGACTAGATGCTAGTGAGGCATACGCTCATCCTTTTCAAATTTCGCTATCGAATCTTCAAAAAACGATTCGATTTTTTAAATCGCACTTCCTGTAACCTACGTTGTATCCGCCTCTCTTCTGCCGGCTCGCTACACTTTCTGAACGTGTTCTAGTATTCGACGATCCGTCCAGCTTTCCAAATATGGAATATATTGACCATATATGGAATATCACAGGGAGCTCTCAGGAACGACACTTTTCTCAATAAATTGTTTGATATGTAAAACCTGAACAACTAAATATGGAAGATAAACTACTATATACTAAAATGAGAGATGGCTGCGATGCAGACGGATTGAATCAATGCCGGTTGTGAGCTCCTCGGGATATATTTGCTTTTCAAACTTGAAAGCGTTGGCGAACGATTTCAAGTTTTGTGCGGCTTAGTAACCAGGCCTGTTATTCATGACAGAGCCCCTTTACCATCCGGGAAGAGTCATACTAGATGGGTGTTTGTAAAACGTGGATACGGATGGCGGATGACGAATGGCGGATGACGGATGGCGGATATGTTAAAATTAATATATATTTTTTTAATTAAAAAGAATTGTTGAGCAGTACATCTACGAGAACTCTGGTTTCGTCTGTAAATATTTTGATTCTCTTCTACGCGTTTTGTGTGCTTCACTCGGGATGTATACATAAAAAATGTTAACAGCTAGCGTGCCGAATTATGTTATTACGTGTTGATATTTTTGGGGTATATATCTGGTTGCCGCTAATCAAATATATTTAAATAAAATGATTAATGTTAAAAGCAATTGGTTCGGAAAAGTAAATGACTATACCGTTTGTACACAAGGTGACACAGGTTCTGTCTTGTAGGTATACTCTTGAGGGAGTAACACACAACGAGCGATATATGCCGCATAATACAAGTCAAATTTTCCTTCGATACCAGAGGGAACCGGCAACGGGGGATTAATTATTTCTCATTTGGATTGAAATCACATCTTACGTTATTTAAACAGACAAAAATCGTGAAACTCACGGAATCGTGATATCGATAGTAGGCGGAACAGCCGCGCGCTGGTACTCTAACCCTGATAAGATCTGCTGGTCGTCGGATCGATACCATGTGAGGTCGATTATCGGTTCAACTTTTCACGCGAGCTCACCGACCTCATGCTCAGTTCCAACTAGAACTGTCGACCGTACTCTCTCTAAACATGTCAAAAGCATTTTGATTTATTTCATGCTCTTTGGTACATAAGAACGATAATTAATGAAAACGTCAGGTCCCTTACTGAAAATCGTGAGAACGTGAGAAACGGACATAAATCGTGAGACTCACGACGGAATCGTGATAATTGGCTAATCTGCCGGTATGTACTCTAACCCTGATAAGGTTCTCTCTTATCGATTCGGTCGGTTCATCTTTTCACGCGAGCTGCTCGACCTCAATTCCAACTGTCGATCGTACTCTCTCTAAAGCATTTTGATTTGTTTCATGCTCTTTTGTACAAAAGAACAATAATTAATGCAAGCATGTTTTCATACGTGCACGGTTTTTTATAAGTGCATGGTGTTTTTATACGCGCATGAGTTTTATATAGGTCTTAGTTTTATAGACACCCCACTTTTGTTAACTTATTATTTATTCACGTTGCGTTTTACTTTCAATGCAATAGACCTCTATTGTAACACTGAGTTATATGTCGACGTCCGGACGACGAAGTATGTGTCGTAGAAATAAAAGGCGTTTTTTTTCTAAACTAACACTGGTTCGTGTATCCGAATTCCATGATATGCAAAATTGCTGGTTACGTTAATGAAAACTAAGGCTGGCTCGCCGACGTTTCTAGCAAACTCGTAAGGTTTTCTTAACTGGCATTTGCTGTTTTATCTGCCAAACAGTTTAGTCTGCTTGACTCTCAATCAAGTTTTTTTGGGGCTACCTGTGACGCGCGGTCAAAATGGGGCGAGAAGAAAAAGAAGATACAGGTAGCTCAATCATAAAAACCTTGATTAAAAATAATTACAGAAGAGCCGGTAAGAACATTGTATTTTATTTTAATTGTTTCACTCGGTCTGATAAAGACTTACTGTGTCGGTTTTAATTTATAATTGAACGAAATAGTTTGTCTCCGGTATCTTGATCTTTCTGATCCGCCGTTCGATGAATCCGACGTTATCTATAAGAATAACAGAAGCTGTATATATTCGTGACGACGAAGTGTAATTTGAGTTCAGCAAATTAATTCCATTAAATATATCTAAGCTCATCTCGGTTCACTGAATGCCATTCGAGTTTGGGGAGCGGAATACTGCACTGTGCCGAAAGTAAGAGAAACTACTCGGAGGAGAAAATGGAGAACATGGACAAGAGAAGCTATGTCGAGGTTGTTTCTGGAAGTGGTAAATTAACCTTTGCATTTTCTGGGCTTTCTGATTATTTTTAACAGTATATTTTTTAACAATATATACACTTTTGTAGTCATGCCACATGAGTAGTATTAGTAGCCCACTGGGCGGCCAATCCTCGGCCTCCTGATTGGTCGAGAGCGTGGGCGTGGCCTAAAACGACGCCATTACGCACGTGGCGCCGCCAAAGGCCCCAAGGGGCGGAAATGACGTCACAAGGTCCATGACGTGACAGGAAATGACGTCACAAGGTTCATGACGTGACAAGTACCTCTCACCCACTGGGGACTAAAGCCAGGCTTGGGATTGGCCGGAAGTTTAGGCTTAAAATGACGTCACAGCGCACGTGGCGCCGCCAAACCTGTCCCCCCAGCTGGGGACCAAAGCCAGGCTTGGGATTGGTCGGAAGTTTAGGGGGTCCCCGCCAGGTTCGAAGGGGGGTTGGAAAGGAGACCCAAGCCAGACCTGGGATTGGTCGGCCGTGTCGGGCGTTCTGGAGGGGCTCGGCGGGGCGTCGGGAGAGACCAAACCCAGGGCGGGGATTGGTCGGCGGGATTGCCCGGCGGGGGTCCCCAGGGGGTCCCCAAGGGAGTCCCCCGGCGGGGAAGGTTGGGTGTTACGCCAAAACCGTCCAAGGATTAGCCGGGACGCCAGAGTGCTTTCCAATGTCAATGGAAGAACAAGCACTGAGATGGGCATCGGATATCCACTTTGACGATTGCCTGAAAAGTGACGAGTACTTCATGGATATGGATAAGTTGGCCGCAAAGCTGGAGAAGGAAAGAAGACCAACCACAGAAAAGTACTATGATATGCTATGTAAAATGGATTTCAAGGCTATGCAGGAAGGTTTGAACCACAAGCAATACCTGCAAAAGTACGAGAAACAAGCCTACGCTGGAATATATCCAAATAGGGTCCCCCGCCCACCCCCTAGTGACAGCCCGGGACCAGTCCCACGCGGAACCAAGAAGACCTAGATTTTTGGGACAAGCCGGATACCCGGGATTTTACCCTGGGGGTCTTATGGGAAGCAACCCCTATGTCATACCTTGTGGTCTTATGGGATTCAACCACTATGTCCTAAGCTACCTTGTGGTCTTATGTGAAGCAACCACTATGTCCTAAGCTACTTTGTGGCCTTATGTGATTCAACCACTATGTAATAAGGAGGCAATAAAAGAGACTTGTGTTTGGTTATAACAACTTTGTTTTCATCAAATTAAAATTAAAATTACAATGGGGGTGGGCCATTTCAGCCTCACCAAAGAACTGATATTAATACAAGTGATAAGAAATTTTACAATAAAAACATTTAAAAATAAATTAATAAAAACTATTTACATATTTACAGGCCACCGAGGGCCCGTCCAAGAGAGAGAAAATTACCGAAACTTTGTGAGCATTCGCTCTAGTATTTTACGAAAAATGATTTAAAAAAGATGAATCAATCGTATGTTCGAAAAAAGTGAGCCAGTCGCTCTATTATTTTTATGAAAAATTGTTGTTAAAAATGTGAGCCAATCGCTCTACTATATGAAAATTTAGAAAGGTGAGCCAGTCGCTCTATTATTTTACGGAAAATGATTTTTAAAAAGTGAGCAAAACGCTCTAATAGAAAATTTGAAAAAGAGGGTATAGCTTCCCGTGGCGTAAATTTTAATAGACTATTTCGTAATGTTGTCCGTACAGGCGTCCGAGCGGTAAACTAATGATGCCAAAGGTGGTGCCGTGACGAAATAAAATTATGCTACCTGATTTGACATAAAATGTATGGTCAATTTTAACTTGACAATAGTAGCATCGTGGGGTTTGGTCTCTATCCAGAAGGCGTGATACCCTATATATAAAACAAGAGGCGCACATGGTCCTCTCACAACAGGGTAGAGGAGGTAATTGGATGTCCGGTAATTCATTGCATTTTGTACACTAAAAAAGAAAAAATGATTTAGGTCTAATAAAACTTACGCCACGGGATGAGCCCCCATCTTAGGAAAAACTATTTATAAAAAAGACCAATGGCGAAAACTTTCCTTTCAATTTGGATAAACAATTTGATAATGCCTTTTATAGTCCTCAGTAAGCGGTAATTGTATGCTCCCAAATGTGGAACCATGGCGAAAAACTATAATGGTTCCCGCCTTCACGTAAAAGTGATGACGAATGCGAGAGTCGCAATAGTAACACCGTGGGGTTCCCTCTTTCCTGATTATTCTGGAAAGTCTCCGTACAAAACAGGTAGAGCATATCGTTTCTCCGCAAGTTGCGGATTTTTTGGACCATATAAGACCTAAGCGGAGTCCAGAGCTTTCTTGGCTCCGTAAGCCACGCCTCCACTGATAGCTCCGGCGGCGGCCGCTTTGGCGAAAATGAAGCCCCCTCGCTGGCCCACGGCCTTTTTAAGCTTGGCTTTCTGCACCGCTGTCGAGGAGCAGAGCAAAATCCTTTTCCTCACGGCCGGCGGCAGGGCTTTGTTGGCTATTTTTCGAAGTTTCACCTTGATGGGAGCAAAGACTTTCTTGGCGCGGGCCCCGATCGGAAAAGTTCCACGCAAGGCGTTGTGCACCACTTCGCTGACAGCGTTGATTTGAGTGTGACTCGCGGCCCGGATGAGTTTCTTTTTCTGATCGAGATCCGCTTTGGCAAATTGTCGGAAAAGGGGGGATGGAAGGTTGTTTTGTTGGGTCTCTTCCACACCGCCCCACGAAGGTCTCGACCCCCTGATTTACTCACTCTTTGTACCGAGGGGATCTTCTTTTTCTTAGTACCCCCTCGTTGCTCTCTTAGTGGCTTTCCTACGAGGTGCTTTTGTAGTTTGGTGTAGAGCTTGGGGTAGGACAAACCAGGCATCACCCCCTTGGGTGTTTTGGCTAGGAGCTTCAACAGGTCCAACGCAGTGCCCACCCCCATTTGATCCTCCTCCAGCACGTAGGCGCGATGCTGTTGTCCCTCCTCGGAGAAAATGTTGGTGCGCAACCGGATTTGGGGCGGGGTCCGGGGGTGCAGGTCGAAGAGGAGGTAGCCAAAGGGGCGTTGGGTCGCGTCCTGGTAGGCTCGCATCACCGCCGGCACTTGTCCCGGAAAGGCCTGCTCGTACAATTTCCGGACTTGCAACGAATCCCGAGCGTTTTTAAAAGCCACCAGGTCGTGTGCGTTGATGGAAATGGTGCGCGCGAACTTGCCTGGCGCGAAAATGTTCTGGGTCAGGTACAGCACGGAAATGTTGTGGTGGTGCGAGCCTTTGGTGAACAGGTCCACCACCCGCTCGTCCTTGGAGCCTTCTTTCATCAAATTGTCCAGGATCAAGAGGCCCGGCTTGCCGCGAAAGGGGGCGTACGGGTCGTCGGGAAGACCCTCCACAAATTTCACCCCCTATTGTTTTTGCAGGGCTGTGAAACGGGGTTGCCAGGCGCTGCCATAGCAGTACACGGTCGTGAGGGGTGGGTGGGTAAAATGGGATTTCACGTGGTGCAAGAGTCTTTCGGTGAACACCGTTTTCCCCGATTGACTCTGACCGGTGATCAAGATATTGCAGGGCGCTTGGAAACGGACATCCATCGTGCCTCACCCCTTCCCAAGAATAACAAGACATGGAGGTGGGTTTCCTTGTTTTATTTTATTTTTTAGTGTCTCTCAAACCACAGGCCGCCCAAGTTCTGACTGTGTAACAAGGTTTGTATGGGAGTTCTTCCGATAACTAATACAAGGTAAATAAAGGAAGAAGACTTACTTGAAGTTGTTTTGTCGTCCTATGTGTATTTCAGGTCGCTAGAACGGTGTTTCATGGAATTCTTGAGTCATACGTTTCACCCCCTCTACCGGAGGGGAAGGCTGAACACTCGATACAACACAGGCCTTCGCTCGAGGACGAATTTTACACAAAATATCAATCCCATCGGCGTTTACTCGGCCGCGGTACAATCCAAGGACATCAATTATCCCTCAGAAGTCCCCAGGCTTGATAACTCCTTTCCAAACCCGTTAGATTTGAACGATTTTGAAGCAATTCATGCAACTTCAAACGGCCGACTAACCGTGTGGTTCATAGCATGGTGATTCTTGACAACGCGTTTTGGTAACCAGGCGTTTGGGTAACCAGGCCGTTACAAATTATTTCTTTCCCTGAGGGAGACATATCAAGTTCATTTGATACTTTCTAATCCCTCCCTCCCCTCCCACGAGACCACTGGACAGCGCCGGTGACTAGAAAGTGTCAAATGAACTTGATATGTCTCCCTCAGGGAAAGAAATAATTTGTAACGGCCTGGTTACCCAAACGCCTGGTTACCAAAACGCGTTGTCAAGAATCACCATGCTATGAACCACACGGTTAGTCGGCCGTTTGAAGTTGCATGAATTGCTTCAAAATCGTTCAAATCTAACGGGTTTGGAAAGGAGTTATCAAGCCTGGGGACTTCTGAGGGATAATTGATGTCCTTGGATTGTACCGCGGCCGAGTAAACGCCGATGGGATTGATATTTTGTGTAAAATTCGTCCTCGAGCGAAGGCCTGTGTTGTATCGAGTGTTCAGCCTTCCCCTCCGGTAGAGGGGGTGAAACGTATGACTCAAGAATTCCATGAAACACCGTTCTAGCGACCTGAAATACACATAGGACGACAAAACAACTTCAAGTAAGTCTTCTTCCTTTATTTACCTTGTATTACAGGAGATTTATGTTATTATTCTGAGTTATCGGAAGAACTCCCATACAAACCTTGTTACACAGTCAGAACTTGGGCGGCCTGTGCTCAAACTGATAACACATTGATCGTGAAGGGAACTGCCTTGCTGCTGCCACTGTGCCACACTCCGGCGCTGGTACTGGCGCTGCCAGGCTTGGAGGGGCCGGTCCCTGGTGGTCTTGGTCTTCCACTGCTGGAGGTTCTGCAGGACCTCCGCCAGGGTCCGGCCGTGGGCTCAGCGCAGGAGGTAGTACAGGCAATAACTGCCGCACACGTTGGACTTGTTCCCTTGCAACATCACACTGTTTTCCCTATGCTGGGCGTTCCCCTGTCGCACGTACTCTTGCAACCCGTAATAAGAGGCGGGAAAGCCATAACTGTCGAAGAATTCATTCAGGCCTTGGCGCGGAAAATAAAAGGACAACCAATGGGTGCCTGGTCCGTCGGCGTTGTCGGTATTGAGAATGAACGAGGCGGGGCGGGTCACGCGGCGGGGCCATAGGTCCATGGGAAACACGCCCAGAAACGAGGCGCGGAGCCACCAATCGTGGCGGGCCAAGACCGTCAATTGCGACGTGTAGGTGGTCATCTTTTACAACTTTTTCACTTCTCGGCTGCTGCTGATTTCGTACGCGGCGTCAAACTCGCAGTTCACGTACACCGATAGGGTCTGGGCGACCCCTGCTGCTAACTGAAGGCGGATGCCCATCGTCCCGTACTGTTGTATGTTCATGTGCGCAGCGTTGCCACTACCGTCCGGGGTGAAGTCAAAACACAAGATGGCGTAGCCCTTGTCCCAATCGGTCCGGGTAATGTCAATCCCATGGTTGGCGTTCATGGCGCCTTGGGCCAGGAACAGGGTATTGTAACCGTCCAGAGTTTTTCCCGTCGCAAATTCGACGCGGGAGAAGGGGGTGGGTGTGCCGTCCGCCGTCACCGTCGCGCGGGTCATCCCAAACCTTTTGAAATTGAAAGGGTTCTTTTTCAGCGCTCCCAAACTGCTCCCACTCTCCACCAAGGCAATGCGCATGCGTCGGGGGATGCGCCCGCCTAGGAAATCCGTTTTCTCAAAGGTGGTGTCGCCCTGGGAAATGGTGAACATCCGTTCTTCCTCGCTGTTGTAAGGGTAGAGGACGGGCTGGGACACTTCGACACTCTTCGTTAAGTCCTTGTTGCAGACACTGACACGGCGGAAGATAGTGACCCGCTTCAGCACGATTTTAGCTCCGGTCACTTCCGCCTCCGCACTGTCCCCCATGAGGGCGAAGGCGTTGCTGGCGGGGGTGAGTCGGAATTCCAGGGGCACTCCATTGAGGAGCAGTTTGTTGGAGAAGGCTGCGTCAATGTAAAACATCCCGGTCAGCTCCACCACTTTGCTTTCCGCCGTGTAGGCTGCCCGCGTCTTCAACCCTGTGTTGTCCCCGGTGATGTCGAAAACATCCATGGCCCCGGACATGTCTTTGTAGTACAGCCCCGAGGCCAGGTAGGATTTCTTGGCGGCTGGAGTAAAGTTGAGGAGGGTGCTGAGGTAGGCTTTGTAGGGGTAGGTTTTGGTGCTCATGGTCATCCATTTTCCGTTCAAGGCCATGTCTACTTGGGACCAGAGGGAATGAAACCAATTGTTGACGGGCCCCAAGTTCAAATCGCCCGTCAAATTCCCGCCGTTGGCTTTCACGATGTTGGCCGTCACCTTGAAGTAACTTCTAGGCAGCACGGTGTAATAGGGACTGGCCGAGAGGTAAAATTCCACGGGCGACCCGGGCAAGAGGGCCGATTTGGGAGCGTGCTCCGACCAATAGCCTCGTTCTTCGACCGCTTGGGCCAATTCCTTGCCGAAAAAATCCAAATGAGTGTTGTAGCCGCCCATCATGTTCGGCAGGGGCGGTTTGCCCATGCCTGCGACCGTAGCCATGGTGTTCAATAATCGTCGTGCACGCTTGACGGGCGTTGAAGGAATGAGAGGGAGAGCCTCTTTTTGCTTTCTTTTATTCTTGTTGGCCGCGGGCCGTGCCACGGGCCGTGCGGTAGGCCGCGCCGCCGGCTTCTTCGTCTTTTTCCTTTTCGGAGCTACCCCCGCTAACTTTTCCAGACCTTGGATCAACTTTTTACTGGTTTTCTTGCCGAGCACGCGGGCCGTCCCTTTGCACGTGTCTTTCACGATTTGTTTCACCACCCTCTTACCAAATTTCTTTTTCAGGCGCGCGAGTATATTTTGTCCTTCTTTTTTAGCCACCGCCCCCGCGACGGTCCCGGCCAGCGCTTTGCCCGCCATGACGGCCAAGGGGGCTAGCGCTAAGGGCAAGAGTCCACCCTTTTGATTTGTGACCGGTTCGTAACGACCGAGTTCATTCCAACGGACAGGGATGAGTCCCCCACCGCCTTGCTGGCCGCGGCCTCCATGGAAGACAGGAATGGAGGAGGGCATGCGTTGAGTGGTGGGGGGTGCAGGTTTTGCACGGAACACAGGTATCGAAGACCCTCCGCCAGCCACTGCCATAGAGCCCGCAGACGATCCATTCATCCTTTCCTTTTCAGAGCACGCTTCACAAATTCCAACGTCGCCACCACGGTAGCTGTTCAGGCGAATGAGAGGCGTTGGCCGGACTCGTCGGTTATAAGGATTTCCAGCGTGTCAAACACCGTTTTGGCGAGCGGGAAGTAGCGCATGACCGGAAAGTCTCGTTCCACCACCTTGTTGTAAGAGACCTGGGCCGACACGACACGCAGCAAGGGGGCTTTCACATCACCCACGATATGCGGCTCGATCAGATCGCAGTACACGTACAAACTGCGTACGGGTTGGTGTTTAAAATCGCGGTTGAGCAGGTAGGGGGTGGGCGTCCAGAATTTTAGACCGGAATAATAGGTGGACCAGCACTCGGGCTGGTACCCCACCAGGGGGAAACCGAGGTAGAGCGCGTCTTTGTGTGCCGCAAAGTTTTCGGGTATGTGCCCGTCGCCAAATCCAAACAGCATGGCCAGCCAAGGGCTCATGACAAGTTGGGTCTCCTCCTTGTTGATTTGAAGGGACAGCATTAAGGACCCTTTGGGCGGGGAACGGTTCCAATACCATAACACATCAGGGGCGTTGACCTCTTGGAGGGCTTTGGCGTTCGCGTAGTTCCCGGTCGGTACCACAACGGTTTTTGTGATCTTTTGAAAGTTGGGAAACAAGGTAGCGCCTTTGCCCGTACTCGCTTTAGTGAGGTAGTACACAGTCCGTTCTTTCTCCAAAACCGACGCGGGGATCAGTATGGGTTTGTCCGGGATAAAGGCCCCCGTATGGATCTTCACGAAACTGGACATCAACGGGGTGTTGGTTCCCGGTTTTTTCAGTAGGCCCGCAGGATGCGCAGTGGGCTTTTTGGGATCGTCCTCCAAGCCGATCATGTAGGCCAGTTTAGGGGGTAAGGCTAACGCGTAGCCTCTCGTCGCGGTTTGATTCAATTCCAGGACGGTTTTACCCATGGCTTTATTAGAAGATTCCACCCGGACGGTAAATGTTTTCATGATCCCATATTAGCCCCCTTGCAATATCGCCCAGCGCATGGCTGTGACCAGTTCTGTGACCGTTTCGAAAGACTCTGGAGTAAAGGTGATGTTCGGGAGGGGGGCGTAGGAGGTTTCTTCTTCTTGTTTAAGTTTTACGTCGATCATGGAGAATTGGCGGTCTTGATCTTTGGGGAACAATTCATCCCAGGCGCCTGGAAATTGCAGGTGGCAGAGGGCCATCTCCCACCGTCGGTCCAAGACCAACATCTCCGGGAGTCGGATACGAAAATGGGAGCCCGTGTTATTGGGAAAGGTAGCCCGGCTGGCCACGCTAGGCAGCGTCATCCAGATGCGGTCGGGGTTCATGCTTTCCGGAAATGGAGGGTCACTTCCAACTTGGAGGTTTGCGGAAATATAACAAGTTTCCCTTGCTCGTCGGTTATAAGGATTTCGAAATCCTCAAACACCGTCTTGGCCAACCGTCTGTAGTACAGGGGGGCAAAGTTGCGTTCGTGGACCTCACCGTCCCCGGGCCCTGAAAAAAGGACTCTCAACAAGGGGGCTTTCGTATCCCCCACAATACTGGGTTCCATCAAATCACAGTACATGTACAAGGTCGTCTTCTTCTGGGGACTGGGGAAGACCAGAGTCGTGACCGCCATTTCCCAGTCTGGAGACAACGTGTACATTTTATGGAGGTGGATACGGAACCGGGACGGGGCATTAACGTAGGTGGAGACGTAAGACTTCACCCCGTGGGTTAAGGTAATGTAAAATTCCTCCTCCTCCATCCTCTCTTTCTCCACAATGACTCCGACCGCCGGAACAACAAACTCTTTTATTTCTTTTTTCACCCATACGTTTCTCCTCCACACGTCTGGCTGAATCACCCGTACGCGTTACATAGATCTGGTGGTCGTCGGCATACATAGAGATGTTAGAATCCTCAACTGTCTGAGTAAGATCGTTCTGAAATATATTCCATAGAAGAGGTCCAAAAGTGGACCCCTGAGTACAGCCTCTAGTTACGGTTCTCCACTGGCTGTTGACTGAACCCATCTTGACCCTGTTTTCTCTTTGAGCAAAGTATGAACGGAACAAGTCCAAAGCATTTTCTGAGAAATTATAGGATTCTAATTTCTTTAAGAGAAGTGGCGGGCATAAAGAGTCAAACACCTTACTCATATCTGATGACAGAACACCCACCAGTTTCTTTCTATCAAGTTCCATTTTCCAGTTTTCAACAAGTCGTAGTAGAGTGGTTTCACAACTATGCTGCTTTTGACATGCCGTTATGAAGTTACTAAGTCGTGGATCTACATATTCCGTAAATTGTCCACCTAAGAGTTTCTCATATATCTTGTCTACAACTGGTAATAGTGTGACTGGCCTATAGTTCTTGTCCTCTTGTCTATCTTCTTTTTTGAAGATGGGTATCCACTCACCTCGCTTCCATTTTGTTATCCATAACCCTTTCTCTATACTTCTATTGTATATTATAGTCAGTGATGGCGCTAATTATTTTGTACTCTAGGGTGTAGTTGGTCGTAACCAACTGCTTTCCTAGGATCCAGTTTTTCCATTGCATCTTGTATTTCTCTGCAGTTTACAGTTCTAAACTTGAATGGTTCATTTGATGTGTCCTTATTCATCATACACGAAATTGCTTGTAAGCTGTGATGGTCTTTAAAGTCTTCTTCCACAAGTTTCTCCACATAACTGCCGCCAATCCCACTGGCCATTGTTGAGAAATAGTCCACTAAGTGATCTGCTACCTTCACCTGATCTTTCTCCAGTTTGTTATTAATATTTAAACATATGTCATTTTTCCCTGCACCCTTGTCTTTTCTGTCAATAAAAGGTCTAAAAGTGTTATAGAACTTCCTCGGATCAGACCTTATATTATCTGATACTTGTTTCCAATAAGCCTTTATTGTATTTCGCCATTGCCTTGTGGCCTCATTTCGCCATTTCGCCATTTCGCCATTTCGTTGACGCCCGTTGACGGGCGGCGGGCGTTCAGGGCTTGTGGGCATCGGGTGTTGTGCGTGTTGTTAGTTTCTAGACTAGATACTTTGTAGTCTAGAACGACTACACTAGAAAAGAATACAATTTCTAGACTAGACTAGAAAATGATAGCTGAAGTATAGTTTTTAGACTAGACCAGACTACCTAGGTCGTTAATTTTCCTCTCATCGGTAAAGACACAACTGTCTGTAGCATTTGTCAACAAGAAAAAAATCAATGAAACATAAATCAGTGTAATCTTGTAACACGGTACATTATATCAACCCAAGAACTGAATAATAAGAAAGTTATCAACTCCGCGAGGATAAGGAAAACGAACTGTTTTTAAAATTGGTGTTTTTGAGATTGAATAAACTTTGTTTAATTATATGGTGGTTTGGTTATATTCGTATGGTAATTTAGTTCAGTTTTAGAGAAGAATTTGCATCACAAGAGTTTTCCTCCAAACAATAGGCTCTTCAGTTATCGTTAATCCCTAAGGACAATAGCAAAATTTCTCTTAGAGTCACAGTGGATTTTGTTTACAATTATCTTATGAGTTATTAACTGTAAAGGAAAATAATAAAGACAGTTTAGAGCCTATCACGAGTAGTTTGTTCTTACTATTTACGCTACAAAGGGATTTAGATATTGCGAAATATT
This sequence comes from Actinernus sp. WN-2022, assembly GCA_030867875.1. NCBI lineage: Eukaryota > Metazoa > Cnidaria > Anthozoa > Actiniaria > Actinernidae > Actinernus > Actinernus sp. WN-2022. The sequence continues at coordinate 83,940,564 of JAOWCC010001634.1, read as the reverse complement.
TATTCCTTTTTTCATTCAACTTCGAATGTATTCAGGGCCGATTGCTCCTGGTTTTATAGCTGCTCCAAACAATAGGCTTTGCCCAAACATGCCCGAATAGATCGATGACCTCATCCAAAGGAACAATAGATATTCATGAGCGCGCCGCGTTTTATTCATGAGCTCACCACTTTATTCATGAACGCACCGCACTTTATTCATGAGTCTAAGACAATAGAACCGTGACGTAATGAGCGCGCCGCAAAAATTAGCATAGCGCCGCAAAAAAAGGGCTAATTCGGTCCCTCTCATACTACTATGGCAGTATCTTCGTTTAAAATTGTTTGATTGGATCAAAGACAATACATTTTCTTTGACTATGATATAGGATTTCAAACTACGCTACGCTTTAAATACAGCTTGTAATCCGGGGTGAATGAGTGACAAGTAGAAATGCACCTACAGTCGTATTTAGGTTCTTTAGCCGATTCTCAATTCAAGTCTTTAGTTTTTATTCTGTAAATAAACGAGGTTTTCTTTTCATAATTAACAAAAACCCTAATGGTTTCATTTTCTTGGAATCCCTTTATTATATGCTCGTCATGCTAGTTGGCCAAGTTAGAACCGTTTAGATTCAGCGACGGGAAGCCATTACTACCTTGTTACGGACTCAATTTGTTTCAATCTTGTGCATAATATTCGTTCGTTCATAATGTTCGTTCCGCGGTTGAAAACCAACATTTGTGTATAATCCATGAAATCAAATGTGGTATTACCGAAATAGATGAAATACCTGTAGTGATATAATGATATCTCAAGAATTGCGTGACAGGAACTGCGTGCATGTAACGTCTGCACGTGTATTTCCCGCCCTATCCACGAGATGGATTTGGACTTGATCAAGTGCTCATTTTGTGTATATTCAACGAAGGAATGTAGCATATCTTCTCGTTACAAGGGAAAAACAACTATAGTACCATTGAAGGCATGAAAGGCATTGAAGGCTTTCTTCACTTTTTTTCGCTCTTCTAAATCAATGATATTTTTTGCTATACTAAGAATTGTATGAAATGCCTTGGGACTTGGCGGGTTGTTGTTGATGGCGCGTGTCAGGTAAAATTATCATAAATTTATAAATATGTTTACCTGTACTGTACTGTCTAGACAGAGTATTTTATACATTTTTGATTTTAGGTCGGGATGGTAATGCACTAGTCAAAGTAAACCCCACATCCACTTCCCTTTTGGAGGTGTAGTGAGGTTGACACATGCCAAATGGAACCATTCAATAGCACAATCCTCATTATCACATAATCATTCCTCTGGCATTCCACAAGTGCAATAAAGCACAGTCTCATCGTAACTGTAGTTGTCTGGCTTCCCTGTCGTCTGTCTGCCTATAAACATGAACCAGACCTCCTCGGCCATGATCAAATCCCAACGTTTTGCCCCACATAGCAGGCCCCACCTCAGCTAGCGAGGGGTCGATCGCGAGTACCTGTTATTTCCCCACCCCCTCAATAAATGTGATCCTTAGCCCCACATTTCCCCCACCCTGTCCCGACCGGATATCCTACAGCTGAGAAACTAATAGACTGCGAACAGTCCCTTTATTTTTCATGGTCTCTGGTCACGAAAAACTCGAAAAACGATGTTTTGGCCGAGCGCGGATTGGGCGCGGACGAAGTTCCGGAGGATAGGAGGGCGGGGGTAGGGGAACAAAAGAAAAATAGAGGGACTGCAGCCTTTTCCCATTGACGTGCGTTCAGCAATTTCAGTCGCTCCAGCAACTGAAAATCGTGATTGGTCGAACGCGCGCCAGTATGGAAAGGCTGCAGTCCCTTTATTTTTCTTTTGTCCCCCACCCTTCTACCCTCCGGGGAATTAGTTCGCGCCCAATCCGCGCTCGGCCAAAACATCGTTTTTCGAGTTTTTCGTGACCAGAGACCAAGAAAAATAAAAGGACTGTTCGCAGTCTAAGAAACGAACGACCTCGTACACAAAGAAAAACGTATTTCTTTACAGTTTAAAGGTAATAGACCAGTTCGCGGTTAATTCCGACATTTTGAAAGGGGTGTAAACATGGCGCGAAATACAGTGTTTGAATGGGAATCCGATGCCAAATAAAATCCGTAAAATCGAATTTCTGAAATATTCTTCAGATACAAACTTAAGATACTACAGTAGGTAAAATATTAACTGATCGAAATTTGAGGGATGTAGCTGTGCTGGGAAGCGTGCAATCGTGTTTTTAGTTTTCCATACATTTGTCTGTACAAACGAGTCAAAGTCCGCGGGACAATTTGCGCAAAAAATCAATCTTCCAGGAAGGAAAATATGTTTCTGAAGCATTTCAAAGACATTTTTGTGCAGCAAAACATTTTTATGCTTCCTGCTCGTTCAATTAGCCACCCAGGAAACTTTAACAGAAACAGAGAAGCGCAGTGTTCGCGCCTCCGCCGTTTCGATCCCTCGTGCCTCGGATGATCACGTAAAATGGCGGTCCCGTCTCACGCAATCTCGTTCTCATAGCCCGCAATGATTTGGCCAGTATCTTGGCGCTGGTCAAAAGATCGCGGGATCTGGGAACGAGATTGCGTCTCATGACGCTCCTATTCATCAGCAGATGTGTATCACAGGACGCTAAGGAACCACTTTGGACGTTAAACAAATATCTGGCAGTGACCACCCTCAGTGCTTGTTGGTCAGCCGCATTAATGGAGAGATAACTAACATAACTACCCATGCTTCTAAACTGCGTGGCAGCAGTCTGAACAAGCGCCCCGCACATACATGTATATGTAAATCCAGCGTAATTCAGCTTCGTGCTGGCGAGTCTGGATAAAGTCTGTCACGATCCAAACAATATGTTTCATCGTTCACCCTGACGTTTGTAGCAATAGCAACATACGTCAGACATTTCTCAACTTCGCTTTCCGGGATGGCACTGCGCTCCAGTTCGGCACCGACACAGCTGATTAGGCCATCCCAATAAAATGCAAATATGTAGAGAGCTAGGAAAAGAGGTGTAGTTGAAAGTATGTTCTTCAATCCCTTTTTTTTTAACTTTTCCCAAATATTGGGACAATCTCCAGCTTTGTATTTTTGTTAACTTTTCCAAAATAAATTGGGATGGCCTTATGTGGGTCATGTGAATATACAGGATATATGCATCGGATGTTAGAAACCATTTATAATTCATTGTTGTGACCTTGTGTATGAATGTATGCAAACCTTTGACCTCATAACAGTTACATATATCAGGTGCATCATGGGTAATTTTAACCTATAATCAGCTTGAAAAAATAAAAATTAAAGTTTTGCAAACAAAATTATGTAGATGTATTAAGTAGTGCATTATGATTATTTTCAGTTATGTTTCATGAGATTCATAAATATTTCAATATAAATTACCCACACTGGTATATATGTAGGGCCCACATGGAATGTGCACATCTGTGTTCGGGCTACCTGTGGTGCACAACAGCAGACTGGGTTCTAGTCCTAAACAAAATGGCGGCTGCTTACAAAGCCATTCCTCTATTTCGGGTAAATGTTCTTTCACAGGCTTCCCAGACTCGACGTATATTTCCCGCTTATTAGTCTGTTGGGTTACCTGTGGTTTATCGATTACTTTCATAACGATCTCAGAAGAGTTTATATAATTGCTCCGTGTGAATTCCCTTTTCCGATTCCTACGAAATAAATCTTCAATAATAAATGATTGATACTTAATGAAGTTGTGTGAGTGGTGTTTTGGCGATTTTGGGCCTTCTAAAGCAATTTATTAGGATTCAAAATTTTGACCGTTGGCCGAGGCTCTAAAAAAAATTACAAGTTAGGCAAATCGACCTCGCCAAAGCACAGACTTACCTCAAAGATCACCCAAAAATCCGCACTTTTTTTCCTCGCTCGCTATTCAGTTTTCGGCACAGCAGGCAATAGTTATCAAGCAACGTCTGATCCAAGATTTAGGAAAATCCATCAAATTTATCTCCGCCAAACGGCCTCCTCAAGACCCCAAAAGTGCACCTTCCGCTCGAGGAACGGAAACAAATATATCGCCGATCAGAGGACCAAGATAGTGAGCTGGGGTCTTCGCCGAGTGTTATGACAGTTCCACGTGAGAAATTTTCGCTAGTTCCAAATTTAAAATTAGTCGGTAGCCGCCAGTTTCGATAAAAGGCCTAGTAATGGTCCTCTGATTAGCGATATATTTGTTTCTGTTCCTCGAGCGGAAGTGTAATTTCACGCTTGAGGGTTCCCCATGAAAAAAGGCGATTTGCATCGTTTTGGGTAGGGGCGGGTAACTTTTCGACCGCTTTGGTCGGTCTGGTTCTTCAACGCATCCTCGCTCTAGAATTACCAATAATCAGTAAATGGCAAACACGCTTGAAATACCAATTATTGGTAATTCTACGACAAATCCTAACCCGAACCACACACCGAACACTAACCATCGGACGAGTTCACGGGTAAACGACGGGTTCTCACTCACCTAGAGCTACGGTTCACAGGTAAACAAGAAGAGAAGGTAAACGAGAGAAAAAAGTTTTTTTTGAGCGCTCCTTCTCGGGCACGAACTCGTAACCGTTTGCGTATAATACAGACGTCATGACCACTACACTAAGCGCGCCTACCGCCGTTCGGAGTTTGACAATTGTTTATCTTTATCCTTGACTGGTTTTAAGAATGCCATTGTTTAATTTGCGTTCTAGAATTAGCGATTATTGATAATTGAAGTGCAAAAGCCAATTACTGATTATTGGTAATTCTAGAGCGAGGATATTTTGGAACGGCTTCTTACAGATCATTGGAAGGTCGCACTTTTTGGGTCTTGAGGAGGCCGTTTGGCGGTGATAAATTTGATGGATTTTCCTAAATCTCGGATCAGATGTTTCTTGATAACTATTCCCTCCTGTGCCGAAAGCTGAATAGCGAGCGAGGAAAACAAGTGCCGATTTGTGGGTGATCTTTGAGGTAAGTCTGTGCTTTGGCGAGGTCGAGTTGCCGGCTAGACTGCAGAATACCCTACCACGTAATCTACCTTACACGTTGACAGTCAACGCGTCAACGCGTTGACGCGTTGTCACGGTCAAACATATATGTACATGAATCGAGTTGGTGCGAGGGTCAACGCGTCAACGTGTGCATCAATCGTAAGTAAAAATAATTATAAAATAACCCACAGAAAATACGCGCTCTGATTGGTTGAAAGCCATGTTTCTATAACTCTATAGAAACATGGCAAATTATGCCGGCATCGTGGCCTTGAACTCAATTTGAAACTCGGCGAAATAAATCACTTTTCTAAAAACATTGAGCACTAAATTCAATTCGACGAAGAACCAGCTACAGTATTATAAGAAACGACAATGTGTTGTTAGTTTAGGAACAAGCCGATGATTTATTGAAATCAAAACAATCACAAAGTACGAATTACAACAGTCATTTCTGTGGTGTGGACAAAGTTGAGTTGCTCGCAATTTGTGCGATATTAAACAATCATTTTCGTCAAAACAGCGGTCTATTTTGGCTGACTAAGCTCAATTAAAAACTATTGTTTGGTAGATTTAAGCCGGAGAACTTAAAAAAATGATGTCTTAAATATTTCTAGATGCACAAAATAGAGGTTGAAATAGAAATGGAAATCAAAAATACAGCAAAATGTGGAGCACAAACCTGAGAAAGTTTATCAACATCCAAGTGCTACACTCTTGTATACAGATGCTAAAACTCCATCCAACGCGTCCCTTTCGACTACTCTTGGTTAATTGAGCAATGTACGGTTCAGTATGACTCTCTACAGGTGCCGTAAAGGATGAGAATGGCAATGAAATCTGATCAAGCTTGAAGTGTCTGATGAAAACAACCTGCCGCCCGTATACGACCGCATGAGGCATGACACACGGCGAATCGACGAAGAACTATTCTAGTCCTTGGAAGACAGAATCTACAAAACAACTGATGACCCGAGTGATGACTTCCATGCTTTGTAGCAGTCTAGATTTTAAAGAGAAATCCAAAATATCCTCCTTTAGTGCAACACGTCTTGATCTCTTGCAAACGTTGTTTGGTACGAAAACCGGCGCCCGCTTGATCCACGCCGTGAAGTCCATGAGGCAAAATGAACTGTTGAACATTACGTGCTTCCGTGTATTGTCAATCAACTTTTAGCATTAGTCCATAGAGCTTCTTTTTCTTCATCATTCTGTGTAATTTTGGGCTCCAATTAAAAGGTTTTTCGTAGCTAGGGAACTGTTTTCAAACTCACTGAATCGGATTGACAAAACTGACTGATTTAGTCATGTGATAAGTTCATGACGTACGACTGCACAGTTAGGAGAATTTATGTTTTGATGAGCATAATAAACGCGCGATTTTCCTTTGTTGTACTTATTTTCTGTGGGTTATTTTATAAAGGAAATAGAAAACATTTCCCATTGTTTCTATAGAGTTATAGAAACACGAGTGGAAGTTTGGAAGAACTCGAAATAGGTGTGGAAACACTCGCCCTTTGGGCTCGTGTTCCCACTGCCATTTCTCGTTCTCCCAAACTCCCACTCGTGTTTCTATAACTCTATAGAAACACGGGAAATGTTTTCTATTTCTTAAATAGACGTTGGTATCTGGGCTGTGCATAGCAAAATAAATATGACGGAATTCCGATTTATTTTCACGTTCTTATTACATGTTCAATAAATGACGAATAATATACTCTGTCTCGCTGAATATCTTTGTATAAATACAAACAACCGCAGTCTACTCGTTGACGCGATGACGCGTTAACATGAATAAAGTCTACTTGCTGTGGTGGGGTATTCTGCAGTCGTTTCGAGTTGCCTACCATGTAAATTTGTTTAGAGCCGCGGCTAACGGTCAACATTTTGAATCTTAATAAATTGCTTTAGAAGGCCCAAAATCGTAAAAAAAACACTCACACAACTTCATTAAGTATCAATCTTTTATTATTGAAGATTTATTTCGTAGGAATCGGAAAAGGGAATTCACACGGAACAATTATATAAACTCTTCTGAGATCGTTATGAAAGTAATCGATAAACCACAGGTAACTCAACAGACTAATAAGCGGGAAATATACGTCGAGTCTGGGAAGCCTGTGGTTCTTTCGGTTTAAAATCGACAAGAAGATAATTATTGTACGTTGTGGCTTCGAGACCATGACAGAGCTGGGGAGGAGAGCACAAATCAGGCTAGAATCAAGTATGCATTTATCGCTGATTCATCCTTCGTATATATTACTATTTTTTCTTATTTTGAAGTTGATTGTTATGAATTTTGATTAGTTGATTGTTAATTGCAAAACCGTAGGCATAAGTGACAAATAGAGTTATCACCCAGTTATTTTAGCGCTATGTTTCTCATTCCTGTCCGTTATTTGTCCCGTTATTCTGTACACGATACAGCTTACCTCTGGCGTTGATTGTTTATTTAGTACGTTGGGCCCGGACGTTGGGGGAGTATGTTACTTTGGCCTCACTGCTCCTAAGCTGAATAAACTAATAATAAATAATTTCGGAAGTCACTTGTACATGAAAGCTTTACTCCTTGAATACTGAATATTTTTTGGCACTTATATCATAATTAAATTGCAATTGGTCGTGTTTATGCTGTAGAAACGTTTTGTGTATATAGCTTATATGGTTTGTTCAAAAAATTCCTGTAAACATGACTAAAAAACAAAGTGGAAATACCCCTCAAACCGAGGCAGTTCGTACTGACGCCCATATATCTTACAGTTTTTGGAATTTTTCCAAAATATTCTACCAAGTCTAATGCCAGGCCAATAGTAATATATGTGCACAATATCAACAAAATCTGAGATGTACCATGTAGACCCAATTTTTCAGGGTGCATGGTCTTCACATGGATGCCCTCTTAAACCGTACTTGTTTTAAGTGTGGAGACCACCACCCAATAATTAAGTGTAATCTTGTTGGAAAAGCAAAGCCTCCAGTAAACACCCTCGCTCAGCTTGCCAAATCCCAGCATGCCAACTCCAGTAAGAATTAAGAAGGTAACTTTTCCTCTCGTGGGTTATCACCATTCAACTACAGAATTTATTTCATATTGTTTTATGCAGGGTTTTCCTAATATTTAATACGGAGGTTCTTGGGAATCCTCAATGGCTACCAATTTCATATCAGCTTTACAAAATCCTGAAGTTGTGGATGCAAAAACCTCATATTTTGCATCTCTTAGATGTTTTTCTTATAGTTGCTCCTTCTGACAAGCCTTATCCGGACTAATTATAGACTTATTTCTGAGATTTCTTGAGTTTGCAATTGTGTTCCTATCTAGGTATTTCCATGGCACCAGAAAAACAAATGTGGCCCACTTGGACCACTGGCATCGAATTAGATTCTAGTATCAATAATCTCCGATTTTTTGCATCATAAGAAGGTAACATTGAAAGAGGTACAATCCTTAACTGGCCTTACAAATTTTGCATGTTCAGTCGTTAAACCTGGTCGGACAATTTTACAGAAACTAATCAATCTTACTCTAGGGATACGATCACCTAGGATGGAGGACCTAAGACTTTGGCTGGTGCTATGGGAAATGGGCTGATGATTGAGTTCACCACAATATTGCCATTCTGGAGTTTTACCCAATTGTCTTAAGTCTACACCTGTGGGGTACAACTGTGCGTCAGGCAATGAGCAACCAATGTATCTTATTCTTCACCAACAATGAAGCTCTTGTTCATGTTATCAATATGCAATTGTGCAAGGACAACTTTATGTTCTTTGTGCGGAAGCTACTTTTAGTTTGTTTACAGCATGATATTGTTTTCAAACCAAGCACATACAAGGGATTCATAATGATTTAGCAGATGCTTTGTCAGGATTACAGGTTCAGGCTTTCAGACAATTGGCACCAGCTCACATGGACGTATTCCCCACAGAGATCCCCCAGTATCTGCAGCATCAGACTTGGGAACTATAGTAGCCACTAAACTCGAGCCTTCCAACTTATAAACGAGCTTGGAAGTTATTTCACCAGTTCTTACATTCTACTTTTATTGAAATTACTGCAACTCTTCCTATTTCGCCTCCTACATTGGCACTTTTTATTGCCTACATGTACATTGTATGATCACCATTATGCTTCGTCAACAGTTAATACATACAATGTATGTTTCGGCATTAGGCTAGTATTCTCTATTCCTTTAATTGGATAGTCTATTGCCAATTACTCTTCCAATTCTACATAGGTTGATTGACTCGGTCTCAAATTTTGCTATTTTCTAAATATGAAATTTGCGAATTTCAAGCTATGTGCATGCTCTATTGCTTTTTATGCTTAAGAGTTGTTGAGATAATTTCACTGAACCACCAAAAACGGTTCTGGTTCTCCCTAAAAAAATCACCAACTGGCTAAGCTACTTAATAATACACAAGAAATTGTAGCTTTGAAAATTACATTTTTAAACTTCAAACACAGCTACAATCAGCATCCTTTTTCTATGATTATAAACCGCCAGGCAGCATTTTGTCCAGTACAATTGTTGCTGGATTATTTAGCACTCAGAGGAAACTGACCTGAGAACCTCTTCATTTCACTAGATGATAATCCTGTTTCTAGGACTTATTTCACTGATAGGTTTTCATTAGCAATTAAGCATTGTGGTCTCGATCCTGCCTGTTATAAGGGCCATAATTTCCCCATAGGGGCTGCCTCTCCTGCTGCAGATCGGGGAATGTCTGAAATCTAATGCGATTCACAAATATATTTGTATCGCTTTCTTAGCTGTATAGTGGTCAGATCTAATTTTTATTCATTTACAACTTGCGGGGGAAGTACTAGTTGGTTTGGCACATCTGGGAGAAATGGGGCTGATTAGCAAGGGTAGCTGTGAGCCCCCATTTCTCCTACAATGTAGGTGCATTTCATTTAATAGATGATGAGGGACTGATTAGCAAGGGCAGCCGTTCTCATTGCCATTATCTTTTATTTTGATTAACATATAGATTGTGGGATTTATGGGACTGATTAGCAAGGGCAGCAGTTCCCATTTCCCTTATCTTTTATCTTAATTAACATATAAAATTGTGGGATTTATGGGACTCAGATTAGCAACGGCAGCAGTTCCCATTTCCCTAAAAAAAATTTTTTACCGATAAATTGTGAGATTTATGGGACTGTTAGCAAGGGTAGCAGTTCCCATTTCCCTAATTTTTATTTACCAATAAATTGTGAGATTTATATATGGGACTGATTAGCAAGGGAAGCAGCCCCATGTTCCCTTATTTTGTGATTTGGCAACTGCTTCAGGGTTGCTCTTTGTAATTTATAGCAAGGGTAACAGTTTCCATTTGCATTTGGTGAATGACAATAGTTGTCAGCAGTCTAATTTTGCTATTTGTTTCTTGATATTCATACTTTACAAAGTTTTGCTCGGATGTTAGTGCTGCATTTCCTTTGGATGGGGCGGCATCATAATTATATTTATGATGATTTGGCGTTTTTGTGGCCCTCACCTTTACGAGGCCAAAATCATTTACCAGATTGTAAATATTTATTGAATGATAATTTGGTTATTTATTAAAAGCGGCTTTAGGTTTTTGCCCTCAGCCATTTTACTCCAAATATTTGGTGTGTGTTCTTTGTTTATAGTTCATGCCCAGTAAACTAACCCAGTCAATGCAGCACTAAAAATAATATAAGTTGTCCTTTGACTAGTATATTAACCATCTTAAGTTCTGTATGATATAGCTCAGAGGGAAAACATCAAATTCTTTTGTTTTCGCGAAAAATTTGAACATCTTAAATTACTTAGTTATATTAAACTTCATCCCGTTTTATTATATTTAAATTCGGTTTTCGGTGGACATCCTCACTTAAAGGGTAGAACATGCTAACAACAATTTTAGAACCAAGTTAAAATCGTAAATTTTGGCGCGAAATTCGAACGCTCGCAGTGACGTCATAATGTCAATCACTAAAATCCCACAATTATATTTTATGTTCTCTTGTCTTGAACTATCCGCATGCCAAGTTTCAAATTATTTGGGTTTAACGTGGTACGTTCTAAAGTTCTATAAAGTTATTGGCCGAATGGAAGGAAAAAGGTTCATTTTTTGCCATCGTGATGATTGCTTAAATTTAATTGGACTGAGAAAAGGACTTAGACGTCTCATTTTTTGCTGCAGTAGTTACTACATTAGTTTCTCCAGCTACTTTCTCGTGCAAGAGAGTAATGCCTTTTTTCAACTCGATATCTGTTTTAATGTCAACAAGGGTAGATTTTCCCTTGCTTTAGAGAACCTAGTGTTTGGGTCTTGAGAACGTAACACTATTTCTACCTTTCGCATGCGATGAGGACTGTTTAAGAGACTCAATAAAGTTCTTCATTCTTAGATGATCAGGAATCATCGGTACATTTTTGATATCTCTAAGGGAATCAATATTAATGTCCTGAGGAACATTTTCCGCAAGCACTGGAGTCCAGAGACTCTGGACATTCGACTCCTCAGTTGATTCAGATATTTCAGACTCCATATCTTCAAGCTGCCATGCTAGCGATTGATGTAAACACCAACACAACAGGCGCATAATTTCCATGTCTTCTTCTTTTACGTCATTGTCTTCGAGATACATTGTAAGCCTACAAAGCTCTCTCTCTTTGTCGTCTAGCAACAAAAGGTTATTTCTAACAGATCGGCGCCTTTTTCTTTGAAGCTGTTTTGCTGTTTTCATGGTATGCGTTTCCTTGTTTAGAGGAATAGTTTTAACTTCAATTTCACCACTAAATTTGCCTTCAGTTTCGTCCTGTTTTACTTGCTCGGTTGCATTTCTGTTCCGATACACTCTTCTCATCCTATATGCATTTTGTTGTTTACACTCAGTCCGTTCACCTTTTCCCTCTTGATCAGTCGAACATAATGGAGAATTGTTCTTATTTAAAGCACTCGCCGGATGAGTACCTTTTCTGTTACTTTTCGTGCCGGCAGATTTCTCTGTTTCTACAGAAGTTTGTGTCCTTTCAACGTTGGGATCAGTTGCCAAACGTTTATTACCATGAACGCAACATTCATTGTCACTATTACCACCTTCTTGAAATGTGTGCAGAGGACAGAAGCCCACATCCAGTCTCGTAAAATTAACCTCATCATTGCCATTAACGACATGATTTACGACTTTCTTGCTCTCGTCATTGTCATCGCAAGCATAATTTTCATTCCCATGAATAGTAGATTCATTCTCTTCATGACATGCCAAATGTTTGGCTCCGATTCTATCCTCCACGCTTTTAGATTCATCATTGTCCTGTCGTTCCCTTTCTATATTTTTAGTTCCCAAGGAAAGTATTTCCTTCAAACGATCCAGAATAAAATCCGCCATTTCAAATTCCTTAGAGCTTCTATCTGTGTTCGATTTGACGTCTTCGAAAGCATCGTTTAGAATAGCAACGAAGAAGTTTACGAAGATAAAGTTCATAAGCAACTTAAACGTGAATCCAAATAATGGACCGGCTACTCGATACCGACGAATAAGCTCTGGAAATTTCATTTTAGCTCCCAAGGACATGAGCATGATGGAATAAAGTGCCTCCTGAAAACTGGAAAACTCAAACATTGTGCTACCAAATGCTAGCATACCAACTTGAGCGTAAGACATCATTATCACTAACAGAATGACTGAATAAGGTACCATTGTTTCTTTGGATACTTTAAGTGAAGACAACAACATGAATATGTGGGGATTAAAACGCATCATCGTGATGAGTTTGATTGTTGCGAGGAAAACTGTAACAGAGAGTGCAACGTCTTCAGCGTCCTTCCACGCAAGTGCACCCTGAAAGTTGACAGTGATATATGGGTTCTCTCTAACTTTCAGAACGGTATCCAGTAGCATTTTCGACTTTCCAATATAGCAAATAACAACAACCAAGGCAGATATTAGTTGCCATATTTCCACCCAGTTCCAAAAGTCTTTGAAGTAACGTAATTTCATCTTATAGATCCTTCTTCCTTCACGGATAATATGAAATATCACAAGCACGATAAACAGGAACTTACATACCAGGAACAAATCATAGGCACCCGACTGTGTTGGATACAGTGCTAAACTCTCGATTCTTTGAAAGGTGAAGCCAAACATTGTAGGGAGTATTTCGTAGTAAAATGTCACAGTACTAATGTAATTAGTGCTAGGATTGAAGATTGCGAACTCGAGCAGTACAGCTCTTGTCCTGGGATCGATCCAATTGTGTTTGCGCAAAGAAGGGATAACAGTAGTTGCTGTATTATTGTTATAACCCAGATCGGCTACGTAACCACCGCCACTATATACGTGAAAGTAACCCCAGGAGGAAAAGAAGCCAAGCTGCTCAGCCGTACTATACCGCCAGGGTCTGGGGCAAAGTTTGGTTAGATTGGTCAATTGCTCATTGGCGGGGAGGGGTTTCCATCCAGGAAGGTTCAGAAAAATCGTGTATTCTTCGTCAAAGGAATAAACATCGCTGCACTCTCTCGTGATGGATTTGACTTCTTTAGAAATGGGACACGAACCTATAAAAGACAGTGGCAAGAAAGTATTTGAATGTGTCAATTGTATTAAAACTATTTGAACAAGTAGGTATTGCTTTCAGATTATTTATCCATTTAAAGTAAATGTACTTTATGTATTGTACCCCTGTAATATCCACTTAGATTGGTAAACAAAAATATTAACAATAGATCAAGTTAGCCTGCCTGTTTGTTGTCTTTGAAGTCTTGCTCTCCAGAGGATTCAGTGCTTTGTTTTCTAATTCTAGAAATTTAAGAATTTCCTCTTCGGATATAGAAAAGAAACATTACTCAAGGGTAATCACTCCCTGGGTAATAACTATACTCCAAGTGTAATCATTCCTAATGATAATCATAGAAATAATACAATCATTAAATAATTAATTAATTAATGTTTGCTATGTAGCGAATAGCTAAAGACACAGAAACTAGCCTATCTAATGTATTTTTGCCCAACTAGATTAAATTTGTGCGTAATTACTCGCGCAAATGAAGTTCAGGGGGGTTAAGCCGGTTTTTCTCCCTTTTTGCTTGGCCGAGCGGAGCGTGGGCAACTGGTTAACGTTAATTCTGTGTTTCGGTGTTGAACTTGAAAACTTAGAAACCATTCAGTTTTGTCATGAATAGCATTCCCAACACATTTTGCTAACACAAATGGGTATACCATTTCCAGGGGGGGGGGGGGGTAGGGAATAATTGTAATTGATAGCTTATGTTTCATATGTAGCAAATAGTTAAAGGATTCAAAACTAGCCTATCGTATGTAATATCGATCACCTAGCTGAAATCTTTGCGTTATTACTCGCGCAAATGAAGTTCAGGGGGGGTTAAGCCGTTTCAATTTTTTGTTTTTGCTAGCATTCCCCCCCTGAACTTTGGAACCCCTGCAGTTTTCTATGGGTAACATTTTGGTAAAACCCCCATGTCTCTACGATGTTCCTTTCTACCCGTAAAAATATAATCCATCGCCCTTTTCGTTTTGGCCGCAAAGAATGCTGGGACAGTTTTATTTGCTATTTCCGAGTCCAGCACTGGATTAAATAACGTTGCAGCGTTAAAATCATAGTTTTGGTAGTAAACACGACGAACACAACATATTGCTTGCAAATGTGGGGTAATAAATGCGAACCTTGCAAAACTGAGGGGGGAGGGGTGGTAAATCATATGCATTTCCTGTTAATAACGGTACCTTCCCCATTAGAAATGGCTTAAATGAAGTTGCAGCGCTAAAATCATAGTGTTGGTAGTTAACACGACGAACACAACATATTGCTTGCAAATGTGGGGTAATAAATGCGAACCTTGCAAAACTGAGGGGGGAGGGGTGGAAAATAGGTGTCCATCTATTATTGATTACCTTAAAACCTTGATTTCATACATATCCCATCTATTAATGTCTCCCACATGGATGATTGAAGCCTCCCATTTCAGCTATAAATAGCGCCGCTGAAGGTGATCTAATATGAGAACCTCATACAGGTGGACCGGTATGGGTGGAACTCTGCAGAGACTCTGCTCCCAAATCCTACAGCGCCCGTAAGGGGGTAGGGGGAGCAGAGATGGGATCTCATTTTGCTTACGTAGACTTCGCTAGTAATTTTCGTTTTATTCTATGTTATAAATAGATTGATCAGAACGCATTTGAACTTGTGTTGGTTTCTTAAAAATCAAGTGGCCACTGTATTTTGCATGTTTGATTATCGTTAGCGGTTTCTAGTTGTGTAATATATTAGATACAATAAAATGAATAATAACAGGAGATAAACAAACACAATTGATGTTATCTGAAGTAGTGTTTCACGTAGAGCACGAATTTTGATATCATTTTATTGACAAATTAAATCCAGGGGGTGCATTGTCATATTTTGTAGCCCTATTTGCATTAGATTATCTAAAATTGTCAATACCATATGGGATATCTACTTGAGAGCATATCGGTTTGATAGGAAACAACTTAGGTGTCGATCCATTACTTACTACCTTAAAACCCTTAAGCTTATTTCTTACATATCCATTCACGAATATATCGGGTTTATAGCAAACAATTTTATGTCCATCTATTAATGTTTCCCACAAGGATGATTGAAGCCTCCAATTTCAGCTATAAAAAGCGCCGCTGAAGGTGTTATATTATGAGAACCTCATACGGGTGGACCGGTATGGGTGGGACTCTTCAGAGACTCTGCTCCCAAATCCTACAGCGCCCGTAAGGGGGTAGGGGGAGCAGAGATGGGATCTCATTTTGCATCTGTACATTTCGCTATTCATTTTCGTTTTATCCTATGTTATAACCAGATTCATCAGAATGCATTTGAACTTGTGTTGGTTTCTTAAAAATCAAGTGGCCACTGTATTTTGCATGTTTGATTATCGTTAGCGGTTTTCACTTGTAATAATAATAATAATAATAATATTAACGTATTAGGAGCATCCTACAGAGCCTCGATGCTCTAACATATTATACCTAATCTAAATAAAAATTACGTGAATATATAAAATGTATCAAGTAAGTAGCTAATAGCTCTAAAGAGAAAGGGCTTCAAACTTGATTTAAACCTAGTTAATGAATCAATACTTCGAATACGATCCGGAAGAGAGTTCCACAGTTTAGCTGCAGCGACATATAATGATCTGTTGCCATAGGTTACAGTATTACAACAAGGAACTGCAGTAAATTATGTGAACTCGATCTGCATGAGTGAACGAGAATGTCTGTACGGGTCTGAGTAATTCACTTATATATTTGGGAGCTTGGCCATGCAGAGCCTTAAAAGTAATTAAAATTATTTTAAAAGTGATTCTATCTCAAACTGGCAGCCAGTGAAGTTTAATATACGAGATAGGCCGGGAAATATGGTCAAACTTCCCAGCTCAGGTAATCTGAAATGGGACAACAAAAAGGCAAGCCTAATTGTTATTTGGTCTATCGAATTAATGCTATAAAGTGCGACCTTAAAAGGGAACTGGACCCTTAATTCAACCCTTTTTGAATGAAATCTTTCTGTGTATTAAAACAATATTTCAAGGGTATTTTTTCCATAGTGCGTAAATTTTCCGGGAAAAATGAGTTTAAAACGCGGAATTTTCAGCTTTGACTGGCGGCTCAGAAATGCGTTGTCAGCGGAGTTTATGAGAAGGTATGACGTTGCTTACGGGGAGAAAGTTTACTTTCAGAATGACAGAAGAAAGAAATGTGGTTTATCGTATGGCTTTCGGCTGCTCTAATGACTCGAGATAGAAAATTTACGCACTATGGAAAAAGTACCCTTGAAATATTGTTATTCAAAAAGGGTTGATTTTAGGGTTCAGTTCCCCTTTATATATTAGACCTGAAATAACTAGGATCTTAAGGTATGAACCCAGAAGAAATTTCAAGAGAGATTATTAGATAATTGCGGTGCAATAATTTTGACGTGCGTGTTACTTCTGATCACTCGCAAACTGACGACGAGAATTTATTGATAGGAAGTCATGAAATGGACGTCTTGGTGTGTTTGTTTCCACATACCTCTTTGTATCCTGAGTTGCCTCAGTCGAGGCATGCCAATCATTAATGACTTCAGGTTGCCAATGTACTCCTCTTTAGGTTCAATCGCACCATTGTACCATCTTCCTCCATAGATACCAGAAGCAAACTGGCCAACCATCCAGTCCCAGAACTTTGCATGGGTCTCTACCTGTACCGCCAAATTAATATGAATACATACACATGTACATAAGCAGTACAAATTACTAGTGTTTATGTTGTTCAATGATATAGAAATATTTTCTTTTCTTATATTTCCAGGAACCACAAAGAAAACAAACTCGTCTAGCACTTAGCTTTTTTTTCTTTGTACCCAGTGCAATAAAAGCCTAAACTCAGCCAATTTATTATGACCACAAAGCATGTAACAACTGTCAATTTCAAAACGGAGTGTCAAATTATGTGGGAGAAAACTTGTTATAAGCACTTTGCTCTTAAAGTACGGTAATGTAAGTAGACCCTGCGTTAGCGCCATGCTGGGATGAGACATATAAGCATTTTCTGCTAATAATTCAGCCAATTACGCAAAATTCGTTGATAAGTTTTGTTACTTTAAACAGATTATGCTTTTAAAGTTCGTGTAATCTGGCCTCCTTTTCTTTGTAACCTGTTCAACAAAAGCGAAAACTCGGCCAATTATGACCACGAAAGCATGTCTGGAAAGTGACTAGCAGTATTCAGAACCAATGCCAAAAAAAAAGAAAATTAATACAACCGTTCTACCCCTTAGAAAGCTATGGCAGATTATATGATCAGCCATCAAACGGTACTCCATAAAAGTCATTCAATAACAAATAAAATTAATTGTCGTGGAAACTAGAAGTTACGGCTGTTTTGCATCCAGATACTTTGCAATAAACTTGTGACTTTTTTTCGTACCTTTGAAGTTGTGAACTTGCTGAAGACATCCATGATATTTTTTGTCATTTGGTATCCATGGTAACTCCGATTTCCATAACAAACAATGGAAAGTAGCGACAGAAATATACAATAGATGAGTAAATCGCGTCCAAATGAAAACATCCTCTTCTCTTTAGTTCTGTACACTTTAGCTTTCGCTAGCTCGCTTACGTCTGGAACAGAAATCTTGACTTCCTCAAATGTGCTTTCTGATTTGTCCATATTATTTTCAGTGGTGTTTTTAGGAGTTTCTGTTTCACCCATAACATCCTTTGCTGTTTCTCTACCTTTGCGAAAGAAACAAGCCATAAAAATAGCGACGAAGCAGATTTTCACTGGCTGGATAACAAATAGATCCTCCGTGAACGACACAAGCATCGACGTCAACCATTGCTCTGAGATCTCATTGCCCCATTGTAGACTGTAAATAAATGTAAAAGACGCTGATACAGCAACAGTAACAATGCACAGAAGCCAAGCAATGTATATGAAGCTGTGAGGTAAAGAAAGTTGTTTCTCGTTGTCATCGCTATGCGAAAAAAAAAAGTTTAAGATCCTATTCCTAAAAGTTTCCTTTTCACAATATACACCCTGATCTTTCTTGTTATCAGCGCCCGTACTGACACATGCTTTAGCAACTCCTGATTGCACATCCGTGTATTCCTTATCTAGGCTCGCCCTACTAACGGAATGCTCGGCGTTGTCCAAATTCAGAAATTCACTAAGAATGCCTTCGTTTGTCGTGTGATCGTTAATAGGTGCAGTTATTATATCACCGTTTGAAAATCCATCGCTTTGACTACTATTCATTAGGATTGTGTTGTCGAGACCAGAAGCTGATGGTCTGTTCATGCACCCTTCCTCCTTACTTTTACTCTCTATCGATTTATGGCTCATAACCACCTCATTTTCTGCTATTATCGTTCCTTTAACGTCTTTAAGTGTCATATGTTCTCTCAAGTCTCCCTTTTGCTTTCTGTGACTGTAACAAACTTTAAGGCAATCTGAGCAATGTTTATTTTCACCAGTATTATCGTCCTTAGTAATGGGATTCCTTTTAGGTCGACTATACTGAAACAGAGCAACACAGACTAATCCAACAGGTAAACTAATGAGGCTACTTTGAATCCCAACCATAATTTGTCTCCAGCTAAATTTAAATGGTCCGATCTGAATTGTGGGCTCGGACGTTTTGTTCAGGTTATAAAACATGGCGTTCGAAACCATAGCCGAGAATAGCACACACATGCAACAAGTTGCTCGCTGTAGTCGGGTGAAGTTGCTGTACGGAGGTTTAGTTAGAACAGAAAGCCACAAGTGATCCTCGGTGAACTTCTTACTTGTCCGATAACTGAATGAGTACTTAAACGTCTTCATTTCCATGGGCGATGTTGGTACAAGAATCTTATTGATGCTGCCGTCTCCCTTTTCTAAAGCTATCCAATCGCTATGAGCAAAATTCCAAACTTGTTCGTTATTTAAATCCCTAACAACAATTTGGTTTAAGAACCAAGAGGGACTGGGACCACTATTGTCATGCCATACATTGAGGTACTCAATCGATCCCAGGGTGCTTGGCAGGGAAATAATAAACGCGTCGGCGTTACCACTTGCCAGCGTAACACGTGACGGTCTCATGTTTCGTGAAAGAACTATAGGTTCACTGACGGATTCGGTTCCGTGTATTACTATGGCAACGTTTGCGGTGGTACCGCAGTTTCTCCAGACACCAGTGACGACAGTCATCTCGTACTGGAAACCAGCAGCATTGCTTGCGTTAATGGAAATCGGAGGACCAAACTGAAATAAAGAACAGCTGCCACTTAATGAATACAGTTAGAAACGCATTAAACCGATGATGAAACTCTTGCGGCATCATGTGACCTGGCCTGGCGAAATCGTACTATATTTAGATCAGTTCTCTAGGGCACTAAAATCCTCAGAAATCAAACTGTATTTAGATTCTCCAGACCACTAAAATAAACAAAACTAAAACTCTATTTAGATTCTCTAGGGCACTAAAATCAACAGAAATCGATTTGTATTTAGATTCTCTAAGGGTCTAAAATCAACAATAAGCAAACTATATATATTGTCTAGTGCACTAAAAGCAACAGAAATCAAACTACATTTAGATTCTATGGGACAACAAAATGAACAGCAATCAAACTATATTTATCACGGTGGGAGAGTTAAGACGGGAGAACGAAACAAAATCCGATGATTTGCACTACCGTAGACATCTTGAGGACGTCAAATTACGTCATGCATTCATTTATAATAGGTTTCTCAATGTTTTCAATTACCTTTAACATCAGTAAATTTTATATTTTCGAATTCACATCATGTTGACAACAAAGTAACCGAAAACTCGAGTTCGATTGGAATTAGGTTAATCTAGAAAATACCAAGGGTGGCCGGTTTGCATGCTTCAGTAAGGCCCGTTTACACAGGCGATTTTTGATGCAATTTTTGTCGCGTCCCACTGCAATTTTCTCGCCTCAAATTTGCGTCAAGTTGCATCAAGTTTCGAACATGCTCGAAACCAGTGCGATTTAGCGGCGACAAAAATTGCATCAAAATCGCCGCTAGTTGACACGCGCGATTTGAAAGTGCAACTTCGCTGGCGAGCATAATTGCAGTTGAAATCGCAACAAAAATTGCACACAAAAAGACCTCTGTAAACGGGCCTTTAGAGAGGCCGGTAGGACGAGGCCACTTTATTTCAGGAGTAACTCGGGGTGGGTAAAGAGCTTACTTTTAAAAGTAAGTAGGGGCCGCTAAAAAGGTTTCATCTCGTTCCAAAAACGTTACCACCCCTCCCAGAATAATGGGATCAATCACGGTTTCTGGGAAACCCCCACCCCTCCCCCACACTTCACCCTAACCTTTAATGGTTAATCATTTTATATAAAACGATGCATATCCAAGGGAGGGGTGGGTGGGTAGTTTCCCAGAAACTGGGATTGAGCCGAATAATGAATGGTTCGTAAATCTTACCCTTTTTCTGTCACTTCTGTCGGCCCTCGTTGCAAGAACAGCGATAATGACGTACAGAAGAAGGAATACGAGTATTGTGGTCAACACGGCAACGTTCTTCGTCTCGCCAAGCCTCTTAAGGTTTAATAGTACCACATCGAAGTCAATAGGATTTGGTGCAACGAACAGATTTCCACCAAAAGATGTCAGGTGATTACAAAGGCACTGGAGAGCGTGCTCAGAAGAGTTTGAGCCGGCCTGAAACATAGAAAAAAATGCAGATGTTAAAAATGGTGACATTGAATCATGTACTTTTAAAGGTTAGAAATGTTTACTTCTGGGCTAACAAGCCATATCATACTGGGGGTAAAAGATTACCCAGCTAAACAGACGGATGCAATGTGAGAGTATGTAATCTTTCAACGCCATTGTAATAGTTTTAACTCATTCGGGTCCGCGCAACGAAAAATAGGTCGTACAAGACCTATAGGAAAAAAATTCTAGCGTCGTAGCGTTACATTCAATTGCTTTGAAACTCGCTGAAGGGCGTAACTATATCCTAAACCAATCACACAGTACGTTTTATCGAATTCGATATAACTAAACTTCTGATTGGTTAATTTTAGTTTCATAGTATTTTGGGTTTCACAAATCTGAGATTCTGAGTATGGCGGTCGAGACGCGAGGAGATCCGACGGCTTCTAAAACGTACGATTTGGCTGCAGTTTTGGCCTAACTCGACCAGGAAAGCAGTGTGATGAACTGGATGGCAGTTTTGGAGGTATATAGAGTGTTTTGGAGTTGTAAATCGGCCGTCAACTACGTAATTTCGGCGAAGACTTCTCACAGGTGAGAATTCATGGCTACGATTTAGACTTGTTTAGTGGCTCGAAAGGCATTGAAATCATGTTAGACCTGTTTGAAACCTTTCTTTTTGGCTCAAGAACATGTCTCGACATATCATTGAGAACATATCTGGGGGATAGAATTGCTTTCTTGGACAGGGCAAGCATTTTTAATCCGATTTTTTTCGCCACAAGGTGAATGAAATGTGACCTTGTGCTAATTTATAATTTATGCATAATCATTGTTTTGGCGTTCCTAAGACATCTGGTTTAGTATAAATGAAACTATGCGTTATATATTATGTTAAGTATACTTTTGAGAGTTGATACTTTGCCTTTTGAGTTTTTATATCTAAAAATATTATTTTACTTAGGTAGTTTACTATTTTTTATAATTATGCAAATTATCTGTTGGCCTTTGTTTACAACTAGAAATCACTTAAATTTGGTCAATCTGTTGTGCTATGAGAGTAAAGTAAAAGAGTTCAATGTGGTATCAGTTTTTGGTGAATATTTATTATTTATTCTATTATTTTCCGAATTTTCCTATATTATGACATTTTCGGGCAGTATGCACGTGATCGTAAATAAAATTATTTCAGTTTCTTTCATCCTACTTCAGCCAGATGTGCTAGACATGTTGCCAATACATCGATGTATCCTTTTTGCTTCCAACTTTTTATTATACTACACATTTTGTGGAATCCAGTTCAGTTTTTGTCAAATTTCTCAATAGTTTATGCTACTTTATGTGAACGTATCGTAATCAAATTATGTCACATTCGAAAAATGAAGCGCAATTTTGAAAGTGTATTCCCCAGGCTTCATAACGACATATAGTTTTCCATATTATTGTGAATATGTATTACATAACAAAATTAAATCCAAAACAACCCATTTTTCCATTTTTCCATTTTTTTAAGAAGAGCCTAATGAGTTAAAGTATCATGAATAGATTTCTCTAATTAAAACCTCTGTTTTTTTACGACAATACAAGGTTGATTACTATATAGATGAGCATTTTCCCAATAGTCCAAACAGAACGATAATTGATCATTAAAACCATAATATGAATTGTTCTTTATTGTTCTAGTCAAAACTGCAATTACTTAAGCAGGCTTGAAAGGGTTATTCATAAGATCGGTACACCGTTAATTTGTATCTTTTGCGTCTTTTGCCTATCTTAATTTGCGCGTGTGGCAAGATCAACCACACACCATACATTCTTTGTACTAAGTTTCGCACTTTTGAAAAGCCATTTTCTCAAAAAATATTTTAAAAACATATTGATCTCAAATTTTCGGTAATTGCTAAATGTGATTTTCTCTTTCGATTTTTAGAGTCAGTTTGTGTGTAGCTTAATTATGGCAAAATGTAAACATTGGCGTCATCTGAAATTAGCCTATATTTATCTGAAAAATGAGTAATCAAAAATTGAGAGTTTTATAAATTATATTTGCTCTGCGAAGAAAAAGTAGCTTCTGGAAGTCAGAACTTGTGCAATGTACGTGGAAAGATCATGTTTGCACTTGACAATAATGTTGAAACGGATTTTTTCCAAATTTGTTTTGAAATGTCACTGCTTGTGAAACTGTTCCCGAAAAAGACAATGCATTTTTTGTGCAACAAAATATTTCGTGTTTGCCGGTTTTGTTACCATTCCCACTGTCAGACAAACCCGAGACTTTTTAAGGTACGAACACACGATACAACATTACGCGCAAAATTGCCGCTGCAATGTTGAAGGACATGTTCCAGTGGTTGTCCATCCTATTTCAAATATATATGTCCGCACAATTAAGCACTTCACTTTCACTGATAACTTCTAATTAGTAACGCATTTCCAAAAATAATCTTAGATTTGGTTACTTGTTGAAAAACGAAAACACCTTTTTGTTAGTAAGATTCCTTACTTACCTTACAGCCAGTGTTAACCCACTTCTTACTATCCCAGTACAGACATCCATATTGTTGAGTACTCATTGTATAGTTCACGTCTGTGTTTGGGTCATATACAGGGATGATGGTTCTATTTCCAGGGTGAGGTGGGTCTTTTGGTTCCACGCACGATCTCTTCTGACGCCCATGGCCGAAGCAAGAGCGCTTTTTACGCGCATGCGCTGTTGGTTTTATCTTATCGAATAAAAGACCAATGAAGTAGGTACCTGTGGTACAAAAAGTGTTAATTAATCAATTAGGCGTAATATAACGATGGCATAGGAAGGTGAAACTAGCACAAAAACATTATATTCGCGCGCCTCTCGCATAGCCCAGTGGTAAAGCGTGAGTCCGGCTTTCGTGCGGAAGGTTGCGGCTTTAAAACCACGGCCGGACTTCCCTGATCTATGCACGTTGCGAGAAAATTAAATCAACCCCAGCCGATACTCATTATTGAGCTGAGTCATTAAAGGCGACGTCTCAGCCTCCATGTTTGATGCCGTAGAAGTATTTGAAGTAATACGCACGGTAATCAACAGATCCTGAATGCTGCCCTTAATTTATTTAATCCAGAATTGGTTTGAGGAAAGGAAATTGATAGCTTCATATGCTGTGAATTTAATGGACTTTTTCATGGCGTTGCGCATGTATGGAGTCAATCGATTGGTGGCTTTTACTTGTCTACAAACAGTTAAAGTCTCCTTTCTCGACGCGTCATTGAAATAATACGCAATAACTTCTTTGAAGAATATGTCTACACAAAGTTTGTAAGTCATTTATACATATAACCCAGATAGTACGAGCGCTCTGCTTGATTTATAGACTCAAAAATCTATGATCTATTGTGCCGGTAAACACATAGAAATCGGCACGCCTGCTTGCATTGTGTCGTAGTTATACCATAAAAGCAACGAGACCACACATTTCGATGTGTTTTCTTGGAAATAAAGCACTTGGGATGTTGGGAGTACACTTGAAATGCTTGAAAATTACGCACCTGCTGCTTGTGATTTTCAAGCATTTCTTGCGTTCTCCCAACATCCCGCGTGTTTTATTTCGCCAGTAAACACATTGAAATGTGTGGTCACCTATTGCTTAAATATGTTTTATTTGCTTTGATTTTAACCATCCCTCATGTGCGCGAGGTTCATCAGTTCAAACTAGTCATATGAAAATCTCCGGCTCGGAGAGCGAATATTATAATATCGTGACACTGTTTCTTTAACACGAGGAAACCTACCTTTAGTCTTTAACAAATCTGCCGAAAGGAACACCAGTGTATCATCTTTTTTACACGCTGGCTGAGATTCACCGTTGTTGATACAGACTGGGAGGTATGGGATAGCAGTCTTGTAGTCATAGTTACGAAGTGAGGGCTTGGTATTGTATTGGATGAATAACTTGATAGGAACTTGATGGAGCAACTCGACCTATCAAAAGGACACAACATTTACATATTTATAATAGCACTAAAAGGCAAATGAGATAAAAAATATATAGAGATCCGCCATATTTGTCTTGCATTCGTTTAAAGTCGTCAAAGATAACAAATATAGAAATAAAAAACCCAATTATGAGGCCCGAATAATTTATGTTGAGACATAAAAGAAAATATCATTCATAAAACTGGGCTGGTTCGAGGGCAATAGGCTATTGTTTCAGAGTATCAGATTCCTATCTTGGTTATAAATAATAGGCAGATCTCTCAGTAGAATTACTCTCCGTCAACATCGTCAAAATCCCTCCCCCAAGCCCCAGCTAACCTCCTTGAGAGTGAATTTCTCTTTATCTCAAAGTGTGTCCGGTTGGGTGATGGTTTTCTATTCCCACCTTTGTTTAATGACATTTATTTCTCAACACCTCATTGAGATAAATGAATTAGTGATTATTGCGACACTTGAACGGCGACGTTCGTGGCTAATTAATCCCAAGCTGTGTTGTGTCACGTAGGTGATGTCTTAATTAATTCACCAAACTGAGCTCGCCTCTGGCGTACATAGCACATTTGACACACCGAGGCAGTAATTACATAGTAGCTTTTCTGGTCGCAAAATAAAGCGTTTTTTGTTTACTTTTCGTTGTGTCATCATTTCATGTACTTCCATATAACTATGAAAACGAGGGCTCTGCCCGGGAATGAGGCTGAGCTAATGTTGTCTTTGTTATCGCGAAAACGTCCTCTACCTCACACCAACCTTAAGTTCTACTGCGGTCCCCACATGGTCTATCACCATCTTGTGATATCTCATCTGCCTAGGCTTAAGGAAGAAGAATTCCTCATTTGCTGTAATATTTGGAGACGACCCACGCCGAGGAATAGTAATCTCAATGTTTTTTTTCAGACCTTGTACTGACAGAGTGTTTCCTTTGTCGTCCTTCAGAACGAGGATTGTGACATCAGAATCGACCTTGTTAGCCGTTGAATCCCATGTAAATGGGTTAAAAGCAGCAGAGACCATCTGTAGAACAAACTATTTCAGTTAAATCTTAAGCCGATGATACACGTTCAACGTGATATATTGGCAACAAATGTTGAACCATGTATCATACTATGTTCAATGGTGAAAGAAGCGAGTGAGCATGGTGACCGATGTTGCAATGTGTTGAATAGAATAGAGCATGTCTCTGCTTCATACAACATCGTTCAACGCGTTAACTCGCTTCTTTCAAAATTCGACATTGTATGTTAACGGTTCAACATTTATTGCCAGCAAACGTTTCACATGTTGCCAACAAATGTTGAACTTATGGATTTATATTAAACAAAACAATGTGGTCAGCTCAATTATCTGAAGAGAAAAAGCTAATATTTGGTTTTCAAGAATGTCATTTTAGTGTAAGCGATTGTATGACTCTATGACCACTCACTTAGATTGTATTTCACTTGAAAGAGAACGATAAGCATTTCAAGAGGCTCACGGAGTGCTAAACCAAATAGTGAAGCTTCGATCATTATCAATAAGTTACTTCCAATGTAAAGTTTGATTACGTACGTTAATGTGGCTAATGTTACCTGAGTATCCACAAACTTTAACGATTCGATCTTGTCTTTTAGTACATCGTCAGAGGGAAGGGTGAAGCCGGCGCCTGCCTCTTCTAACTTAGTCTCCCCGATGTCTTTAGGTCTCTGTCGTCCCAATACCATAGACAGCGATGCTGTCCTCACCACACTCGGCTGTTCACCTATCACCTTCCTGGACAAGAGTGTTCCACCGATCTTGTCCAAAAGACTAAGTGTTGTTTTAGCTACGACTTCGCTCTAGACAAGGAAATAGCAAACATTCAAGCCAACAATTCAGTTTTAACAGTAACTAAAGGCGAGAAGATTCATGAAGAAGGATTGACTAAGTCTTAAAGAAGAGAGATCAGTGGTATTTCAAGTTTGAAAGAAGAGTGAGAGATCAGTTTATCTTCCTTTTTTTCATTATTTTTCAGCGAACTTCACTTTTCAGGTTCACAACAGGTTCAGGTTCTAGACTTCTCGAGTATTATTCATTGGCAACATTTTGGCTCGAAAAAATCCTTTACTTGTGGTTTTAGTGATTTACGTAGCAGTAATAAGCAATTTTGAAATATCGCGCGTATCATTAACGCCAAAAGCTACAAGGTCTCTTGAACCATCCCACTAATACTTTTACTAATCTATTACATTGTACATGATAAAGTACCTATTATAACTGTAAATAATAGTCTGTCTGTCGGCTGATATAGTTGCCCGCGAAAGGTTGATCTAATAATAATAATAATAACAATAATAATAATAAAATATATATTTAAAGAGGGTACCCCAGTCACCCGAAGTGTTTTTCATGGAGGTTCTCATAGAAATAAAAATATAGGGTTAAAATAGAGTTATACCATGGTAGCCTCGGATTATTTTGTTCTCCGAGGCACATTTAAACCACTAATTTTCCCTGATGGCAGGGATATTTAGAAATATGCATTGTTTCGAAATTTCCCGCCTGGAAATTTCGAGACAATGCATATTTCTAAATTTCCCCTGCATGCGTAATGAGGGAAAATTAGAAGAGAATGCAGGCTGGAAGTGAGAAGGTCAAAAGCATCAACTCCTGCTCCCCTCTGGCACAACTAGCCCTGCGCTCCCGGATGAAAAATACAGAATCCAAACTGACCTGTCTTCATCATAACCTTCAACGTAATCCATGTGGGATCACGTATTTCAATCTGCATATTCTTCTCTTAATTTCTCAAACCCTCTTCTTCCATGTGGGATACTTAAAACCATAAACGTGACGTAATTAAAATCCATTCATGCTCTTTGAATATTTAGTCAACCGCATAATTACATTGTATTTTAGTGTTATTCTTCTCAAAAACAACACGCTTTTCCCCAGGGGAAGCCAGGGTCGTTTAATCAATGGCGCTCAGTCAAGCATTAAACAAAACGTTTTCGAAAGCAACTCGACTGCGACGTCTTTAGTTTCGGCAGAGAAAACTAAACTTCTCAGAGATTTGTTCCGTTCCTTGGCGAAGCGGCCTCGGGACTTTTACAAATCTTCCCGCGGCTCTCGGGGCAATTTAAATCACTAATACCCCGAAATGCCATGGTATAACCTATAAATATAGTAAAAAAATGGACTAAGAATAATGACCAATAATAAAAGTTACAATAACGACGTATAGAATATGAATAAGATAGATGAAAATAGAAAAATTACAATAATTTCCAAATAAGAAGTCTTAAAATTGGCGTAAGTAAATGTGGCATTGACATTAAAATTAACATTAAGATTGTTCCATTCATTGACAAAGAAACTAATTGACTGTTGCTTGCCCCAGTTATTTCTTGAAGCAGGAACCCTGAGCTTCATTCGGCCTCTTGTGTCGTAATTATGCAATTCGTGAGCATATAAATTGGAAAATTTGTGTGATAGATAGAATTAACAATAAAGTTACACTATGGAATTTATGACGATCGGATAATGGCCGCCAGTTTAAGGATTGTAATGCTGCTGAACTAGGTGACCTCAGTATTAGTTAGGTTTAAGATTAATTTAGCAGCCTGTTATTGTACCACAATTGAAGACTATTCATTATTATCTTTGTCCCCCATCCTAAATTCCCATAGTCAAATAAAGCCACTATCAAAGTGTTAACAACAGTTTCCCTAGATGATCGAGGAAGTACATGTCTAATTCGGCGAAGAAGGCCAAGTCTCTGTGCCGCTTTCTTTTGGATCGATTTCACCTGGTCAGCCCATGAGAGAGATTCACTAATTATCACATCAAGATACTTGTAGGACGTTACGCGTTCAAGTTCGCGAATTCATCTTCCTCGATTCGGAGTGTGAGCTAGCGCTCCCCAAAAGATTTGAGGCGATTTGTTCCTCCAACTAATGTAAATTTAGATTTAGACAACTCTGAATTTCTAACGAGACCTGAAACAACCATTGGGGCTGATCAAAGCCAGATCCCGGCCAATCCACAGATCGAATTGAAATTTAGCGTGTTGGTTTTGCGGAGGGAGGAAAACCGGGAGAAAAACCCTCGGAGCAAAGGCGAGATACCAACAAACTCAACTCACATATGGCGCTGCGTCCGGGAATCGAACCTACATGGGCCACAGAGGTGATAGGCGAAGCGCTTAACCCACTGCGCTATCCCGGCTCCCACACATTAAGGGTAAGCTTTCGTTTGTTAAGCCACACCTTAATACGGGAAAGGTCATCATTCAGCTTGTCTAGTTCGGATGCTGTTGGAGCTGTACAGTAAATAAAGGTATCATTTGCGAATAATGATACTTGGGTGTGGTTTAGGCACAAGGAACAAAAGGCGACCGAGTCATGGTCGTCGATGTACCCCAGTTGTTAGTGTGCGTAGTACGTTGCATTCGATGGGTAAGGTACGATCTGAGCCAGGATAAGCAATTTGGATCAACACCAACAGCGGTTAGTTTCTTGGGTGGGACCGCATCATGGACCGCATCATTGACCGTATCAAACGCTTTCTTCAAGTCGAGGTAAGAACACCGGAAACTTGGCCGCTTAGAACGTCTCAAAACAAACATTCGCCCAAGTCTCGAGGGCTTATACATACTAGTTCAATTTCCAAGGATCCGACTATCAGATGTTCCGAGACAATAACACTCTATTGTCTTTATTTTTCTACATTAAATTGTCTTCAGCTTTCTCCGTCTAAGGAATGTTGCCTGATTAAGTTGATGTTCTTAAACAAACATTCATTCGAGGTCTTAGTTTAAGAACAACGAAAAGCCAATGGAAACTATCAGCCGTTATAGTTCATCACAAAATTATCTCCGATTTTCTTTGGATGAAATGGATCACGTGACGTGATAGTTGCTGTCCGCGGATGCAAACTATCAGTCGTTATAGTTCACCACAAAATGTTGGCGCCCACTCATTAGCTAAAAGCGATCACGTGACGTGATAGTTGTCGTCCGTAGAGGCAAGCAAACTTTCAGGCGATAGTGCCGCTGAGTGCGGAATATAATTTTGTGATGAACAATAACGACAAATAGAGTGTGTTTGTCTTGGAACTATTATACAAATAGACTGTGTCCGTCGAGGAACTATCGGCTGATAGTTGCCCGCGGGAATTTGATGTTCTTAAAACAAATATAAGCCCGAGAACGAAGTTCGAGAGCTTATATGCTAGTTTTAAGAAAATCAAATTTCCAAGGGAAACTATCAGTCGATAGGTCCGAGACAGACACAGTCTATTTGTCGTTATTGTTCATCACAAAATTGTCTTCACCTCTCAGCGGGCACTATTATGCAAATAGACTGTGTCCGTCGAGGAACTATCGGCTGATAGCTGCTGCCCGCGGATGACAACTATCACGTCACGTGATCGCTTTTGACCAATGAGCGCGCGCCAAAATTTTGTGGTGAACTATAACGCCTTATAGTTTCCCTTAGAAATTTGATGTTCTTAAAACTAACATATAAGCCCTCGCACGGGCTTATATTTGTTTTAAGAACATCAAATTTCCGCGGGAAACTATCAGCCGATAGTTCCTTGACGGAAACACTCTATTTGTATACAGCGTATCCTCGCTCTACAATTACCAATAATCGGTATTTCAAGCGTGTTTGCCATTTATTGATTATTGGTAATTCTACGACAAATCCTAACCCGAACCATAAACCGAGCCCTAACCATCGGACGAGTTCGCGGGTAAACGACGGGTTCTCACTCATCTAGAGCTAGGGTTCACAGGTAAACAAGAAGAGAAGGTAAACGAGAGAAATATTGTTTTTGAGCGCTCCTACTCGGGCTCGAACTCGTAATCGTTTGTGTGCTGTGCTTGGTAGTGCAGGCGTCGCGCCCACTACACTAAGCGCGTCTACCGCCGTTTTGATTTGGACAATTGTTTATCTTTATCCTTGACTGGTTTTAAGAATGTCATTGTTTAATTTGCGTTCCAGAATTAGCGATTATTGATAATTGAAGAGCAAAAGCCAATTACTGATTATTGGTAATTGTAGAACGAGGATATGTTGTTGTATAATAGTGTCCGCTGAGAGCGGAAGAGAATTTTGTGATGAACAATAACGACATATAGAGTAACATTTCAAATAACTAAGTACTTTTAACTAAGAGTCTTACGAACGGATAGATCTATACTTTGAATCCGAATAAAAAGAGCATTCGGTGGCTTTTTCCAACTGTTTTCTAACCATTAACTCACGTTTACTTTGCTCAAAGTCGGCAAAAGGTGCCAAAATTGTGTACAAACATGGCGCGCGTGTTACTAGATTCCCGCCAAAATCATTTTATGAAATAAAGATAATGTACACTTTGCGAGTGTTTTAATTTGGTAAAAACTGTGCTTTGTATCGATGAGTTGAATAATAAAACAATTATCCTACTCGATCTTGTAAAATACCAACTCGGGCCTATCCGGGCCTATCCGGGCCCTCGTCGGCTAAGCATCTGGCGATATTCCGCGCGATCTTGCAGGATAATTGTTAAATAGTTGCCCGCGAAAATTAATGTGATGTTCTTACAACAAATACCGCTGACGATAACTATCACGTCACGTGATCAATTTCATCCAATCAGAAATGGGTGGAATTTAGTGGTGAACTATAACACCTGATAGTGTTCATCCGCAGACTACAACTAACGCGTCACAGGAGATCAATTGCCCTATATCATTATGACGTCACGGCTTGTTTATGAGGGGGACACAATCGACATGAACAATATAATTTTGAACTAAATCTGCTCTGCTGAGGAAAATTTAACTTCGAATTGTCTGCTTTCCAGATATCAACTGTATCAATGTTTATCCCACAATATTTACCGTATTTGGTGGCTGTTACCGCTATTGTACGTTCTACAAAATGCATTTGATAGCGATTTCCTTTGTGTTGTTGCTGTTTTGTCCCCATCCCACGACCGTGATCCCGCTTAGCGTTTAAACAATAGATTGTTTTTATTTGACGTCATAATGATATAGGACAATTTAATCCAATCAGAATCAGAGAGAATTTAGTGGTGACCTATAACACCTGATAGTATAAATCCAACTGACAACTGCTGTCGCATTACTTGATCAATTTAATCCAATGAGGATCGGACAATATTAAGTGGTAACCGGTATAGCTGTGATATAATGTCTTAGAGGTCAGAATAATGTTGACATGTTGACGAATCGAACATGGACATACATACCTCTTTCCCCAGGTTATCGCGTTGTTTGTTTCCAGTAATTCTAGCCTTTTGTGATGCTGAGTTCATTATGTTACCAATACTCAATACCATATTATCCCCGCCAGCCTCAATAAGTCGGTCATCTAGCACATCACCTTCATTTGACTTGCTTTCAAAGAGGGTCGCCATCTTCTCCAGGGCTTTCACACTTTCGCTCTGAACGTCGGGAGAGATAACAAATGTTCATCTCCTTATTAGGCGCCATCATTATCGTTCTTTCATTCATTAAAAAATATATATCGGCGGGCGTATTTTAGTCCACAGTAACAACTCTATAATAACAACAATAATTTAAGTAATGATCCGGATAAAAACTGTAGTGATGAACGGCAATTATTAATTTTCTATTATTCATTGGTTGATACTGATAAATTCAATAGAAACTCATCGAAATAACGCATTTTCGTTCGATATTTTTTTGGGTTTTAATATATTTTTGATCAAAGTAACTATCGTTTAATTTCGAAGAATATCGTATGTGGGGAAAGTTCTCAAATTTGCGATTGAAAAATATTTTGTTTTCTCCATTTCTGATATTCGATTGGCTGGATGGTGGCTTTTCTAAGTTTTCACAGAAAAAAAGAACGAATAGCATAAAAATGTTTTTTTTCCGAGATGTAGTTTGGACTGTAGACATCTCTTAAAGGACTTTTAAAGCATATTCAAGCAAAATCGTATACGAGGGAGGCTCATTGCTGCAGAACAATGCATGGATTCCACTACAGTTCTTAGCCGGATCATTACTTAAAGATAATTGCCTTTATCAGCAGTTGTTTAATTCAATAAGGGTTGTTTTGTTCGCGCGAGCGGGCGGTAACCTACGATTACCTGCTATCTGATTGATTTCGGGAACGTGCGGCTTTTTCCTATCTCTGAGCTCGGTCTTGAAATGTACTGACCGAGACCGCAGGGCGAGGTCAGTACTTGGAAGACCAAGCACATATTTTTTTCTATACGGACCAACCTCATTTTTTATAATTATTAAGCCGAACATTTGTTTCTCTATTTTTTTCTACGACTTGAGAAACGAATTTTCAAACAATCTCCAATGAATCGAGAGAGCGCGCACTGGTTAACGTGACCGTAAACTGGTAAATAACCTTTTAAATATTCAACAAAATATCTGGATTCTGATTGGTCAATAACGAGTGCATAAAAAGGTTATCGAGTGCATGCATGCTCTCAGAAAATGTCTACTCAGTATATTATACACAAACAATCGCACTAATTGCTCGTGCTATACTTGATTTTAGGCACTGAGTGATGTTTTTAAAGTTCTCAAATTGCACTCGCCTAAAGGCTCGTGCAACTATCAGAACTTTCAAAATATCACTCAGTGCCTATAAATCCTGTATAGCACTCACGTTCATGCGATTTCCTCTACATATTTATTAATGAATAAATAGTGGAAATATTACAGTTTCGCAGGTTTAAGAAAACATGAGATTTTTAAAAAGTCCTGTACAATCCATCGTAACCGAAAACATGGCGGCTGTACATTTGACCACAATCCCTTGCGAACCTAGCACTGTCAAAATAACACGTAGAAATCCTCTATTCTCTTCAATGACAGTGTATTTCCAACATCTCCTATACTGGCTTGTTGTTAAGATTTCAAACGTCTCTACGACGATTTTATAACGGTTTTATTTTTTCGCGCGCAAAGGATTGTGGGTAAAATACGAGTCGCCATTTTTTTTTCTGTATGATGGATTGTGCCGGATGCATTGTAGTCTAACATTAATACCTTTTCTCTTGGGCTACTATTTTCAAGACCACTGTATCGTTGGTATACGTTTTTATTGACGCAAACTCTACATGGGTTACCTGTGTTTTGAAGGACACTTCTTGTGGATTAGCTGTGGCGCGACCAATGACAGAAGTGAGCTGGGTCAGAGTTTCCAGATTATTTACTTTGACTTGGTTGATCATCTGCTGCGTGATGTCGTTGATAAGCTTTAAGTGAATTAATTATTACAATATAAATAACGCACGTTTAGAAGAGCTTCGTTTAATAGATACTTACTAACGCACGCTATGATTGGTTTTTGAGTTTATAAATCATGGAAATTACGTCATATTCATGTTTCTTTTCGAATTCCAAGTCAAAATTGGCTGAAATGACTCATTTTCAACCCGCGGACTTTAGTGATATTTTCAAGATAATTGCGTTCGACGAAGGAGAACGCAACCTAATCTGATGACGGGTTCCCTGTGCCTGTGTGTGACGTGTTTGCCGGTAGCCAAAAAAAAGTTCAGTTTTTCGTAGGCGTATTACAAAATGCCTCGATATCATGAACGGGGTACTGGTAACTATATACACGATGCTCGGAGCAACGTCGAGACTGTGTCTTATTTTCCCAATCCAATATAATGCAATAATGTTTAAAAAGTTAGCAAGCACGATATATTCGACAAAGTCTGATGTCCAAACTATATCAAGTAAAACATGGTCTGTTTTGTTGGCGCGGTCGTTGAACATAACAGAGAACTGAATCAAATCAACTTGGCCATAATTTGTGCTGTCCAGTAACAACCGAGTGAATTATGTTGGCTTACTCGCTGTATTGGATTCTGCTTTTCGCTGTACGTCATACAGATACCAAAACTACAAACAGTAAGATGACCTGGCTGAAGAGAAATCTTTCTAGATACCCGTAATCGCTGTATCTTGTGTGAGTTGCAACACTGTGTACATCTTGGTTATGTACTGTTTAAAACACGAACAGCAGTGTTTTATCAAGTTAAAAAATTCGAGGGCGAAGCCCGAGAATTTTTAGACTTGATAAAACACGTGCTGTGAGTGTTTTAAACGGCTTCAAAAACGCTTCAAGAATGCAATGAAAGAAATTCGCACATCTCAAGGGAATGGTTACTTAATGAACCATTGAACCTTTGTATTCACAACGCCATGCAAAATATTCGAGTAATCACCGCCGGCAATTACGAATTTCTCAAGGGAAGGACATGAAAAAATTACCATACTATGTTGTTTGAAGCGGCGTTTCGCAATGCAAGAATAACCTGCACTTGAAGGATTTGGTGTCGTAGTTTACCTCGATAAAGTTCAAGACTTGGAAAGCGATGTGACTGACATGACGGCAGACTCTAAATTTTTGGCTCCGGCACAAAATATGTAAGTTTAATGCATGTTTTTATTATTTTACGGCTTTGAGTTTGGTTTTAATAATTAAACTAAACAGTGGCTCAGTAAACAAGTAATGGTAGTTGGATAACTTCATTTTAAAAATATTATCTGTGTATCTCGGTAGTCTGCTGATATTAGTAAATTTAGTGCAAAATTTATTATGTAGGTACCTTATGTCAGTTCCGTTTCCTTTTTGCTATAGGATGAAACTTTATATATAATTTCATGTTCATTAGTATTCTTGATATAAAGTGTTCATCCTAATTTGCATTCTTTTGTAATACCTTTGTACCCCATATTCCCCTGGTACCGAAATCAAAGCCCTCTCCGGGCTTTTTAGAATGATGAGATTTTATCAGGTATAAAGGAGCATGCACGTGACTGATTTGCTTCATCTGATTGGACAACATGCTCATTAATTATTCATGAGTTTTTGAAACAAATATTCAACACTAACATATTCAGGCAGAGAGTTAATCTATAGCGACACTTTGATATGAACTGGAACATCAACACAGTACAAGGTGAGGGAAATTTGAAGTACTGAGTTCATTTCATTGCTGTGTTCGCTAATCGATTAATCTACACTGAATTTCTGACCGACCTGAAACAAGGCTGATCAAAGCCAGGATCCGGCTACCAACATTGACCATAAATTATTCTGCAACTAACAATGGCAGCCAACCTTGTTTTCACTTGAAAAATACTGTGAATGATCTAAGGAACTGCATGGGGTGTACTTTATACACATGCATATATATAGTTTATGTTCTACACTGGAATGTACTTAGTATTGTGAATGCTAGGAACTGGAATGCAGTTTATACACATCTGAATAGCCATAGATAGCTAATAGGGATGATTTGTTGTTCTCATTAGTTAAAAACAAGCATTTGTGATCAGGACTAATTACACCGTCAACATAATTGCAGCAATCTTTCAGCCTTTTGTGTTACCACAGTCCTTTCTCTTACAGAAAAATATGTCGAACGCACTTTGATAATCTACGATTACTACTAGTATATATACATATATAATAGATACTTACAGATGCGCGCTCTGATTGGTTTTTTAGTTTATAGATCATGGAAATAACGTCATATT
Source organism: Actinernus sp. WN-2022 (assembly GCA_030867875.1). Lineage (NCBI taxonomy): Eukaryota > Metazoa > Cnidaria > Anthozoa > Actiniaria > Actinernidae > Actinernus > Actinernus sp. WN-2022. Next base: position 83,903,911 of record JAOWCC010001634.1, on the reverse strand, counting down.
CATGTTTCTATATGAATTCAAAATCAAAATGGCGGAAATGACACATTTTTAAGCGACATTTTCGAGATGAAATTCACAGAGAACTAAAAGATTTAGTTGATGACGTCACAAATGCGGTCGAACTCTTCTTGGGGAGAAACGGAACGATGAAATAGTCGGACTCTCACGAAAAGGAGGTTGCTTTTCGCAAGCTAGCCGTCTAATGGCGAGAGAAAATAGGAGAACAAAGTAAGCCCGATTATCTGTCTATAGCGGCCATAAGTGGACGTTACGGTTTGTGCATTTTTCTCGTGAAAATCTACTATCAATCTGTATTGAAAATCGGTGAAATTCTGTATAAAACTCTAACGAGACCTGAAACAACCATGGGGGCTGATCAAAGCCAGGTCCCAGCTAATCCACAGATCAAATTGGAATTTAGCATGTTGGTTTTTGCGGAGGGAGGAAAACCGGAGAACCCGGAGAAAACACCTTCGGAGCAAGGGCGAGATACCAACGAACTCAACTCACATATGGCGCCGCGTCCGGGATTCGAACCTGGGCCACAGAGGTGAAAGGCGAAGCGCTGAACCACTGCTCCACCCGAGCTTCCCTGTATTGATAAAAGCACTCTTGGAGCTGTAGAAAAACATCAAAAATCGCGTTTGGATTCCGCTTGTGCATCCATTCAGACCGAGCCCTTCAAGACACCTGCAGAGAGCTATTTCACCAGTTTTAAAATAAAGTAAACAATTTCGAAACACATTGTTTGTATTTCTCTGCTAACTTACTATAGCTACCTCTTTGCTTTGTTGTTGAATAGCTCATGATCATAGCTAGGTATTCATCCTAATAGTCTTTGACCTTATCCATAAAGGCATCAAAGCGAGGCCAGTTGTCACAAGTTGTCACAAGAAGAGTACAACAGTGGGGTACGACAGAAACTAAGACATTTCTGGCCGACTCTAATTTCGCGATCTTTGTGATAGAAAACTGGCCTCGATCTGTTTTCATTATTACCAGACTTTCCGGGCGGGAATGAAATATGAACAAGAGCCGAGCTGGGCTGTCACTCGGGCCACATGAGATTGAAGATGAAATACACTTTCATTTGAAATCCTTTTAGTAATAACCGAAGGGAAGAATTATTAGCTGAATTTAGCAGTATTTAGGAGTGGCCGGGAGCGCGGTGACATGCATTCTCTGCTCCCCTAGTATATATATATTCTCGTGTATGCAAATTAAAGAAGTTGACCTCTACTTATTCATGTACCGCACGCTTACAATTTAGTCTGCTGTTCTCCAGGTTCAGAGTACTAATAGATGAGTGTCTCAAATATATGTTTATATTTGTCCCATATTATAAGTTGTATCCTGTCCACCTATGATGGAGCTATCATATGATATATTTCTCTACTGTTCATTCTACCCTGCGGCTCTTTATCGCAGCTCGCGTCCATATCAGGTATTTATTAACTGAAATGCCTGTTGTTTATATACCCTCCTTCCCAAAACTGATCTGCTCATTATATTACAGAACTATAAAGGGAACTGTTGGAAGCCTTTAATTTCTCGAACCGAAACCTCGGCCGTGAGAGGATTCTTTTTTTAAGTTGACCTTGAGAGTCAGTTGAATATTGCTTCGCTCATCATAAATTATTCTGTGCGAGTGTTTATTTCTCCTGGGTATTTCTGACAGCCAAACACACGCTCAAAATTATTTTAGTGCATGTTGGCCTACAGATCACGGTGTTTGCGCTGGTATGTATTATGACCGAGAGGCATAAAACCTACGAAACGTACCTCAAACAAGAATACCGTCAACAAATCGACAAAGAAATGCAGATATAAACACGCAATGATTTCAACCTCACCGTACCTTAATTCATGACCTGACAAGACACTGTTCAGTTTCACTTTCACTCTCAGATTTGCTCTTGAGTTTGAGTTCGGCTTTGTTAAAGACTTCTTATTCAGTTGTATGGTATTGTGCAGTATATTTGAGTATACCAATCCACAGAGATTCAAATAACAAAGCCGTGGAAAAACACAACATCTTGCCCTTTCTATCGAAGAAGCCTAATGGTTTCAGCAGAAAGGAAAACGCTAAATTCCAATTCGATATGTGTGGATCTTTGAGTCCTTCAGGTCCGGCGTCGTGTTGTATATAAAATCACAGGCCATCTGGGTAAAAAACGCGGTCCTTCGGCTCCGACAGAGCGCCAGTTGCAATATCCTGAGCCTGTTGGAAGGCTTTCGCACGAGTGAAGTTAAATAAAACATTAAACTGCTTACATTTGAGAGATGGGACTCCAAATTTGAGAGAGATTTGCTCGCGGATCCACCATTTTGATTTACTGTATTCAATTATGCAAATAAATTAACATGGCGAGTGTTACGTGACCAGCACAGTGCGATCTGATTGGTGTGAATTTGACCTTTAACGCATGCGCAGAAATTTTGCGACAATCAACAAAAAATAATAATAATAATAACTACTTGCATTTTAAGACTCGTTGCTGCCACAGGCAGCCCGAGTAATAAGGTGCATAAATATTAATGAACATAAGTATTAACTATAGACGGCTTCATGTTATCTTATGCTCCGAACATTGGTTATGATTGTACCTTTGTCTTCTCTGCAGGCTTCAGATGCTCAGCTGGTGTACTTGTTATGGTTTCAAGTGCAGCATTAGCCAGCTGTGTAGCTTGTTTGACGTTCCCAGCTTTTAGTAAACTATTAACATCCGTGGAGGCATCATTTAAGAGTTTCATAGTTTCCATTTCACTTTGGGTTGAAGCCGGATTTACCTATCAGAATAAAATAGAATGGAAATTATAGAAACTTACTCCTCCATGTAAGCAATACTGATATGTGCTGCTGGATGGTTTTCGAGCAACTTTGGTCTGAGATAGATCGATTTAGCTTGAACATTCATTGTCCCAATACAGAACATGTGGCAGCTCTCAAGAGGATTCAGTGCTTTGTCTTCGAGATCTACACATCAATTTTTATGCATTACCTCTTGGGATGCAAAAGAAAACCTCAAGCGAAAAGTTAGGTGACCTGAATTTGGACGACAAATGTACAAGTTAAATCGGTCAATTAGGATCGGCAGAACCATAAGGTCCTAAACTTATGGTACGGATGTCACGTCCCTCGGGCGCATTCACTTGGTCATCATGATAGCTTTCATTCATAACCTATTAGTAGAGGAAATCGCATTATGCTGAATAAAATCCAATTTCCAACTTGCAGACTCACCTTTACTTTAATATTTCGTTTTGTGGCTGCAGACATCGCATCAATGATGAGAAATGTGAAGTCTACGATGTATTCCTTAGATTTCTTCCCAACGGGTAGCTTACTCTCTGCCTTTCTGTTAGCTCCGTAAGATACAACGCTTGTCAGACCTCGCTCGGTCATGTAGTAAAACTGATACGTCAGAGGCTGGTCAAGATCGACCCAGTTCTAAAATATCGTGCGTTAATTAACTTGATGAACAGCAAACTGGTTATAATTAACAAAATAAACTGCTGTGGATTCATTATCTATTGTTTCTGTGATAGACTAGACTATCATCTCTAGAGTAAACTAGGGGGGCCTAGCAATATATAGGATCGAAACACACTGACACTCAAAGGAACATGCTTGCATGGCCTCTAAGGTCAGTTTTACCATGTCTTTATAGGCTCAGTGTCGTGGTAAAACATACATTCAAATTCGTATGTCGCCCTGTAAGCAGGGGGTACCTTCAAATATTTGGGAATGTGGAAGCCTTGAAGATGGTAGTGGGAGTCTTATAAGCGCCTCCAGTCTAGAATATCTAGATTACACTAGACTAGAATCTCTAGATTAATTAAAGTTAATTGTATTTTTTTGTGAAGTTCATGCAAAGTTATATAATCAATACTAATCGCTTCTCCCTGACCACCGTTTAGCCCTTTTCTGTTTTTTGTTTGTCCATAAAATTGTGCTCGTCCAAAAAAATGTAAATGAGAGTCAGTGTGAGCCACTTAGATAAGCTTTTATATGCTTTTGCGGCAAACACAATCATACTTTAGATTATAAATAAATAAATGGTTTATTTTACGTCAAAGACACAGGAAGCCGTTACCGGATCACCCAAGCCAGAGGCTAATATTTAAGTATTCGGACGAACTCCAGGATCGAATTGGAAGTTAGGGTTGGTTTTTGATTAGACTAGTCTAGAATATTTAGACTAGTGCCCGCTTGAAGAAGGGGGACTCTGGTAAACGATACATTTTGCCGAGGAGAAGGCTTAGGTCAGAGACGGCTTCCTTGGCTACTCCTACGCTACCCATTCGCTATCCCATGGCTACTCCTACGCTACCCTTCCGCTACCCCATGGCTACCCTTTTGCTACCCCTTAGCATCTCCTGTCTTACACAGAATAGCCCGACAACCGAAAGTGTATAGGGGAAAACTAAAGGGTAGCTTAGTCGTAACCAATTAAGGGGTATAGCGAAAAGGTAGGGTATGGGTAGCCATAGAGTAGCTAAAGAGTACCGTAGGGGTAGCCAAGGGAACCCTCTTTCAAACAATCCTCCTCCGCAAAAATCATCGTCCCCTCCTCATGCGGGAAAAATATAGTCTAGTCTAGTTTGCGGGCACTAACGGTTTGCTGTAGATTGTAGTCTTGTCCAATATAGAGATAGAGGTAATCGGCTAACGCTGTTGCCACCCAATTCAGATCATGTGATGTAAACAGATGCTACTCTGGGGAATTATTCCTTTTTCATTCTAATCATAATGCAGTCATGCCTATCTGAATACAAATAATTTTCAAAAAGTCAATTCTCCAGAGTAATGTGTGTTTACGTCACATGATCTGGGGTGGCAACAGAGTTAGCCGATTACCTCTATTCTAGTTTATTCTAGTCTAGACTAAGCGTGAAAAAAACTCCTCTTACCTTCTTCGATTTGCTCGAAAATGAAGAATTCTACATTCCCGAATATCTCAGTACTTTCCTTACAGGGCTTTGAATGCATGTTCGACCATGACACTAAGCCTAAAGACACGGATACATATTCCTTTGAGGTCATTGTTTGTTCGAATGTCCCTGGCTACGACTTACTTCTAGACTACTCGATCATAGAAACAATTTCCACAACATTTAATATATGAGCCAAAGACAATTATAAATAATGGTATCCACAGTATTTTATTCATGAGCCTAAGACAATACTAGGTAATGAGATACCATCACTTTTTATTATTCATGAGCTTATAATGTAATCCACCACATTTTATTAATGAACAAAATACATCAGACCCTTAATGTTATCAGTTCACCTCATTCAATGAGATACCACCTCGTAAAAAAGAGGTAATTCTGCCCACTCTAGATCTATACTACCGTCGAGTCTTACCATGAATCCTACCATAGAAATAATAAAGTAATGATCCGTTATAATATAACAATCAATATCAAAAAGCACGAACAAATCAATTTTTTTTATCTAAGAATACAGAAGGCTCCTACCTGGCAGCTGAACTTAAATTCCGTCTTCAACCCCTCCCCTGTTAACGGCATCACAGAGCATGTTCCCCCACTGGGTGGGGCGTTTGTGTTGAATTCATAACTTGATATTCCTGGTGTAATACTAGCAGCTGATACCTGGACAGAAACGCGATATTTCTTGCCTCCTGTAAGAGCGCCGCTCTTGATAACAATATCTGGTGAGGAAGGGAGGGTTAGTAGCTTTGTTTGTAGGTCTGTGATTGGGTGCCAGGTACTAGGTACAGTTGATACTTGCATGGTCCATACGTAGGTTAGCTGAGTACGACATGTTTGTAGAGGAGTTGTACAGTTGGTTGTCAGCTTGATATGAGAGGAAGTGCTCACACTAGATGCGCAGTTCCTACGACAACTGTAAAGAATATTATTATATAGAGGATATTACATGGCAAGTCGCTATCTGTCACAGAATAGCTAGTGAGGTACTTAGCCAATTTGATTGCAGGTTTCGTGTTAGAAGAGTAATTGTATTCTGCTAAATAAATAGTAGAGAGACTATCGGCTGATAGTTGCCCGCGAAAATTTGATGTTCTTAAAACAAATTCTCTTAAAACAAATGCTACAACTGAAGGGAAACAATCAGCCGATAGCTCCGAGACAGACTAGACTCAGAGACACATTCTATTGGTCGGTATTGTTCATCGCAAAATTGTCTCACGCTTTTGCCGGTCACTATTATAACAACAGAGTGTGTGTCTGTCAAGGGACTATCGGCTGGTAGTTTCCCTTGGATATTTGATGTTCTCGAACAAATATGAGTCCAAGAACGAAGTTCCAAGACAGAAACTCTCTATTACCTTTATTGCTCAACAAACTTTTTTCGATAGTGCCTCGCGCACTATTATACAAATAGAGTGTGTCGGTCGAGGAACTATCGGCGGATAGTTGTTAGCGGAAATTTGGCGTTCTTAAAACAAATATAAGCCCGAAAATGCAGTTCGATTTTGTGTTGAACTATAACGCCTGATAGTTTGCATCAGAGGACGACAACTATCACGTCACGTGATCAATTTCATTCAATCAAAATCGGAGAGAATTTAGTGGTGAACTATAACGATCGATAGACGTTGCCAGCGAAGCCAATCAGATTGTGACTTAGTTGATAGATTCGGGGCTTCGTTATGCTAAAACCCTATAAAAACATGGAAAGTTGCGCGTGTCTTGAGCTAATTAGGAGAATTTACGTTTTGATTACCAAATTCAATGAGCGTTTTTCAATTTTTGCACTCGGCGTTTTAGGTTGTTTTATAAAGGAAATAGAAAACAAAATTCCGTATTTCCGCAGAAGAAGTTTGGACTCCTGTTTCGTCAGCCATTTCTCGTTCTCCGACCACTCTCATAAGGAAAATGTTTTCTATTTCTAATCTGAACATGGGAAACCATATTCTACTAAAGGCGAAATCCTTTTCGAGCCTCGTCTCCTTGCACGTCAGTCTGGGAGCGAATAGAATCCAAAATAAAAGGGATCAACAACGAATGTTGTTCAAAGAGACCTTCTCAGTCTCATTTTGATACCTTAGAAATTAGCCGCCAAACCAAAATTGAGTTTTATAGCTCGAATTCCTCAGTTCCAGCGAGAATGATTTGAAGAAATACGTACAGTAATTAACATATCTTGAATATCTTAATATGTTAAATTAAGAATTGGATTACAGGAAAGGAACTGATAGGTTGTGAGGCGCGCAAAGGACATTGGGTAAGACCGCCCCTTTAAGAAGCACGCTACGCCATATTCGTGCACAGCCGTTCAAGGCTGTCTCGCCTTTGAATATTGTTTTGTAAACTTACCTAATTGTGATTTGAGGCGGGTCACCACGTACTACTTCTATCGTCTGAACAAACGTATCTGATCTACCCCCCTTGACAACAAGTAATTGTATATGATACGATGTATCCACGTCCATATTTCCTGTGTTTATATATACCACTCGGTCTGTTCTACTCAGTCGACCAATACCAGTATCAAAACACCCGCCTAAGCCAGTGCCTCCACTTGTGGATATTACAGGTAGGCTGAGAGGGAAGATCTCACTGTGCTTTTTACATGACCAAATGAAATTCATCCCAGAGTAGTCTCCAGGCCCAACGTCCGGGTCCTGAGTTGGCGAAGCGTCTAAGCTGACTACATGTTTGTAACCGCGCCTCACGTTTGATCCTCCCACAATTCCCGCGATAATTATCGGAGATTCTTTGATAGAGAGAAACTTAACATCAGAGCCGTAAACACCTATAGAACCAGTCATTGATACACGAAACTCTACGAGATATAACCCATAGTGAAGAGTTCTTTTGTTAATAGTCCACTCGGCTGTGCCTCGTGCAATGAAAATACTTTTTGATGACACTAAGTAGTTCCCCCCAGAGGCTGTCACATTTCGTATTCTCCACTCAAACGAAGTACTGGATGACGAGCAGTTTAATTTGACGGTTGTTTGCACGATATATGACGTTGACCGTATGATGGGTTTGGCAAGTTCTGGAGTTATTCCAAGCTCGCTAATTACTACATCGGGAGGATTACATGAATCACCTGGGAAAAGAAAACACAATTCCGTTTAAAGGTTACTTGGTTACTACATAGTTAATAGAGAATGGTTTTGAAACCCGGCAAACTTCAAAGGGGCTAACAAAGTCGCTGCGATTTATGTTGGAAGGGGGCAAGACAAAATATTGTGCAGGGTCATAGTTCATTAGCGTCCCCTGAACGACTGAACTCACACGTTTCTATTGGCTGATTGATTAACACATTGGAATTTCTATTGTGTTTTGTGCAGGGTCACGGTTGAAAAAAGCTAACAAAGACATATAACAAAGAAGGTCGCTGGGTTTCATAACCATTCCACTCTATTAACTATGGTTACTAGCGTAGGCAAAAAAGTAAGATGTAAATTTTACATAAAAGAAACACCCTTAGCCGGCAAAATACAAAGTTCACACACGACTAGTTTGGGACTGTCCACTACAAATAAATTCCAGTCATTTATATTAAAAAATATAATTATAATATAGCACTTATTTATACACGAAGCGTTTAATTGCAGCATAAAGCCGAATATATGGCCGGGTTTAAAATCAACAGAATAATTAGAATCCCAGTAGAGGAGGAAGCAAATCGACTGGTTATTTAATTATCATGACGTGGTCGAACTCACGGAGAATCGAACCGACAGGGTCCATGTATTGCTGCCTTCTCTTTTTTATTACGAAATAACCTCACTAAAGGGCTTTGTAAAGGGGAAGTGTTCTCGTAATACCTTGTGATCTCCAGATAAACGAGTTCTTGTCCACCGATAGGGAGCCTAGCACACCTGACCGTATCGTAGCATTCAGAAGGTTTCTCACGGTCGATACAGCATTCGCGCTCGTCAGAATAACCTTGAAGTCAACTGTCACTTGAATGCTTCCAGCTCTTTTGAAACAATGGAAGCAAAGTAAAATTAAAGTACTGAACTAAACTATCAGTCCTAATATACCCATTGCATAAATAACGTCCAATGTAAATAGGTATTTTCCTGCAGGCCACTTAAGCCTCGCGTTACCACACAAAAGCGTTTTCATATGAATGTGAGACTAAAGATTCAGAAACAATTGTTATAATTATTCAATCGGACGGCCATTCTATAGAGTTGGCCAACGACTGTCTTGTTATCGTGGAACTGTAATAGGATCGGACCTGCGAATTTTCTCTATTCGACGAGAAGCTGACTGAGCGGCAGTCCAATAAGAATACACAATATAATATTTTGCAAGTACGACGATTTATCACAGTTATTTTACAATCTTGAAGTTAAGGCTATGATTTCCATAACCAAGTTGTTTTATGGACTCAAGCCGGAGCTACAGCTAAAGGCTACAGCTTCTTGGACATAGCAACAGTAATTAAGGAGGGTGGGGATTATTATGTATACATATGCATGAGTATAGAACGATATGAAGTGTAAGTTTAAATTACTAAACTGTAGGCTACTGATTTAAGGTTAGAAACATTGTGAAACATGAAGAATGAGTGGTACATTTCTACTTGTAATGACTGTATATTAATTAAGGACGGTGCCTACTATTGTCAGCGCGCACGCCGTTCTGCGCATCTTGTGTCCCGCGGGTCATCCCGCGAGACAGGCCATTTGCAGAAATATTTTGAAAAAGCTGTGTTAATTGTGTAATTTGACAGACAGAAAGATGAAGGATTTTAAAATACGGTCGAAAGATATGCTTGAGAAATGAAGGCGATTTGGGAAATCTTTAAATTCCACTAAACGGCCACGAAAGATAATTTTCAGGTGAAATGGTATTAAAAGAGCCGACCATTTAAATGATTTATCGTGGGGAGATGGTCGAAGAATCGTAGATTTAGGAGATTTACCCGACCAATTGAATCAGTGAAGGTTGTTTGGACTGCCATGAATCGCTGCTGTCTTTTCGCCCAGCGCCTTGTGCTTTACGCCTGTCGATGCTTTCGAGTTTCGTCAGTTTCTCCGAACATGGACTTGGCCGAGTATAAACAATGTGTGAATACGGTCAAATAAGCTTTGTGAAAACGGGTAAACCTCTTGGAAATCCAAAGAAGAATGAAGAAGGAAGGACTGTATGGGGTTTGAGCACAAAGGAAGCAGAACAGGTTTGATTTTCAGTGAAGAAAGTCGAAAGACGGCACTGACTCTTTTAAAAGCGGCTAAATACAGGAATCGCTCACTTAATTAATTCATGAAATGACCATATAAACTAACTAAAATTAGCAGTGGTTTTAAAATGTACAAATTTAACAGCAACTGAGCGACGATGGTTGTTTAGTGTAATGGTTGCGACGTTTGCCTTACGAGTAGGAGGAGCGGGGTTCGAGTTCCAGTAAATTTCTCATTATTTTTTTTACATCAACATTTTCTTGAGAAGTTTTTCTTGAGAACCCTAGCTCTAGGTGGGTAAGATCTTGTTTACTGACCGGTTAGGGTTTTTTTATAGTTCAGGGTAGGATTTCAGTTAGTTTATATTGTCATTTCATGAATTAATTAAGTGAGCGATTCCTGTATTTAGGAGCTCGTGCACGTGACTCTTTTCCCCACCGCCATCTTGAAAATCTCCCAGAATGCAATAAAAGAAACCAATTTTCAGACTTACTAGGGAGGCCTTGGTAAAAAAATGACACTTTTTGAAAATATAATTAGCGATAAAGAGGCCTACCGTCCACATAACTTTTTAAAACGCGTGGATACCCCCATTTTTTCTTTTTGTAATCTATAATATAGAAGCTAAACAACGTTTACATATATTTTTTGTCTTTATAAAATTGAAACTTGTTGCAAATTTCAGCAAAAAATATATGTCTGTTCATGGTCACTAATGAGGCTTAGAAAGCAAAATTTGTACAAAAAATGATAATCATTGTTTTTTGCCCTAATATTTTGCCAGATAACCCAAAATATTAATCGAATTAAAAAATATTTTCTTGGAGAAAGAAAAATGCTGAGTCAGCACTTTTTTCGATTTTCATCCTTAATTATCTCTCTTAAACGTATGGGTACCCCATACATTTTTTTCTGATTTCAAAAGCCCCTTTGGGGGTTCAAACAATCCATATAGATTTGTAGAAAACAAATTGGTTTGCAATTAGTAGGCACCGTCCTTAATATCACTGGAGAAATGCACTTCTTACAAATAAAATTAAAGCCAAAATATTTTACTTATCCAAAATCCCGGCTTTACCCACTTTACACCATTAGTTCGTGGTAGAAAGATTTCGTGAACTTGAAAGAGTGGAACTATCTTTAAATCAAGGCTTACCGACATTGCTTGACTCTTGTACTTTGTATTTGAGTTGGTAAGAGAATACTCAGCTGCAAAGAAATAATTATTTATAGCAAGAGAGGATGATGCAAGAGAACGAATTCCCATGCCCCTAGCCTGTTCACAGGCCCTGGATACTAAAAAAACTAAAAAATCGGACGTGAAGGAAGGGAGAATGGGGAGAGAAAGAGGAAAAAGAAGGGGGAATGGGGAGAGAGGGAAACCATTTTGTTTTCGCCACGTTTTATTTTCGTCATTTTCCCCAGTATCTAGAGCCTATGAACAGGCTACCATGCCCCATGATCATTATTTGAAATCTATTTTTAGTTTCACAACGTGTGATGTAAGTTATTTTTATCTCGTTCTGGTTGGGATTTTCGCGTAAAAATGGAATAAAATGAATGCAAATAGTCGAGTATATTACACTGGTCATGAACCGCTTTGCACCAATTGACACACATTCAAAAGGCTCGTAAGTTCAATAGCCAATACTTCAAAATACTTTAGATCGATATCACTTAGTCTAACATTTTAAATTGGCAGAAATACACATGTATATGGATTTTCATGACATTTAGGAATGTCACAAAATTCAAAATACTGTAACTCAATAACGAATCAACGTATCGTCGTGAAATTTTCGAAGAATACTGACAATAGCGATATCTAAATCATATTAAAAGAACAGCTTTATATATCTTTTATTTTAGATTTTATAATTTTGATGACGTCACATGCACACGATCCATAAGGAGGTCTTTTAACAACTACAACTTCCAGAATATGTTTCCAGTTTTTTTTAACTCCTTTCATTATGCCAAGACAATGCGTATGGTCCAAATTAGAGGAACAAAGTAATCGTCGCAAAAAGCTCTGGTAGTTGTATATGACAGAATCATGCATGCAATTTATATGCTATTGATATGGGTTGTTAGAGGAATGACCGAGTACTCAAATATATTTAAGGAGGTGTTAACAAGATATACATTCCGGTATGACATTTCGCCACAGCTACAAGTGGGAATTGAGATGAACATGTTCTGGAAATCAATGAAACTCGATCCGGTATCATCATGTAAATACCTCCTTAATTAGTGTGCGATCACTGTTTTAGATCTAGTACTTGTGCGCGCAATTACGGTTTCTTGGTCGGAGCTGTAAGCTGTTTTATGTTTTAGATTGTCGTGTTAGTGAACATTAACACAGCTATTAGGATCAAATGTAGATATAATTCGTGTTGTAAATATATGGCCAATTACAGGTCAAAATAGCAACAATACTGACTCGTATAAATACACAACAACATTCCATAACTTTCCGTGTAAATTTCAGTGTAAATCTATATGTATGTACGTTATATTAAGGCCTAGTTTTGACATGAAAGTGAGGCTAAAACGATATTTTTTACTTTACGTGTCTACCTTAATTACCAACTACACCAAAGTTTTAAGACTCACACAACTCGTCCACTTCGCTATTTTTATGCAAATCAGGTGTCACGTGACCCCTCCACTGACTTTGGTTTTACATAAAATTTCAATAGCAAGTGAGCCAATGAGTATTCTTGTTACACCAATGTACACAGAGATTTCCTGTTTCTCTGATATATCCCTTTAATAATTTGCACTCACAGTAGACTATATTTTATCCATAAGGAGATATTCAGCAAAACAGGTCACGTGACCGTGTACTAGATTTATTGATCAGCTGTTTTCTCCTTACTAATAAATAAAAGTCATGGTGTGGGGGCAGATTTATGTATGTCTGCAAGTCCCCAATATTTTTTAAACCATTGTCCTCATTGCCCATTTCCAGTTGAACGTTCACACGAGGAAGGGTCACGTGACATGTCACATGACTGTAGTCAGGACCAACCTGGTTGATGAGAGTAGTGTTGAGGCTTCTAAACACACTCGACGATCGATTCAACAGCTTAACGTCAAATGCCTGGTTGATGATCGTAAACTCTACCTCAACATCTTTAACAATAAACATGATATTGGCTATTAGCATATCGTCGATGCTCTAAACATATTATATACCATGGTCAATCTTATTCCAGTATTAAGTCACTGAAGAAAAACATAACTATATAATAGTGATGATCATGATGATGATGATGATTATTATGACAATAATAATAATAATAATAATAACAATAATAATATTACAATTATTAAATATAAGGATTTTAAGTAATGATCCGTGTAAAAAGTACAATAAAATCCATTGTTCTGCGGTATTGAGCCTCCCTCACATGGGATTTGTCTGTGTTTTAGACTATGAAAGCACTGGGTGATAATTATGAATATTCTGAAACTGAAAAGTAGTAAAAGAAGTAGTTTCATTCCATTTTTATGAACAAATTATCTTCCAACCAATAGGAACAGCCATAAACAATAGCTACGAAACAGGCACGATTGTAAGAAGCTGAGTGGCCTAAGGATGGACTGACCAATTTGATAAGGCTGAATATGAAGAGGAGTTATCGTCTCAGTTGTTGACTTTTCGGACCCAAAAAGCTTCTGAAAACATAGATTGTAGAAATTTTCCGTCAAATCACTCCAGTGGCCATCAAGGACATACACCGCTTAAAGTGCCTATAACCCTTTTGCAATTTTGATAGCTTATGAACCTCCGAAAAGGTTTGAGTACTTCTGTGAAGAAAGTTTTGGTTTACAGTGAATACTTTATGTTCTACGCCTGTTTGAAATCGTGTAAATGTGACCTTTTGTGACCTTTCCTGACCCATGACCGCGTAAGTAAAAGCCTGGGTCGAAACCTGTATGTTCGTCACCTCATTAATGCATTATTCTCCATGGCGCCTTTCTATCACAACAACATCGATGCATAGAAAATATACACAGTTTGTGAGTTGTTAGTAAAGAAAAAAGTCATTTTAGTCAACATGTTAAGTATTTCTTCAAATGATTGCAAAGCCGAATTAATTGTATGACGTCAATATGACGTAAATACAGGTATCGACCCAGGCTTTTGCTTACGCGGTCATGGATCAGGAAAGGTCACATTTACACGATTTCAAACAAGCGTATAACATAAAGTATTCACTCAAAACCAAAACTTTCTTCACAGAAGTACTCAAAACTCTTCGGAGGTTCGTAAACAATAAAAATTGCAAAAGGGTTATAGGCACTTTAACATTTATTCTTGCTTTTCTTAGAAAATAATCGTTCTGGGGCATCATCTCGGTGATCTCCGTTCAACGTGACTCCATCTCTATACCATTTTGAAATCGTTGACCCGACTCGTTTTCATGAGGGCTGATGGGTGAAATCGCTGACCATTTGACTCAAGACGTAATAACAGCTATTATCATATTACCGTTAATTATCGTATTACCGTTACGGTACGGCCATATGTTGCACCATTACACTGCTGGCATTTTATTTGAGAAGGGGTTGACACTGGCTACGACATTGCTTGCATGCAACATACAATGCACGTCACAGTATTTTGGTCAGCGGTGAGCAGAAATAGTGGTATTTCATTGGCTAAAAGCGTCACACTGTTCAATTTGTTGCGTTCAATGTTGCAGAAGTAGAACTGAATCCTAGTATAGCACCATTACCGGCAATGATGCGCGCAATGTTTCATAGGTGGACACACGGAAAACAATTGGTCATTTACGTTTATCCGTACCTTTAGTTGCTGACGATGTTGTAGGGGCTTGTGTTGATCCTACATTGGCTATCGTTGGGGCTTGTGTTGTTCCTACATTGGCTGTTATATTAGCTTGTGTTGATCCTACATTGGCTGTTGTAGGGGCTTGTGGTGATCCTACATTGGATGTTGCATTAGCTTGTCTTGATCCTACATTGGCTGTTGTAGGGGCTTGTGTTGAACCTACATTGGCTGTTGTAGGGGCTTGTGTTGATCCTACATTGGCTGTTGCATTAGCTTGTGTTGATCCTACATTGGCTGTCGTTGGGGCTTGTGTTGATCCTACATTGGCTGTTGCATTAGCTTGTGTTGATCCTACATTTGCTGTCGTTGGGGCTTGTGTTGATCCTACATTGGCTGTTGAAGGGGCTTCAGTCGTGTTTAGTAAAACAGAGGTGGTGCTTCCTTTAACTTCGGTGTGCAGCAGGAAAACCAGCATCACGATATTCATTCCACATATTTGTGAAGGAATGTTTTTCCCGCCACAGAACATCACAGAGAGAGCTCGACTCGATGCTGAAGTAAGAAAGTATACTCCCTCGTTAGACCAACCCGTCGTTTAATGAGATAAAGAGCTGGATAAAAGGAAAACGCAAAATATTCAATGGCAAATGGTCATTAACGGAAGATGTACGTTAGCCTGTGTGACCGTTGTTCGCATCTAAGAAAAAGCGTGATGAAAGTTTAATAACCTTAACCGCGGTGGACCCGTAGTCTGGCTGGTGGTTTGTTTACTTGCAAAAATAACCTGAGTATCAGGCCAAGCGGGGGAGGGAGACGAGAGAAGGAGACTGATATTCAAGTTACTTGAACAATAACCTGAGTATCAGGCCAGTAGGGGAGGGGTACTGAAGAAGGAGAGGGAGACTGATACTCAGGTTACGTTTCTTGAACAATCATTATATGGCGTAACTATAGTGGGCATTTGTGAGCACCTTTTAACACTTTTAATGTTGAACATAATTAAAACAAAACTCCTAATGCATTTGCATTAACCAATCACCTCATCGAAAAGCTAGGCAATACTATTACACTGATCAACCTAGAAGTCCGCACGTGTAACATTTCTATCGGAAGCAAAATTTACTTCCAAGAAGACGAAACTGTCTGAAACATTTCAAAAACATAAAATTTCTTCCTTTCCCAGTTTCCTTTTTGAAACAACAATGTTGACGAGATATACCAGGACTGCGCAACCATGTTTCTTCCTTTGCCCGTTTGTTGACTTAATTTAAAGTGGCATTAATGAGACCCAGACTCACTGAAGCGGTTTCCCGCTTGTTTGCTTAGTACCCAAGAAATTATTAACATGGGGTTTTATCTCGCGGTGGCCATATTGGTTAGAAACAATATGTTTTGTCCCTTTTGTCTCACACCGAAGCAGTTTCAGAACTAGTTTAGCTGGCGGAAACAAAGCTTTATATTCTCCTGGGACTCAACATCAATGCTATGTGTATATTTGCTTGTATAAGACAAGCATTACCAATTCATACTTATTTCTTTCTTTTGTGTATTATTATCTTATGTGTATTGTATTTATATGTGTTTATATGTGTCAGACTAGTGTGTGTCAGACTAGTGTGTGTTACATGTTACATGTAGATTATAGTGATAATTTGAAGAGTGGGTTATTATGAAATATATTTAGATAGTGGTATGAAATTGATTAATGTGATTATGCCATGGATATGATTTAATAAAATATGAGAATAAATTATGTATGGGAACAATATGTTATTGAAATGGTTGCTTTGAATGTTGAGTATAAAAATATATATATATATCTTAAGCTAGTATATAACTATAACCATTATTGGTTAAATGATGTCCCCCCCTACCCCCCTTATTTTCATTTTATTTACAACAATTTATTTATTTCACCTAAAATATTTGAAATTTATTTATCTAAAATATTTAGAGTAAAAATTATGTGAAAATACTTTTACATTAAGGCTACACTAGAATTGAATTGCCAAGCGTGTATTTCTGATTAACAGACCCCTTCTTCAGGGATTATTAAAGTGCAACTAACCCCTTTTGCAATTTTTACACATATGAATCTTTGAAAGGTTTTGAGTACTTCTGCGAAGAAATTTGTGGCTTACATAGAATACTCTATGTTCTAGGCTTGTTTGAAATGGTGAAAATTTGACCTTTCCTGACCCATGACCGCGCAAGGAAAAGCCTGGGTCGATTCTTGATCTTACGTCACCTCATTAATGCATTATTCTCCATGGCGCCTTTCCATCACAACAACATCGATATATAGAGAATATACACAGTCTGTGAGTTGTTAGTAAAGAAAACAGTTATTTTAGAGTAAATGCTAAATATTTATTCAAATTATTGCAAAGTCGAATGAGTTGGATGACGTAAGATCAAGAATCGACCCAGGCTTTTTCTTACGCGGTCATGGGTCAGGAAAAGTAAAAAAAATACCATTTTAAACAAGCATAGAACATAGAGTATTCTCTGTAAGCCAACAATTTATTCGCAGGAGTACTCAAAACCTTTCAAAGATTCATATATATATAAATTGCAAAAGGGATTAGTTGCACTTTAAGTCTGTTAGGACCTAAATCCCAGAGGTGCTCTGAGACGGCCGCCTGACAAAACCCCATTACATATCAAACAATTTATTGAGAAAAGTGTCGTTCCTGAGAGCTCCCTGTGATATTCCATATATGGTCAATATATTCCATATTTGGAAAGCAGGACGAATCGTCGAATACTAGAACACGTTCAGAAAGTGTAGCGAGCCGGCAAAAGAGAGGCGGATACAACGTAGGCTACAGGAAGTGCGATTAAATAAATCGAATCGTTTTTTGAAGATTCGATAGCGAAATTTGAAAAGGGTGAGCAGTGTTCTAGTAAGTATATTTTGTTTTTGATTTTATTTCATAATAATTCTCTTTACATTGATTCCAATTACTCATTATATCTTGTAATGTCGTAGCCCGTGCGTTATTTTTTTCCCATACTTCCTTTCCTTTCCATTACGTGTTATTTGTAACATAGAGGGCCGCATGTTAGATAACTATGTAAGGTTAATGTGTCTTCCCTCTGTAAATAAAGAATATTGTATTGTATTGTATTGTATGCCTCACTAGCATCTAGTCTGGCCCAAATATTACTCTGAACATATTACAGTTCACCCATTGGTTTAGATTTCTAAGCCTTTGTTGACGATCCAATCAGATATTACGCAAGGCTACTCCTTGTCTATATAAACGGATCCCAGTCAAACTTGCTCTCAGCCACATGAGCAACCAGAATATGCTACACGCAACTGATGAAGGAAACCAATTTAAAGACCCTGTATCCGAGCCCATGGTGCTTTGCGCGCGCAAATAATTTTCGTAGGCTACGAAAATCAGAAAGATTCCATCCCTAGTTTGGGCCATCCCTAGTTTGGGCCATCGTGTAATTATTCATAGGTATATATGCTTAACTGACTTTCTTTTGTCTTAACTTTTGTATATTTACCTTTTAAAATGAAACTTTAGTCGAATATTTCTTCGAATCCCGGTCTAGAGTGGCGAGTAGATGAGTGCCGAAGAAAGAACAGACAGCGAGGCGAAGCGACTCGACAAATAATAATTCATCAGTCCACATTTCACTTTCTCTAGGTCTACAAGAGAACACTTGTGGTTGAAAAGGACTACTACGTGAGTTTTCCGGGGATTTGCTGCACTAAGGGACCGGCGGGCTTCGTTGAAAATACAAATTAAGCAACCACTTCTGGTATGATTCAAGATCATTCGTAATTATAATTTCGCACGGCTCAGCTCCACTGAGGTGTTACGACTTATATGTATCTCTATATGTTTTGCATTTTTATTATCAGAGAAAGCAATAATGCCCTTAACCTTTTTCATCCTCCTCCAGTACGTCCAGAAAGTCTTGCTACCAAAACTACGACCGCGGATCAAACTCCAATCTGCCGAGTTCAGCTGTTACTTCGCTGTGAGTTTGACTCGAGTGCGAGTACGACATTTCATTTTGCACTCAAAATATATCATTCACAAGGAAAGTATAGATCTTCAAATACAGCTAAACAATAATGGAGACATGAAAACAAGGTATACGTAGCAAGAGTATGTGTTTGCTTGTAGAGTTGAAAGTCGCACTCGTAAACCGAATTAGAATCTAAAGGCAGTACAACTGGCTTCCTGCTGAGTACTGTTCAAATCATATTCGAAGCATCCGGCGAAAATTCGTGGGCTCGATTGGGTTCTTAATCCGGTAGAAATTATGAAATTCGCTATCCAAAGTGTATATGTACTTCTTTTATGAAACTTATGAAACAATCGAGAGCATTTTAGTTCGACTAAAAGCTAGCCTTTAATTTATGCGGGCGATGATAAACAAATTATAATCATAACATTGGCGTAGATAAACTGGCCGAAGAATAGGCAAGAA
Organism: Actinernus sp. WN-2022; assembly: GCA_030867875.1. NCBI lineage: Eukaryota > Metazoa > Cnidaria > Anthozoa > Actiniaria > Actinernidae > Actinernus > Actinernus sp. WN-2022. The sequence continues at coordinate 83,884,504 of JAOWCC010001634.1, read as the reverse complement.
TAGATAGGCGTAGATAAAATGTTTTCGACTCTTTATAACAAAACCAATAAAATAATTAATAAACACGCGCCTCTGAAACCAGTATCTAAACGTAAACATAAACAATTGTTAAAACCATGGATAACAAAGGGTATACCTAGATCGATAAAAATTAAAAATAAGCTATTATACTTAGGCGATGAAGATAAATATAAGTTATATAGAAATAAAATTTCCTTACTTACTAGAATAAGCAAAAAGCAATATTATCATGGTTTCTTTTCCAGTAATTTAAATAATATGAAAAAAACATGGGAAGGGATTAATAGTTTGATAAATAAAAAAAGGCAAGAATAGACGCACGATTACGGCGATAAAAAGGCCTAACAATGGTGGAATAACAAAAGATCCAACCGAGATTCTTGAGGTGCTCAACAGCTATTTTGCTTCAGTTGGAAATAATCTCGCGTCTACGCTGCCGCCCTCTAAACGCGATTTTCGAGAATACTTAAGCGGTCCTACACCAACTAGCTCTCAGTTTTCTATTTGATTCAGTTACCCCTAAAGAAATATAATTTGAAATAACTCGTTGCCACTTAAGGTTACCGGATACCTTCAAGGCATGTTTTTTTGTAAAAAAATTATATTGATTATTTGGAAAGTTTATGGATTGTTCTACAATTTAGAAAAAACATTATTTCAAAAGATATTAAAGCTTGCGAGATATTTAGAAAAAACGTATTTAGAAGGAAACTAAATAAATCACCGAGGAAACTAAATAAATCACCCCGTGGACTTTTAGCGGGAGCTGTTATCCGAGTACCGTAATTTGCATACTGTTGTTGTAGCTTCCCTTCCTCGAAATAACAAACGTGCATTTAGAGTCTTCTATCAATCGTTTGTATGGGGAAATCGAAAAGAGAAAAGCAGAGTCCTTGAGTAAAACATAAAGCGAAGCCTGGACCGAAAAAGAAAGGAAACCGGCGATAAGGAGGAATTCGGTAAAACGAGGATTGAGCTCGCGGACAGCGACAAAGGCTCGTGGTTCGAAGAACGTGCGAAAGACAGCGAATAACAACCTTCAACTTCAGGGTCAACTCCAAGTATAAGCAGCGCCAGCAGTTTTAAACTATCGTTTGGCTTACCAGGAACCAGCAAGTCATTTGAAGAGACTGAGGACGCGAGCCGCGATGAGTTCGCATCGGAGTCTATGATTTCCCGCGAATTTCACTACTGCTTTGAAGCTCCAGGGGTCCTTGCGTAGTCATTGGCTAGTTGGTTCGAAGTGTTGACATTTGCCTTGATGAGGTGTGAAATGTTCACAAAACTTTACACGCCAAATCTCCGACTAAGGTTTTCTTCGTATCCGCTCTCTTTGAACGAATTAATATGGTATGCAGACTTGTCAGATTTTGATAAAACTCTGCCAAAAGACAGATTAGTTACTGACAAAGGAAAAGGGTGTGAGCGTTTAGCAATATTCAAAGTATTTTTCCTCGTAGAGTATCCCGCGTGATGTGACTCGGACATTATTGAAGACTAAAACTTTAGGAATGAATTGCATTTGAATGAAGTAAAATATTTACAAATGCTCACACCCTTATTTAGGCTGTCATATGCGGATTAACATTATACAGTTGAATTGTTCTTATGCGTTAACCCGAAGGCTGCTAATTCACTTTTATAAACCTTGTCAATTTTACGTTTATTGGCTTAGCATTGCTTTACAATAAAGTATATTTTAAACAAATCCATTCAGCGTATTCTACACTTCATAAGCTTTACAGAGGTATATAGGTTTCTATAGTTTTCTTTAAAACAACGCGCGTACAAAATGATCAACGAGAGAGACCCGCGAAGGTATCCGGTAACCTTAACAAAGCCCATGGACTATATTCTTTCCCAACGCGGATTTTGAAATGCGCCAAGAGTATTTTATCTGTACCATTTGCAAAAATAATGAACCTCTCAATAGAAACAGAAACATATCCTCGTAAATTAAAACACTCAAGAATTATATCCAACATAAAAGTAACGAGGAAGTCGAACCGGGAAACTACAGGCCCATTTCCCTTCTTTATAATAATATTAATAGCATTTTTGAAAAGTTAATGTATAACAGACTCAAACTATTTATTGAAAAGAATAACATACTGCATTCAACCATAGTCAACGCAATATGGGTTTCGTGAGAAACATTCCACACAACACACTTTTTCTAGACATAGTCAATAAAATACAAACAAACATAGATTAAAAAAAACTATTTTCATGCGGTGTCTTCATAGACTTTCAGAAAGCGCTTGACACTGTCAATTACCAGGAGCCCATTACCAGGAGCGTCCATATATACTATACCCGTGAGTCAACGTATGACCGGTTTGAGCTATTCTGAGAACATGTTTCCCGGGTAACTGCCTTCTGACTCTGCTGCGATCGTGCATATGCTTGGCGTAATTATCGAGATTTGGAATTATCTATTGTTCTTTGAGGTGATTTTACTAACGCTGCATTGTCTTGACTGTGGTTTGATTGGATTCTCAAAGTGTGGGCACATGAACTCCCGTGAGATCTGTTCTAAATATAGCTCAATCCGGTCATACGTTGACTCACAGACCTGGTATGGGAGATGGACGCTCCTGGTAATGGGCTCCTGCAATCACACAATACTATTAAGTAAACTGAACCATTACGGAATAAGGGGTATCATCATTAACTGGTTTCGCTCATATCTCATAGGACGATCACAAACTACTCAGATAAACCCTAATATATCAACTAAGAAACAAACATTATGTGGTGTTCCACATAGTTCCGTATTAGGTCCTTTGTTGTTCCTTATTTATATTAACGATACCACGACTCCTCTGATAAGTTCAATTTTTTTTTTTTGCTGACGATTCCAACCTGCTTTATGCTGACAAAAACTTGAAATCTCTTGAGGGACGTTGTTAATAAAGAACTGACGCATGTTTCCGACTGGTTACTTGCAAACAAGTTAACAATAAATATAAAAAAAATCAAATTTTGTCATATTCCACCCGTATCAAAAGAGACTAGACCATAAACCTAACATTAAAGTCTTTGATAATAAATCTGGCCATCCTATACCCCTTGAACAAAAGAACTACATAAAATACCTTGGTGTTCTAATAGTTTCTAATCTTTCTTGGAAGACACACATAGACTATATTACTAAAAATTAGTAAAACGATAAGTATAATCTCTAGATTAAGGCATTTCGTCCCTCTCTCCACTCTTCTGAATATTTACCGTTTACTTAGTTTAGCCTTACATATCCTTTGGTTTAGCAATCTGGGGTCAGGCAGCCCAAACACACCTCAAAAAATCCTACTTCTACAAAAACGTGTCTTACGACTTATGTATTTTGCGACAAATAGAGAACATGCTATACCATTATTTTTAGCCTCTAATATCCTTCCAATTAATATGTTATATTATAAAACACTCTCAGTCCTAATGTATGAAATGAACAATAACGCGGCTCCTCCTAACATAATAAATTTATTTAACCGTGTAAACTATGTACATTCCTATAATACTATATCATCAACAATAGGAAAGTTTTATTTGAAATATTCAAGAACTAAACATTAAAGTGAATCCTTCTCTCGCATTCGGTGTAAAAATATGGAATGGGATTCCTGATCACTTGCGGCGAAAACAGTCTAAAACATTATTTAAAGCAAAGAATTCTTGTACAAGTTTGAAACAGGAGGAGACCTATGTTGATGTCATGGTATTAATTGAAAAAAATTATATAACGGCCTTAACATCATGATCATTATGAAAACAAAAACAAAACAACAACAACAACAAATCTTCCTATTTATATAATTTTACTTATTTATTCATAGTTATTGTAAATTTGTTTAATGATTGTAAAATTTGTATAATTATCACAAAATACCTTCCATGTAAATAAGAAATATTATAGCACTACCCGCCTCGATTAGCTAAGCTATAATAATAATAATAATAATGAATTATTTATATAGCGCTATTTCCTATAGCTCAATAGCGCTTTACAATTTTTTAACGAACTAATAAAATAAGTATAAAAATACTAATTTAAGATATGATAGGTATGGAAATATATGTACATAAATATTACAAATTTACATTATACTATCTAATAACAAATAAACTATCTAATTATAAAATTTCTTAAAAAGATGTGTTTTAACATTTGATTTAAAACTGGCTACTGAATCACTAGAACGGATAAAATCTGGTAGAGAGTTCCATAATTTAGGCGCGGCAAATACAAAAGACCTATGACCGTAACTAGCTAGTCTAGCTACGTGTACTTTAAGTAAGTTTTTAGAAGAAGACCTTAAGTTCCTAGACGGAGCATATGGCTGTATAAGGTCACTAATATAGGTAGGGGCTAAGCCATTAAGTGCCTTATAGGTAATTAATAATAATTTAAAAACAATGCGTTGGCACACTGGAAGCCAGTGTAATTGCTTCATAATGGGTGTGATGTGGTCATATTTTCTAGTACGCGTAACGAGCGGGTGTGTTAAGTAATATATATTTATAGATACTTGTTAATAAACTTGAACTTAAACTTAACTTAAGACCCCATTAGTAGACTCTTCAGTCTTCAACCGGGTTCAGATTCCTCCATGAGACTTAACAAACCAGCACTCGAGAAACGATGTAGAAGGTGCGGCGGTGGCAATATCCACAAAACTGATGAAACGCGAACAATGAGTGTTTGAAATTACTTCTCATGCGAATAGCTAAACCGAGAAAAATTACATACGCTTCTTTCCAAACATCATTAGCAAGTATTGTTTACCGTTCGGACTGTTGTATATAATTATTCAATAGATTATTCTTTTTTGCGAGTGGTGATTTCAACCAGCGTACCAGTAGTGTAGTGGTGAAGAGTTAGTACAAGCAGTTGGAAGGGTCGAGGTTCGAACTCCAGTGGAGGCACACTTTTTCTTTCTAGCTATGTCGTTTCTTTACTTCCTCACTCCTTACTTGTAGTTTATCAGTATGTAAGTAGTCGTGGTTTATGAATATGATGATTAAAAACAGTTTCACCACTTAAAGGATGAAAATCAGTTGAATCACTTAATGTGATTTTCAACTGGTGTTTCATTGGGTTTCCAAACTCATCCACCTGATCAAATGCAGTCATCTGATTGACTAAAATGGTCATGAATTATTAATGAGTTTGAGAGTAGAGTTTGAATGCCTTCAAACTTTGATTCAACATCTGTCCAAGATTTAATTAACTTCTATTGTACTCGGAAATATTGAACCAACGTTGAAACCGTTTGACACCCATGTTTTCAACATCCCTTCAACATGATGCAACAAAATGTTGTACTGATGTTGAAACCATTTGACCAAGTCTCAGAGTATTAATTATAATTGCACCTTATTTAAGTTTTTAGATCAAATGGAGAAATATAAAAGTAACCTAAAAGTTTGAAGAGAAGCTTGCAAGGACAAAATTAGTTTGTTATTAATTTAATACTTTTCTTCAAATACGTACGAGCAATATAGGAGGGGCTGAATGGGGTTAACTGATAACTGAGAAATGGCCAAAAATATTACTGTTAACTGAGAATTTTACCTTTTTTTAGGTGTTAGCTGATATTTGTGAGATAGCTGTTACCTGATATTTCATTATTTTTTATTAAAATGACGTAACGTCACATGCTATTATTGGCTTTTCGGATGGTTTTCGACACATTTGATCCAGTTGATAATAGTCAAATATTAAACATGACTAAATTATGTACATTTTCCTTCACATAAAATAGGATGTTATCATTAAAAGTTATGTTGTTCAAATGAATAGACAAAATGTAGTGTTTGATGTTGAATTAGCGGTTATTATTCATTTCATACCAGCAAATATGTATTCAAATCAGGTTAGGGTAGTCTTTTTATATAACTTAACTGATAACAGCAAAATTTAACTGATAACTGATAAATAGCTAAAAATTTAGCTGTTAACTGATATTGGTACCCCCCCCCCCCATTCAGCCCCTCATATAGGCCTTACAATCCTAACGCTACAAACGCTAAGCAAGCTTGCTTGCAAGGCAGATAATAACGAATTTGGCTTAGAGTGTGTTTTACATTAATTCAATAGAATGCCTGTTTCCAAAGATCTAGAGATAGCAGCTGTCCGTGTAAGAATCGGCTACCAATCGATCTTCGATGAAAACTTCATTAATATATTAATATATACAATGATTATTGGATAATATTTGGATAAATGCGCCAGTATTTTCGACGATTTTTGAAGTCACCCCAAAACTTAGAGACTTTATGTTTGTGTTTTGTTGACAAATATAGGCACTTGCTTACTACATGGTGAACTCAAAATGTCAGTGTTCATTATTTTTCGTTCATCGTACAGTCAGCTCGTGTGTGTATTAGATCAGCATGTTCCCTTAGTTTACTCATCAACACTTGCTGTTACAACTATTAGCATTTCTATTGTTGGCGCACTTTTCTTTGATCACAATTGATCCGAGCACATGTTTCCTCAGCGGTAATCATGCATTGGCGCAATTTCCTTTGATCCCAATTGATCCGAGTACATGTTTCCTCAGCGGTAATCATGCACTCGACACTATATAAACCGTTTCCCCGCCCACAACTCCCTCTTTTGCTCTGACGAAGGGCTAACGCTCGAAACGTCAGCTGCTACTCGCTTTCCACAGCAGTTAGCATATCTCAATCGACTTTAGTTGATTACATACCAGTGTGTATTTGTCAACAGAACACGCACGCCACAGTCTCTTAGCCATAAATAAATCACAGGAAAAACTAGACATCTTCAAAAGTATAGAATTCCCGCTCTATTTCTAGGATATTTTCAGAATATTTCTGTGATAATTTACATTATATTGTCACACAAGTCTGTAGACGGTAGAGTTATTTTTAGCATAGAGTTTCCCGAGAGTAGAAACAAAGGCCGTCACTTTTAACCTATCAGGATGCACTAAACAATTGTAATTAACACGGTTCAAACTGCTAAAAAATACTATAAAAGCGCAAGAGAACAAAAGACTACGTAATCGCACACCAGAACTTCGCGACTATAAATAGACACACCATCTACTATGTTAGGGGCCAACACAAGGGAACAGGAACACACCTGTGTAATACACTCCTGGTTTTGCCCATTTCCATGGTATGGAATTGGTCTAAAATACTATGGAAATTTTCCATCTTTTTTTAGAATATTTCCTAGGGGTCCAATGTTTCCTTGTCTGATTACTGGTTCGAGAATATAGAATATTGAAGCGAACATTAGGGTCAATTAATCACGGTACTAGATAGATGAAAGTAAGACGAATGGCTAGTGGACTGACAGTACACCTTTTAAACCTTTGTTTTTATTCAAAATCATTGCGACAGGTGGACCAGATATTGTTGAGAGTTTCAATAGTCAGAATAATGTAAACTTCTACTTTTTTCCATGCTTACTTCAAGCGAAGTAGGTTCATCGAGTTAAATACCTTTTATAACAGAAAATAAAATTACTGATAAATATTCTTAATGCCACCGACTGTGCTACTATTTCAGTTGGGATAGTTCGACTAACATGCTATATTTGTACCTTATTAGCTTTTTAGCTTCAGTCGAGAAATATAAAAGTAATATGAAAGTTTGAACAGCACGGCGAAAATCATTTGTTATTTCCTTAAATGCTTTGTTTAAATACAAGCAATGTATGTCTCACAAGCCAAACCCTACAAACGTATAGTAAACTTACTTGCAAGACAGATAATACTAAGAACTTGGCTTGTGTTTAATTTAATTCAACGGAATGCTAATGTATCCAAAGAAAACAAATCTGCTCAACAACAACAATAGCTTTATTTTGTATCCTAGATTGTGTCATATAAATACAAATGAGTGGAATGTAATATTGAGAGTACTGGGAGGCCTGAAATAGTGAGAGACTAATCGAATCAGGCTTCCCAGAAAATGTAGATTTGAATACATTTTTGGGGGGTCGAAGCAAAGTCAAAACACACGCTAATTATATGTTTCAAACATTAATACAAGCTAGTAGTAGTAGGGCAAGAAATGTCATTTGGAGGCCTGATTCTACTGGTATAAATAAATACAGTCGAGAGAAATTTTGAAATATATGTATTAGTTATAGGTTGGAAAGAAAAAAGAAATTTGAATCTTAATATTCTGTACAGAACGTTTGTTTCAGTTTTGATTTGAATGACGTTTTGGAGTTCAGATTTCTGAGGTCTTCACGAATCTGAAACTCCTCAAATTGAGATTTGAATCCTCCTTCTAGACGTTTCAGTTTAGTGTCAAGAATTTCTTCCAGAACCTCTTTCGTGACTGTATTCTTGTCCATAATACAGATAACACACACAAAAACACATGAAATAGGCAAGCTAGAGTATCACGATTCACTGATCATTTTGTTTACTTTTGAGACGCCAATATAACATGGGCCGCGTCAGGCAAAAAGGGCCCGGACGACATTCAAGTTAAATAATTCCTACAACGGTGTTCCTAATAACAGGTTGAAGATTGTATTGTATTCCTGACGAGAAGCGCTACATTTCATTCCTAATTTCAAGAAATTGACAACAAAAATCAGGGGTGAAATTTACTAGCCTGAATTTCAGCCGTCTCCTCTGGGTTCGTTCCTCCCGAGAGAGACGTCTGAATCCAATAGCCGATAATGCCGTCCAGTGACGTCACTACCAGAAAACCTGGTAGTGATGTTTGATTGGTTCATATTCTATAATTTCGAATAATTATCATAATTATCAGCCGAGAAGACGGCAGGATTCACTTTGGACTCGCGATTGTTGATCGTTGAGTTTCAGTGGAGTGATTGTCTTTGGCAAAGACCTTGAATTAGTAAGGAAAACATCTGGAAATGGATTGAAAGTATCCTGCACAATAACCGGCCGACTAACCTGTAAACATGTACATTTTATCGCGTCGCGTACGCGGGGTTGTTGACAATCGATTATTTGTTCACACTCGCAGTGGTAAAGAATGTCGCTACTCTCTTCAAGGAACTTATTCTTTCCCGTAAAAGAGTATTCCTATTTCTTCGAAAATTCTCCATTATCCTTTCATGTTTTTCTACTTTTCTGTTGCATCATTTACATAGGTAATATCTCGTAGCTGTGTCGATTCGAACGGCAGATCGCGAGACATGTACAAAGATCAACGGAAAGACAAAGATCAACTGTACTTTGCCTCCAAATATAATATAACGATTAGTTGCTTCGGAAAGACTTTAACAACATAAGAGGCACTTGAGAAGCAAATGGATGGAGATATATAATATAGGTAAGGCTTTTATTTTGGTCGGCATAATCTCAAATAAATATTTCTCACGAACTCTTACTACCGCCGTGACAGTTTTATTTGCATCAATTAAATTGTTAATCCGCCTTGACGTCACTGGACGGCATTATCGGCTATTGGATTCAGACGTCTCTCTCGGGAGGAACGAACAAGAGGAGACGGCTGAAATTCAGGCTAGAAATTTACATGATTTTGATGCAAGGGCCCGATCACAAATATGACCACAAAAATTAGGAATCCTGTCAGAGGGAATGATTTTGACGTATGACATTCATTTATACCTGCTGGCATTAAAGAGTAAAAATAAATAAGATGAACAAGATGATCACTTTTTGGCCAAACACATCTTTTTATGCAGTCATTCTACTCCCCGTAGCTCATAATATGATTTTAGCAATAGTACAAGTTACACCTTGAAACAATCGTCTGATGATAAGGAATCATTTGCGCCTGCTAAAATTGTGATCACACCCTCGTGTAAAAATATCGTAAATTTCGTCTTCGATTTTACTGGTCAATTTCATGAAATCAACACTACTTGTTTGTAGCACAATGTGGCGCTCGCGATGGATATTGTAATCTCAAGCATGTTAAGGCATAGTTTGAACATGAAAACGAGGCTAGAGCTATTTTGTTGAATGGACTCACTCGAATTTGCTTAAATCCTAGAACAATGGTAGTTATAACTAATCTCCGCGTTTTTAGTCGTCCTAATATAAAATTTTGGTGAAACGTCTATCACGTGACCAACCACGTGATCACAAAATGTTGAAAATTAAACTAAAAACGGGGTGGTCCATTGTATATTTTAAGTAACGATTTTGTGTTTATCTGATTACACTTGTGGTTGACTTTAAAGATCAGTTCGGAATGGTTGACCCTGATAGACTATTAAGGCGAAAATATAGAAAACAGGTCACGTGACCTATTCTTGGAACCATTTTTCGCCATTTATATCCTCTTCAGTGATAAAAAGTCAACCATTCCGGACACAGTCTCATTTCCGATAACAAGCCTAACATTTCGAACCGAAAATCTGAAACAAAACAATAACTTCCGCCACCCCATTTCGATTTCTTTGTTTTATCAGCCTTAAGGTCACGTGACCTTCAAAACACAAAAATACCGATCCTTAAATGTTAAGACACACGATTACCGTCTTATTCCAAAGTTATAGGGTATTTCATACATAAATGACACAGATAGGGAATTTTGAATGTTTTATCAGAACTTCTCAAAAACCATGCCTTAACATTCTTGAGATCGCACCACAAGTATAAAAAACATGGTGCAATTTCAAAATACATTTACATATTATGTCGTCCGGGCCCTTTTTGTCTGACGCGGCCCACATGGTATTGGCGTTTCAGAATACCAGCCTCTGATTGGCTCTTGCGCGAGCCCATGCAGTCACATGGCTTCCCGGTCAAGTTCACAAGTCGCATGGTTTGTTCAGCAGCATTTATTGAGCGCGTCGTGGCAAGATTTCGACTACACCTTCAAATCGTTGTAAATTACTAGATAAGAATTCTTCAATCATAAAAGTAAGGTTGGCATTGTAGTTTTCGTCAGAAATCTAACACTTTTATCCGCTAAAAGTACAATTTTCACCGTCTCAAAGCAGTAAAATTGCAAAAGTCGTTCAAATCAAGCCTCAAAGTCAAAGCAAAGTTCTTAAATAAGTGAAAAGGATTTCTTTCAAAGGAAAAAAAAACACTTTTAAAATGATATAAATCTTAAAGACCCTGTGTCCGAGCCCATGGTGCTTTGCGCGCGCAAATCATTTCCGTAGGCTACGAAAATCAGAAAGATCGTTGTTGTTGTTATGTGACTCTCGAATCTTTCGAAATCCATCCCTAGTTTGGGCCATCGTGTAATTATTCATAGGTATATATGCTTAACTGACTTTCTTTTACCTTAACATTTGAATATATTCTTTTTAAAATGAAACTTTAGTTCGAATATTTCTTCGAATGGCGAGTAGAGGAATTCCGGAGAAAGGACCGAGACAGCGAGGCGAAGCGACTCGACAAATAATCCTTCAGTAGTCCACATTTTACTTTCTCTAGGTCTACAAGAGAACACTTGTAGTTCAAAAGGACTACTACGTGAGTTTCCCGGGGATTTACAGCACTAATGGACCGGCGGGCCTCGTTGGAAATACAAAGTACAAAGCATGCAACCATTTCTGGCATCAAGTCATTCGTAATTATAATTTCGCACGGCTAAGCTCCACTGAGGTGTTACGACTTATCTGTATATGTTTTGCATTTTTATTAGCAGAGAAAGCAATGTCCTTAACCTTTTTTTTTCATCCTCCAGTAGGTCCAGAAAGTCTTGCTCCCAAAACTACGATCGCGGGTCAAACTCCAATCTGCCGAGGTCAGCTGTTACTTCGCTGTGAGTTTGACTCGAGTGCGAGTGCGAGTACGAGTTGACATTTCATTTTGCACTCAAAATATATCATTCGCAAGGAAAGTATAGATCTTCAAATACAGCTAAGCAATACTGGAAACATGAAAACAAGGTAGCAAGATTATGTGTTTGCTTGTAGAGTTGTGAAAAGTCGCACTCGTAAACCTAATTAGAATCTAAAGACAGAACAACTGGCTTCCTGCCGAGTACTGTTAAAATCATATTGGAAGCATCCGGAGAAAATTCGTGGGCTCGATTGGGTTCCTAATCCGGTAGAAATTATGAAATTCGTTATCCAAAGTGTATGTGTACTTCTTTTATGAAACTTAAAACAATCGAGAGCAATTTAGTTCGCCTAAAAGCTGGCCTTTAATTTATGCGGCCTTTGATAAACAAACTAATCATAACATTGGCGCAAAGCACCATGGCCTCGGACACAGGGTCTTTAAATTCGAAATCACTTATCATTTTTGAAACTGATGTTTATTTGACAAGAAATAAGATATTTCAAAACACGTCGCGAAAGAGTGGCTGAGGTCACACGAGAAGGTTAAGCAAGATTTAGCGACCTAAATCACGATTTAAAAAAGTGTAAAAACTGATCACGATTTACGAAACTCGAGAGGTATGTTTGTTTTGGAATGTTAATTAAAACGAAAAGTACATGCAGCTGTCATTATACAGACAAGGCAGTCATGCTTGTCTGCAGTGCTTCCCGATGCCGGTCTTGGCCAACGTTATTGTTGCAGTATTTGTTATATTTCTGCTCAGACGATTCATAAGTAAATCCCAAGGGCTATAACTTAAGTTTGCAATTCATTAAAATTTGTTCTGAAATATGTCCAAACAATATTCCAGTACGTATTACCTCCCGGAGGGATTTGGAAGTGATTATATGGCGTACGCTCGGCTATGATATAAAACTGGCGGGGAAACTTGAAAGTTTATAATGGCAGGAGATAAGACTGGTTGTAATATTGCTAGACTAGCTGTTGACATCCCCTGTCACGAACTCGCATATGATTGGTTTTCATATTGAGATTTAGATAAAGCCGCTTCTAAATCCTACTATTTGATACGATTTAGATGGAGAGTTATTTCTTTGAACTGTGCCGCTTTTGGTCTTAATTACATCGGCGTCTGGAGTAGTCTAGAAATAGGTATTTTAGGGTCACACACAGATTAGACTTAATCATGACTTAGCACGGCTTAATCACGAATTAACTCTGTCGTGTGACCTCGACTTAATTGTTGAATCGTGATACAAAACTAATTGCGATTTTGAGACGCCGATACCGAATATATATTGCCGGCGTTGGAAGAAAATATATTCTTCGTATTGGGCTTCGTCACTGCGCGACTCCGCCCAGATACGGAATATATTTCCTCCCAACGCCGGCAATATAATTCGGTATCGGCGTCTCAAAATCGCAATTAGTTTATAAGTTTACGATACATTTAGTCTTGCTTGCCGACGCTGACCGCTGACCACGCTCATGTAACGAGGACTCGAAGCAGAGGAGATGAGCTCGCGATAGAAACCGGCGTTCTCTGCCCGTCGCTTCCCAGCTTGTCAAGTACATTTAGTTGCTAAAACTAATCCAGTGTTTCATATTTACACACTCAAAGTCCTAGAATTTAAATATCGGCTGTAAAATTTGAATGTTCATTAAACATTTTCAACGATTGCAACCATTGTTTACTAAACCTCATGTAGTCGCACATCGGTTAGCATATACTTGTCAAGTTTTATTTTATAAAAGCGTTCACAAGCTGAGTTTTCACAAAAACTTGTTTTAACATGGAAATAAAATGCCTTGCCAGGGGAGCATGAAATGGGTAGTAATCTTGATAATACAGTAACCGATAATAAGCAATTATTGGACGAGGCTGAGCAAAATATCAGTGACTTGTTCGTGGCGAAATATCAGTTATTTGCCGATCCCGAAGGCAGACCTTTATGTGCAGTCATTCATTACAGGACTGAATCAACCATTCAGAATTCGGAGTGAGATAATCAAATGTAACATTAGCTACTATAACTGACTAATACGTACATGTAGCACCATGCGCCGTCCGCAGTCATTAAGATTTCAACAATTTTGTTTTCTACTTTCATTGGGAACTGTTCCATTGCTTAAGGAAACACATGCAATAATCGTATTATATTTCATTTTAAGATGGAGCCAGGGGGGTCAGGTAGGATTATTGCTCGACTGGTTATGTAAATGAAGTGCAAACGACTGTGGAAGAGAAGTAGAGCATTACGGCTTCCAAGTGCTATATTTAACATATAAATGCACTACATAGATCAAACTAAGACGAATAGTATAGTACACTTGTTAACCTTAATTTTTATTCATTCATTGAGAATTTAAATGGTAAGGTATCGAATTTTTTTTTTCTTAACTCACTTCAAGCAAAGTAGAGCAAGGAGGAAGAGAGTATAACAAAAATAAAGTAAAACAAAACAAATTAATTTCTTTAGTTAATTTAAGGAGGAAATGATACTGGTGCCTTAACGGCCACATCACAATTCGTACACTGAGTCAAACGTAAAGTTCTTTAAAAAATCTTAATTTAGATACAATGTAATGTGATCTAGTATAAAATGGCGAATACCTTTTCCTGCTGGAATGGTCTAGCTAAAATGACGTTATGCTGGCTGCTTCATCCTTTTCCCTCGTCAAGCTTTGACAATATGTTTTTATTTTGATGTTGAATCTGAAGCAATTTCAATTTATTCAAAGTATCGAAGCCAAATCGTTTTCGCCACATTGAAACTGTCTCAGCATGCGATAATATTTCCCAGTATAGTCTATTATTGACATGACGCTTAATCTTTATCATTCAAAAACGCCGCGACGCTCATTTATAGATATAGTGGGAGTTCAAAGCAAGTGGACCTCATTTTCCGACACTGGTTAGTTCAGTTCGTGTATCGGCTGTTGACCTTATCTCTTGCCACAGTTCTAATCAATAGGAAGGGGAAGAATCTGTTGTGTTATTTCTTGAAAGAGTAGGGATTGTCTTCCGGCACAACAGCTTGCAGCTGGTATTCGGAGGTACTAACAATCACTCAATTGATTGTAAACTGAACGGCAGCATTTTTCGCAACAATAGCAGTCCGTCAGCTCAAGTCTAGCTCCCTTGTGAATATGCTTATATAGAATTTGCACTATATAATTGCATTATATACTTTTACCTTTGCCGACACAGAGGGTGATCATCGCCAGATATTAGTTACGTTTGGATCTTCGATCAATGCATGGTAACGTTCTTTAACATCCCTGGCCTTTTATGGGTTTTATTTAATAAAATAAGTTGTTTATATATATCACATAGCTTCTTCCTTTGAGAAGAACGCATTGATAATGAATCTCTTTTGTTGAGTTTTGCCGGGAGAAAAATATGTAGCAGTTTCTGACTCAGTGAACGTTTTATATTATGTAGTCAGTTAAAACATTATCTGATAGTAGCATTAGAAGTATACATTGTAAAATGTAAAATATATTCATTTCTATAACGCAGATTATATATGAATATATTCAAATACGTTTCACTACGGAGGATATTCGTTGTTAGATAATTGGACTGTTATATTGTGGCGCAATGTGCTGCCATGCAGGAGTGTTTGTAATTACCGCCAGAATATCAGCCTGCTGTTCTTAGGTAAAACCTGTATCTATGTATTTATGCAGCTCATGAGGAATCAGTAAAATAATGTAGACAAGACCTATAAAATATTATAATTTCACTCCAATTTTCAAAACAAATCTAGAAAATCAGGGCAGACAGGACAGGCCTTGTGTTTCTTTAATTTCTCTCGTACGTACGTTTTACAGCATAATTCAAGTCCACAATTCGCCAAGGAGGCCTTCCTTCGAAAAACCTTTAATTTCCCGAAGATTCTTGTTTATAAATTAACCATGACTTTGATTAAGTGATGGAAAATAGTGGGAAAATCCCCCCAAAAGAAGTAAATACGAAGTATACTAATTTATTATCCTCTTCGGAGCAGTAATTATACCATGGGTGCCAGGGACTCGAATAACTAAAGGCAAAGAGGCGAGAAAGAGGAGAGAGCCTCTGGTGTTATCCATTAAGAATCTCACTTCCATGCGCTGGGTTTCAATAAAAAAACGTCAAACCGGTTTTGCTGGGTCATTAGTAAGTCAATGAAAATTACTTTCCATCCAGCACTCACAGGCACAACGGTATCAGGGTCGAGGTTCAAATTCTGAACCTAATTTTCGCATGGAAGTGAAATTCTCAATGGATAACATCAGCGGCTATTCTTTTTCTTTTCTCTCCTCTTTTCCTTCTCCCGCTCGCCTCTTTGCCTTTCATTTTCTTCAGCATTTGGAACCCAGTAATTAGCTCAGTCATGTTCAGAAATACAGCGGGTGAAAAAGCAAGATATTAAAGGTTAGGGAATGAACGACAATATAACCACGCAATTGTGAAGGTGGACAATTTTGATAACGATGCTTATAATTGAAATCACGAGAGAGAAGTTACAAATGAATATTAAAGATTTAGAATTTGTGCATGATCATGTTGCATCATTTAAAGGGGCGCTGTCAATTGGATTGAACTCTGAAGTTTCTTTAAAACAAAACTACAAAAATAATAAACTGAATGAAATAAAAGTGAAACACTATGCGATATGCTTTTCAAATGTTTTCGATAGAGGCAAAGATTAAAGTCGATTACAAAAGGCTACAGTGAACCGATATCAAGTTGCTCTAAACTTCACTAAAAAGCATAATTTTCCATCCACTCGAATCTTTGACGTCCTTCATCAAATCTATCTCAAATTTTCTCTAGTATACATACCTGGAAAGCATACTCTACTAATCTTTGGTTTTCATCATGAGAAAGTTAACCATTTGAGGTTTGACAGTGCCCATTTAAGCTTAAAGCGAATTTAGCATATTAAACCTGTTCAATTAGCTATAGTCGCTGACTTTTTAAGTTTTCTTTTAAAACACATCTCTTAATAATATAATGAGGGTGTTACCGATGCTAAACGGAGTTGCTGAATAGGTGACAGATGGTCTCCATAATTAGTCGTGAAAACTTTAATTAACTGCTGTTTATGACAGACGTAGAAACTATAGTGGAACCCCGTTATACTGAAGTGCAAGGGACCGGAAATATAGGTTCGTTATATCAAAGATTCGAAATAAACACTTTCCAGCAAAAGCACCCAAATGTTCGTTATATCGGGGGTTTCTACTAACAATCCAACAAGCTTGTTAGAACCGTCACTAGTGACTCGGGCACGTAGGCATAATAGAACATAATTTATGTGCTGAAATATAAAAAAAAGACGTATACGTACGGCTGTGTGCAGTGGCTTACATTTGTCAAGAATATGTAACTGAAAGTTGACCCATCCCAGATAAATTAATTAATAGTCGTGCAAATGAAACAATTAGTCGGTATACCCGGGTAGATTTCAAGAATGAATCTCAAAATTATGTTCGTTATAACGGGGATTTTATTATAACCGGGTTCGTTATATCCGGGATCTAATCTATAAAAACTACTGTATTAGTTTTGTCAGGCTGAAAATAGATATTCGTTATATCTGGGACTTCGTTATAACCAGGTTCGTTACAACGGGGTGTAACGAAAATAATTCCAAATTGCGTAGCAAATAGTTAGGATGTTTTGTCCATCAGTTCAGTGTGCATGGTATACGTTTAGTTCTTTCTGATAAAGTAATAAAAAGCGTTAACTAGCAAACGATCGACCTATTACATATTTACTCCCATGTAGATCTAAAACAAACATGACTATGAATACAACATGGCTTGCAGATTCGACAACTTTGAACTAACTCTCTGACTAGTTTCCCTAACTAATTATACCAGTTTGGTGTTTAGAGAATAAAGTATTGGTTTTAACTCTCACCTTTTTCGTTGTACTTCTGAATTGTTTTAACTTGTTTGTTATAGTAACAGCGTATCAAAACGTGCCTGTGAATTGCTAAAATCTTCTTATGATTGCATGCCATATTTTCTCATAAATAATGGAGAGAAGTTACTGAATAGAATCACCGGTAGCTCTTAGGCGGTAATAAACGTTTCATGAGCAACATTTATCCATCTTTTTAAACTTTGAGGTTTATTCAAAAGAACTCAAGAAGGAAAACGTATATCCTTTAAACATAAATTTCATCATTAAGGCAGCAAGAAGATTTAGAATGTTCTGTAATAAAATTTGAAGATCCGTTAAGAGGCAGTTATGTAAAAAAATAAAGGCCCTGAGGTCGAAATAACCTTTTATTCATTCAATTGAAATTCGTGTCGGTTTTGGGGTTTGATATTGGCTCCAACCTTTCTTTTTCCTTCTAGATTTGCATGTTTTTGTTTCTGAATTAGCTCTTATAATTACCACAATAACAACAATTTTATTTAAGTAAGGGTTAAACATTCGACAGTTAAAAAGTGATGCTGAAACTCTTGGCGCAAAAAAAATCGACAGGAAAAAGTGAAGAAATACACATGTTTAAAAATCCTACAAAATTACAATAACAATGTCATTGATATGTTGTTATTTATATTTATATTTCTAAAACTCATGAATATTCAATTGGTCGAGAGCCAATCTGGTGCGATAGATTATACCACGTGATGGCCTCTATAAACGACAGTACAGAACTCTTGATTATCGAACTGGAATACTTACAGAACTCTTGATTATTCAACTGGAACACTTAAAGAACTGTTGACGTAATGTAGTTCAATAAGGGTTCCAGTTGAATAACCTAGAGTGTTGTAAGTATTTCAGTTCAATAATCAAGAATGTTCTAAGTGTTCTAGTTCAGTAGGCATTCATCAGCCCTGCCCTCCCCTGACATATTCAAACCAACTCCCAACTTTTAGCCATTCATAATTATTCATAATTTAATTTACTAAAAAAGACTTTTACCTCGCTATATTGTTTTTTACCTTTCAGTATATATAGCCAGTAGTTACAACTGCCTGGCCCAAGGTTTAGTGGCCGGGTATTCTAAAGTTGGAACGCCCTGGAATGTTTTACACCGTATTTCGATCATCGTCGAGTATGAAGTAAAAAATATTACTCTTGTTATTACTCTTGTTTCTCCTTTGATGTTTTTGGCTTTCGAAATTGCGCCATATCAGGTTAAAAGAGACGAACCTCACCCTGCAAACGTACCTACATGCAAGAACACGCAACTGACTGAACTAGTGAAATTTGAAATGCAAATTTGTTTTGAACTAGTAATCATAGATACATTGTTTTAGGGTACAAAGGAACTCTTCCGGATTATTAATTCATTGGAATAAATATTGCACTCAACTAGAACACAAGAAGCCTCGATAAATTTATAGAGATGTTACTTTTTTAAAAGTAAATTTTGACTTATTTTGGTTATATTACGTTTGAACAGTTATACGTTTGAGTTTTAGAAGTAATTTACAAAATCGAGTCCGTGTTGTATCGGAGATAAAGATTCTCGCCTCCGTCTCGGTTCCGATATTAAACCCGGCCTCTCATTTTGTAAATAGTACTTAACAAATAGAAGATGGTTCATAATGTATTTCAAGTTCTATAAAGAGTATTACAAGCTCTCGAAAGGTCTTGAAAAGTTATATTTAGATACACGAGCAGAACGCGAGTGTATTCAGCATCTTTTCAAGATATCTAAAGTGCATTATTTTTAACAGGACATATAGGAAAACCATCTTGTACTTGTTTTACAATATAAAATTCGATCTTTCCTTAATTTAAGAACCTAGAGTTTCCTTGTTACAGATTTCTAGTCGATTTACACTGGGGTTTACATGAGTTTCAAGGAGGCAGATCTTTACTGTGGACACGTGATGTTTGCGCTACTGGCAATAATCACAAAATCACCCAAGAAACGCTTAGCTGTGTTAGTCAGTTAGCAGTACTGACAAACACAACATGTACAAAAGCAATCGAAATTGTAAATGCCGCGTTGTTATGCTAATCATGTCAGCTTATCATGATACTTCATAAAGCATAGCAAACCTCTTGACATGAAACATAAAAAGACAGATAGCACAAAGGTTATAGGTAGAAACTTACAGTTAATAAATAGAGATGATACAACATGTTGATTTCTCAGTCCTTTTCTCACCAGGGTTGGTGCAATGAATTGACGTACCAAGATGAATAGAATATGGCTAGAATGTTATAGATTCCTTGAAAATCTTTTATCTCAGGAGTTAGTTACATAGATATTTGTTGGTCAGTATAGCGAGCTCAGTTAGCCAAAGGGAAGTAACATTAAACAGTTTAGTTCGTCACATTCAACTATTTTCTTCAATCTGTTATTGTATCTATAATTATTACGTTACCTATACTCTATTAGTGACTTAAACACCCCTAACCACCACGTAAACTTATATCATAAAAAAAACTGAAATTGAACTTCATTGCGTATTTAAAAATAAAAGTGTAAAAACAGCTCCGCCGTCATTGCGTTACTGCTATCAAACGATCCGGAGCTATTATTCCATACCACTTGTCTGGTAAGTATTTACACCCAGATGTTGATCAAAAACAAACATGACTATGAGTACCACATGCCTAGCAAAGTCGACAGTTTAGAACTCTAGATTCCCTAACTAATTACTCCAGTATGAATTGCTATTCAGGATATTAAACATTGGTTTTAAATCTCACCTTTTTCGTTGTATTCCTGACAGTTTGAACCAGTTTGTTATACAAGTCGCGTGCAATAACGTATTAAAGCGTCCCTTTGAATAGCTAAAATCTTCTTAAAATTACATACCCTATTTTCTTATAAATTATGGATAAGTTACTGAATAGTACCGGTTAATTACTAGCCAGTGGTAATAAACGTTTCAGTTATTTCTTTTTAACTTTGAAGCTTATTCAACATAACTCAACAACTGAGAAATAAAGAAAAGCTTAAAGGAATAAATTGCTCACTTAGAGGAAGAAGATGTAGAATGTTCTGGAATATGATTTGTAGATTTAGAGCGGGTTATGCGGTTAATAATAAGTAGGGGCCAGAGATCGATCAACTACTTCTTGTTCATTCAAATGAAAGTCAGGTATTCTGCTTAATTAATGTTGTCAGGCCTGCTGCCAGAACTCTGAAAGGGAGGGTTCGTTTTTGAAAATGGAAAACATTTTAACGCCGCTTTTATGAGCTTTATTTTTTCACTTTTATCGTGAACAACGTAAATTGCATGTTAGGTTGTGGAGAAGACTCAAGATGGGGCGGGGTGTTCGTTCAATCCATCGCATCTCCCTGGCAACGGGCCTGTACCGCGGGGTTTCAGTGATATTGGCTCCAAACCTTCTTTTTAATTTGTATGGTTGTATTGATCTTATAAAAATAATAATAACAACTTTATGTAATCATGGAAGTTGTGCTTTATTTCCATATACAGTCACTTGTTGTTTGTACGATGAACTCAACATTTTCAGCCTCATGCAGTATTCATTATTTTTCGTTCAGTCTAACACTTGGCAGTTAAAAAGTAATAAACTCCTAGCCCTAAAAGTGGAAAGATGATAAGCGAATAAATATTGATGGTGATACTGAACACTACAAAACTGCCAATAACAATGTGATCGTTATGTCTGTTGATATCTAACAAAGATGGTTATCCATGTTCTATTTAAAGTTAGAGACTGGTGTGTGTGTGTTTTATTGACAAATACAGGCACGTACTGACTGGATGATGAACAAAAAATAACGAATACTGCATGAGGCCGAAAATGTCGAGTTCATCGATCGTACAAACAGCAAGTGACTGTATTTGTTAATAAAACACAAACATAAAGTCTCTAACCTTTTTAATATTCCAACTGAGCGCACAACGTGCTGTCCCAAGCACTGTGCATATTGTGTGGTCACCAATAAAGTATGTCATTAGCCAATCAACTGCTTGGATTTTGTACAAAGTTGGAATATTAAAGTATTATGCACGCCGTCGAGGTCTTGAAAAGCAGCGGATGCACGAGTAGAATGCGAGTGCCGATTCAGCATCATACGAAGACCACGATAGTGCATTATTTTTATTAGGACATAGAAAAACCATATTATACTTGTTTTATTATATAAAATTCGATAAAGTCAAAACAAGTCAAATTCCGCGTGAAAATTAACAGACAATGTATGGAAAACTGAAAACACGATTTCACGCTTCCCAGCACAGCTACATCCCTCAAATTTCAATATATTAATATTTTACCTGGTATCTTAAGTTTGTATCTGAAGAATATTTCATAAATGCGATTTTACGGATTTTATTTGGCATCGGATTCCCATCGATTCCCATACAAACACTGTATTTCACGCCATGTTTGCACCCCTTTCAAAATGTCGGAATTTACCGCGAACTGGTCTATTGAATGAAGCTGGATTTGTGGAGATAAATAACTATAGCTGTCACTGAAATACACAGAAGCTGAAATGGCTGTGACTTACAAAAACACAATGCTACTTCATATACAATCGTGGTACAAAGAAATAAAATCATTACGGAAACGAGTAAACTTTATAGCACACAGTTTCATCAAAGAAAGAAGGTTTTTTTATTGTATGGGCTAAGCAATTCATCAGTCACATTTGGTAATTGGCTTATAATTATTTATATTTACTAAGTAATACTTACAAGTTTGTTTGTATTCTTCTATTGCTGCTTTTCACTCAACTGATCCCCAGAGATGACAAAGGGCATGGCGGCATGTTGGTGCCCCAACAAAAGAAGCTCACGAGGAATCTATTGTCTAAGGGCACCAACATGGCGGCTATGACGTCACGTCCAAACCAGCAACAGCTCTTTTCGTCAAGTTGTGCAGTGTGTTTGTCTCTTTAACAAATATGCACATTTTTGTCTCTAGATAATGCATTCGGGTTCCTCGTATAGTTCTCATTGAAACTTATTGCCTCTGAAGTAAAGTACAGGTTAGTTTTCATCTATAGAAAAAAACATTTTTGATGTCAAAAACAAACTGTTTTGAACGCCACGAGGTTTAACTTAACATTTTAACATAACCTACCGATCATTGCCAGTACTGAATTTATTTCTGCATGCAGCTCACGAGGACTAAGTAAAATACTTGTAGAGAGGACCTGTAAAATATTATATCTTTAATCCAATTTCCTTAACGAAGCTAGAAAAGCCTTAATATTATAATCACATACTCAACAAAATTTATCGATTCTGATTGGCTGAGAGCAGTGCAATTTATCCCAAATTGCACTGTTTGGTTGAAATTGCACTCCAAATCAAGAATTAATTTGACCATCTATAAATCGAAAACAAAAGCTCCAGAATGAAATCGAAGTACACAAAGTTGTTCACAGTCATGTTTTGGTAAAGGGATTTTTTCCGATGATTTTCCGGAAATTTTCAACGTGTTTCCGAATATTTCCGAATGCTTAAAACTGACTATGCTGCCGCTGTGGTTACGGCAAAAACACGTCTAACCAAGTAAATTCATTTGACAGTACTAAACATTAACATTTCAGATGCTGTGGCATTACTTCATAAACGGTGCTTTAATTGTTCCAATATTCCCAAAGATCGTCCGAAGATTCAAGTAAATTTGTAGAGTATATAATTAAAATGAAATTATATGGTATTCTCCTGCAATTCGGGATAAATTAGAACTCGTCGGAGTTTTCAAAGAGCTCAAATTGCTTTCCTATACTAAAAGATCAGGCCTTGTTTTTCTGTAATTTCTCTCGTAGGTACGTTTTACAGGCCCGCGGTCTGGTTAATAAATAGAGGATATTACATGGCCGCGCGGAGATACGGATTGTATCTTCGAGTGTTGATGAAATATCTTGCGAGTGAGCGCAGCGAGCGAGTAAGATACTCATCAACACGAGAAAATAAAATCCGTATCTCCAAGCGGCCATGTAATGTTCTGTTTAATATATAATTATTGATGAAATACCAGTTAAAAAGGCTAGAAATCTTTGAAATCGAGTCATATTTTCAAAAGTGATATCTTCATGTGTGAAAATATAATTTATATCTTCACGTTTGAAGATATAACTTATTAGAAAGAAATATACACTGGTATTTCATCGAAAATTATATATTAATAGCTTTTATCATATGCCCCGTACGGCCCCGCGCGCGCTTTCCTTTCGAAACCATTTACAAAAGTCACGTGATGAGGGCCGGACGTGTATGGCGTGAGCGGGTCGGAAAAAGCCGTCCGGCCCTGCACATTTTTTTCTTGCTGTTTTGCGGTTTGATCTACAAAAAAATATGGTCATATGATAACAAAACCAATTGACTGAGTTAGGTAGGGCCGGAGGGGAAAATATTTGGCTCTCGGTCATTTTGTACGTGCGCTCGGTCCGACGTTATAACCTCGAGCCAAATATTTTCCCGTCCGGCCCTCCCACTCAGTCAATGAGTACCTATGATTAATCCTTTGAAAGGAGTTTAATTTTTTGAAGATTCTTGTTTATATATAAATAAACCTATAAGTCTAACCTATTCGAACCAGTAATTAGCTAATGCTGTGGGATACCGAAATAGAACCATAGAATACAACAGGAACACCCAACGAACTGTTCTGCAAAATAACTGTTCTTCTGGGCCACTCGACTGGCAAATTCTGCACTTTGGAATTTCTTGGCTGGCAAATTCTGCAGTCTGATACTAAATAATAATATAACGGAGCGATATTTGTCAGCTGGTAAATTCTGCAGTCCGATATAATTACATAATAATAATATAACAGAGCGATATTTCTCAGCTGGCAAATTCTGCACGTACCTGTTGTTTCACAGGTTTTTAAAAATACCGAATTCTGCAGGTTAGCTCAGGTTTTTATTCTTAAAATAAAAATATTTTTGCTGCTGGCAAATTCTGCACTTAAATATTTCAGCTGGGAAATTTAGAAATTCTTCATGAACTTTAGGCTGGCTGGCGCTGCAGAACAGCTGTTCGTCTGCCAGCTGAAAAACAATTCCCTTAAATATGTTTAAATACATCTGATTTGTTATAAAAACATCAGAATGTTTGTTTTTATGAAGTTTTACCGTTGGGTGTTCCTGAATACAATTCTGATAACGAGTCTGATACGTTACTGATCACAAACGATAAGTTACACATGAATATAAAATAAAATATTGTGAGATTTAGAATTTGTGTATGATGTTTCATCATTTAAGCGAAGTTAGTTGTTGACTTTTAAGGTTTTCTTTTAAAAACATTCTTAGTTTGTTGAATATGCGTCATGGATGCCATTAAACTGAGTTGCTGAATAGGTGGCAGGCCCCATAATTAGTCGTGAGATCACTAATTAACTACTGTTTATGAGACACGAAAACTAACGAAAATTGGGTAGAAAAAAAATGAGATGTTTTATCCTCAAAAGTTGTTCCTATGATATTTTTAATAAAATGTCTAACCAAATTTCGAATCCAAAAGTGAAAATGTCAAGTTAAAGTTTTGTTTCCTATACTTTTCATTTATTATCTATGGTTTTCAAAAGCAGTTGAATGGAGGTATTTCTGAAACCTTGGGTAAGCGCTACCCGGAGTTAAATCGTTCCCCCTTGGTTAAACTGTACAGATTACAGTTACACATTGAACGCTAACCTAGGGATAAAGTTTACCCTTACTTCGAAAAATCCAGGGCCAAGTAGGCAGCAGGAGTATAATAAGACTTCTACTACTCATTAATTATTCACTTGTGATGTCTGATATCTGATGTATTGTTCTTAGTGCCACAAAGTCCTAGGACTTTGAAATGTGGCTAAACTAATTTATGATAGTACTCTTGCTATTTAGAGTTCTGGTTTGTGATTATGTCATGTGTAAAACTCACCCTGATGAAAAGTGTGAAGGACAGACTGTGTTGTTTTACTCCAAGCTTCTGGATAAACCTGTTAAAACCGGTTTATAAGCGCTCGGCTATTTCTTCTGAAATATTTTCCTCAATAGTCCAGTTTCGTATTCGAAAATTACTGCTGAATGCAATGACTACAGACGCATGTACGCAGGGTTAGCTTCATTCTGAAGTTAAACATTCATAAATACCAGTGAGGTGGGCTATTCACAACACTGTGTACTGTTGTGGTTTCACGTTTTACACCTTCAATTCTCGTTGGTATTTATGAATGTTTAACTTCAGAATGAGGCTAACCCTGCGTACAGTCATGCGTCTATAGTCATTGCATTCAGCGGTAATTATGGACTATTTCTCCTATGCACTTTTTCCTATTTTCTATTTATATAATTTTCTATTTTTCACGTGACTATTTTTTTTATACGTATGGTAGTGATCAACTCGAAAGCTACTTTGACCACTACGCACATTTAACCTAACTCATTAATTTAATAGCTTATTTTGTCATTCTTTCTTTCAACATATTTGTAAATTTTATAAAAAAAAGGGAAAATAGTGCAAAATGTATTAAATAAATGAATCTGAATCTGAATCTTGCTTTAACCAAACCCGAGCGGAAACACTCTACTGTTCTAGTATAGTTCACCATAGACTTGCTCCAAGTCGAACTCGCTGAGTCATTGGGTAAGCGATTACTGGGTCAAAAGTCGAGCGCAAGAATCGAAGCGAGAGGCGAGTTCGACTTGTTCACTTGCAGGAAATTGAATCAGGGGATTATAATTTGGCGCAAAAACACGTTTCAGGCGTTTGATAAACTCTTTCTGAGTACAATCAAATTGTAAATACCAACTGACATCCACGGTCGACTGACTTGACACGTCAACATACAATGCCTGAAGAATTGACGCTTTGTGATTGCGCAAATCTTAGGACGTCATAAGCCACGCCTCCGGTTGATAAATAACCCGGTAAATTTGGCGCGCTGCAAGTGGGAAAAGTCCTTCGTGCGGGGGGCTAAGAAGGACTTTGAGAAAGTCTAAGTTCACCACAAAACATCGCGCAGAATGACTATTGTTTTGTGGACATATTCAAATGAGGCGCTCTTACACAATGAACTTTGAAAATCGTTATTTGATTTGCTCTAGCTTTCACGTGAGATAATGTACGTCACTCCAACGCAAAGCCTAACCTATCAAACATACGATGATTGATAAGGTAAAACGTGTACACAAATTCTCAAGATAATTATCATTATAAGTAAGGACTGGTTCACACTAGTGAGACAAACATAAGCGCAAGCAAAATACGCAGCCCCTGTGTCATAATTAGCTTGAACTCGTCTCTATATCATTGTTTAAAATATTTAATCATCCCAAATTTTCCTGATTTCAATTCCTTGCTAAAGATAACAACTCGTCCATTTCATTAGGCAGTGTTGTAAAGTTGATGTTGAAAAACGATAATGAATGCCGTTTGTTTAGTGTTTTTAAAATTATCCATGAAAACTAATCTACAGTCTTACTGACTTAGTTCTGCTTAAACCAACGATACTGAAAGCTGCGTGTTATATTAAGACAAGTGTTGTAAAGAAGCTTTAGTCATAACTTTTAACTTTTAGGTTAGCTCTAATTTCGGTAACTGTCATGATTGAACTTACCCTGATTCCATAGGTGCTCAGGTACGGATATACTGCAATGTGCCGCGATCGAAGGAGTTTCGATTCCCGAAGGAGTTTTGTTTTGCGAGAAGACCGTTGAGCACCTCTGGCCGCTCGAATAGCCAGCCTCAATCTCATGCCCATGCATAGCCTCGCTTTTATGTTTACAAACCGGTTTCGGCTCACAGGTTAATTTGCATATGTCACTTTACGTATGATTCAAAACATCAACAGGCCATGCAGACTCTCGACTTGCGAAGATAAAGGAAAATTCTCCTCGATTTACTTCGTCGACTTTGATGTTTGGATCTCCCAATGAGCATGCATTGATTCCTCGTTGTTCTAGCTCTGTTATGTAAGAGTCAATCAGGGCATTTAGAGGGCAAACCACCAGCGATTTTCCTTAGCCAGTGGGCCGTATTGAGAAGACATCACGCCGCTTCAAGAACATGAACAGATATCTTTGAATTTCGAGGATAACTCAAATTGTACAACACTGTGAAACACACAATCGAAATTTTAACGTTTGTGTGTATAATATGTCAAGACTAGTGAACCGGTTTGTAACACGATCTCAAGGTGGAGCCAATCAAATTGTTCGTTAGATCCGAATGCCTCAGTTTCCATGGCCACGACTCAATCAACTAATCGGGGACGAGGTACAGATTCTGTACCGGAAGAAACGAAAATCTCTATTCGGGAGGCCAGAGGCTCGTCAAGCCTGCGGCTCGATTTCAGCTGGTCTCGCTTCGCTCGACCGACGATTTCGAGTCTCTGGTATCCAGGGTAGATTGAACTAAGCACTTTACAATACTTAACACGCGGCTTTAGTTCATAACCTCGAGCGAGACGTTTAAAACTATCGTGACTTCTAGAAGACCAAGAAGCTTGATCGAATGATAGCTCATTCGAAAGGTGGATGCCTGGAGAATCTGTTTTCATACTTGTTTGCAATACGATTTGAACATTACCGTGAGATATTCTTCTTTTAACTAAAGCGTCTTGGTTTGAAAGTAGCCGATTCAGAGCCGGTTTTTTTAACACTTGCGTTGAGTTGAACAGAAATAGCCGCGACTCTTTTATCAATATCTTGACTTCTAGAAGACCGAGAAGCTAGAATGTGAATTATATTGCCATTTTTTATTCAAGAAATCATGAGTTAAACATTCGCGATTTGTTGCTTTTCCGCGATTGACGTCACTATAATTGACGTTGGCGTGCGTTCGTTGGCCAAAAGTGATCACGTGACGTGTAGTTGTCGTCTGCGGGTGCAAACTATCACGCTTTATAGTTCACCACAAAATAGTTGTCGTCCGCGGGACGAATAATAACGACAAATAGACTGTGAGTAGTATAGTAATTAGCGGTTCTGGCGCACATTCCTGAAATTCCTCAAATTCCTAAGACCAATTAGTAAAATTGTTGCATTTTCGTTGTTTTTTTCATCTAATGGACTATCCTCACTTCGTTCGGCCCTCACTTCGTTCGGCCCTCACTTCGTTCGGGGTCCATTAGATGAAAAAAACAACGAAAATGCAACAATTTTACTAATTGGTCTTAGGAATTTGAGGAATTTCAGGAATGTGCGCCAAAACACGCTAATTAGTATTCTACTATAGTTCATTTATTGTATTTATACATTATATTAAATGATCGGTTTCTACAGCTTTTTTCCGGATTGGAGCAGTTTTGTTGTACTATTTTGTTCATTGTATTTTTACATTTTAACACCTATTAAAGGAATGATTAGTTTACAGTATATCCATTCATGGTACTGCATATGTTAACATTTATTCGAACACTTGGTTTATAGTGAATTTATTGTATTCTAACACCCTATTAGAGGAGTGTTGTTAATAAGGTATTATATCATGGCTGAGCATACACTAACATTTGTTCGAGTACGTCCTTTAAAGAACTACTTACGTGGATGGAAGATGGATATTCCTGATGATAATCCTATGGGAGCGGATCCAGCCGTTTTCCTTGCTGATGTACGTAAACAAACTACCGAAAAGTTTAAGGAAGAACTACAAAACCACAATACCTTTAAGGCCCAATTAGCTTTAAACGTAACTTTCGTACTCGATAAACCTGATGGTTACGTATATGAGACAGCTACCTTTTATAGCAAACAATCTGTTTTGATCAATGATGCTGGGATCCGTGGTGTAATAGTAGACGCACATGCTCAGATATACAACCAAATTGAGAAGTGGATCAGTCGTGGATCAAATTGGGTCATAGATAGAGTCAACATTCTATGGTTAAACATCGCTAGATACCAACCACTACGTGGAGGTTCATATTTACCACTACCTCCAGAAATAGCGAATAAGAAAGCCGTGATCAATGTGAACAACAAAGACGACCACTGTGCACTTTGGTCGATATGCGCAGCAATGTTTCCAGTTAAGAAAGATCCTCAGAGGACATCAAAGTATCAGATAGATATGGTGAAATCCAATGGGGTGGACTCACCAACACCAAAATCGCAAATACCACTTTTGGAGAAGCAAAACAACATTTCTATTAATGTATATGGTTGGGACCCAAAGGAAAAGTGCTTAATCATATATCATATCTCAAAGAAGACTTTTTCGAAGTATATACATCTACTACTAATAGAAGACCCAAAGAGCGGTAAACAACACTATTGCTGGATAAAGGACTTCAACAAACTCCTATTCGATCAGACAAAGTACGAACATAGGAAACACTTCTGTGAACGATGTCTACATGGATATTCCAATGAAGCTCTTCTTACAAAGCACATTACAGAGTGTAACGGTACCGATGACAGAGCCATACGCATTGAAATGCCTACCAATAAGAACGACAAAGTTTCGTTTCAGAATATACACAAACAGCTTAAAGTACCGTACATTATCTATGCAGATCTCGAGACATTGACCACTAAGATCGAAGGACCTGCTCAAGGCCCAAAGAAGAGTAACACGCTTAAAACAGAGGAACACATTCCTTGTGGATTTTGCTATATAGTCGTACGTTCCGATGGTCATAGCGAACCACCAGTACTATATAGAGGCAGGGATACTATTGAACGTTTTCTACGATGTATACAAGAGGAAGAGGCGAAGATCAAAGCCCAAAAGGCTAAACCACTATGTATGTCATGGAAAGACTATGAGGCTTATTTACAATAACGCAACGATTTGTCATATCTGTCAGAAGCCCTTGGTTGGTAAAGATAGAGTACGTGATCATTGCCACATCACCGGCGAGTTTCGAGGTGCCGCACACAATACCTGTAATCTAAAATTACGTGCTTTTCCTACCATCCCAGTCGTATTCCATAATCTTCGTGGATATGATGCTCACCTAATAATGCAATCCATATCCATAACATTAGGTAAGATATCTTGTATTCCAAACAATATGGAGAAATACATTTCATTCTCACTTGGTAACCTAAGATTCATCGATAGCTTTCAATTTCTACCATCATCTCTTAGTACATTGGTATCAAGTTCAGAATCAGACACATTCCAACAAATGGTAAAATATACATCTAATCAAGAGAAAGCCAATCTATTAACTCGTAAAGGAGTATATCCATATGAGTACATGGATTCGTGGGATAGATTTGCAGAGACTTCTCTACCACCGAAAGATGCGTTCTATAGTAAACTAACTCTAGAGGACATATCCGATGAAGATTACGAACATGCAATAAAAGTTTGGAACGTATTTGATTGTAAGACATTAGGTGATTATCATGATCTTTATCTACAAACTGATGTACTTCTTCTAGCAGATGTGTTCGAGGACTTTCGTACAACATGTATGCAAAACTATGGATTAGATCCCGCACATTATTATACGAGTCCAGGACTTTCATGGGACGCTTTATTAAAGAAAACAGGAGTGGAACTTGAACTATTAACTGACTACGACATGTATTTATTCATTGAAAAAGGTCTACGCGGTGGTATATCCATGGTATCACAGCGTTATGCCAAAGCAAATAACCAAAGTATACCCGATTTTGATCCCAATAAGCCAAATAGCCACATACTCTATCTTGACGCCAATAATCTATATGGTTGGGCCATGAGTCAATATCTACCAACAGGAGGATTTGAGTGGTATACACCAACAGAAGAACTAATAACCAATCACACAATCGATTCAGATAAAGGTTATATCCTTGAAGTCGATCTCGAATATCCTCGAGAACTTCACGATACACACAACGACTATCCACTAGCTCCCGAGAGAATTTAGGTGAATAAAGATTTGTTCTCAGAGTATCAGACCAATCTATTTGAGGAACTATATAAAGGTAATGGATCTTTGAAAGTGGAAAAACTCGTACCTAACCTATATAACAAAAAACGATATGTGCTACACTACCGCAACCTACAACTGTATCTATCTCTTGGTATGCGCTTGAAAAAGATCCACAGGGCATTACGATTCGACCAATCACCATGGATGGAACCATATATACAAATGAATACAGAGTTACGAAAACAAGCGAAGAGCATCTTCAAGCAGGATCTATACAAACTGATGAACAATAGCGTATTTGGAAAAACAATGGAGAATCTACGTAAGCGTGTAGATATCCAATTAGTGCGCGCATCAGAAGGAAACAAGCTACAACGTCTATTGAATAAACCTAGTTATGCTCGATCCACAATTTTCGATGATGATCTTGCCGCGGTACATAACTACAAAAGTAGGCTATTGCTAAACCGCCCCATATATGTTGGAATGTCAATTCTAGATCTATCAAAGCATCTGATGTATGACTTCTACTACAATGAGATCAAGAAGCAATATGGACAACTCTGTAATCTACTTTATACCGATACCGATAGCCTACTACTACACATTAAAACTGAAGATATCTATACAGACATGGCAACTCATAAACATCTATATGATACTAGTAACTACAGCAAAGACCATCCGCTGTATAGTATCGACAACAAGAAAGTACTTGGTAAAATGAAAGACGAATGTGGAGGTATTCCAATAGTCGAATATGTTGGACTACGATCGAAGCTCTATTCTATATTGAAAGTAGATGGTGGCGAGATTCGTAAAGCCAAAGGCACCAAGAAGGCAGTAGTGAAACATCGTATTCGTCATGATCAATATAAAGAGTGCTTAATGGATAAGAAAGTATTCAAGCATGGAATGAATATGCTTCGAAGTGAAGGTCATAAGATGTATGGTATGCATATGAACAAAGTATCTCTATCACCATTCGATAGTAAGAGATGGATTTCAGCAATCGGAATAGATACAATAGCCTACGGTCATGGAGACGTTTTTCCAGAGGATGAAGAATTAGATGGTTTCATTAGCAATATACTATCAAACGTAGTTGCTACACTATCCTACAACAGTAAAAACGTCATTACAGAGGATACACTAACATTTGTTCGAGTACGTCCTTTAAAGAACTACTTACGTGGATGGAAGATGGATATTCCTGATGATAATCCTATGGGAGCGGATCCAGCCGTTTTCCTTGCTGATGTACGTAAACAAACTACCGAAAAGTTTAAGGAAGAACTACAAAACCACAATACCTTTAAGGCCCAATTAGCTTTAAACGTAACTTTCGTACTCGATAAACCTGATGGTTACGTATATGAGACAGCTACCTTTTATAGCAAACAATCTGTTTTGATCAATGATGCTGGGATCCGTGGTGTAATAGTAGACGCACATGCTCAGATATACAACCAAATTGAGAAGTGGATCAGTCGTGGATCAAATTGGGTCATAGATAGAGTCAACATTCTATGGTTAAACATCGCTAGATACCAACCACTACGTGGAGGTTCATATTTACCACTACCTCCAGAAATAGCGAATAAGAAAGCCGTGATCAATGTGAACAACAAAGACGACCACTGTGCACTTTGGTCGATATGCGCAGCAATGTTTCCAGTTAAGAAAGATCCTCAGAGGACAAAAAAGTATCAGATAGATATGGTGAAATCCAATGGGGTGGACTCACCAACACCAATATCGCAAATACCACTTTTGGAGAAGCAAAACAACATTTCTATTAATGTATATGGTTGGGACCCAAAGGAAAAGTGCTTAATCATATATCATATCTCAAAGAAGACTTTTTCGAAGTATATACATCTACTACTAATAGAAGACCCAAAGAGCGGTAAACAACACTATTGCTGGATAAAGGACTTCAACAAACTCCTATTCGATCAGACAAAGTACGAACATAGGAAACACTTCTGTGAACGATGTCTACATGGATATTCCAATGAAGCTCTTCTTACAAAGCACATTACAGAGTGTAACGGTACCGATGACAGAGCCATACGCATTGAAATGCCTACCAATAAGAACGACAAAGTTTCGTTTCAGAATATACACAAACAGCTTAAAGTACCGTACATTATCTATGCAGATCTCGAGACATTGACCACTAAGATCGAAGGACCTGCTCAAGGCCCAAAGAAGAGTAACACGCTTAAAACAGAGGAACACATTCCTTGTGGATTTTGCTATATAGTCGTACGTTCCGATGGTCATAGCGAACCACCAGTACTATATAGAGGCAGGGATACTATTGAACGTTTTCTACGATGTATACAAGAGGAAGAGGCGAAGATCAAAGCCCAAAAGGCTAAACCACTATGTATGTCATGGAAAGACTATGAGGCTTATTTACAATAACGC
This sequence comes from Actinernus sp. WN-2022, assembly GCA_030867875.1. Taxonomy (NCBI): domain Eukaryota; kingdom Metazoa; phylum Cnidaria; class Anthozoa; order Actiniaria; family Actinernidae; genus Actinernus; species Actinernus sp. WN-2022. Next base: position 83,850,547 of record JAOWCC010001634.1, on the reverse strand, counting down.
AACGATTTGTCATATCTGTCAGAAGCCCTTGGTTGGTAAAGATAGAGTACGTGATCATTGCCACATCACCGGCGAGTTTCGAGGTGCCGCACACAATACCTGTAATCTAAAATTACGTGCTTTTCCTACCATCCCAGTCGTATTCCATAATCTTCGTGGATATGATGCTCACCTAATAATGCAATCCATATCCATAACATTAGGTAAGATATCTTGTATTCCAAACAATATGGAGAAATACATTTCATTCTCACTTGGTAACCTAAGATTCATCGATAGCTTTCAATTTCTACCATCATCTCTTAGTACATTGGTATCAAGTTCAGAATCAGACACATTCCAACAAATGGTAAAATATACATCTAATCAAGAGAAAGCCAATCTATTAACTCGTAAAGGAGTATATCCATATGAGTACATGGATTCGTGGGATAGATTTGCAGAGACTTCTCTACCACCGAAAGATGCGTTCTATAGTAAACTAACTCTAGAGGACATATCCGATGAAGATTACGAACATGCAATAAAAGTTTGGAACGTATTTGATTGTAAGACATTAGGTGATTATCATGATCTTTATCTACAAACTGATGTACTTCTTCTAGCAGATGTGTTCGAGGACTTTCGTACAACATGTATGCAAAACTATGGATTAGATCCCGCACATTATTATACGAGTCCAGGACTTTCATGGGACGCTTTATTAAAGAAAACAGGAGTGGAACTTGAACTATTAACTGACTACGACATGTATTTATTCATTGAAAAAGGTCTACGCGGTGGTATATCCATGGTATCACAGCGTTATGCCAAAGCAAATAACCAAAGTATACCCGATTTTGATCCCAATAAGCCAAATAGCCACATACTCTATCTTGACGCCAATAATCTATATGGTTGGGCCATGAGTCAATATCTACCAACAGGAGGATTTGAGTGGTATACACCAACAGAAGAACTAATAACCAATCACACAATCGATTCAGATAAAGGTTATATCCTTGAAGTCGATCTCGAATATCCTCGAGAACTTCACGATACACACAACGACTATCCACTAGCTCCCGAGAGAATTTAGGTGAATAAAGATTTGTTCGCAGAGTATCAGACCAATCTATTTGAGGAACTATATAAAGGTAATGGATCTTTGAAAGTGGAAAAACTCGTACCTAACCTATATAACAAAAAACGATATGTGCTACACTACCGCAACTTACAACTGTATCTATCTCTTGGTATGCGCTTGAAAAAGATCCACAGGGCATTACGATTCGACCAATCACCATGGATGGAACCATATATACAAATGAATACAGAGTTACGAAAACAAGCGAAGAGCATCTTCAAGCAGGATCTATACAAACTGATGAACAATAGCGTATTTGGAAAAACAATGGAGAATCTACGTAAGCGTGTAGATATCCAATTAGTGCGCGCATCAGAAGGAAACAAGCTACAACGTCTATTGAATAAACCTAGTTATGCTCGATCCACAATTTTCGATGATGATCTTGCCGCGGTACATAACTACAAAAGTAGGCTATTGCTAAACCGCCCCATATATGTTGGAATGTCAATTCTAGATCTATCAAAGCATCTGATGTATGACTTCTACTACAATGAGATCAAGAAGCAATATGGACAACTCTGTAATCTACTTTATACCGATACCGATAGCCTACTACTACACATTAAAACTGAAGATATCTATACAGACATGGCAACTCATAAACATCTATATGATACTAGTAACTACAGCAAAGACCATCCGCTGTATAGTATCGACAACAAGAAAGTACTTGGTAAAATGAAAGACGAATGTGGAGGTATTCCAATAGTCGAATATGTTGGACTACGATCGAAGCTCTATTCTATATTGAAAGTAGATGGTGGCGAGATTCGTAAAGCCAAAGGCACCAAGAAGGCAGTAGTGAAACATCGTATTCGTCATGATCAATATAAAGAGTGCTTAATGGATAAGAAAGTATTCAAGCATGGAATGAATATGCTTCGAAGTGAAGGTCATAAGATGTATGGTATGCATATGAACAAAGTATCTCTATCACCATTCGATAGTAAGAGATGGATTTCAGCAAACGGAATAGATACAATAGCCTACGGTCATGGAGACGTTTTTCCAGAGGATGAAGAATTAGATGGTTTCATTAGCATTATACTATCAAACGTAGTTGATACACTATCCTACAACAGTAAAAACGTCATTACAGAGGATGAAGATATAGACGACTTTATTTACGAGTTGCTTCTATCTTAGAATACCTTTTGGTGGTAGTTCTGTATCTGGTGGTATCACTTGTATCTCTTCACGAACGAACCCTCGCTTTGGTGCATCTTTTCCTAAATAGTATAGAACTGGTTGATTTGAAGATACCACATTTCGAGAAATATAATATGTCTGTAAACTCCATACAGGATCAGTTGCTCGTTTTACTCCACCTTCCAATTCTCCCGGTGAGTATAGATATCGAACTAAAACATCGAATGGTAGTCGCTTTTCTTTCAATCCAATAATTCGAGAATATGTAGGAGTCTTTATGTTTACTTGTTGTGCCTCTATAGAATTTGAAGGTTCCTTACCTGTTAGTCGAGTAACTTCATTGTTCATAGCCTTGATAACATCAGGAAGCCTCAATACCCATTCTCTACTACGCGCATCCGATCCTTCAGATGTAAGTACCATCTCTTTTGCATATTGATATCCAAATAATCTTTCAGCTATCGTTCTATTTGCTCGTTCGACAAAACTTTGTGCCCTATGATGACCGGCTTCACCTCGTTGAACTTTTGTACCACGTAGTTCTAATGTTTCAGACATACGTCCCATGAATTCTCTACCAGGATCGACTTGCAATGTTTTTGGCCATTCTAGTGGACTACGTTTGTAGATCCGATCAAATGCTGCAGACACTTCACCACTATCTTTCGATGCTAAAGGTTCAGCCTCTTTATATCTAGAAGCTACGTCGATTACCACCAAAGCATACTTATATAGTTTCCTTCCACGTCCAGGTCGATCGTGAGGTAGAAAGATCATATCAGCTTGATGAACTTCATTAGGTTTCGATACAGTCCAATGTGGTCGTGGAATATAGTGTGGTGGTGATAGATATATTTGCCACATGGCTTGTTTCTCTAACCAACCCTTAGCTACATCTTCCGATACCTTTGCAGCCACCGATAACTTACCAATTGCAGCATAACCTTTCCAATAGCCCATAGGACCATAGAAGATATTCGCAAGTTTAGCATCCATTATATATCTATGTATTCTAACCTTTAACAAGAAAAAAGAAAAAAAAGAATAAGAACTTATCTAACCAACTAGTTCTTATTCTTTTTTTTCTTAGTATCTCGTCAATCGTAAAAATTCTCGTTTTTTAAAAAGCATATCGACTAATAGCATATCCAGCAGCTAGCGTTCCACCACCAACGAAAATCAACTCACCAGTCTTCTGATTGCTTGAGGGTTGATAGTAGTCGGATAAACGAGGTTCTTTCATTGCTTCGAGTCGTTTCAGTGCCTGACGTAACTTATGGGAGCGCACGAAAGCTCGGTTGATATCGAGTTGGTTATTATGAGCATCGCGTTCGGCGACTTCATGTTTGCGCGTCCAATCGGACAATTTTTGACGTTCTTCGATATATGCCTCCCTAGCAGCATCGAATTTTTCCATTGCCCTATCATGTCTCTCTCGTTCTATATTAGCAGTTTCATCTTTTCCACCAAACATCCTAGCAAGCACTCCACCACCAGTGAATGCCGCTGCGTTTACAATCGCCGTGAATAGCATCATTGCGCCAGCTGCAGCCATTATGGTTTGGCCTTTTGTTTCTCGAGATATTGTTTTGCATATATGCTACCAGCTATTACTGCAGTCCACTTCACGTAATTTATAATAGAAGTAGAAGGATCACTAAGCATAGATTCCTTGGTAACCTTTTTTACGATCCAACCAATACCAGTAGCGATTCCCGTTATCATAGCAGCATCGGTCGCTATTTTCGTCAATTCTTTATCCATCCTAATATATATCGTATATCTCTAGTCTTTAATTGTTACTCCATATCTGGTACCGTAGTCTTTACAGGACTCGCGGGTCGTCGTATCGTACTAACGTTTTTAGAAGTGTCATCTATATATCTTCTGTATTGATAGTATACGCCAACTAATGCAGCACCCGTACCAATAACTGCGATAGTAGTATTGATAGACACATTTTTCATCCAACTTTCATCTACGTTGATTTCTTTAGGTAATTCACTTTCACTTGTAATCTCTCTCTTTTGAGCCTCTCTAGCAAGTTTATTACTTAGTGCTAATGCTTTCCCAGCAGCAACCCTCTTTGGATCTTTTACTCTAGTTGGTGTTGTTTTTGGTGGATTCGCAGTTATCTGATCCGTCTGTTCCTCCATCTCGATTCGATATAGTAGTTACTTGCGAATGTTTAATAGGAGTACTAGGAACGACTATGTGATTAGCTACGTGGAACGAAGCACTAGCTAGAGCCACTAATCGAACTGCTTTAAGTGCTAATAGACCAGCCGCAGTATATATCTCATTGCGGACTAGTTGGTCTTCTTGTAGATCCTTAACCAGTGCTTGTTGGTCATCTAGTGGAACTACGTATGCTACTGCGCGAGTAGCTAGACGTAGTACACCATTTACTAAGCATCCTGTTATTTGATAGCATGCGCCAAACAATACAGCGCCCATACCAATAACTGCTATAGTAGGTATGTTTGTAGTCCAACTTTCATCTACGTCGATTTCTTTAGATAATTCACTTTCACGTGTAATCTCTCTCTTTTGAGTCTCCGCAGTTATCTGATCCGTCTGTTCTTCCATCTTGATTCGATATAGTAGTTACTTGCGAAGGTTCAATAGGTGTACCAGGAATGACTATGTGATCAGCTACATTGAACAAGACGCTAGCTAGAGCTACAAATCGACCGTGTTTAAGTGCTAATCGACCAGCCGCCATAGATATCTGATGGCGGGCCAATTGGTTTTCTTGTAGATCCTTAAACAGTGCTTGTTGGTCGTCTAGTGTGGCTACGTATGAGACTGCGCGAGTAGCTTGACGTAGTACACCATCTACTAAGTGTACTGTTATTTGATTTGCTACTACGGCCTGGTATCTACTATGTAAACGTTTTACGTCCTTCTCAGATAGTTTAGTTATATCTGTTAGGGAGAAATTCTGTCCTAGACATTCTTTCGTTTTACCCAATACGGCTAAGGTCTTAAGTTCTTCCCGCCATTCTTCGATATCCTCCAATTCGATTGGAAATTCCAATTTGGTTGGTGGACCTGTTAAATCCTCACCTTCCAGTTCTTTGGTGTATTCATCCATGATAATATGTTATAGGTGCGGGTAGCTCTAACACTACTGTAAAAGGATGTCGCAAACAAAACATATGCGAGCAAACTTGTGAGATCGAAGTATCGTTCGTAATTCATTACATTCTTGTGAATCTCCGTAATCTTCGAATATCCTCTTTCCATCTATAACCGATGCCGTATGAAATGCAACTACGATAGCTACGTTCTCACGGAAAGGTTTGCACATGCTCGTTAATTGTTGGGATAGTACCCAAATAGATAGTCCTATATGTCGAGCAGAGAATGCTAAATCTACTAGTTTGTCAGTTCTTCGTTTTACATCTTTTGATGCGGCACAATCATCAAGAATCAATAATGTATTGGTACCTGACCAAAAGGTTGCACAAATATTTAATGTGGTATCGATAGCATTCTGAGATGGTGATATGACATAAAAATGTGGATCTCTATTAGCAAATCCATGATATGTTTTGTTGTGGGCATACGTAGGACAAATTAATACTATGTAATCGAACTTACCACGAAATGGTCCACGAAGTTGTTCTATGAGAAATGCAGTCTTTCCACAATTCGTTGGACCTACTATAAGTGTGTTGAATGGAATGTGTTCTACGAGGGAATCCATCAGTATGTTATACTATCTAAAGATCTGTTCAATATCTTGAGCTGAGCATCAGCAAGGACATAGATATGCATGTTTACGTTTCCACTTCCTTTTAAAGTTCTATGTATACGAATATCGATATCTTTTCCACCACCAGTTTGTGCCATTCCATCACCATGAGCAGAGGAATCTTTTGCTGTACGACAATCGACTAGGATGGCAAATCTGTTATTGTAAAATTTGGTAGGAGTCATGGAAGTATTGGATGTGGCAAACCATCCTTTTGCGGACTCCCAAAAATCTGGTGTTAACATACCTCCTGGAAAGAATCTATTTGGAACTCCATTTACGTCTATCTCTATCTTTGAAATATCAGGATTTACGAATGCTTCGCTATCTCGTGAACCGGCGGTGGGAGGATCTACGAATAGAAAGAGTAATCCAGCGAATGATCGTCGTGGAACATTTATATTCTGAGATATCAAAGTATCTGATGCCTTAACGATAGGTACTAACTTGAAGTGAACTGCGTGATCGTATAGGAATGCAGTACCCCTTTCATATGCGCGAAATGTATTCCTAGCTAGCGTTTCATTCTTGATTGCTTCGTATTCTAACTGGATGTTGGTAAGCTTGTACGTACCTATCTTTGTCGAATCCGATCCAACGATTATATCGATAGAGCGGGCTAGAGTTAATTCGAATGAAATAGTGTCTTCTAATGCATGTGGATATAGAACTCCATGTTGTGTAAGAATATCAACGTCTAACGGAATTCTATATTTTGAACCATATGCAGCTAACAATGCATTCTCACCAACATCTGAAGTACCTGCATCACCAGCCTTAGATCGTAGCTTATTTGTGTTATCTGATTGGATACCTTGTTGTACTCTCGATTCTCTCTCTTGTGTAGATAGATAGATATCGGAATATGTTTGTAATAGATCCGATCGAGCAATGTCTTCTACTATTTCAGCTCCTATCTTACAAACTCGATGTATAACTAAGCAACGTCCAACATTTGCAACGACTCGATTATTAGCATGTCCACCAGACAATACGATATCACCCAATAATGCTAAACTACCAGGTACTAATACGATATCTTCTCCCATCGTTGGAACTTCCACATAGAGCGTCTCACCTGGATTAGCAGATGATGGAGTGAAAGTTTTTCTATATAAGGTTCGTTGAGCTTTGAGTGCGAGTGGCGCTCTTAGTGCTTCTGTATGAATTAACTTCGACGATATCATGTTGAATATACCAAGATATATAGTTATGTTCAATATGGAAGATAGGATCGACGTTGATGTGAGACCTGAGGATAGTACCGACAGATACGAAGAACAACAACGAGATGAAGAAAACCGACGACAACGAGATGAAGAAGATCAACGAGAACGAGAAGCAAATGAAAGATACGTGGCTTACTTATTGAGTGGCAATCAAGATAAAGCTGGGGGTAGTGAGACAATTACCATGGATAATTTGCATGACTACGCTATAGAAGGTGACCCACTTCGAGGATTCACATTCGAACAAACCATATCAGATTTGTCAAAAGAAATGTTGGTTGACAAAGTAAAAGGGCAATATCCGGATGCTGGTGTTCGATATAATATCGAAATATCCTAAGTAGACGAACAAGTCGAAGTTCGCGAACTTGGAAGCAAAAAACCCTTTACACGTCTATTTGTAGGTGATGAGAAAAAAAAGAAATTACGTGTGCAGATGAGGAAAGATCTCAAAGATGCTTTAGGTCCAAATAATGAAGAGGCTGCTAATGAAGTAATATTTGCAGAACGACAACTCGCTGATCGGGAAGCAAATAACGAATCTATTCTTGAAGACTCCGAATCGACCGACGCTCAGAAAGAAATAGCTAAGAAAGAGTTAATATCCATCCATAAGGCAAGATAATTACTTGAACGTCAAGAAGAAGCCATACTAGAACGTATATCGCTACGTGAAAGGGTCAAATACATTTTCAGGAAGTATGGAATGACTGTTCTTGCGGTGGTAACTGCTATTGGTGCTATCGTTAGTGTAATAGTTTCCCAGCTATCGAAATCCGTACCGAAACCAGTAAAAGATGGTATCGACAAAGTGACAGATACAGTAAAGAAGGGATTAAAAACGACGAGTGATTTGTTAAAGGAAATGGGAAAGAAACTTGGACAGATACTACCTGGAATGATTGCATGGATCAATTGCGAATTTCATATTTACTATGGCCGGTAAAGCTCTAGGAGTATTAGCAGAGAACATTTGGTTATTCATCGTAGCTATAGTGGTGATCACAATAGAGCAATACAAACGACGTTAACGAAATAACGCCCACGCAATTCCAGCTCCTGCAATAGATACTATCGCTAGATTGATCTCATGTTGTGGAACTCGTTGCTTTACGCTATGTGGAACTTGTTTCTTTACGCTATATGGAACTTGTTGATACGTACTATGTGGTAATTGTTTCTTTCGTATCTGTCCTTCCATATCTGGTGGTGGGGGTTTAGTTTGCTCATCGTTGATTGAGTTTGATCCCATTATCATATCTTTCGTAGCTATCTTGAATGCGTTATTGTAGCCACTAATCTTTTGAGTATCGAACAATAGATTGCTTGGTAATAGCCATACTCCTATAGCTATTGCCAGATCTAACTTCTTATTCGTACCATCTATTGCAACCTGATAGTTTTTTACGCCTTTCACTAAGTTGTTTTCAATAATCGTGGCTTCAAGCAAAACTTTGAACTCTAGTTTGGTGCCATAACTACCAATGATTGGTGTAAGCATATTAACTTGAGCACCTAGAATGCAATACGCGAAAGCTTCGACAGATCGATTCAATCTACCTAATCCAGCATCCGTTAATCCCTTACCGATTGGTGGCGTAAACCAATTGTATTGTTTTCCATTAGTCTCGTCACCCCTAATAAAGTGAATCATATTGGAATTAGCTAACTTACCACCCTCATCTTTGAATATATAGAATGGGTCCTTTTGTGTCCATGTGTACATGTCTGGGGCACTCGACCTTAACTCATACTCATTCTTATCGCCGTACCTGGGGAAGTAAACGAATATGTCACCTAATCCTTTATTACGACCTCCACGCCATCTGAAGTCTGGTGTTCGAGATAAACCAAATTCGATGCACAAAGTCTCAAGCGCTGCTTTGTTATAGAGGTTATCGATTTGCTTGAAAGAAGAGTCACCAGGTAGAGGTCCACCAAGTTCATATAGAATTCTTCGTATTGTGAAATAAACGTGAAATTGTAGGAACCCTTGAATGATGGGTGGATACGTTTTGAAAATAGGATCAAATAATGACACTCCACATCCAGAAGTTACACACCACGTTGCAAAATTCAATCGTTGAGGCCAATATTTGAAATCTGGACCTGATAACCAATGGTGGGACTCCTTTGCTGTCATATGCTTTACGACAGTCTCTTTGAATATGTTCGGAACGCCTGCTTTGAACTTTTTCGTAGGTGTGATATATATCCATAGATTAGTTAAATCGATATCTTGTGCTTTTTCAGTAGGTGGGACCGCCGTAATAGGATATTTCACACTTTTATCTAGTGTTAACGTATGTGGAAAACCATCATGCACATCCCACAATGCGTTATCGATGTGTTTTTGAATGGTGGTAGGTAGCTTAGAGACATCATCGCCATAAACCACATAACCATGGTTCCCATCTCGAAACCAAATACTAGTTGAATATTTGCCAGGGCCGTCTATATCCGTTGATACATAGAACTGGTGAAAATCTGCATGTGGATATTGTTTCTTAAACTTCGCTAATAGATCGACATTCAACGTTGCGACCTTCTTATTTTCATCGGCAAGGAGCGCTATCTGCTCAGATTTCGACAGTCTTGGTCCACCCCTAGCAATCTCTGCTATGTCCTCTGCAGATAGACCATCATCTTCGTCTGACACAACAAAAGGCATCGTAACTATTGAAGCTATACATATCCATAGTTTATACCTTTAATATATAATGGTTATCTTAAATGTCACATGTCCTACGGCTGACCATACTGTCTACTTCGATAACCCTATTCTTATCAATAATATTTCGCTAGTTGAGGTCAATCTTAGTCACAATTGGTGGAACCTAGCAGAGAAAGGGAGCTTTAAGTGGGATAACAATAGTGTAGTGTTTCCATACGAAATTAAGCCGGGACATTATAAGATAGAAACTTTGATAACCTACTTCGATCCCGCAGTCACGGCTGGTTTCTTGGAATTCATAGACTACCCATTTAGGAAATATTGGCTTATGAAGGTCAAAACCAATCCAGTTCACTAAGAATGTCTGCGATTTGTTTAGTATCGAAGTAAATGAAGATGTGACAGATTATGTGACTACAATAAAGGAAAATACGTCCTGGTGCCAAAATATATTAATCACATATATATCTACTGTGATGTGGTGGATTCAGATTTCTCACTTCTTGATGGGAAGCCATCTAAAATCCTACATACTTTAAAAACGACATCACACGTTTTGGTGAAACAACTTATTTTCCACTAACCCTCATACCCATTCGAGCCCTAGGAACGATACGGAACTACATTCACCTCACAGTTTGCGATGAGAAAGGCAATCTCATAGACTTCAACAAGCAGCCTCTACGTTTCTTATTGAAGCTTGAGTAAATCATACGTATATACAATGGATGGCGATTCGATTCAACCGTTTCCAACAGCACCAGGTATCTATCCATCGGGAGCTATAAAGGAACTTAGCGATATAAATGGATCGAGTTTTAGACTGCAAAAAGTCTGTGATACGCTTGCTGAGCTAGAACAACAAGCAAAGCACTACGAAGTTGTTCGCAAAAAATATGCTCGAGCGCGTGGTATCGTTCATGGGATTGCTGTGGCCACAGGTAGCCTGAGTGGCGTTTTATCAGCTTCTGCGCTAGGTTCATCATTTACGGGGATTGGGATACCTGTGGGTATTTCCTTAGGATCAGCGGGGTTCCTGTGTGCCGTCATATCGGCTTCGATGACTGTTGTTAGTAAGAAACTTGGCGTTCGCGTCTCGAAGCATGAAAAGACTGTTATGTTAGCAAAAGCTAAGGCGAATTCCGTGGAAGTTAAAGTCTCAAAAGCTCTAGCCGATTGTAACATTTCAGAAGCCGAGTTCAGAAGCGTTATTGATGAGAAAAGGAAATATGAGACGCTTAAACTCGAAATACGGCAAAAAAACAGACAAGAAAGAGGATCAAAAAACGTAGAACAACTTCGATCCGAGATCCGAAAGGAGATGAGAGCAAAACTTGGCAGTCTAGTGGGATAAGAATCAATATAACCAGCGTGGATTTTATAATCTTAGTATAAATTAATTCTGACGTCTGGTTCGTATGCAAATTTCTGTCGATTGTGCCCAGCGTGGATTTTATAATCTTAGTATAAATTAATTCTGACATCTGGTTTGCACGCAAACTTCCGTTGGTGGCGCAATACTTATGATATCGATGGTGTAATATAGACCACGAGTCCGGCACGCAGGTGGTATCGATAGCGTCATATAGACCACGAGGTCGGCACGCAGGTTGTATTAATGGCGCCATATAGACCACGAGGTCGGCACGAAGTATGACATCTATCACGCAGGTGTTATTGATGGTATAATAGAGATCATGGCCCATCCCTTTCGTCATTATCGTTTACCCATGGAGCACGGAAGGTTTCTCGCGCTCGTTAGAGACTTAAACGGCGTTCTTGATCAAGTTGGGGAGTTCATAGACACTGGAAAGGCTAAATGTACCGGAGAAGAATTCATTTCAAGTATTAAGAACCGTCTTGCTGAGACCTACCCGGAACTAAATGGACAAGACCTCACGATCGATCGACCGACAAAGAGGAAAAGACCAACCAAAATGCCCCTCGAAGAGGTGAGACGAACGCTTGAAGAAAGCTTAAACACCGAGCGTCGAATGGACTTCACAGGAATCGAAGAAGACGTGAAAACAGAGACTAACGCAGACTGCTTTGAAAGCATCAAACTAATTTCTAGGGCCCTCGAAGGTAACCAGAAAGGAACGTTGAATTATTCGCAAGTACAAGGAATGATCGTGGAAGTACTGAAAAAATAGAAAAGTTCGTATGAAACTCATTGCCAGCGAGGTAGGACTTAGCGAAAGACGTTGTAGGTCATTGAAACAATTTCATTCCTTAGTTCGTGAATACAATAACCTACTTCACTGTAGCCTTGCGTTTAACCTTTTTCGTGACAATTTTAATACCATAAGGGAAGTTTGTAGGGTGAACGAGAAGCTTTGGAAGTAATTATGTAAAAGCGGTCCAATGGACTTCACAGGAATCGTGAAAACGGAGACTAACATAGACTGCTGTGAAAGCATTGAACTAATTTCTAAGGCCCTCAAAGGTAACCAGAAAAATGTGTCGCAAATGTAGGATGTACGGCGGAGTCGAATATCTTCTTTCGCAGTCGGCGAATCATTTTAAAAATGTTTCTATCGTGTTCCTTGTCCTCCCTATATGAGTAATAGTGTGTTTTGAAATTTCCTAGAGATGAATTTTGATGTTTAAATCGTAAACGGCTGATTCAAGGCTGTCGCAACTGTAGGATGTACGGCGGAGTCAAATATCTTCTTTCGCAGTCGGCGAATCATTTTAAAAATGTTTCTATCGTGTTCCTTGTCCTCCCTATATGAGTAATAGTGTGTTTTTGAAATTTCCTAGAGATGAATTTTGATGTTTAAATCGTAAACGGCTGATTCAAGGCTGTCGCAAATGTAGGATGTACGGCGGAGTCAAATATCTTCTTTCGCAGTCGGCGAATCATTTTAAAAATGTTTCTATCGTGTTCCTTGTCCTCCCTATATGAGTAATAGTGTGTTTTGAATTTCCTAGAGATGAATTTTGATGTTTAAATCGTAAACGGCTGATTCAAGGCTGTCGCAAATGTAGGATGTACGGCGGAGTCAAATATCTTCTTTCGCAGTCGGCGAATCATTTTTAAAATGTTTCTATCGTGTTCCTTGTCCTCCCTATATGAGTAATAGTGTGTTTTGAAATTTCCTAGAGATGAATTTTGATGTTTAAATCGTAAACGGCTGATTCAAGGCGCCTTGAAAGTAATTATGTAAGAATGCGGTCCTTGCAGGACCGGTTTGGTAATTCAGTATAAATTATGCAAGAATGCGGTCCTTGCAGGACCGGTTTGGTAATTCAGTATAAATTATGTAAGAATGCGGTCCGACAAGGACCGTTTTCGTAATTGACATACAATAAAAACTATTTGTGTACATAGCACGTTGAAGTTGTTTTTCCCCAGTTCTTCCTCTATCAGGATTTTTTCTTCTTGTGTATTTCACTATCGCTACTTAGACCGTGTCTCATATAGATGGGCTCAAAGTGGGAATTGTAAGCAATCAACTCATTGATAAAACGCACGACCGAACCCTTATGTATACCACACCGTTTAACAACGTCAATAAGAGACATACGAGATCCCGAACGACGTAGTACCTCGTAACTCGCTCCAACGACTTTAGTTCGAAGTATAGAGCTGGTACCTATATTGTTTTCTATTGTCGTATGAACAATCTCATAGACTATTTGTTGGACATTCTTAGGTACTCCTTGAGGGTCGAGTTTAGCAAAAGTCGTTGTAATGTGAGGAGCTATTCGATAGGTATTCAAATCTATATCGATCTTATCGTCATCATGTACAGAACGTATAAAGACCTCTCCACGACATATGCTTTTATTGTTTAGTTGCATAAAACGAGCGACCTCTCCTTTAGATCTAATGAACCCACATTGTATACATGCTTGATAAAGTATAGCAGCTAAAATAGTTCGTTTCGCATAGCTACGTTTGATACAAACTTTCTGTACTTGAATGAATGTATCGGCTACGATTACTAATACATTTGTGGGGAACGAGAGGTCGTAATTTTGTTTATAAATAGTGTTGTATGCCTTTAGTTCTCGCATTATCGTTCGTAGTTGCAATTCTTTGTTATCGCTTTGCTTTGGGATTGTGCGGTCTAGATCATGTTGATACCTAAAGCTATCCGGCCCTACTATGCGGAACCTAGTAGTAAGATTGGTAGTTGTTTCTTCACATGATTCAGTCTCGGAAATAAGACCACAGGTGGTACATATGAATTCCGTTCCTTGCATTTCCATCGGGCATAAACATTCGGAACATGTTTCACCAGTGTTAATATGTAACCGTGGTTTGATATGTAGGCTTGCACAAATTTCTGAACCAAGTAATCTAATAAGATCATCCATACTAGTTGTATACCATGTGCCTGTCAATTGTCCAATTGATTGTTTGTTTAAAAAAAAATTAAGAGAGGTCGCATAACAATTTCTCTTCATTCATTTTTTTTTTTTTTTCGTATCGTGATTTCTACTTATCCTCCGATCCTACCACATTTAGATCTTTCTCACTGATGGAGAGGTCATCCAATGCATTATCGAGATCGTGAATGTCCACCACATTTTGATCTTTTTCCGATTCCACTACATTTAGATCTTTCTCCGATTCTACTACATTTGAACACGTGATATTCGCTGACTCGTTAGCTCGCTTCTTATCAAGGTTCTTCTTATTGCGAATGGTACGGCGTTGATGTGCACCACATTTTGCACAAAGTTTGTGAGTAGTACGACAGCCTCGACCACACGTCAAACATGGAACGAATATAGCACATCCTCTTCCTATCTGGAAGTTATGTTGAGAGCAATACTCTGACGTCTTTGAACACTTACTTATACATTTCGTGGTCTTTCCTCGCATCAACCAATCACAAGTTCTTGTCTCAATCATCGTGCAATATACCTATATATGTTATATGTCTAATTGGTATCTTAGTTGTGACGTCTACGTTGAGGTTCTTCAATTATACGCACTTGTCTAATCTGTGTGGTATTAATACGTACTAAGATAACAGCATACGTTAATATCGTGAAGTAGAGAATGTATGTTAGTACCATGGATGGATATACTGTAAACTAATCATTCCTTTAATAGGTGTTAAAATGTAAAAAATACAATGAAAAAATAGTACAACAAAACTGCTCCAATCCGGAAAAAAGCTGTAGAAACCGATTATTTAATATAATGTATAAATACA
Organism: Actinernus sp. WN-2022; assembly: GCA_030867875.1. Lineage (NCBI taxonomy): Eukaryota > Metazoa > Cnidaria > Anthozoa > Actiniaria > Actinernidae > Actinernus > Actinernus sp. WN-2022. The sequence goes on along the minus strand of JAOWCC010001634.1, from coordinate 83,835,432 downwards.
ATAAATGAACTATAGTAGAATACTAACTAGCGTGTTCTGGCGCACATTCCTGAAATTCCTCAAATTCCTAAGACCAATTAGTAAAATTGTTGCATTTTCGTTGTTTTTTTCATCTAATGGACCCCGAACGAAGTGAGGATAGTCCATTAGATGAAAAAAAAAAACGAAAATGCAACAATTTTACTAATTGGTCTTAGGAATTTGAGGAATTTCAGGAATGTGCGCCAGAACCGCTAGTTACTATACTACTCTGTGTTTGTCTCGGAACTATCGGATGATAGTTTCCCTTGGAAATTTGATGTTCTTAAAACTAGTTCCTCGACGGACACATTGTTAATTGAATAGTGCCCGCTGAGAGCGTAAAACAATTTTGTAGCGACAACTAGTGTGTCTGAATGGGAGGGGGGGTCTACATGTCAGTTGTCAGTTAAAATTCAGTTTGGCCTTTTGTCAGTTGTCAGTTAGCCCAAGTTAATCATTAGCGAAAATTTACAATGTTTGACCCACAAAAAACAAATTTGTCAGTTGTCAGTTATTTATCGGTTGTCAGTTGTCAAAATGTAATGTACTGAATGCAAGGACCAATTCGGACGAAGTGCAGGAACCGGAGAAACCTTGGATGGGATCTAATCAGCAAAAATATACGAATATCAAGACAAGATGAAAGGCTGATTGTACGGTACTGGGGATATATATAATTACTACCGATATTTCGGTTGGCACGGCCAACCTTCCTCAGGGTACATTGTCAGCAAAAAAATTCGTCAGTTGTCAGTTATTTTTAAGGCCGTTTGTCCGGCAGTAGTCAGTTAACCCCATTCAGACCCTCTACTAATATTTTCCCTTGGAAAACCGATTTTGGCGGCAATCTGGTGGTTGCTTCGGACAACTAAAAACGACTGGGTACGAATCGGATAAGGGGTGTCTACTTTGCATGTTTATACGGTTGCTTCGATTTCCCACGTTTTCAAAATATCGACGAAGTACATTCGTTTTCCAGTTAACCATTTATTTATTGTACTTGCAATTTGGTTGTACATGCACTACGGTTACTTAATAGAGGGTTTGCACTCAATCTCCAGAGATTCAAATGACAAAGGACATGGTGGCCATGTTGGTGTACAGAACAAAAGAAGCTAACGAAGAATCTATTGTTAACCGCACGGCCGGCTAGCTCAGTTGGTAGCGCAGCTCATGTAGTAGAGCACCGGTTATGAATGCGGGAGGTCGTGAGTTCGAATCCGGCTCCGACCGCGTCCTTGGGCAGGGACGTAAAAGCCGTTGGCCTTGTCGCCCAACATTTCCTATTCACAATTGCAAATGGGGGACGTTAAAGAACCTGTTGTGGTAGTCGTGAAGAGAAGGGGATTGTTATCCAGTACAACAGCCTGCCCTCCTTTCAAGTACCAACCTCGGTTATATACGTCTCAAGCTTTACCGAGTATTAAACAGAAACTATACACCAACATGGCGGCTATGACGTAACATGCAAAGGGCCAATAGACCGATTTAGCTTGTAATTTCACAGGACGAAAAATTATATTTACTGCACTTTACATCCTGCGTAAATGTTACTAAAGCTTAAGACAAGCTTTAAGTGAACATTTAAGAAAATCTAAAGCTTACCAAACCTTAAAGCGGTTTAAACCCACATTTAAGTGACCTTTAGTTGAGCTTTAAGTGGCAGTGAATTTAATAAAGCTTTAATGCCTTCTTAAAGTTTACCTAAAGTTAGTTACATCATTTAATGTACCTTTAGTGACACACTTAAAAGTTTACTAAACGTTACGGTGTTTAAAAACTACATTTAAGTTACCTATAGTAAGATTTCAGTGTCAGAGATAGTTACATAATTTGCTGTACCTTTACCGACACTCTTAAAGTTCACTAAACGTTATAGCAGTTTAAAACTATATTTAAGTTACCTGTAGTTAGCTTTAAGTGTCAGTCAGTTTAATGAGTTTAAGTATATTTCTGGATAACTTAGCTGGATGCTCAGTAGTTTGTTAACATTTTGTGAACTGAAGTACATTCTCGTTGGCCCTGAATTGCTAATTAACCGACGGAAACCTCGTGACGAAAACACTGGGTTAATAAATTTATACATGATGTGTATGTCGGGAGTCCATACACCAAGCGCAAGAGTACGTTACTTCAAGTTTTTCGACAAATCCGGTCAGTGTTAATAAAAGAAAAGCAAATCAAATTTATCAGTTCGGGTCAGAGAAATTTGCAATCGGCACGAACGTAGGGGGGACTCCCTATAAATAACTGACGGGGATGCTCATCGAAAATTAAAATAATACCCCCAAAAAGTACGACAATCTCGTATTTTGGGACGCTGGCAAAGTTTAGTTTTACGATTAATAATAATAATGACTTTATTTAAGTGTCGTAGTATTTAGCTTACAAGGATAGCTAATTGGGGACACTATCAAATAATCTAATACATAAATGAATAAATAATATATTACTAATTTACAACAGTTACTATTTACTAGACTGTTTACTAAAAACTATTTACAAATTGTATCTAAAATTGGAGATGAATACAATTATTTACATATTGCAGAGACTGTATCAGTTGCTGTTGTTATTTATATAGCTGGAGAGATCTAATGTTCCTATTAAAACATTTCAGGCTGGCGATACCCTGAGGTCGCTGCTTAGTTTTGACCATGTATATATATGAATGGCGCTAGTTATCTCACCGAGTGATTCCCATAGCATATTATTTTGAAACGTGGTATATCAAAGTAGCTGTTTCTTAAAGAATATCGCGAGCATTTATGATTAAACAATTCAGAAACTGAACTTGGAACAAGTTCATGCTTGACCTTAGCTTGTACATGAGCGTTTCAATATACTGCAAGCGTCTGTTATGCAACGTACGCAGCTTTGCTCGGTTGAGGAGTTCCTTGTATGTCTCCGATTTGGAACCAAAATAAGATTGATTTCAAGTTTGTTCTATATCCCCAGTTGGTTCATCCAGCGGGAAGTCCTGGCAGCTTAGTCTGCCTGAGCGCTTCAGGGATATAGAACTCAGGCATTTCTATCTAGCGTCTCCGGCAAGTTTACCAAAATAATATTGATTTCAAGTTTGTTCTATATCCCCAGTTGGTTCATCCAGCGGAAAGTCCTGGCAGCTTAGTCTGCCTGAGCGCTTCAGGGATATAGAACTCAGGCATTTCTATCTAGCGTCTCCGGCAAGTTTACCAAAATAAGATTGATTTCAAGTTTGTTCTATATCCCCAGTTGGTTCATCCAGCGGGAAGTCCTGGCAGCTTAGTCTGCCTGAGCGCTTCAGGGATATAGAACTCAGTCATTTCTATCTAGCGTCTCCGGCAAGTTTACCAAAATAATATTGATTTCAAACTAGTTCTATATCCCCAGATGGTTCATCCAGCGGGAAGTCCTGGCAGCTTAGTCTGCCTGAGCGCTTCAGGGATATAGAACTCAGTCATTTCTTTTTAGCGTCTCCGGCAAGTTTACCAAAATAATATTGATTTCAAGTTTGTTCTATATCCCCAGTTGGTTCATCCAGTGGGAAGTCCTGGCAGCTTAGTCTGCCTGAGCGCTTCAGAGATATAGAACTCAGTCATTTCTTTTTAGCGTCTCCGGCAAGTTTACCAAAATAAGATTGATTTCAAGTTTGTTCTATATCCCCAGTTGGTTCATCCAGCGGGAAGTCCTGGCAGCTTAGTCTGCCTGAGCGCTTCAGGGATATAGAACTCAGTCATTATTTTCTATCTAGCGTCTCCGGCAAGTTTACCAAAATAAGATCGATTTCAAGTTTGTTCTATATCCCCAGTTGGTTCATCCAGCGGGAAGTCCTGGCAGCTTAGTCTGCCTGAGCGCTTCAGGGATATAGAACTCAGTCATTTCTTTTTAGCGTCTCCGGCAAGTTTACCAAAATAAGATTGATTTCAAGTTTGTTCTATACCCTTGTAGAAATTCAGTACATTAAAGTATACTTTGACTAGTAGTAAAAGTATACTTTTTTTGTACTTTCAAGTCAAGAAGTACTAATGAAGTATACTTCATATATACTTCTGAAATAGAAAGTACAAATGAAGTATACTTCAATTATACTTCAAAAAAGCGAAGTATACTTAAAGTATACTTCTTTTATTTTCAAGTTTGAAAAGTATAAATAAAGTATTTATTTTCAAATATTTCAGTTTCATTCAGAAAGGGAAGTATACTTAAAGTATACTTTTTAACAGCAAAATATCAGCAAGTTAATGTATTAATAGGCAATATTCGTATTGACAACTTCCACGGACGAACGTGGAACGATCGCGATATTGATTTTATAGCCCGGTTTTATAGTCATAATCAATCACAGGCTACAAGGTTTTTGATTAACCATTTATTTTACAAGACTTGACTGGGAATTTTTAGAAATTGTAATAATTCTGTAAATATTGAAATAAAATAAATAAGAATTTACCTGTGTGTTTGTCAGTTATTGGGCTGTCAGTCTGGTTTTTTTTCAGGCGATTCTTTCTTCCAGTCAAACACCTTACCCGTGGGTAGCCTGTGTATAAATGCGCCTGCATGTTTCAACAGTTAGTCAGCAGTAACACATCAAAACAAGATGGCGGACACGATACGTAGCAGACGTGATCGTAGCCTTTTGATGACCATAGTTCTCGTGCCATCAAAACCTTTTCCTTTCTGGATAAGCAGGCATTTAGGAAAAGAGGAGTGCTTCCCGACTTTTTCAATCGACGAAAGTGCGCTCCTAATGAAATTGAACACCGAGTATTTTTGGAATGTCGAAGCATCATATTCATAGCGAATCAGAGAACCGGAACAGTTCTGGCGCACCAGTACATTGCAGTCGTTAATTTCCAACCGTCTTTGCTCAGCTCCAGCATGTACATACGTATACGTGAGGGATTTGATCGACTAATACCCGCAATCCACATCAATTTATTGGAATCTTCAGGATACTCGCAGGTTAGTTGTGTTTTGTGATCATGAATGTAGTCTTGTAGAGCAAAACCTTTGGTTAATTTTTAAGCAAATTAATGCGCGCGTACATCATAATTTGTGGTACACGTTCATCGCCTAATAATTATTATAGCTTGCAGGTAGGGCACTACCACTTTCTCTGAGGCTGCTCTCCCTCCTGTAAGTCCAACATACTGAAAGTGGCCGGAACCACTCTATTTTGCATCCTGGATTGTCACATGCAATCATTGCACTTTAATACTTTATCTGATGTCCAGCACAAAGAGTACAGCTGGCCATGGAGCACACTGGAACTTTGATGGTCCAGTGGTATTTGACATTTTTGTATAAAAACGAAAAACAACAACGGCTAAACACTTAACTGACAAAAGCCACCACAAATGAACTGGGCTCCATGCAGTCAAATCCCCACCCCTCCCACCACAGGCAGCCCAATCTCAAGATTTGTGTATTTATACGCTTACAAATATCGCTTGAATAGTTCATATTATAAATCCTTCCAAAACACAGCAGAAGTGCAACCGTCAAAATAGCCTCGGTCTGGCGAAGCTATTAGCTGGATAACCGACAAATATACGATGCATAACCTGTAATCTTTGCCACAAAAATCACACTTCGCTCACTCCAAATAACTCGAAACTACGGTAGGACATAGAATGATAAATGAACTCATCCCAACCCGAATTTTAAGATCCAGCGATACCACATTCTGGAGAAATAGAAGATTTTGTCGCCCATTTCCAAGTCCTTCGTCAGACCGAGGTTGTCTCCTAACCGAGCTATTTTGACGGTTGCACTTCCGCCGTCCAACTTTGTTGGCTGCCAACCTCGAAGGACCTGAAAATGGGTGACAAATTGTTTGATTTCTCCAGACTGGTATCGCTGGATCTTAAAATTGAGGTAGGAATGAGTTTATTTGTCATTCTATGGCCTGCCGTAGTTTGGAGTTATTTGGAGTGAGCGAAGTGTGATTTTCGTGGCAAAGATTACAGGTTATGCATCGTATATTTGTCGTTTGTTTCCAGCCTTTTCCTTATATTAGGAGGTGAGGGAAAGAGGTTCGAAAAAAAACAGCGAAAACGACCCTAGAAGAGCTCAGAGGTATGAATAACCACAACTGAAACATTGTAGGGTGAAGTCGTGTATTTATTTGTCTAACATACGTGTTTTGGAAGGATTTATAATATGAACTATTCAAGCGATATTTGTAAGCGTATAAATACACAAATCTTGAGATTGGGCTGCCTGTGCTCCCACGAACTTTGAAACAAATCAAGTAAAATATTCAACCCCCTGGAGTCACAAAAACTGGTTATAATCACCACAAAATCCCCGATATTCCCACCTACCCAATTTCAATTGATAAGTGCATAATATGCAAGTGACATGTATGCCAAGAAAATGTTGAATATTAGTGCCAAAGAGATGCTGCTTTTTCTTACTCAAGTTGATATACCAGTAATAATGCATCTATATACAATGTACATGTACATGTATATATTTATTATGTGGTCCATACATTATTGTAAGTATAAATGTAGTATTCTGATATGTATAGCTTATTTATGAGTGCAGTTGCTTCCAAAGCATACTAAGGTGGTCTCAATCATTTCTTAATCTTTGGAAATATGAATCCTGTCTTTGGCTTGGAATGACTGCACATTATACCATAGTTTACCACATATAAGCCACACCCCTAACTTTGACCACCTCACTGTTTTCTTTAGTTTATTTTTGGGAAAGTACTCGGCTATATTAACCACACCCCTAATTAGCTGATTTTTTAGGAATTTACAATATGTGTGGGGAACTGCTACAGCTTGTAAATAATATAAGTAGTATTAATAACTGTGTGCATGTAGATGCTCTGCAAACAGGCCAAAAACAGCAGCTCCTATTTATGAGTATCTTCACCTCATGATCATGCCTGGTTGGTAATCTATATACTATACATTTGTATTTTGTAGAACAATAAAGCAGACAGATGAAACTGAAGAATGCTGATTCCAAGGAGAGCAAGGCAACAAACTATATGCCAGCTGAGTCCATGCAATGTTATTGAAACATCTCAAAACAAAAGTTGAAGTCAATATTATTACAAATCGAATTATGGTCAGTTTCAGTTGGACTATTATTTTGTAAATCAGACTGCAAAAATAATACTGCAAAATAATGGCATTTCTGGCCATGTACCTTGTAGCATAGGCTTAATGATCAATTCAAGTAATAAAAAAATATTATATCTAATAAATCCTATTTTATTAAGTATGTTCTTAGTCTTTAATTTCTCTGTTTTGATATAATTGTCACATGTACCCCACATAACACCATAATTATCAATGTCATATGTTTTGAACATATGACCAATTCAGTCATATAACTGGGATAAAAAAATTGAAAATCTATGACAAACATGGAATCTCAAAAGCACTGACTAATCAGGTGTGCATAATTTTAGTTACTTCACAAAAAGTATGCTTCTAGTATACTTCATGTGAATAAGTATATTATTGCTTGAAGCAGCATATTTTTACAAAGCACTAGAAAGTATACTTTATGTATACTTGAAGTAAAAAGTATACTTGAAGTATACTTTTTGAAGTGTCCAAAAGTGGCCTACTTAAAGTATACTTCTCAAAAGTACATTTGAAGTATACTTCAAGTATACTTTTTGAAGTGACCAAAAGTGGCCTACCTAAAGTATACTTCTCAAAAGTACATTTGAAGTATACTTTAACTACAATTGAAGTATATACTTAAAGTGTACTGAATTTCTACAAGGGTATCCCCAGTTGGTTCATCCAGCGGGAAGTCCTGGCAGCTTAGTCTGCCTGAGCGCTTCAGGGATATAGAACTCAGTCATTTCTATCTAGCGTCTCCGGCAAGTTTACCAAAATAAGATTGATTTCAAACTAGTTCTATATCCCCAGTTGGTTCATCCAGCGGGAAGTCCTGGCAGCTTAGTCTGCCTGAGCGCTTCAGGGATATAGAACTCAGTCATTTCTTTTTAGCGTCTCTGGCAAGTTTACCAAAATAAGATTGATTTCAAGTTTGTTCTATATCCCCAGTTGGTTCATCCAGCGGGAAGTCCTGGCAGCTTAGTCTGCCTGAGCGCTTCAGGGATATAGAACTCAGTCATTTCTATCTAGCGTCTCCGGCAAGTTTACCAAAATAATATTGATTTCAAGTTTGTTCTATATCCCCAGTTGGTTCATCCAGCGGGAAGTCCTGGCAGCTTAGTCTGCTGAGCGCTTCAGGGATATAGAACTCAGTCATTTCTATCTAGCGTCTCCGGCAAGTTAACCAAAATAAGATTAATATCAACTCAAGTTAGTCAGTACTGCGAAAAGGCCATCGAAGGCTGTCATAGTTAAAGGGATTAGAGATAACTCAAGCTGCGTTTAATTGATGGGAATGTAGAGAGTTTATTGGGATCCCCTGGTGATTGCAGAGTCCAGTTCTGCAATCACCAGGGGGTAATATGGTTACTAAGAAGCTCTGGCTTGTTATGTAGGGACGGACCATTAGATTATTGATGGAGGGGGGGGGGGGAAATCCCCCCTTCTATCGGAAAAAATATATTGAGCAACACAATATTGCCTTGAATCTGGGATAGAGTAGCAACAATAGGGCCATTTATACGAGAGGAAGTTAGCTGCACCGCTTAGCTAAGCAGCGAACGATTCGTATAAATGGGTCAATTTAAACTGAAGTTCGCGACTAATACTGACTGCTGATAGAGGGCTGATCTCTATGTGGTGATTTCTTGCTTTGACTATCCTTTTCCCCCTTTTCTCTTAGCCTGTTTGTCAGCCACAGAAAATCCATGCTTTGTTTTGGCATTTGCCATTAATTATGTGGCTTTCTTTAATTTCCAAGGCCCAACCAGGAATGCTACTTGAGCGAGCGGGAGTGCGTGAAATGTAAAAAAAAAAAATGTCACACTAAAAACATATACAGTACCGCCTGGAATTATTGAAGCATCGGGTCGCGGTCAAACCGCGGTAATACCGCGGTCATTGGACGCGGTATTACCGCACCATGGACGAGGTTTTACCGCGGTAAAGCCGAGTCTTTATCGCGGTCAAATTATTCACCGCAATGAAAGCCGCGGTCAAAATCCGCGGTCATGACACAATACTGTAGTATTGTGCAAAAGTTATGCAAACGTATTTCGACGAATTTCGCTCTTTGTTCCTACGAATGTCGCCGAAATTTCGACGGGCAACTTTTCGTTCGAAATTTCGACTTAGAATTGATCAGATACGCGAAATTTCGAATGCCAAGGCGAAATATCGCCAACCTGCGAGCGACATTTCGACGATATTTCGTTCAAATTGTCAAACGAAAATTCGGACCAGGTTATCGAAATATCGTGATCCGAAATTTCGCGTACGTGTTCATTGCCCAGTTTTGTATTTTAACCTTTCTTTCACTAGGATTAACGCGTGACAAATTCGAATTTATGACAAACAGTTTTACAAACGTACAGTAAGATGGTTTTGGTAAATAACCTGCGTGCCAGAGGCGTCAAAAAGTCAAGATTCTTAATAAAAGTCCCCGTCAATCGTGAACTGTCAGCCAGACGCGTGTCTCATTTCTGACACAAATACGGCGGGGGCGCAATTAATTTCCATTTACGCGAACTGACTGATCTGATCCGATGCATTAAAGCTCTTTTAATTCAAAAGGAATTGCACTTTCCCAGTAGAAGTTTTCTGGTAAGAGTATAGAAGTTTTTGCACGTCTTTCAATATGACAAACGTTGCTTCATAACTCTGTTGATGTTCTGTAAAATTTCAGACTGACACGTTCACGCCTGACTGATTGCACGTGGAAATTCAGAAGAGTTGAGATTTTAATACACAAACATTTACAATGATTTCTGCCGAAACCTTTTAATACTAGTAACAAGACAAGGATATGCCGTAAATGTGAAACTACACTGAAGCAAAAGTTTATTTGGTGTTATGTTTTGCGCTCAGCGGAGAATCTTTTAGAATCTTTTATTTTCGCCGTTCATTCAGAACTCTAACGGCGGGTTAGTATCTTAAAGATTCTAAAGTCTTAATTAGTTTCACCGATGAGTGCTTCTTTACCCGCCGTTTGAGTTCTGAATGAAGCGAAAATAAAAGATTCTAAAGTCTTAGTTTCACCGATGAGTGCTTCTTTACCCGCCGTTGGAGTTCTGAATGAAGCGAAAATAAAAGATTCTAAAGTCTTAGTTTCACCGACGAGTTCTTCTTTACCCGCCGTTTGAGTTCTGAATGAAGCGAAAATAAAAGATTCTAAATCTAAAGTCTTAGTTTCACCGATGAGTGCTTCTTTACCCGCCGTTTGAGTTCTGAATGAAACGAAAATAAAAGATTCTAAAGTTAACAGCGGTGTTGAATAAAGAATGAAAAGAACGCCGAGTCATCGCTACATCTTCACACTAAAGTAAATGATTTCGGCGTGATACAAATCTCAGCGGCCGTGACCGCGGACGTGACCGCGGCCAACTAATTACCGCAGTTTACCGCGGTTTTACCGAGGTATTACCGCGGTAATACTGCGGTCATTCTGAGGTCAAACCGCGGTAATACCGCGGTCATTGGACGCGGTAAAACCGCGGTAAATGCTTCAATAATTCCAGGCGGTACTGTAGGATTGTTGGTACAAAATATATTGCATTAATGTAACTGAAAAAATCTTTAGGTAAATTCAGAAAAAAATATCGTGCAAGGTCATGGCGCTTTAAGAAAATTGTGCAGGGCTAGAATCAGAAAAAAAAATATTGAGCAACTAAAATTCTCGCATGGCCCATGTTAATACAACCCTTGTGATCAGTTGATTGTACACAGTGGGAATGGAATGTACCATTCGGGTAAGCAGGTGTTAGTGGGGAGAGAGTTTTGGAGCGACACTAAGAACAGCTGCATAGGAGGCTACAGGGGCAGTGATAATGAATTTATTATGGCAAATAAAATGATAGTGTAATACAAAACTTGATAGTGCTTTTTCGAGAATATCCTATTTAAAGAGTCGCGATCTCCCTCAACTACATGTAGTGTGCTTTGTGCATGTCCGAAATCCCAGTGGAGGCCATTTTAGAGGGCAACAAAAAAATTAGATCTTGCAAAAGTCTCAAAAATGGATTTCAATAATGAGACTCAATATGCTCAATAGTTAATTACTGTTCAATGTGCAGTTTCAGAAAATATCCATACACCTCCCACGGAAGAGGATGGATATTCCGAAGGGATGGGTTTGAGTGAATTCTAATGTGCTATAAATTTGCAAACAGACACTATAAAATATCAAGTCATTAGCTTTAGTCCCTCAAGTGAGTGAACTATAATTTAAAATGTATGTATTTTTACATGACTCACAGAAACTCTTCCGGAGAACAGCAGCGCTGGAGAAGGTGAAGTGGGGAAAGAAGAAGAAGGGACGGGCTGCTGAAGTCCTAAGCATTGAGGTTATGTCGAGTGAGGAAAGTTGCATGGAGAATGATGATGAAGGGAGGAGAAGAGTCGTTAAATATAAAGTAAAAAGGTTATCTTGGGAGAGTCAAAAGCTTAAAGGGATACCCGAGTGAAAAACAAATTGGGGCTCAAAAGAATCTTCAACATGTTCTTTGTTCAGAAAATGTATTAAAATTTGATCAAACGTTTTTAGTATTAAGAACGAGCACCTCAAAGTTGGCCCCACGAAGACATGGGCGCCGCCATCTTTGTTTGCATTTACGGAAGTGACGTCACTTCGTCCCACCAGCGTTCTCACTCTCTCACTTATTAGGTGTTTTTAGGATGATAAACGCCTTAACTGTACCTCACATACATTGTAGTTCTTATACTTATTCAGAAGTCACTCGAGTCTTTTAAGCCATGTTGTTTTGCTGTTATTAAATGGCAGTTACGAGACCTTGTTGTTCATCTGATAATTTCTCGCCTTCCCAATGCTTTTCTTCCTCCTCCCAGTCTTCTGAACTTTTCTCGTAATGTCGTCTTCATCATAATTCCGGTTTCTGTAAGAATTCCTCTGCAATCTCGATGAAAATATATCCACTTTAATTCCGAGCGTGTGAAAATCATACAAAGACAAGTAGCCGCGATACGCTGGTGACGTCACTTCCGTAAATGCAAACAAAGATGGCGGCGCCCATGTCTTCGCGGGGCCAACTTTGAGGTGCTCGTTCTTAATACTAAAAACGTTTGATCAAATTTTAATACATTTTCTGAACAAAGAACATGTTGAAGATTCTTTTGAGCCCCAATGTGTTTTTCACTCGGGTATCCCTTTAAGGAAATTAAGAATGGGCTTGACAAAGCATATAAAAAAAAATTATCCAGCAGGGCCAAAGACAGAATCCTCCCAAGGGAAGATTCTACTGAGGCCTCAACTAGAAAAGCACCTGAAGGACTGCGAAAATGGGCAAACCTAGAAGCGTAATGAATTAATAATGAATTAGTTTGTTAAGATAGCTTAATATTCATTATTTGTCATCCAAAGAATACATGGGCTGTAGATTATGTCTTGACTGCCTGTACTGTTAGGCTTTGTAGTCTGAGATCAACTGGTTGTCAGTCTCACTATAGTTAAAATATATGTAATCTGGCAATTTTGGTTCGATTCTGCAAAATATCAGGACAAGTTTGGTTAAGCCATGGTGCATTTTGCCAAAATACACATGGCAAGATCAAACGAGTCCTGATATTTTGCTGAATCGAACTAAAATTGTCCAATTACATATTTATCATCCCACTTTTCACCATTAAAATTGTACAATCACTACAAACAACCTTTTACAGTTTCCCAGATGTGTAGTGCAAATCTTGTTGTAGCTATTTTCAGCTTCAATATTCTTTAACTAGCTTCAATATTTAACTTCTTATCTAACATACATGTAGGTATTATCGTTTTGTTTTGTGGAATATTTTCTGCATCTTCAAAATAAAAATCTACCTGTGATTTCCTTTCTTTTTAAAACTTTAAGTTTTTATAGCTTTTAAACACTCATTTATTTCAGTTTTGTTTTGATAGTTTAAACTTAACAGTCTACGTTTTTTTTTAACTTCCAATTTCAAACTGTCCATGATATCATTGAATATCAAGACACTGTCCTGATATTGCAGAATATCAGACAGTAGATCTGGCTTCTGATTGGCTAACTGTGAATAATGGGATGATAATTACATGTATATGACATAGTATACTGCTACATGTATTAGTGATTTTAATCCCTATCTATATCTGTTCTCATGGGCAGTGTTCTATGTCGAACCGGCATAATCTATAATGCAACACCATCATGGATTTCACTAGTAAGAGCTACACTGTACAGCTGTAGCAGCACTTGATGTTTTAAGAACATCCACTTTATAGAACTTAGTGCAGTGGACTTGCTATGGCAGTTCACCATAAGCTGACCTAACTATAGTCAGACAACCAGTTGACCTCATCACCTTATGTTCATATTGCAACCTTTTTATGACATCCCTTTTTCTGTTTTGTATTTACAAAAAGCATGATCATTATCATGAAAAAGTGGATAGTGTCATTAATTTTGTGTAATTAGTTAAAGTCAGTGTAAGAAAAATGCAAGAAGCCTGTTAATAGTAATTAAAATAATTATATATATTTTTTATACTTTTAAAAATATTCTGAAAATATGTCCTGTGAGGTGTGACATGTTGTTAGCTGAGCCACGTTTTTTACTAATATAAGCTAAAATGTATGTAACTTCTCGTCAGGCCTGGCATGGGGAAAAATAAATAATTGTTGTTTGCTCTCTCTTTTTACCAGAATTACTAATAGGGATGTTAGCATTTTCGTTGTATAAAAAAATCATAAGCATGACTATTCTAAAAAAATCTAGATTCAAAGAAGTTTGCAAACATTTTAAACTAAAAATAAAGTTGAGCAAACAATGTGATGCCACACATCATAAATATTTGTGTAATATCTCTACAGATATTTACTTTGACCATGACCACCTAACAGTAATTACCAACAAAACACTGCACAAGTTTATAACAAGATTGAGGCTTGTTAGTTTCTAAGCCAATCAAATGTGATTTCAGAATAATAATTTATTATATTGTCCAGTCTGCTTAAAAATTAATTGGTGGCCCCAGTGGAAGTCAATGCACTGTAAACTGGTTGTTTTGTGCTGATTTCATAGTGTTGACATTTTATGAATAAATTTATTGTATGGAAAAAAGTTAATTATTTTTAATTATGAATCATGCAAAAATATGTATATTGGAAATTTTAGAAAGCCTGAATGAATACATTATAGACAACCAATGAATTTCAATGAAATATAAAAGAGTATTTACATCTGTTTGTCTGTGAAAGAGCATTAAGTCTGCTACTTGACAAGACTGAAGAAATACATGTATTGTCAACTCATTGTTATGAAAGCTTTTAAGCAATTGGTGCACAATGTACATTTAGCTATAAAGCTGGCAGGGTGCATGGGAGAAATTAATATTCTAATAGTCTTTACAATAAATCAGAATAATTGTTAGTGTTAAGTAAGTGTTATTGTATTATTGGTGTCCAGTGGTTTCTTTAGTTAGATTAAAAAGAAACCTCTGAATGCTTCTGTATTTATTATGTTATACATGTCTGATCTAGGATTTGAAGTAATTGAGAGGGGGGCAAAGTGTCCCATTAAACAATTTTCTGGAGGTCATTTTTTCACATTCATTTCTTTGTACTTTTGATTTCTTATATTTGTTGGACACCAATTTTAAAACGCTGTTCTTAAATTTATAGATAAACAAAGAGTATTTTTAAGTTGTAATACCAGGAAAATTATCAATACACCCAGAATTCTAACTGAGGGGGCATTGACACTAGATTTGCACCAATTCTGCAATGGTGCACACTATTGCTAGAACAGACACTGTAATTTTAAACCATATAGTTGATTTTAGTACAGAGTGTACAGTAGTACAGAGTGATTTAGAAAATATGTAAATTGAATATTATTTATTAATAAATTTATTAATCGCAATATCTGTCTGTTGAATTCATTATCTGCAGCTATATATCCATGATCATGTTAAATAAAATGATACTAGCAGTAGTTCTAATACTACATATAATAGGGATCAACACTACCATCTTGGAAAAAAGTAATAAACATGTTTAGTTAATATACTCTAATTGAAGCTCTTGAAGAGTAGCAATGACATTTAGAAGCAACAGAAAAGACTACTTAAAGTTACATATCCTACTTTATTTAAAGCAATTAAAATGTCACTTAAATGTTCATTTTATAACAATTAATAAAACGGTAAAGTTTATATAAAGTTAAATTTAGGACTTTAAGTCACATTAAAGATACTTAAATGTTTATTTTATAGATATTTAAGAACAATTAATAAAACAGTAAAGTTGGACTTTAAGGACTTTAAGTCTCATTAAAAGCTAATTAAAACTGAAATTCAGTGACATTAATAATCAACTTAAAGGTTTAATAAAGGTAACTTTAAAATGACCTTTACGGTAGCTTTAAGGTGTTTCTTAAATGGTTCATCAAGAGGATATAGGGCAGA
This sequence comes from Actinernus sp. WN-2022, assembly GCA_030867875.1. Lineage (NCBI taxonomy): Eukaryota > Metazoa > Cnidaria > Anthozoa > Actiniaria > Actinernidae > Actinernus > Actinernus sp. WN-2022. The sequence continues at coordinate 83,819,902 of JAOWCC010001634.1, read as the reverse complement.
CATAAAATGTCACTTAAAGGTAGATTTTACAGATTTAAGTAGATTGCTAAATTAACATTAAATACTTCATTACATGACATTTAAGGTAGCTTTAAAGGCCCAGTACGGACCTTGGTGCTTTGCGCGCCTCTGTTTTTGTTTTGATTTTCATGAAACCGAGGCTTCTATTGTTATAGCCTCGCGTGCGATTCCGAAGTAGAACATCGTCCTTCTGTTACACCTTTGTCATTTGTTTGCATGTTAGCAAAACACGGAAACTAGTATAAATCAACTCTTCGTTATCAATCGTGTGGTGTTGGTAGAAGATTAACAACGTAGTTAGAGTGCTTACGGCTCCATTGTTGCAGGCGGAGTAAACATTTGTGAGAATCAGGCCGGAGAAAACGAAAGTTGAATTTACTCATTCTCTTGATTCGTAATGGTCGCTGTCGGTGTTTACCTTTTCCTTTTACTACCCAAGAACCATAATAACAAAGCCAAGTGCAGTACCAAAGTCAATGTGCCACGAATGGAGGCAGGGGTACTTGCATGTATATAAAGTTTACGCGAGAACAAGGCCAAATGCAAACCTTTGAGCTTTATATGACAGAAGCAAAGCTAACACATAAGGTAAGCTAATAAAATAAGGCAACTCTGTCCATTTTTACGTTGTTCCTAATAGAAAATTCGTTTATGTGGAATTGGCGGTTCGAATATGACGTACAAGTTGTACAGAATCGCATAAAGTGCTCAGGTCGTTGTTGTTGGGACAATGAGGAGCACATATGTTCTCTATCGTTCATTACATCATTATTCCAGTTTACCCAAGAGGTTGCTGCAATATATTTATTTCCATAGCTTCATGGCAAAAGGATGCATCCTTTATTTTTTTTATTATAGCAAATTACATCATTATTCCAGTACAGTTTACCCAATAGGATTGCTGCAATATTATTTATTACCATTAGCTGCATGGCAAAAGAAATGCATCCTTTGAAATGTTGGTTTTTTATAGCAAATTATTTGAGTGCAAGCTGTTCATTATATAGGAAATGGCTAGGGAGATATTTATCTTGCACAAATTGTCATTTGTAGTCACTCGGAGTAAGCAGAATTGTTTTTAATGTGCATGCACTTTCTCTTTTCAGCATTTTTCCCTTTCCCACAGGACTTTTTAATAGCCACCCCCTTCCCCTACAATGTAAAAGGTGCACAATTGGACAGTGGTAGTTTAATTAAATTGAACACTATATACCTCGAGTGTCATATTTTAGGTTGCTTTCCTTTTTTTGTACCTTTGATAAGAAATATTCTATTTGTTTCAGGAAAAGGGTGTACATTGTTTTCTTCAAGCGGTTAAGTGTGGGAAGAGGAAGTATGGACTTTGCCAAGAAATGGGCAATAAATAATCACCACTGTGGTATATTTGCAGATAAATGGGAATTGTCTGCTTTAGAGAGGGTGACATTCATCACCACCTTCACATTTTCAAAGATTATTTTGTGTAGATCGTGAAATTTTGGAGGTTGATCTGCATCAAAATCCAATGCCATAATTCTGTGTGTTTGAAAGATAAAGTTATGATACCCCAATGACAGCACAGTATATGCAGCTATATGGGTTTCTGGACAAATCAAGACTAAGAAATTAGTTATCAATATTACTATATTGTTGTTTCCACTTTTAGTTTTACTAAACCTGCATTTGTTTGCAGATTCTATGAGTGTCTACATGAATGCAAATACAAAAAATACGAAGTGATTACCAACTTTGTATTGAATATTTTTAGCTTGTTACAGACACACAAAGATTATTAAAGTCCCCTGTTAATTACTTACTAATCCTGAAATGTTAGTAACTTGATTTTTCAGTATACACACAAGCCCTTAGGGACCGTACATTATTTAGCAGTAGGGGGGGGAGTGGGATATTCATGGGATACCACAAGAAAACATTGCAGAACTATTTTATCCCATGCCAAACTAAATAAAGAACACACCTCACTTGGTACATGTGCTGCATCACAATATTTTAATGGCAAAACTGGAATCTGTTCAGAGTGCGTATACAGCACATTATGGCAGTGGAAAAAAATTGATACAACCTGTGGGATACTGCCGAATATGGAACAGATTTCCATTGGTGTCTATATCCCTTCTGTCAGGTAAATCAGAAATATACATATTAATGAATTACTGATTTATTAAATGTAACAAAAGGCCTCCTTTCGCTTAGAGCCTAACCTCAGGCCTCGGTCAGGTTGGGTACAATGCTTGGATCCAATATATATGTCAAATAAATTGGTCCTAAGATAGCTGATTGGCTCCAGCTTAATGTTGGATCACGAAAAACACTTGTTTTTTCTATATTCTGGGGTAAGATAACACTGACCCTCAAAATCAATAGTATTTTTTGAACCAGGCAATATTAATTTGCCATATTCTACTGGAGTTACCAGGCTTAGTTACAGCGTACATGTAATCATATTGTTCTGATTTATTTTCTGATAAAAACTTCTGAAATACCAAAGCAAATCGCACACATCATTCTTGCTGCACATCCCCACCCCCTTTAAATAGGTAAATGTAGCTGGGATCATGTACAGTATTATGACTACAAGGCCAGAAATGAAGAGGGTAGGATAAAATTTATAGGACTGTGAAGTTTATTGGATATTAAAAAGGTCAATATGTCATATTATTTTAATCTCTCAAGTATTTTATCCCTTTTTCCTAAAACTTGAAAACTATATAGCAGAGCCCTTGTTTGAAGCCTGATTAGCATCTAATCCAGAGGATTCTGGTTCTTTTGGTAAAACATGTCATTCTGCACTCTAATATTACAACTAGTTAGAAATGCACTAACAAACCCTTAATCCTGGTTACATGTAGCTCAATCAGGCTCCAGGACTGTATATTAGGCTCATGGGAGAGCTGCATGGTGCAGTGTATTAGTGCTCGCCTCCCACTATTGTGACTCGGGTTCGAATCCCGGATACACCATTATGTGAGTTGAGTTTGTTGATTTTCATCCATGCTTTGAAGGTTGTTCTCCGGTTTTCATCCCTCTGTAAATATCAACATGTGAGTTGTAAACATTGAATGTAGTGAAAGTGTGTGGAGAATGTTCGGATCATTAATACGATCTGCTAGAGGCCTAATTAAGCCTTAAATGTAATATCAGAGGGTAAACAAAATATTTGATTTGATGCATTTACAAAATGCTAGATTTTTTTTCGATGTGCGTAAAATCTCATGACACCTGTTGCTAGTAGAATATTGCTTATTTGTGGACATTGTTTAGCTTTTGCTACAATGATTTCCTGTACTCAATGTACTCTATATTACATGTATCTCTTTGTCTAGATATGCATATTATCTTAATTTTTTTATCTTAAACCTACTTTTTGTATTATTTTAGAATAGTTATGTATATTTGAAGGCCTGTGTGCAAAAAGGGCGTAAGTGGCTCTTGATCAAATTCTCCTTCAATTTCTTTGTTTTCTAAGGGAGAATTTAGAATGTGATTAAGAATCACTTACACCCTTTTTACACACAGCCCTTCATTTACAGTACATGCACATTGAGTCGAATAGAATAGGTTCGTTTTAGCATTATCAACGCTCAAATTGTTCCAATTTGCCACTCCATAGTTAGAATCAACATTTTTTTATAAAATAACTTTGCTATAATGTGAAGTTTCTAATATTGTCCCTCTCAGCAGATCACTGAAATGCATACATGTATACGGTAGTGGTAGCCAAGTATAAATGTTTGGGCTATATTCTTGCAAAATCCTTCCACCACCCTACAATATTTTTACTATATATGTATATATATATTTTGCACAGCAGTACCAGTATGTTTCAACTTAATAATTAATTTAGTTTTGGTGATTCAGAAAAAGTCTCTGGTAAATTGTTTTAATGAACGTAACAGTATTCTGTCATTTTACCTTTATAGTTGTTCAGACTGTTTGTTGTGGGTTCACATAAATTTTCACAAACTCCCAAATCATGCCCATCGGCTCATCAAAAACTACGGCTTTTTAAATCCATTGCACTTCTATAGCATCGACTTGAAACTTGTCATGATAGTAAAATGATTCCTTTCCTCTTTGACCACTCCAGCCATGCCAGTGGAATCGATATCTCTTGCGGTGAATAACTCGCCAATTGGCAATTTATAAATATATCACTGAAGACTGCTTAATACCGTTGACGACAGTGGCATTACACAACGCAAAAACACTGATTCTTTTTCCTGCAAAACCCATATGTGGCTTCCTCTCATTCCGGCCGTAAAATACAGAAGAACAAAGTCTTATTTTCCGAACAGAACCAGGCTAACGTGGTCTTCCTACCGACGGTTCCGCCATGATGCCTTCCCCATAAACATACATCGCATTGTTCGTAACACAAATTTCACCTACATTACGACCTAAATGTCTTTAAAATGCTATAGAAATGATGCCTTACAATTTGGCAACATGTGAAAATAAATATACTGAAATTCAGATTAGAAAAACGGCCGATGGAAGTGGATCGCATAGAGCGGTTGAAAAGAGAGCAATTTTCAACTGCGACAAATGGCGGCTTTGAGGTACGCGGCGCGCAAAGCATCAAGATCCGTACTGGGCCTTTAAGGTAAATTAAATTTGTTATTTTGTCCTGTGTTTGTTGTCCCTATTCAGATCATGTGACAGCTCGAGACGTTCAGTGCTTTGTTTTCCAATTAGAGAAATTTGTACATTTCCTCTTGGGTACAGAAAAACAAGAAAACATTACTCAAGGGAAAAGTCAGGTGACCTGAATTGGGACAACAATTACAAGCTAAATCGGTCTATTATTGACTGAGGGAGGGCCGGACGGGAAAATATTTGGCTTAAGGTCAGGACGTAATGACCGAGCACACCTACAAATTCACAGATCCGACTATTTTCCCGTTCGGCCCGATCTTACTCAGTCGATAGGTTTTTATCATATGACCACTTTCAAATGGCATAACAACAAGCAAAAAAATTGAGCAGGGCAGGTACTGCCCCCATCACGTGACTTTTGTGAATGGTTTTGAAAGGAAAGGCCACGCGGGGGCTTATGGGTAATATGATAACTTGGCGTTTCCATTCTGTGCTATTTATTTATTACGTGTTTGATTCAGTGTTCCCTGGATGCCAGAGGTTCTGGCCTCTCTAAGCCAAAGTTTAGGAGGAGCGAGGAGCGCAACGAGACGGCGGGAGAATCTCTGGGCGCCCCAAGCATGCCTTTGTGTCCGCCGATCCAATCTGAAATCGTTAAAAGTCTTCCGAGTCAGAAATTGACCCTGGCCCTATGTTTGGCGTAGAGCAAATTCATTTCTAACGATTGCTAAGATTGGATCACAGCCGTAGCAGATTGTGAAACCGGTTTCAATAGTTTACGTAGTCCGTATCGCTGAACCCGTCAAGGAGCCCATTACCAGGAGCCCATTACCAGGAGCCCATTACCAGGAGCCCATTACCAGGAGCCCATTACCAGGAGCCCATTACCAGGAGCCCATTACCAGGAGCCCATTACCAGGAGCCCATTACCAGGAGCCCATTACCAGGAGCCCATTACCAGGAGCGTACCTCAGTATGTGTAGCGCCAACAGCACAGTAGACGATGTGTCTATTTATAGTCGCGAAGTTCTGGTATGCGATTACGTTGTCTTTTATTCTCTTGCGCTTTAGTATTTTAGCAGTTTGAACCTTGTTAATTACAATTTTTTTCAGTGCATCCTGATTGGTTAGAAGTGACAGCCTTTGTTTCTTCTCGCGGGAAACACAAAGCTAAAAATAGCTACATCATCTGTTCTGCTGTTCGACAGACCTAATCTGGGAGATGCACGCTCCTGGTAATGACCTAATGTGGGAGATGCACGCTCCTGGTAATGACCTAATATGGGAGATGCACGCTCCTGGTAATGACCTAATATGGGAGATACACGCTCCTGGTAATGACCTAATATGGGATATGCACGCTCCTGGTAATGGCTTTTGACCCGTTGCTGTAATTCGCACGAGTTACCTAAATCATGTCAGCCACCGAATAAAAGGTAATTAAACCAGCTGACCTGCCTAGTTCTGTGTTGTGCTGCGATCCTTGGGAGAGGAAAGTTTAAGTTATTTCGGTTCTCTGGAAGAGTTAGGCCCGTTCCAAATGTCGAACTTTTCATGCGCCGAACCTGATTAGATCAAAAGAAGCCGCCTAATTATCTTTTGTTTCAATTGCGTTTGAATCGGGCCTAAGCTTTTCATAAACCGTTGAGAATTGAACCTGGAGTGTTGAGCCGACATGGTCAAAACCGGTAATTTCTTTTATTTATTTATTTTTATTTAACTTTATTTAAACACGGTAGTTGACATTCGGAAGAACTGGTTTTCACGAGAGTGTACATTCCATTCTTGTTAAAGACTCTATGTCGACCGGCATGCAATGCGGGCGCTTTGGAGGTTTCGTATCATACGAAACCTCGAATTTTAGCGAGTTAGACGGTATGGTTCAGTAATCTTCTTCCATCTTTGTAATCATAGCGACTTTTTGGAACAAATTACTCTCAAAAGACGTATAAGTCAATCAGTTAACTTTACATTCAGTTATTTCGCAAAAATCATTCAATTCTATATTCTTGTTAGACCTGTTATGAGTCATGAGTTTAGAGTCGTCCATCTTAGATGGCGTCCAAGGAATCAAAACGGCAACTAGGTAGAGGAGGACGGCCCAAAAAACCAGTGACTTTGAAAGTTATATACTTAAGAGAATCGGTACAAGACCAGTGGAGGGATTGGAAAGCCTCGAAGGGTTATTCAAGACTCGCGGACAGTGAATTCGCTCAAGTTTTACTGCAGTAACTAGTAAGTAATACTTGAAATTATTTGCGCTCTGTACTTGAGTTTGTAGTCTGTTCTCACTCTCTGCTCTACTCACGTAAATAATATTGTTCTTATCTTTTTTACGTATTGGTCTCGTATTCAGTTCATGTCCAATCAGCACAACAGGATCTGGAGGTGATCAGCACGAGCAAAGTCTACCTCAACAACTTTATACATGTACATGTCATGTCACTATCATTATGTAATTTCATGAGTGAGTACAGTTGCATGCAGGTTTCACAGTCGTATTGGTCTGATATACATATACATGTAGGCTATACAATTTACCTTTAGCATTCTTGAAGTTCTTCAGTATTTAGCTTCAAGTTTGGATAGGTTAAGTCTTCTATAGGGTAGGGAATTTCATTTTTTCTTGAATGCATTCTCAAAATTACAAGAGTAACCTTGTAATAGCTAGGCCCAAGGATCAGGGTTTCACACTAAAATCCTATTTCTCAAATCATAAGCCTTAGCTCTGTGGTGACAATTAGAACCACAACTTGAGAATTATTCCTCAAAAACACTTATCCCTTATATTACAGCACAGAATTTTAAAGCAAGAGCTTATGAGGGTAGTGCCTCTGCCACAACAACATCCAAGACATCTGGCTCCAACTATTGCTTTACGAGAAAGCCCAGAATTGATTTATTTGGTTACTTAATATTGCAGCAGATTTAGGGCTAAGAAATACTTAAATAAATATCCCTTACAGTGTCTGTGACATATAGTAGTGGATATTTACAGTGTGGCTACTTCTAACAGGACCACCCAACACTAACCAGCCAGTCAGAGCACAAGTTTATAACCGCTAGATTGCAGAATACCCCACCACTTCGAAAGATCACTTGAAAAGCCCTTACAAATTGTTCAAAATTATCCATTTAGCTTGGGTGTATTTAGATTCGTTCTATGAATGATTTGAAGTTGAAAATGGGTAAGATTTATTTGAATTTCAGGGTTAGGTTTTTAGAGGGTTTGTATGAGAATTTGAGAAAATGCATTATTAATGAACCAAGTGGTGGGGTATTCTGCAATCATTCCGTTTATAACAAATGATCCAGACTTTGGTAGTCCCCAAGCCAATCAAATTTAAAGGCCCAGACATCAGTAGCTTCCAAGCCAATCAAATTTGACAATGTGGTGGCCCATGTTGAAGTTGTGACACCGTAACTTGCCAAGTCACTTCACAAGGAGGTAAATATCCACCAATTGTCACTGGATCTGTGTTGAATGTTTTTAGTATATACCACACAAGTGTTATAGTGAGTAGCTTAGCCAATTATATTGCAGCATTGCTGATAGAGCACAATTGATTTCTAACAACTAATATGTCAGATAAATGAATATCGCACTATAGGCCCACAACAGAAACTCTATTGTTGTTACTCTGTTTTTTTTGTGTGCAATAGTGCTAGCTGGGCACTTTCCACTATGGTCTCATATTGCCTAGTCATGTGTCTGGTCATCTTTGTCCAGTGAGAGCACAGGAATTGTTATTTTATTTGAACAATGAATATTCACCACTTTTTCAACCCAAAATTGTACAATTCTTGGAGGGCACTTTGCATAAGCACAATATCTTTTTTATCTTCCATGGGACAATTTTTTTTGGAAAAGATGAGTTGTTCCAGGAGAGATGAATAACTATTGTATTTATGCAAAGTGTCCTCCAACAAATTGCACAATTTTGGGATAAGAAAGCAGTGAATACAGACTTTCTGTCTTGAGCCTATAATCTGATATTTTCCTTGGAAATTTGATGTTGTAAAACTTGATATAAACCTGATATAAACCCTCAACTTTGTTTCTCTGACTAATATTTGTGAGAACCCACCTGACTCCACTCCCTATGCTATATCGAAAGTGGGCTATAGGAAAAGTATTTGTAAGGGGTGGACCATTAGAATCTCCTCTCCGGGGTCGACTCCCTATATCTCGCTGATGGCAATGCTCATCATACCTTTTGGAGTAAAAATGCATATTTTGGTACCTCTGGGTGTTTAATTTGAAATGCCAACAGTACCTTTATGGTTTTCAGAGTAAACCAAGTAAGATATTAAAATAGCTAGTATTGCCACCTAGGGTAAAAATTAATTTTGGCAATGCCCAGAAAAATGGGATTTTGATACCTTTTAACGGTTCCTTTGGAATTTTTCAACAAGCATCCCATCACTTTTATATGGGAGCCCCCACCCCTCCGGGGGGACTTTTCTACTCCGATCTCAAGCCAATATAGACATTGTCTGGGGAGGGATCTGTTGATGGATATTTTTTTATGGCACAAGAAGGAATAACTTCCTTTCCCCAAATAGCCATGCTCCCACAAAATAAACTGTCTTGCTGTAGCTGGCCATTGAAACGTCTAGAGGTCCACCCTAATTTCACCTACAGCGAATGGCAATTTTGAGAACATGTCTGTCTAGACATAGGTTTCGTCCAAGGCGTATGAAGTGATGCATTCCCTTCATCTGTAACATTAAATTTTATTCTCAGGAGCAAGGCACAACGTTCCTGGAATTTTGGGTTCTGGGCCTGGATTCGTGACTCCTCATGAAGATTGTAAAATCTAAGCTCCCACGGCCATTGTTCAACAGTTTTACCTCGGGGGGGGGGGGGGTACTGGACCCATGTTTGGGTATAGGGTTGAAACCCTGATCCTGTTTAGGACAGAAAAACTCCAAATACCTACCCTGTTTAGGACAAACGACAAAATACAGACTCTTGTTTTACACAATTGTGTTTTATTTGCAATTGCAATGATTGGGTGACAATGATCTTGTGGAGTGTCTGTTGACTGATGACTTGTTAAAGACTGGTGAGATGATGATAATCGTGCAATCAATACCCTGGTTAGGACAGGTAGGACAGACTCTCATGAAATTATATACTCTGTTCAGGACAGAGGCCAAAAACCGTACCCTGTCCAGTGCACGTCCCTGTTTAGGCCATATAAGGGAGTACCCCCCCCCCCCCCCCCCCCCGGCGTTTTACAAGAATTTCAACTCTGTCGTCATGCTAAATCGTCAAAGAAATCTTTATAAAAAGAAATGTGGAGTTTAGTGACACTGTAGGTTATACTAAAATCCTTATGAAAAATATAAATAGTGTACTTTAATACACTAGTTATTTCCTGTTTGGTGTTCTCTTATTTGCCTCACTAGCGAACAGCCTGGTACACTTATATAATGCGCGCTTCCTTGAGGAACTGTTTCTAGATTCTGAAATAATGTTCGTAATACAGAAACATGTTTTACACCTTTTTATTTTTGTCCTTAGTTGGGCTGTGATAAAAATATTTAGTCGGGTGTTTTGTTGATTGCACAAACGTTTGACTTTCATTTCAGCTGTTCATACCTTCAGTTGCACATGGCTTTCTCGATGTACCACACTTATACCGATTCGCCATACATCCTAAGTCAGCCGTCCTACAAGGGCAGCCACGTGTTTGGCCATCTTTCGGTTTTTTTTTATAGAAATAATACAAGTATAAAGTTGAACTGCAAAATATCCTATCGCCGTATCGGCTCTGTCGTCGTGTATAACTTCGGCTTCGCCGGCAACCTTCAGTAAAAAATTGAATTGAAAGAAACACAGATAAATACCGACCGTATTGCGTTTCATAGAAACTTAAAACTCACCATAAACATTAATCCTCTGCAATTCGTCTTCCAATGTCTTGAGAGGTCAAGATGGCCGTCCGAAGGCTAGCGAGGAACACCAGGTCGAATTCTTGAATCAAAACAAATACAAACGCCCGCAATGGATGCCGGTCGACATAGAGTCTTTAAGACGCCTTTGTTATTCATACATATAGTCGTGTCGTAATCACGTTTTACACTCTTAGGACGGTCGAACAACTGATAAGAATTCTTCTTGGTTGCATGTGTAAACTACATGAAAGACCAAAGCAACAAAAAAAATGAGTACAAGACACATGTAATAACCAAGGGGGCTAGTCTAGACAGGTGACCATTTAAAAGTAAAATATAAATATTGTGGTCAGGTATATGTAATGAAATAGGAAAGAACTACACAGAACTGTCAAGAAAGCTGAACCTATATTAACCCCTGAAGTTATAACTTGGACACTTTGTAGCGTTACGCGTATACGGGGATAAGTCAGTAACTTAATAGACATTAGATTCATATATCTGTTGACTTTGTTATGCGTTTTTTTTCTCACATTTCTGAACTATTGAATATATTAGGAGGAATACTATTGTAACCTAAGATGGGTATCACAAGGTCCTTGTATAGAAGTCAGAAAAACAGACAAACACAGAAGGCTCTTGGGTTTATATTGCCAATAACGGGCCGCATTGATACATGCCCATATAACCTTTCTCCTTAAATACTTGAGCACTGCAGAACAAGGGCACCCAACGAGTACTTTTTGAAATTCGTTTGAAACCAGTTGTGTGCAGCTTATCTAGCCATTTTAAGGCGCCTACTATGTCTTTTGACGTATTCTAGAAAGTTTTAGCTGTTCGGATTTTCTAGGTGGAATTCGCGTCAACCGAAAATACTATGGCAAAATATTCCCGGCCTACGAATTTGTTAGTAGTCTAGAACATAACAAGAATTTTCTAGCCCAAGTAACTTCATGTTGCAAAGTTTTGTGGAGGTACGAATTTTTTAGGGATTCTTTTTTCCTTTAGGAATTCTTTTTTCCTTTAGGAAATTCTTATGGAATGAAAATATGTTGTTCTGACTCTATTGATCAGACGAATTGGGACGTACGAATATTTTAGGGGAAACCTTTTAGTTTCCTTTTTCTTCTATAATTTTCTATGGATTGAAAACAAATTTTCTAGCCAGTATTTCAGAAAACAATTTTCTAGGGACAATATTTTCAAATCCGAAAGTTTTAGGCTAACTTACTCTCCCGAACAGCTTTTTAACCGAAAACTTCGTTGGGTGCCCTTGGCAGAAGTTCCTGACAATTCACAAGATTTCATATTTATATCTATAAGGTATGGCAAACAAGCCAAGAGAAACGTTCTCTCTTCAAACGTTCTTAGCGACAATAGATCTAGAGAGATATTTAAAACTAATCTGAAACTGTTAGAGTTATACATTCCCCTGGTTTTATGAACAGTTTTAGGTCTGGAGGCGCCACTGCAACGGTGACTCAGATCTAAACATACCAGACATATTCTTTAAAGTCCATGGCAGGTGAAAATATGAGTCAGCCAAGGACGGCTATGTGTGTCACAAAATTGAGGCACGACTAATAGTGCCTAAGAATATTGGACTGTAAAGTATTATCAAAGTAACTTAACTATGTTTTTGCAGTTTCGCATCCTAGCACTGCACATATCCTATCCTACCAATAATAATAATAAAGTATTATTGTTCACGTACAGGCGTTCTGTGCTTTATACGGAGTAAAGACAATAATTACATTTATACTAACTTATTCTATCTAATTAAAGTTCAACTAATGTTTACAACACTACGAATCGGAAAGCAAAAGAAAGGGTATCTTACATTATCTAACAAAGTATTTAAAACTCATAACTACTATGAAAGAATACTATAATGATATTTGTAAATTAATGTGAATGAATAAAAACTAGATTAAGTTATAATTATATTTAAAAGAATGCAAACTTCTAGAGCGGCAAACGTTTTCAGGAAGGCTATTTCAGGAAGGCTATTTCAGGTTGCTGCTCCACTTAAATAGAAGGCTTGTTTTCCAGAATTAGTTTTAAGAGCTGGTAAATTAACGTTGAGATCCCATTTCTGAGGTCACAGCTACAATGCTCTCCAATATAGGAAAATAGGTTTTTCAGATATACAGGCCCCAGGTTGTTAAGAACGTTATACATCATTGTAGCCTCTTGTTTTTTCTTCTCTCATCATGTGAGAGCCAGCCCAATTTTCCCCATATTTCTGAAGAACGCACAGTATAATCAGCTTTTGTTATTATTCTACATGCTCTATTTTGTAATTTTTGGAGCCTGTCTTTTAGAGTTTTATTACATCCTTTCCAGACAGTGCTGCATGCAGTAATCGAAGTAAGGTTCTATTAAGGAGTGATAAATACTTATGAGAACATGCTGGTTATTTAATTGTAAATTCCCTTATTCGATACAGCATTTTTAGACCAGTCGTGACCTTGCTTATGATATTATTGACGTGTGGTTTAGTCATAAGCACATTTTACTGGCTTCTCAGGTGTCAATCAAAAGGTATTGGTCTGGCATGGAAGTGAGATTCATACCTGGGGCGCCCAGAGGTTCTCCCGCTTCTCGACGGTTCGCTTCTCGCTGACTTTGGCTTAGAGAGGGCATTAGAACCTCTGGCATCCAGGGTATATTCCGTGCAAACTCTTTTAGATTGTTCACTTGTTTTAACTAACTGATAATACAGAAATAGCTCACCCTTGATTTCTAAATGAAGGTAACATCTATGTTATCCTACCATACTATCCTAATAATGACCCTAAAATAGATATGGCAAAAGTCGGCAGTTCCTGTATTTCGCCAACCTCGTCCCCAGGGTCTTCTCGGTCAGATCCAGGATGGCAGCTACTCCAGAGAAGACCCTGGTAAAGGCTCGATCACGTGATCAAATACTCCCAGATTTTGGGAGTATTTTGTCTCGTGATTTGACGATCTAAGATGGCGGCCAAGCTAAATATGGGAATATTTAATGACGTGTACGTGACAAGGTATCCCAATTCGGAGTGAGCGAGATGCGATTAACGGTATTTCCATGCGGCGAACGATGCAATGAAAACAGGTCTACTAAACGGCTCTAAATGGAGTTTAATTGGATAAAGAAACAGTGGAAGGGTATCATAATGCTACCAGAATGTATATAAGCTAGAATAGAATCCTAAAAAGTCGTTAAATTTCCGTTAGTGTTGAAACGAAGCGCTCGATAGCACATGTTCAGATTTAATGGCTTCTCCTGGCTTTTCCACTGATGAAACTACCAAGTTATACACTTCATCGATTTATCTACCTACACAACGTGTTTAAGGTTATTTTAAATCGTTTTATTGATAAAATTTGGGCAATCGAATCTATAAACAAGTTCATATCTCTGGACTCAGTCCGTTGGGCCAATAAAAAGCATTGCGGTAAGAACAACCATTGTGTCAAAATCGAAGAGCCAATCAGAATACGTGACAGGTCAGCGTTTATCAGGGTCTTCTCTCGGAGTAGCCGCCATCTTGGATCTGACCGAGAAGACTCTGGAAACGAGGTTGGTATTTAGCCGCTTTGGTTGTTTCGAGTTGGTGTCATGTTGGGTAGGAATTAAGCTAAGGCAAAATATCAAATGTCACTGACTATCAATCCCATGCACTCTAAAGGGAAAATGCAAAGGCCATAATTAATTACCATTTCGGTCTATGAATGCCTCGTTATCTTATCTTTCATTTCCGTATCTGAGAACTTTAATACTAAAAAGAAAGCTGTACACGTCTGTGTTACATGATAATTACCACTCGGACGTGGACGGAGAACCTCGATAGGTCAGATAGGTGTAAAGCCCTTCTATGGAGATATCCGAGGAACTACGATTTATCGGAGAAGATGTGAAGGTCTCATCATTTGCAGTTCGAGAATGACTGACATCGTTTTACAAAGGTGAAATGAGACCGGAGTTTAACCACTGAGCTATCTCATTGAACTTTAGACTTCAACTGACTTTCACTGATGTCGTTTGTTGATTGACATTGACGTGCTCGCAATAAGCATTTCAACGAAGTAAACATTACTGCGTGTAGAATCTCACTACCATTTCATATTTACATGCCATATTCATATTTACATGCCATATTCATATTTACATGCATACATCGACGGAATAAGATGGAATTAAATGCACACGCCTATCAATTATTTTGCCAGATAAACCTAATGAAGAAATGGTCAACGCTACAGCTGTGCATCGCCAATCTAGTTATGGACGCACATAGTTATGGACTCCAGCTCATTGAATAATGGTCAACTAATGGACATTAACCAATAAATATTTAAGAGCTCGTGCTTTATCGTGCTTATGTGTTTATTATCCGTAAATATTATTTTGAAAATGAGTATATCGGGTTGACTACCGAGGTTGAAACTTAGAGGGTTTTGGCCCGGGGGGGGGGGGGGGGGGGGTACCGTGCTTGCTGAAGACTTATTTAGTTATGACACTCATTATGCAAGATCACAATAAACACCGACATCCAAGTATAGATAATTTGTTATTTGTCTTATAGAGGGAAAAGTTTAACACTTTGTCTTGAACAGGGTATGGAAATTTGAGTTTTTTTGTCTTAAACAGGGTAAGGGTTTCAGAGCCCCAGCGGCACACCCCTACCCAACTTTATGTAGAGTATGTTGGACATCTAATATAAGTAAATCGTATAATTATAAGTTACACCATGGTATGAGGGTATTAGTGATTTAAATTGTCCCGAGAGCCGAGGGAAGATTTGTGGAAGAGGCCGAGGAACTTTTACAAATCTTCCCGGGCTCGAGGGACAATTTAAATCACTAATACTATTGGATCACTGTCGCGTTATCACTTCAAAATCTTAGTTCCCGTTAAGGGGACCTATGGAACCAACAAAAAAGATGAACACTTAAAAATCACTAAATATGTCGGGGTGCTGTCAACAAGTCACTAATATATCATCACTAAGACAGCCTTTGATGGAAAAAAGTTCCCTAAAGTGGCAGTGCCTGTCCTTCTGCCAAAACGTCATACCAAGGAACTCAAGGTATAACGTATTCCTTTTTAACATCTTACCCTTCACGTTGTTCTTTTGTTACCAGGGTGTCCTCATATGTATTAATGAATCATCATCTCGCTGTATATGATGTTAGGATAGTTGTACAATTAGGAAGGCATAATGTCTTAATTTTACCATCTTACCCTTCACATTGTTCTATTATTACCAGGGTATCCTCGTATGTATTAATGAATATTCATCTCACTATATATGATGCTAGGATAGTTGTACAATTAGGAAGAAGGCATAATGTCTTCATTTTTAACATCTTGTCCTTCACATTGTCCTATTATTACCAGGGTGTCCTCATATGTATTAATGAATCTTCATCTCGCTGTATATAATGTTAGGATAGTTGTACCATCTCGGGGTAATGGCGTTAAGGTCTGAATAACCACAACAATAAAACCACCATCCTGAATTTGAAGTGCATTGCCCAGGCACAAGTACATCGTTGTCGTTATCTTTCGTGCTAAACGGAGAACCCTTTTGACTATGCCATCGGTTAGCAAACCCATAAAAGGAGTTCCGAAGATTCCCCGACACATACACGAGGTCTAGTCGGAACTCATCGTCCTTATCAGAAATCTTAAAGCTTCTGTACACTATGTAACCATTGGAAGCCCCGGTGGCTCTTAATTCTATGCGAAGATGTACATCTTTACGGGTCAGTCGATAAATATTGTCAAGACCAATCCAAAACTCGTTTGACAGGTTACCAAAACCTGTTACATAATCAGCCCATCCGCGATTGAAGCTAAAGGAGAATGGGGAGAATCGTCGTTGTAGTAGAGCCCAGCCTCCCCCGTCTGTGGTCTGGTCACAGTAAGTGGTTATGGTACCTTTCCCATCAGGATCAATGCGTTCGATTGCGCTTGTCGTTGATCCCGAGTTTTTCCATTCCGTGCAACTTTTGGCTAAAATAGGAGAGAGAATGAGAAATATCGTAATTGCCCATAACCGAAATGATGAAAGGACTGGATTATAATGATATGTACAGTGCATTATGGGTAGTGCTAGACAAGCTCGAAAACAAAACAAGAACCTGTGGGAAGGAGAGACTCGGTACGGTTATGGTCGTTTCTCTCAATTCAAGAAACTAGCCAACAATTAAATCTTGATTATTACTGAGACCTTCATATATATCTAGATATGCGTATTGGAAGCTTGCACAAGCATCATGAAGCTTTCAGTTTAAACCCTAAACCTGTCAATAACGGGAACTAGTGTAGTTCATTGTTCGAGGTTAATCGTATCGCAGGTGTCGTTAAAGTTAATCGTCGTATCGCAGGTATTATGTCGCCATGCACTTTACCAATTGGAAATCCTGCTGCTAACGATGGTATAGTTTATCTCATGCTAATAAGACAACTGAGGAATTGTTTTTGAAAATACGATGTCCAAGGACTACGGAAAAGCTGACACAGCGTAGATTTTTATATTGAATATTACAGTATTTCGGCTGACCAAACCAGCCTTCAGGTAATAGATGTCACAAGTGAAGAGTTCTAAGGTAAGGAAATTAAATCTATAAATTGCGGTGAATTTCGTAATACAAATTGCAGAAACGGGAACTGACGTAGACTGTAACTTGAAGTAGCAAACATACATGAGAGATAGGTTTCATCCTAAAAAGGCAACATGGATGGGTATAGGAAACGCTAAGATACAATGCACGTTAACGACAGTGGCCTGCTTTTAGGGCACACAAATTATAAAACAGACATAGATTATCCCCCCCCCCTCCCTCCCCCCAAACTAGTCTATGTCGCCACTTTCTGAATTCCCTCTTTCTTAGGTGGCGAATTTCAACACGATCTCAGCCATATTTCGATCGACTCAGAAGAATGTACCCACCTACGATAGCAGTCTCGCAGAGCTTGCCGGTATATCGATGAGAGCAGCTACACTCGAATCTGCTTTCGTTACACAAGTCACGACAGATACCTCCATTAAGGCAAGGGCTACTATGGCAACCAGAAACTACCTGGGTAAGTAAAAATGGTATGAAATGTGGTCATTCAAGTCTGCCTGCGTTAATCCACTGAAGATGCGCTGTGATCTTTAGAGAAATGTGAAGTTATGCAGTTATCTTAAAAGAAATGCGCAGTGATCTTAAAAGAAATGCGCTGTGATCTTAAGAGGGCATCCATGTGAAAACCATTCACCCTGAAAAAATGAGTCTACATGGTACATCTCAGATTTTGTTCATATTTTGCACATATATTACTATTGGCCTGGCATTAGACTTTGTAGAATATTTTGGAAAAATTCCAAAAACTGTAAGAGATATGGGGGTCAGTACGAACTGCTTCGGTTTGAGGGGTATTTCCACTATGTATTTTTAATTATGTTTACAGGAAATGTTTGAACAAACGATAAAAACTATATACACAAAACGTTTCTACAGCATAAACACGACCAATTGCAATTTAATTATGATATAAGTGCCATAAAATATTCAGTATTCAAGGAGTAAGGCTTTCATGTACAAGTGACAAAAGTCAAATTTTAGGGTAAAATGACATTCGAATACTATCGATGCGGCGAAATTGTAGGAGATGAGACAGTTATTATTTCGTAGATCAGTCATTTGGAAACACAACTGGGGACTAAAAAGTTTGTAAAGTTTATTCAGCTTAGGAGCAGTGAGGCCAAAGTAACATACTCCCCCGACGCCCGGGCCCAGACGTAAATAAACAACAACGCCAGAGGTAAGCTGTATCGTGTGCAGAATAACGGGACAAATATTGGAGAGGAATGAGAAACATAGCCCTAAAATAACTGGGTGATAAATTTATTTGTCACTTATGCCTATGGTTTTGCAATTAACAATCAACAATTTAACAATCAACTTCAAAATAAGAAAAATTAGTAATACGAAGTATTTCGTTCTATACGACAATTTATCAAAGGAGAGTTCTATTCTTAATTTCTATTCTTAATTAAGTACTACTTGATTGTATTGTGGTCACGCAAATCGAACATGTACTATATTTATGTCTAATTGTGCGCGTCACAATTAGTAATCAAGGGCACTGAACTAATTAACGATTTCAGAGAACTATACTATTTTCCTGGCTGTAAAGACAATACAGAGGTCGTCTGGAGCCATCGGGTAAATATAATAATTGTTCTACAACTACTTAACTTCCCTTTGTTCTGCCGTTATTTATAATGTTTCTAATATTGTTATCATTACACAGGTTTCGAAAACTACGCTCGTCAATATAATGCACAGCCAAATAAACGACTATTTTGAAACGTTGGTTTTACTCCAGTGAACAGCTAGGAAACATTCGAAACCCGTTTCCGCGCGCTGGTCTATATAATATTGAGGATGGCGGAGGAGGCGAAAACCATAAGGAGGACAGCAAAATCAAGGTTCACGTCGATCAATCAAAATAAAGGACTAGGAATTGTCAAGCGGAATTACTCCGAGCTTACAGAGGCATGGCAACTATTAGAAGGTAAGCACGACATTTATTCTATGTATTTAACGGATGAGGAGATCGAAAGTAATGAAATGTGGATAACGGAACTCCAAGATTACTCATTACTGAAACAACGGCGATCGATACAGAGCCAGTACGTGAACGAGCACACGTTATTGGAAAAGAGAGCCCAAGAAGAGTTAGGTCGCCGAGAGCTCATCCAGCAAGCACTTATCGGGAGACACGCTGCAGAAGCAGTATTCGTAACGATAATAGATAGCGCAAATCACACGCTGGATAATCCAGAGAAAATTCAATCGCAGGCTTTAAGGAAAATAGAGCAGGATCTGGAAAATGCACTACTAGTCGACTGTAAGAAGTGTCACAACAAATATCTCGAGTTGTTGTCCAAGGAAGCAACAAATGCAGAGGTTTTATGGATCCGACCAATTCAGTGTCGTTACAGTGAAATTACTGAGAGAATAGAATTGTACATAGCTAGTGTAAAACACGTCGAAACAGCAAAGCTAAGCAACCTTCGCTTAGAGAAAATCAGAATGCCAAGATTTGATGGAGAGCTGAGAGAGTATCCTCAGTTCAAAAGAGATACAGCGCCTTATATATTGCGTTCCTGTCTTGGCAAAGAACCTTTGGCCGAAGTTAAGGGTGTAGATGATGATATCGAAGAAATATGGAAGCGATTAGATATAAAATACGGCGACCCGGCTAAAGTAGCAGATGTAATAATCGATAGTGTGCGCCGAGTCAGAGCTATCAAAGAAGGCGAAAACAGGGGATTCATCGAATTCGTCAATGTTGTAGAAGATGGATATAGAGATATGAAAAGTCTCGGACTAGAAAAGGAAATTACAACCACTAGTTCAGTAAGCATAATTGAGAAGAAACTGCCTGCGGACATAAGGAAAGAGTGGGCTAAGTTGGTATGTTCTGGCACAATTGTGATTGATAAGACTAATAAATTTCCAAGTCTGCTAAAATTCATTCTCAATCAGAAAAATATCATCGAGTACGACACCGCAGAGCTTAGAACATCTAGTAACCCTTCAGCGAGAGCAGCGGCACATCACGCAGTAGCAAGTCAATACAGCGCGGATGATAAAGAAACTAAGCCTTATATTGCCAATGGGAAGGCGTACAGCAAGTATCTATTTCACGACAATGCTGAGCACTGGACCAATGATTGCAGGCTATATTTGTCTAAACCTCTGGAAGAAAGTATTAAAATGCTGAAGGTAAAAGGCGCCTGTTGGTCTTGTTTAAAGGGAGGTCATCGCCTACGAGAATGTAGAAGAAAGAGAGTGTGTGGTGTTAATGCCTGCACTGAAAAACATCATAAAACGCTTCATGAAGAGAAAGCGGGAATCAGCGTTTCCGCTGCAGCAAGCGTTTGTAGCAATATGGCTAGTGAAACGTGCCTCCTTCAATTAGAGAGAATTAAAACTAAGAAAGGATGGGCTAACGTTATGTGGGACAATGCAGCATCGTTATGTTTTATAACAAAGAGTAAGGCCAAATCGGAGAAATTAAATGGAACAAGAGTGGAACTATCTATTGTTAAAGTAGGAGGAAGAAACGAGTAGATAATATCACAAAGATATGTGATTCCTCTCATGGATCAGCAAAGGACGTGAGGTTCAATTTGAGGTCTACGAGATTGAGAAAATTACATCAGATATCCAAAGCGTTGACATGGATGGTGTGATGCATCTATTCAAAGGTGTGTCAAAAGATGAAATTGTACGGCCAATAGGAGATGTCGATATCTTAATATAATTGGTTACGAATATGCCGGACTCCATCGAGAAGGAACAACGTTCTGGACACGTTGTTGCTGAAAAATCGATTCGGACGATGCATTGGAGGAACTCATCCTTTGAACAAAGAAACAAGTGAGAAACATAAACTCGATAACGTTCGAATTCATCACGTAACAGGAGCTAAGATAGAGGACTTCTACAACATAGAAAACTTAGGAATTGAATGCACGCCATGCTGTGGAGGATGCAAGTGTGGCAAATGTCCCCTGAGTGGCAAGGATTACACCCTCAAAGAGGAAAGGGAGTTGAAGTTGATTGAAAGTAATATCGAGTTTGAAAGCAAAGATAACAAATGGATCATAGAATATCCTTGGATAAGGGACCCACGTGATCTCCCGGACAATAGAAAATCTGCATTGGGGGTTTTGATTTCTAATGAAAAACGACTTGCTAGGAATGTGAAACATGCTGATGTTTACAAGGAACAAATACAAGATATGATTGACAGAGGAGTCTCACGGAAACTCTCCAAAGATGAATTGGATAACTACAAGGGACCTATCCATTACATAGCACGTCATGAAGTTTTGAAACCTGATTCTAAATCTACCCCAGTACGAATCGTGTTCAATAGCAGTGCAAACTACATGGGACACGTACTGAACGAGTACTGGATAAAAGGACCAGGCCTCCTTAACAGTCTTATGGGAGTACTTATAAGATTTAGAGAAAATGAAGTGGGACTGATAGGTGACATTAAGAAAATGTATCACACTATAAAAACGAAGATTATCGAGCAACATACTCACCGTTTCTTGTGGCGAGACATGGACACCAAGAGGCAACCAGATACATATGTCACACAGAGAGTATCATTCGGTGACAAGCCTTCTGGTGCAATAGCCACTATAGCATTAAGGAAGACAGCTGATATGAGTAGAGACATATATCCCCATGCCGCCAAAGTCATCAGAGATAACACGTACATGGATGACATCATTGATAGCGTAAGTGATAGGGACAAAGCTAGACAACTTACAGACGAGATAGGGATATTGGTCAACAAAGGAGGATTTCAAATCAAAGGTTGGATTCTATCAAATGATGATTCCAATAGTCAAGAGAAGACGCTGATATCTAATCATGCATGTTCATCTACAGAGAAAGTGATTGGGGTTACTTGGAATCCAATCGAAGACAATTTTCGGCTCAAGGTGAAATTTTTTTTTTCCAAAAAAGGAAGAAATTGCGCACTATGCAAGACCTGAAATTTGAACAGATTCCCGTTGATATTCCGTTGAAGTTAACTAAGAGAATGATCCTATCACAAGTCAACAGTGTTTATGACCCACTTGGACTTGCGGGCCCATTCACTGTTAGGGCAAAGACCCTAATGAGACAAATATGGGCAAACGACCTAAAGCTGGATTGGGACGACCCTGTTCCAGAAGAATGTAGAAACGACTGGATACATTTCTTTCAAGACATGTCTGATATGGAAACGATAACATTCGAGAGGTATCTCAAGCCTTCCGATGCAGTTGGAGATCCTGTACTTATTATCTTTAGTGATGGATCTAACAATCTCATATGAAAGCAAACTGATCATTTCCTAGAATCGTTTAGCTCCAATCAAGAAGATGTCGATCGATCGAATCGAACTATGTGGAGCGGTTATGAACAAGCGACTTAAGGTACTTCTACAGAAAGAGTCCAGGTATCAGTTTGTAAAGTGCTATCACATCGTTGACTCACAAATAGTACGTGCAATGATTCAAAAGGAGTCGTATGGATTCAATACATTCGCCGCCACGCGTATAGGAGAAATCCAAGAAGGCACCAGTCCTGAAGATTAGTATTGGATTGGGAGCGAGCAAAATATTGCCGACTGGATAACACGAGGCAAGAAACCAGATGAGATAGGACACAATACAGTAAAAACCCGCGTATAAGAACCTAGTGATTTAAGAACCTACAGGCTGAAATTGGGCATTTTAATACCCAAATATATAAGAACCTATTTAGCCTGGCAAAGAAAAATAGGTTCTTATACAAAAAACACTCTTATTTTATAGCCAAAATACTGGATTTTAATTGTTAGAAATTGTGAAATTTCTGAGAAATACCATGAAAATTATTTGTTTAATACAGTATAGTACAATGAAGAAACTTTAAAATTGAAAATCGTGTACTAGTACTACAGTAGTTCTCTGAATGGTATCACTATGACAACTCCTACAAATAAGAACCTACTAAGAACCTAATCAGCCTGACTTCGGAAAAACTACCCCAAAATATAAGAACCCATTCAGCCTGAACCCGAAAATTCTAGGTTCTTATACGTGGATTTTTACTGTAGTACATGGCAAAAGGGCGCAAACTTCCTAAAACTACCCGAGTCTGATTGGCCGATAAGCAAAAGATGTAACAAGCAGGAATTTCCCGAGAAGGTAAAAACAGCCATGGCGACAGAGCTTAAAATTGAAGACACCATGGCGGCAAGAATAGGTAACCACAAGTACTCTGGTTATGTAAAGCTAATAAGGGTGACAGCAAGAGTGCTCGCCATGTATCAAAGAGTATCGGATAAGAAGTTAACCTTGAAGAATGTAACCAATGTGTTATCAGACACAGACATCGCAAAAGCTGAACAATTTTGGATCCTCGCAGTACAAAAGACTATGAAGCAGGACATTAAAGATGGAAAATTCAAACGCCTTTGTCCTAGGATTCGCGCTTATGGACTAATCGTAGTTGGTGGTCGTGTTGAAAGATGGGTAGAAATGAGCTACAACAAGTACGAAGTAATATTTCTACCTTATGAACACCTTTTTTCCCGTCTCTACGCAGAGCATGTTCACATTCAAGGACATCACGGAGTGTCAACAACTGCCAGCAAAATTCGATCAAGATTCTGGATCACTAAGCTACACAGAATGTTGAAAACAATTAAGTCCAAATGCGTAATGTGCAAGAAATTAGATAAAAAACTGAGTTTACAAGTAATGGGAAGGCTTCCCGAAGAAAGCTCCAGCATGGCACTGCACCGCAATTGATTTTATTAATTAGAGATGAAGTCAAAAAACGAACAATTGGAAAAGCATACGGACTTATTTTCAATTGTTTAGGAACAACAGCAGTCTATGTGGATCTAGCACCTGACTACAGCACAGAGAAATTCCTAATGGTATTACGAAGATTTGTATCTCTAAGAGGCTATCCAGCCAAATTGCATTCTGATAGTGGTCCTCAATTAGTTGCCGCCAACAATGAGCTCCAAAACGTTACGAAGGGTTGGAACTGGGGGGAGCTAAAGGCATTTGGCGCGACTAATGGCATGCAATGTAACTTCATACCACTGAGCTGATGCCCCTTGGCAAAATGGAGTTTCAGAACACGGTGGGCACAAACGACCATAAAAACGGCATCAGTTCTATATTTTAAAAAGTTTTCAATGCAGACGATTGAATTTTGGTAGAAGAATGTAGAATCGCAAAAGGAATATAACCTGATTTTTTAAGCTATGTTACTACCATCGTGACGTCACAATGACGTCATTTATCCATTTGTAATACGTTTCTTGCAACTGTTCATTATCTCTAAAAACGAAATGTCGTATATTGTTAAAATCTACTCGTGATGAGAATGAAGGAATCGAAAACCCGATGTCGATTGGTTAAGGAAATCAAAAGTTATGAAAGTTTGAATTTTGTCCTTTTTCCCGCCAAAATTTGGCGGGAAATAAACACCACAAATGCATTTATAAAAACATCGCTTCATTCAATTTTTAGAGTTGTAAATATTGTTGCATGACATTTTGTCCAATCATAAAACACGTTGGTGGCTAAAATCGTATGTTTTTTGAATTTTGATTTTTTGTCCATAACCGGCTTAAAATTGAAGTCATATTTTCAGCAACGTCATTATGACGTCATACTTTTTTATACATGCCCTTAGAAAAAAATCCTTTGAGTGATTTTCGAGTTTTAGTGATGAAATGCGCTAGTCTGGCACTCAAAACCCACATTATTTTCTTTTCTTGATTTTTTAACAATAGGCAGCCTTATTTAGGTATGACACCTGACGTCACTAAATATGACGTCATAGCAACAGTCATTCCTCTATAACTTTTGCTATAATAGTCGTAGAACGTTCAAATTTGCGCCAAAGGAATGTGTGTCATGAAGGCCATTTGATGGTGTAGTCTGTTTGTAACATCTATTAAAGGGGGAATTTTACCAAAAAAGGAGGCATCACTTATGACGTCACAACAACGTCATCATACTAACATAAAACACCTAAAATATGTAGTTTCATTTTGTTAACAAGTCACCAACATTTCTTCAAATTGAGACTATAAGTAAAGAAATGGTTTTAATTTTAATTATTTGTCCACGCTCACTGATGCCGATTTTGACGTACTTTATGCCCGACGTGGAAGCTCTAGTAAAATCTGTCAAAAGGGCAATAACGGTAGCAATCGGTCAGAATGTCATGACGTTCTCCGAACTGCAAACCGTTTGTTTCGAAGCCGCAAATCTGGTAAACGAGAGACCTATAGGGAGACATCCTACAGCACCTGAAGACGGTACGTACCTCAGTCCTAATGACCTTCACGCTTGGCACAAATGACCCTAAAATCTATCACTTTGCTATATTTTCAAAAGTTTCCAACGTAGAAGATTGATTTGTTTTGGGAGGATGAAGACCGATAACCTAAACGAAATCCGATGCTTTGAACTACCGTAGACATTTTGATGACGTCACAGTTACGTCATATATCCATTTATAATAGGTTTCTCGATGTTTTCAATTACCTTTAACATCAGTAAATTTTATATTTTCAATTTCCCATCATGTCGACAACGAAGAAACCGAAAACCCGAGTTCGATTGGTTAAGAGGGAGAAAAGTTATGAAATTTTGAATATTGGCAATTTTCCCGCCAATATTTGGCGGGAAATATTCAATACAGAACCATTTACAAAATAACTTCTTCATTCATCTTTTAGAGTTTAAAATATTTGTTTACGACAATCTAGCAATCAAAAGAGTAAATCGGTACCCACAACCGTATGTTTTTAGAATTTTCAATTTTTAAGGGGAAATACTTTAAAATTCACAGTGAAAAAGAGGGAACGTAATTATGACGTCATATATTTTTGAAAATGTCTTTTAAAAATAACTATTCGAGTATTTTTCGGGTTTTAAAGAGGAACTGTACTTACTGTACACTGAATCGCCGCAATATGGTCTTTTTATGTTTCTTCAATTTAGAAAGCATGACTGATGTCAGACCCATGACGTCAGAAAATGTGACGTCACAGGAAACTTCAGTTCTTAATAACTCAGCAAATATTTATTGTAGAGACTTTAAAATTGCGGCAATCAAAAACACACATTTATGTTGTTGTGATAACATACTTTATTTCAAACGTATAGGTAACGCACAATTTGACTTTAAAAGGAGTCGTTCGTTATGACGTCACCTGAGATCACGTGACCATCCCTTGTGTATTTTTCCTTTTATTTCTGGTTAATGCACGAGGAGATACATTGACATGAAATACTTCAAACAAAGATTATTATTCCCCATAGATCTGAAATGGGACAACATTGAGCCAAGCTAGAGGTCTATTACTTGTGATTTGTAATAGCACGGAAACCAGTATTCTCTTTACTTCTTTTCAGTTACTTGTTTCGAAAATCCCTTTCAACGGAGTTTCCATAATTTCCATAATATTCAAGCCATTTGTTTTGGTTACAATTTGATCATTAAAGAAAATGAGTGAGTGAAGTGAACACGTTTGTATCTTTTAGCTGACGTAAACTAACTTACACAATGAACAACAACTGATTGAAATAATTGTCAGAGTGATTATTCTCCGTATGTGGCCATGGTAATTCTACAGTATAGTAATATTTCCTGTCGGTGTATACGCGAAATACCTAAACTACTGTATTGAAATGCCTGGTGTACACGAGTGTGAACTGGATGGGGTTCTGACAAAGGTCTTGAATGTTAGGTGTTGAAAGGCAACAAACCTGTCTCGATCAGGGCCCGGTTGTTCAAAGGGAATTTGGATAATTTTATCCAGTGGATAAAATAAGTTAGTTTGGGTAATACTTATCCACTGGATAAGGATTTATCCGGTGGATAAAGTTTCCACCCTTTGAACAACATGACCAGTTTAGTAGAAAACTGTTCTAATTTCTATTTCAGCTGTTTTAAACAGAAATATATTCCAATGCAGCTACTTGATATCAAGACTTTTGTTTTAATTTTAGTAAATTAGCACTCACCACGCGTGCAAACTTTAGGAACCCTTGCTTTGTGTCAAAAAAAGAACTTTTTGATTTGGTAAAAAACGCTCACACGGTCATGTTCAGGTAAATGGTGTTTTGCCATTTCATGTTTGCCTAAACATGCTATGCCATCTAAACTTGGACGTTATCCATCTTTAGCAACCACGACGACAACCTATAGGACGACGGTATAAAACAATAGCCTTAACTTGTACAAAATACGATAAATGCACGTTGAAATGCACGCAGTCATCACATTTTGACCGTTGTCTTTAAGAAAACAGAACGTGAAAGCTCCACATTTTACGTTCAAAGGAGACGCGAACGTAAGAAAGTAAATCACACCGTTTATCGTTCGGCCTTAACTCTGATGATCACAACTTTCGAAAATCTGGTTACACCTAGAGGCAAATAAAGGAAATAGTAAACACCAAATTTCGGGAGAAAACACTTTCCTACGTTCGGTTTCACAGCCGTCGTCATCCTGGTTGCTTTTAACCAGAGATTTATTGGTTCCTGACAAAAAGCGGCCTTTTGAAATTTTGGTGCTATTAGCATAACAATTGTAATGTTTATCAACACGAAACATCGCCATTGGTATCACAGCCTTAATATATCTGAATATTTTGTTACCATGGAAACCCTAAAACAATGGAATTCGTTGTCAGTGCAGTCCAAATGGGATCCAATAAAATGCAAGGTTTTGAGAGGTGAAGGCCTCCTGCAACAATTTCAAAATGGTACAGAGATGGAGTCACGTTGGACGAAGATCACCAAGAAGATGATGACCTAAACGATTACTTTCTAAAGAAAAGCAAGAATAAATGTTAAGCGGTGTGTGTCCTTGGCCACTGGAGTGATTTGACGGAATTTTTTTACAAACGGCCTCCTCGAGACCCCAAAAGCGCGACCTTCCAATGATCTGTAAGAACCAGAATGACCAAAGCGGTCCAAAATTTTCCCGACCCTACCCAAAACGATGCAAATCGCTTTTTTTCATGGGGGACCCCCAACCGTGAAATTATACGAAACTGGCGGTTACAGACTAATTTTGAATTTGGAAATCGCCAATCAGAGGACCAAGACAGTGGGCTGGGGTCTTCACCGAGTGATATGACAGTTCCACGTTGCAAATTCATAATTAGTCTGTAACCGCCAGTTTCGTTAAATGGCCTAGTAATGGTCTCTCTGATTGGCGATATATTTGTTTCCGTTCCTCGAGCGGAAGTATAATTTCACGCTTGAGGGTCCCCCATGAAAAAAGGCGATTTGCATCGTTTTGGATAGGGTCGGGAAAATTTTGGACCACTTTGGTCATTCTGGTTCTTACAGATCATTGGAAGGTCGCGCTTTTTGGGTCTCGAGGAGGCCGTTTGGCGATGATAAATTTGATGGATTTTCCTAAATCTCTGGTCAAATGTTGATTGATAACTATTCCCTCCTGTGCCGAAAGCTGAATAGCGAGCGAGGAAGAAAAGTGCCGATTTTTGGGTGATCTTTGAGGTAAGTCTGTGCTTTGGCGAGGTCGACTTGCCTACCTTGTATATTTTGTTAGAGCCTCGGCCAACGGTCAAAATTTCGAATCCTAATAAACTGCTTTAGAAGGCCCCAAATCGCCAAAAAAACACTCACACAACTTCATTAAGTATCAATATTTTATTATTGAAGATTCATTTCGTAGGAATCGGAAAAGAGAATTCACACGAAGCAATGATTTAAACTCTTCTGAGATCGTTATGAAACTAATCGATAAACCACAGGTAACCCAACAGACTAATAAGCGGGAAATATACGTCGAGTCTGGGAAGCCTGTGCTATGAGTACCTATTTTGCAGATTTGACTCCGTCAAACTCTACAATAATTCAGTCACTTTAGACATCCGAATATCGGGTGATGGCCTTGATCACCCTTCAAAACTAAAATAATATTGAAAATGAATGTGTATTCGAATTCCTAAAGCAATTATTGGCAGAAAATATGTGAAGTTCACCGTATTTTCGATTTTAATTGGGAAAAATCGCCGTGTCACCATATCGTCATATATGTGTGTTCAATAACTGAACATTGCGGATATTGTCTATAGAGTACGTACTCTCTAACTCAGACTTGTAAGTCAATCCACAGGCAACCCAAGCTCTATAATTGTGTGTATTTGTCAGTATAATATAGGGGACTACTAAACGGCGAAAATCACGAATTTTACTACTATACAACATATAGAGCAAAGGTACGTGATTTTCGCCGTTTAGTAGTTCCCCTATATTATACTGACAAATACACACAGATAGAGCTTGGGTTGCCTGTGGTCAATCTAGAAATATTTCTAAATTCAAAGAAAAGTAGGCCGCGACTCTGCAAACGGCCATTGCCATACAGCATTTATCGGATTTTAAAAAACCTATTAAAGCAGCGTTAAATAAAAATTCCACCGGAAGCGACAACATATAATAAAATTAGTTGATTTTGGTTTTAATATGCTGACGGGACTTGGTACTAAAGCAGGTAAAAATATATTGTTTCTACTTAAAATAATTTGCGATTGCGACATGTTACAACATAAGGTATATTTTGCTCTGATTTTGAGCATTTCAGGGGGTCAAACAGTTTGATTGTCATATCTCAAAGGCCTTTTACATTTCAGCCAAACTATTTCACATGGGACATTAGCTAGTTAAGATATAAATGTGTGCCAAGTTTAAAGGAAATCGGAGAGGTGCACTGTAGACTCGTCTGCATGGTTCTCACATGGATCCTCTCTTAAGGGAAATATGCAGTCTTTTCAGCCATGCGAAGTGATCTTCAGAGACACTGATCTTTAGAGGTTTTAGTCTTGCGGGGTGATCCTTACGAAACACGTTGTGACTTCAGATACCTATATCTATGTTATACGCTGAACCGGTGATCTTTGAATTTAAACGAACGGTGCTTATGATTCAATTAATAGTAATACTTTATTTATATATTGCGATTTCCATAAAAATGTACTACGATATATGGCACTTTTAAATGAATAATACAATTATTAATATTCTTAAATTAATGATAGTATTGCAATAAATATCTTAAAGAAAACTAAATTATAAAAAGCTTCATTAAAGAGATACATTTTAAGATTCTTCTTAAATATGTCCACAGTTGCATTGGCCTTAATCTCAAAAGCAAGGTAATTCCATAAATTGGGGGCACACAGAAAAAGCTCTAAAGCCATAATATTTCAGATGATATGTTGGTGTCCTTAACAACAACTTCGAAGGCGTACGTAAAGTACGTGGTGGACCATTTTTACGATCCCGATCATATAGACGAATCATTGGTAAGCCTACGCAATCTGAGCATTCACACCTGCAAAACACAACTACGCCCAAATTGAAAATGAACTCCTGGCGATCGTGTTTGCCAGATAGAGATTTCACCAGTACACGTGCGGTGGAGCCGTAGTTGTAAAATCTGATCACAAACCCTTGGAGACGATTTTCACCAAGTCTCTCGTCTCAGCACCAAAATGATTACAGAAGATGTTAATGAGGCAACAAAAGTACAACCTAATCTGTCTGTTACAAAAGATGGAACGAAATGTCTCTAGTAGACACTCTCGCTCAGTCGACACTTTCTGAAAACGACTGGATACACCAGATAATTTATAGAAGAAGTCCTGCATATATACTAGATCTGTATTCGAGAAGGGACTTGAAGTACAGCAATATGTCCAGGAAGTGAACCACTTACTTGTGAATGAAGACAAAGCTAAATGTTTCCACCTGGAAACAAGGAATGATGAAGTCCTACAAGCAGCTAAGACGGCAGTCATATAGTCCAGCAGGCCAGAGGACAAAAGAACATTGTCACCAACTATGGCAGTTTACTTTCATATACGCGATGAACTAGTGGTGCAAGATGGACTGCGATACCCATAAGTTGGATATTGGCCTGTGCTTTTGAAAGAGTTTGTAGTAACTCGCAGTCTAGGGATGCCCTTTTGAGCAAAGGTGTCAAAATGTGTTCAACCATTACACCGTGTTCAAGTGATACATTCACAATCCTAATAATTGCAGGTAACACTGAGCAAATCAATGCAGCCCTTCAAAATTGATACATGGATTGGGTCCAGGGCACAGGTTTCGTATCCGTTGCACCAATAAGTGCTCGATGCATGGTAACTGATTTAACGAAATTTAGAGCCGCATGCAGCAGCCGATGTCAGGAACCGGATTACCAACACAACCCTTTCTGATTCCTAGATCGTTCCTTATTTCTGATATCTTCTCTGAAAAGAAGTCTGCAAATGCATTAGTTAGTGTTCTAGTACTATCACATTCGAAGTCACATGCGAAGTCGCATACTATCACATACGAAGTCATGCGGAGCGGACGGACGTGAAATTTTAGGCTTAGCTGAAATTCACCCTAAATTGATCTAAGATGGTTAAAGAAAACCTCACAATCGAATCTTTTAAGGAGCTATGGAAGAAGGAACTACTGCCAAGCATTCAAAAAGAACTTAAAGCCGAAATAGACTCCATCAAACAAGATATCAAAGTTCTAACGAACAAATGTGATGAAATTGAAAAATCTCAAAAGTTCTTAGCAAATGACTATGACAACCTCATACAAAGTCTGCAAACCACAAAGAAGCAACTAACAGAAGTAGCGGCAAACGTCAAACAACACGAGGAAAGACTGACTGCTGCAGAGGAAAATGTGCCTGAAACTGAAGCCATCATTTAAAACATGCAGCAGTATCTCAGACGTGACTGCATTGAAGTGACTGGAATACCAACCCCACCGACGGACTGAACGTAAAAAAGTTAGCTGTAGAGTTAGGTGTGGAGATAACTGAGCACCATATATCCACAGCACATCGTTTACCGCCAACAAAAACTACCCAAGACAGAATTATTATCAATTAAATTCGTACATCGCGAAATGAAGGATGAATTTTATAGTAGAAGAAGCAATCTTGTTGGAAAATCAACAAAAGACCTCCCGCTAATTGCGGAGGAATTTGGAACCGAGTATTATGAAGCAAGGAAAAATATTCATCAATGAATCTCTCACTTCCTACCGCAAAAGACTCTTTGTACGTATCAATACTTTCAAGAAAGAGCATCAATACAAACACATATGGACAGTCAACGGGAAAATTCTCCTACGAAAATCAGACAACTCGAAGGTCTTTGGATTTACAAGAAACGAAGAATTCGATGACTTCAAGGAATCGCTGGGTTAGTTAAACAAACATCAATATATGTAAATTTTAATCGAATTCGACTTACAAAGTAAGTGTGACTCTTTACAATATTTACCTTTAGTAATCTAAGTAATCAAGAGCTTAGTGCCGTACTCGGCACTTGGTCCAGAGATTTAGATATTGACATTGATCTGTACAAAATGCTTCCTAATCCTGATAAACTCGATGAAAATGATCAATAGTTTCTGATTATTATTCAGCTACAAAAATAAATACTGTCCTAGAAAGAGCTGGGCCGAAAGCCCTTTCTTTTTTCCACTGTAACGTGAGAATTAAGCTTGGATAAGAATCTAACGCTATTACATGACCTTTTATTTACTCTATCAAAAAAAAACGATGTGATGGCCGTAACTGAAACTAGACTAAACACAAATTCAGTAACTAATTGTAGGCTATAATGTTTTTCACACAGATTCACCAACACCGGCTGGTGGAGCTGGTTTATATATAGCTAATGATTTGATAACGATAGCCAGATCGGATATTACATCTGAATTTAATCTTAATCTTGTGGAATCTTGCTGGGTTGAAATAGACCCGGGTAATGCTAAAAATCATCTGATAATTGGTTGTATATATAGCCACCCTAAAGCGAACATCGGACTATTCAACGATCAGTTATTAAATTAGAGGAGTTGCTTCAACATTTAAATCAATGTAGATACCAAGTCTATATCCTAGGAGACATAAATATTTATTTATTTAAATATGTCAACCATCAACCGACAGAAAAATATTTGGATATGCTTTACACAAATAACTTAATTCCAAAACCAACAAAACCAACACGAATTACTGATCATACTAAGACAGTAGTATACAAACTGCCGGTTCTGGCGCAGCTTGAACGTTGTATTGTTGCAATCCTTGCTCGATAACTCCAGAACCACATCTAATTGTTCTACTACAGCATTCGAACAATTAGATGTGGTTCGGGAGTTATCGAACAAGGATTACAATAATACAACATCAAGCTGCGCCAGAACCCGGCAGTTTGTATACTACTATAGACCATAGTCCGCCTCAACGCACTTGAAGCTCTATTAGATAAAAGATAGTATAAGTAATATACCATGGTAGATCAGAGGGTTCGTGGTTAGAAATTAATATACAACGATAATCCTCAATACTTCGCCAGAACCGCTAGTTTGTATACTATATACTTATAGTGCGTTATTATACTTTCTATACCCCCATTAGAGGAAGGTATCATAGCTACTATATCAAAAACTATGGCTAACATATCGTGCCTTCCCATAGAAATCTTGACTAAGATCGTAGAGTATGCAGGCCCTAGATCATTTGCAAGCATTGCTTCGACTTCAAAACATCTAAACGATGCAACATCCCTAGCACGCTACAAAAACGTAGACCGAGAGTTCCGACATCTAGTACTCACCTTAGGTCTTAAGTCTACTCCTAACGATAGAGATCGAAACGACTTGGCTAGGACTTTCGGTATTTCCGCAGATGTAACGACGATAATCTTGCGCTAGCCTACGCCAGTAAGGATGGCAACCTTAAGGTTATTAAGTGGCTCGTTAGGAACTTGAGGTTCATCAAAGAGGATAGGCAAGTCGATAGCGCTTTATGTATTGCCTGTAAGGATGACCATCTAGATATCGCTAAGTGGCTCGCTAAGCACTTTAAGTTCACCGCAGAGGACGAAGTCGTTGGTGCCGCCATTGTAAGTGCTGGTATACATGGTAATCTTAATACCATTAAGTGGCTAACTCAGCGCTTCCGGTTCACCATAGTAGATGGATACGTCCAACGAGCTCTACTACGTGCCTGTAGTGATGATCATCTAGATACCGCTAGGTGGCTCTTCGCGTGGCTCCTTAAGCATTATCAGCTCACCATAGAGGAAGAAGATGGTCTTCATAATGTGCTAATCCTTACGGAAATGATTAACCTTTCCATATAGGAAGAAGAAGAAGAAGAACCCTATTGATGCACCCCTTGCTGCTACTAATCTATGTGGTGGATGAGTAAAAAAAAAAAAAAAAATGGAGCTAGCAATCAACATATGACCATTTTGGACAACTTAAGCACCTATTAGAGGAATGATTACTATACAGTATAGCTGCCTATGATACTAACGTATATTCTCTATTTCACGATATTAACGTATACTGCTATCTTAGTACGCATTAATACAGTACAGATTCAACGAACTCCTGACCGACATTTTGGACAACTTAAGTATCTATTAGAGGAGTGATTAGTATACAGTATATCCACCCATGGTACTAACGTATATTCTTTATTTCACGATATTAACGTACGTTGTTACCTTAGTACACATTAATACCGCACAGATTAGACGGATTCCTGCTATACAGATTAGACAAGCGAACGCGATTGAAGAACCTAAACGTAGACGCCACGACTAAGTATCACACGATGACCGAGACAATAGTAACTTGCGATTGGTTGATGCGAGGAAAGAAAGTGAAATGCATAAGGAAGATTTCGAAGACATCGAAGTACTGCTCTCAACACAACTTTCAAATATCAAAAGGTGTCACCCAATTCGTTCCATGTTCGAATTGCGGTAAAGGATGTCGTACGAGTTACGGGCTTTGCTCAGTATGTGGTGCACCTCAACGTCGTCTCATTCTCAATAAGAAGAACCTTGATATAAAACGTGCTCAGGAGGTGGCTGACCTTGCAGATCCAAAAGTGGTGGAACCAGAGAAAGATTCGAATGAGGACCAGATCCGTGCGTTCAACAAGATGTTGGATGAATGTCCGATGCATCCAAATGTGGTGGAACCAGAGAAAGATTCGAATGAGGACCAGATCCGTGCGTTCAACGAGATGTTGTATGAATGTCCGATAATTGTGGTGGAACCAAAGAAAGGTTCGAATGTGGCGGACAAGGCGGACGACGAGGCCCTCGTCTGCGAGTTCGATAAGATGTTGGCTGAACTAAGGATCTGTGAGAAGGACGACAAGGAAGATTAGGAATCGCCACACGAAAAGAAAAAAAAAAAGAATGAAGAGAAGTTGTCACGCGACCCTCTTTATTCTTTTTTTTTTTTTTTTTCAATTAGACGGATGATAGCCTATAGTATATGCAGCTATATTATGGACGAGCTCATTAGATTGTTTGGTTCGGGAATTTGTGCAAGCCTGCATATCGAACCGCAGTTGCATATTAACACCGGCGAAACATGTCCTGAATGTCTCTGCCCAATGGAAATACAAGGAACGGAATTCATATGTCTCACATGTGGTCTTGTTTCCGAGGCTGAACCATGTGAAGAGACGATCAACGTTACTACTCGGTTACGTATAGTAGGTCCGGACAGCTTTCGGTATCAATATGATCTAGACCGCGCAATCCCAAAGCAAAGTGATAACAAAGAATCACAACGACAAACAATTATGCGAGAACTACAAGCATACAACACTATTTATAAACAAAATTACGACCTCTCGTTTCCCACAAATGTATTAGTAATCGTAGCCGACGCATTCATCCAAGTAAAGAAAGTTTGTCTCAAGCGTAGCTACATGTATGTTAAGAGAACTATTTTAGCTGCCCTACTTTACCAGGCATGTATACAATGCGGGTTCGTACGAACTAAAGGTGAGGTTGCTCGTTTTATGCAACTAAACAATAAAAGCATCTGTAGCGGAAATGTCTTTCTACGTTCTCTATATGACGACGATAAGATTGATATAGACTTAGATGCCGATCGTATAGCTCCTCACATTGCAACGACTTTCGTTAAACTCGACCCAAAAGGAGTACCTAAGGATGTCCAACAAATAGTCCACGAGATTGTTAATACAGCAATAGGAAACAATATAGGCACCAGGTCAATACTTAAGACTAAAGTCATTGGAGCAAGTTACGAGGTGCTGCGTCGTTTGGGATCGCATATATCTCTTAACGATGTCGTTGAACGATGCGATGTACATAAGGATTCGGTCAAGCGTTTTGTCAAGGAGTTGTTTTCTTACCATTCCCACTTTGAGCCAATCTATACTAAGCATGGTCTAACTAGCGATAGGACTTCGTAAAGTGAAAATAAGATCCGCGTTCGTTTCTTTCATAGGAAATATCGATTTTTATCCCACCAGACTTCCAAGTTTTTCTCGCATTTCATTTTGCACTTCTTGCTTGAGTTCGGCTCGAACCTGATCCGCGCTTTTTTCACCCCCCGCAACCATCGAAGTCTCGCGACGAATTTCAGACCTCATAATCTCATATTTATCTGCTTCAGCCAGGATGAGACTGTATTCAGAGTCGGATATATTTTCATCACGTAGGGCTTTCGATACTAGATCGCGAATCGTATTAATTTTCGCCTTTGCTAACATAGTTGTCCTTTCATGTTTAGAAACCTTCATTCCTAACTTCTTAGCTCCAATGGTAGTAGATGCTGAAATTAATCCACATAGCCTACCAATAACTCCAAGTGGTAGACCAATCATTATTCCAACCCCGGTTAAAGCTACTCCCAATCCAGATCCAGATAAAATCACAGATAGACCTCCCGTTACCACTGCTATACCATGGACGATTCCTTGAGAACGTGCATACTTCTTACGTACACCTTCGTAGTGCCTTTCTTGAGTTTCGATATCTGAAAGTGTATCTCGGATTGTTTGCAACATAAAATTATTTCCGGTGTCACTAACAAGCGATGGATAGACATTTGGTGCCGTTGGAAGTAATTGGATTGAATCGCCATCCATCGTACGTATACATATGATTTACTCGAGCTTTAATAAGTAGCGTATCGGTCGACCACGGATCGAGTCTACGATATTACCTTTCTCATCACGAATTGTCAGGCGAAGGCTGTTTCGTGTTGTACCTAGAGCTCGTATGGCTTGGGGATTCGTTATAGAGTATGTTGATTTTGCGAATTTTTCGCCTCTGATCTCTAAGCTAGCTATAACTTGCAATCGTTTTCCATCTAGAATTGAGAAGCTAGAATACGCCACATCACAGTGGACATATACTGTGTAGATATCTTGGAGTACCATACTGTGGCCACCCACCGCGATTATCATATCATCTACCCCCTCTTTTTCGCCATTGATTCCCAATAGTGTACAGAGATTTCTGCTGAACCGGATTGGTTTCTTGACGTCTAAGATCCAAGCCCGCACCGGTGAGGTCCTTACGAATTCTACAACGCCACCATCGACTGCGGGTTTTAAGTATGCTTGAATGCTTGCCATATCATGATGCCCTGCAACGACAAGGTGTGGAAACCCTATACCTGGGGTAGACCACCAGAACGAAGCCGCCTTTTCTAGATTCCGCCAACTGTTCTCAATAGTGATCTCGATTAGTGAAATGTTATTGATAAGAATTGGATCGTCGAAGTAGACCGTATGGTCGGACGATGTGGTGATGACATTAAGGATCGCCATTATATACTGAAGGTAAAACTGTATGTATGTATAACTTCAATAGTTACGATGCCTCTCGTTGTACCAGACAAAAACGATTGGTATGATGGTCTATCTGCCAAGGACAAGGTGGAGATTGCCAAGGGTGGACCAAGGCTTTCGAAATCTCAGCAGACAGCGCTCCTTGCCGATGAAAATGAAAAAGTCGCAACATTGAATGCCAATCTGTTGGTGAAGTTCAAGAAAAGATATCCACAGGCAGATTTTCACAAGTTCTATGCATCCACGGATATAGATGGTCCTGGCAAATATTCGACTAGTATTTGGTTTCGAGATGGGGATTCTGGCTATGTGGTCTATGGTGATGATGTCTCCAAGCTACCTACCACCATTCGAAAACGCATCGACAATGCATTGCAGGGGATGGTTGGTGGTTTCCCACTTACGTTGACACTAGACAAAAGTGTGAAATATCCTATTACAGCAGTTCCTTCTACTGAAAAAGCACAATATATAGATCTCACCAATCTATGGATATACGTCACACCAACAAAAAAGTTCAATGCAGGCGTTCCTAACATATTCAAAGAGACCACCGTAAAGCATGTGACAGCGAATGAGTCTCATGCGTGGTTATCAGGTCCGGATTTCAAATATTGGCCTCAACAACTTAATTTCGCAACGTGGTGTGCAACTTCTGGATGTGGAGTGTCGTTGTTCGACACCGTTTTCAAAACATATCCACCGGTCATTCAAGGGTTCCTACGATTTCACGTTTATTTCACAATACGAAGAATTCTACATGAACTTGGTGGTACTCATGGAGTTCCTCTACCTGGTGCCGTGCTTTTGAACAACTCAACAATCTCTATAGCAAATCAGCTCTTGAGAAATTGTGTATCGAATTTGGTATATCTCGAACGCCAGACTTCCGATGGTATGGAGGTAGGAATCACGGATTAGGAGATGTATTCCTTTTGTATGGTGATGGTTACAAAAATGTTCATGTAATCCGAGGCTACGACAAAGAAGCAGACAATTATCCCAACCACAATAATTTGTTTACAAATGAAAGAGGTAAGGAGGATATGGGAAATCTGGTATCCTTTATTAGGAACGATGAACACAAAGGGAAACAATACAATTGGTTTACGCCACCAATCGGTAGGGGATTAACGAATGCTGGATTAGGTAGATTGAATCGATCTGTCGAGGCTTTCGGATATTGTATTCTACGTGCTCAGAACGACCTTAACGAATCCATCATAGATAGCTTCAACGTCAAAGAAAAGTTTAAGAGCTTAGTCGAAGGCGCTATTCTCGAAAACGATTTAGTGGTGAGCTATAATAACTAACTTACAGCTATACTACACACACATAAGAGATTGGATCTAGCAAGAGCTATTGGCGTACGATTACTGCCAAGCAATCTTGAGTACTACCTCAGCAAGAAGGATGGCTATAGGAATCCAATCCCGAACGCCACGAAAGATATGGTGTTAGGTGTAAACAATGTTAATGGAGATGTTCGCGAAACCGAATCCCCACCACCAGATATGGAAGGGAAGAAACGAAAGAAGCAATTACCACATAGCGCAAAGCAACAATTACCACATAGCGTAAAGCAACGATTACAACAACGAGTTCCACGTAGTCCTACTCCACAACACGAGAGCAATCTAGCGATAGTATCTATTGCAGGAGCTAGAATCGCATGGACCCTATTTCGTTAACGTCGTTTGTATTGCTCTATTACGAAGACCACTGCTGCTACGATTAACAACCAAATATTATTCGCTAAGACTCCAACAACATCACCAGCCATACTAAATATGAAACTCACAATTGGTCCAATAATCTTATGTAGAATCTCCTCTAACTTTTTACCTACTTCTTTTAATTTCTTGGCAGTGTATTTAGCAGTGGCTTTGACAGCATCTCCCACCCCCGGTGCTTTTGCGGAAACTGACTTTGTCAGATTGGAAACTATTACACCAATCACCGTACCTGCTGCAGCCAACACGCTAATTATACTAACTCCATACTTCTTGAAGATAGATTTTATACGATCCCTTAGTGGCATACGTTCCGTTATGGCTTCTTCTATTTGTCCTTGGACTTCCTTTTCCTTCCGATTGGTTTTTATTTTATTACTGGCATCTTCTTTCTGAGATTCAGTAGATGTAGGGTCTTTGAGTATTTCTTCGTTTTGCTCGATCCTCTCATTCACTTGGTCTTCAGCTTTCATGACTTCTTCTACCGCTTCTTCTAATGTAGGTCGTAGGACTCTTTTGAGACCCTTTCCCCTCACCTTATATAACTCACCCTTCTTAGTGATCAAAGGTATAGGTTTATCTTTACTTCCATACTCGTGGATAGCTATTCTACCATCCTTCATGGTTGCTATCTCAAGCGTGCCTCGAATTCCCACGTCGGGGTATTGTTCCCAGACATTCTCGAACAGCATTTGTTTTGCGTCATCTGATAAGCCTTGTTTGAAGATTGCCCCTCTATCGATAAAGTTAGGAGCTTTCTCATCTTCCACTCCTTTCAGGATTCTTTGATATCTAGAAACGTTCGAGACTTTCGAGCCGACGAGCAAATCCATTAATTCGTCATCTATAGAAAATGAGGTTTCCTGATTCTTTGGTCGCGCAACTTCTTTAGTACAGTCGCGCCTGGTTTTCATGGAGAGCGATTCGTTTGGCGACGTAGTCATGTCATCTTTAAACATTTCATTCAATTCCTCTTTGTCGGCAGCATCGTCGTCCTTATAGTTTTCACCTCTTTCGGCTCCACCAGATCTTTCCTCAACTTTGTCGCCCTCAACTTCCATATTGAACATAACTACATATATTGTTATATTCAATATGATATCGTCGAAGTTGATTCCTAAACAAGCGCGAAGAGAGCCTCTTGCACTCAAAGCTCAACGAACTTTGTATAGGAAAACTTTCACTCCATCATCTATTAATCCGGGCGAGACTCTATATGTAGAAGTTCCAACGCTAGGAGAAAGCATCGTACTAGTACCTGGTAGCTTAGCGTTATTGGGCGACATCGTATTGTCTGGTGGACACGTCAATAACCGAGTTGTTGCAAATGTTGGACGATGCTTGGTTATACATCGAATTTGTAAGATGGGAGCTGAAATAGTAGAAGACATTGCTAGGTCGGATCTCCTACAAACATACTCCGATGTATACCTATCTACGCAGGAGAGAGAATCGAGAGTGCAACAAGGCATCCAATCAGAGAACGCAAATAAGCTACGATCTAAGGCTGGTGTTTCAAGTACTTCGGTCGCTGCCGATAACGTGCTCCTAGCTGCGTATGGTTCCAAATATAGGATTCCGTTAGATGTTGATATTCTGACACAACATGGAGTTCTATATCCACATGTACTGGAAGATACTATTTCATTCGAGTTGACTCTAGCGCGTGCCATCGATATAATAGTTGGATCGGATGCTACAAAAATAGGTACCTACAAACTTACCAACATCCAACTAGAATACGAAGCAATCAAGGATGAAACGCTGGCTAGTAGCGCACTTCACAAATATGAAATAGGTACTGCATTCCTATACGATCACGCCGTTCACTTCAAGACAGTACCTATCGCTAAGGCGTCGGATGCTTTGATATCTCAGAATATCAATGTTCCACGACGATCATTTGCTGGACTACTTCTACTATTCGTAGATCCACCTACCGCTGGTTCACGAGATAGCGAATCATTTTCAAATCCCGACATTCTGAAGATAGAAGTAGATGTCAATGGAGTTCCAAATAGGTTCTTTCCAAGCGGTATGCTACCACCTGATTTCTGGGAGGCTGCGAAAGTATGGTTTGGTACATCCAATACTTCCATGACTCCAACAAAGTTTTACAACAATAGATTCGCTATTCTAGTCGATTGTCACACAGCAAAGGATTCCACCGTTCATGGCGATGGAATGGCACAAACTGACGGTGGAAAAGATATCGACATTCGCATATATAGAACTGTAAAGGGAAGTGGAAACGTGAACATGCACATCTATGTCCTTGCAGATGCTCAGCTTATGATATTGAACGGATCTTTACATAGTATAACATACTGATGGATTCTCTCGTAGAGCATATTCCATTCAACGCACTCATAGTCGGCCCAACGAATTGTGGGAAGACTGCATTTCTCATGGAACAACTTCGTGGGCCATTTCGTGGTAAGTTCGATTACATAGTATTAATTTGTCCTACATATGCCCATAACAAAACGTATCGTGGATTTGCCAATCGAGATCCTCGTTTCTTTGTTATGTCACCACCGCAGGATGCCATCGATGCTACGTTAAATATTTGTGCAACATTTTGGTCAGGTACCAATACGCTATTGATTCTCGATGATTGCGCCGCATCAAAGGACGTCAAGAAACGAACTGACAAGCTAGTAGATTTAGCATTTTCTGCACGGCATATAGGGCTATCTATTTGGGTGCTATCCCAACAATTAACGAGCATGTGCAAACCTTTCCGTGAGAACGTAGCTATCGTAGTTGCATTTCATACCGCATCGGTTAAAGATATGAAAACAATATTCGAGATCTATGGAGACCCACGAGAGAGTGAGGAGTTTCTACCGGTACTTCAGTCTCACAAGTATGCTCACATGTGCTTTCGTTTACGCCATCCTTTTAAGGTCATGTTAGACCTACCCGCACCTATAACATATTATGGATGATAAAGAAATACTCGAGTTACTTGGTGAGGATGTAACGGGCCCACCGCCAACCAATTTAGATGTTGCATCAGACAATCGCG
Organism: Actinernus sp. WN-2022; assembly: GCA_030867875.1. Lineage (NCBI taxonomy): Eukaryota > Metazoa > Cnidaria > Anthozoa > Actiniaria > Actinernidae > Actinernus > Actinernus sp. WN-2022. The sequence goes on along the minus strand of JAOWCC010001634.1, from coordinate 83,777,344 downwards.
AATCACTTTCAATCTTAGCTGCAACGGGCGTAACGAAAGAATACCTAGGTAAGAACTTCTCTCTAGGAGACATTTCTAGACTACCTGAAAAAGAAGTAGATAAATTGTATAGGAGGTATCAGGCCGTTCTAGCTCAGCAAATAACGAAAGGCTTAGTCGATGGTGTGATGCGTCTAGCTACCCGCCTAGTTGCCTACCTAGTACCAATAGATTCTCAAGAAGAATTGATGAAAGATCTACAAGGAGACCACCTACATGTAGTACGCAACGAGATAAGTGCTGCGACTGGCCTATTATCGCTTAAAGCAGGTCGCTTCGTAGCGCTAGCTAGCGTCTTATTCCATGTATCTATCGAGTAGTCATTCCTGGTACACCTATTAAACCTTCGCTAGTACTTACTATACCGAATCAAGATGGAAGGAACGGACCAGATAACTGCGAATCCTCCGACGACTGCACCAACTAAGGTAAAAGATCCAAAGCGTGTTGCAGCTGGAAAAGCATTGGCGCTAAGCAATAGACTCGCTAGAGAAGCTCAGAAGAGAGAGTTGACACGTGAAAGTGAATTATGTAAAGAAATCGATGTAGAGAAAGGTTGGTTCGAAAGCATATCTACTAATACTACCATCGCAGTTATTGGTACAGGCGCTGCATTGGCTGGAACGTACTATACGTACAAAAGATATAGAGACGACAATAATCGTGTTGTCACCGCTAGCGCGATACCGCCTGCAGCTCCGGTGAAGCCAACCGTACCAGACATGGAGTAACATTTAAAGACTAGAGACTATACTATATATCGGGATGGATAAAGAATTGATGAAGATAGCAACTGATGCACCCATAATTGTGGGACTCGCTACTGGCATTGGGTGGATCGTAAAAAAGACTACCAAGGAATCTATGCTTAGTGATCCTTCTTCTTCCATAGTAAATTACGTGAAGTGGACTGCCATGATAGCTGGTAGCTTATACGCGAAACAATATCTTGAGAAATATAAGATCGTACCATAATGGCAGCAGCGATTGGAATGGCCATTTCGAATGCAACGGCATTTACTGGTGGTGGTATACTAGCTAGAATGATTGGAAAGGACGATATCGATATAGAACGAGAGAGACACGATAGGGCCATTGAAAGACAAGAATCTGAAATGTCAGCTTATAGAATGGAACGTCAAAGACTATACGACTTTGCACAAGAACAGGAAGGTCTTGAACGCGATGCATACAACGTTCAAAGAGATACCAACAAAGCTTTCGTGCAATCCGACAAGTTACGTAAGGCGCTTAAACGGCTCAAAGAAATGAAAGAACCTCGTTTATCAGACTACTATCAACCATCGAGTTCGCAGAGGACTGGTGATTTGCTCTATGTTGGTGGTGGAATGCTAGCCGCTGGATATGCTATTAGTCAATATGCTTTTTAAAAACGAGAATTCTTACGCTTGGTGAGATTTGTTTACATTAGGTGAGATTACTGGTAAGATTACTGGCAATTACTGGCAATTGCTAGGTTCATATTGAAGTCTCGTTGTGGTGCTATATATAATGGATGCTATCTTCTATGGTCCTGAAGAATACTGGAAAGGCTACTCTGCAATTGGTAAACTATCGGTGGCAGCAAAAGTATCGGAAGATGTAGCTAGGAGTTGGTTAGAGAAACAAGCACTATGGCAGATCTATTTACCACCACCACGATATATACCACGACCGCATTGGACCGTATCGAAACCAAATGAGGTCCATCAAGCTGATTTGATATTTCTACCTCATAATCGACCTGGACGTGGAAGGAAACTATATAAGTATGCTTTGGTGGTAATCGATGTGGCTTCTCGATATAAAGAGGCTGAACCTTTAGCATCGAAAGATAGTGGTGAAGTTTCTGCTGCCTTTGAACGAATATACAAGCGTAGTCCACTAGAATGGCCAAAAACTTTACAGGTAGATCCTGGTAGAGAATTCATGGGTCGTATGTCTGAAACCTTAGAACTACGTGGTACGAAAGTTCAACGCGGCGAGGCTGGTAATCATAGGGCACAAAGTTTCGTTGAACGAGCAAATAGAACATTAGCTCATGAGAGATTGTTTGGATATCAATATGCACAAGAGATGATACTTACTTCGGAAGGATCAGATGCGCGCAGTAGAGAATGGGTATTGCGGCTTCCAGAAGTTATCAAAGCTATGAATAATGAAGTCACTCGAATTACTGGTAAAGAGCCTTCGAGATCTGTAGAGGCACAGCAAGTTAACATCAAAACTCCTACATATTCTCGAACCGTTGGATTGAGTGAAAAGCGACTACCTGTACTGCGCTGTACTATTTGGAAAAGGATGCACCCAAACGTGGATTTGTACGTGAAGAGCTACAAGTCGTTCCACCAAATACTGAACTACCACCAAAGGGAATTCTGTTCGTACCCAACCGATCTAAGATAGTAACTCGTAAGTAAAATCATCTATGTCTAAGTCTTTGTGTCCATAGGCTAATGTATCAATTCCATTACTATAGATCCAACGCTTAGAGTCGAATGGTGATAGAGAGATCTTATTCATATGCATACCATACATCCTGTGACCTTCACTTCGAAGCGTATCATGGCCATTCCATGGCGAAATACTTTCTTATCTTGTAAGCACTCTTTGTATTGTTCGTGGCGAATACGATGTTTAACGACTGCCTTCTTGGTACCTTTGGCTTTCCGAATCTCGCCACCACCTACTTTCAAGATCGAGTATAGCTTCGATCGTAGTCCAACGTATTCAGCAATGGGAATACCTCCACATTCGTCTTTCATTTTACCAAGTACTTTCTTGTTGGATATGTCATACAGAGGATGATCCTTGCTGTAGTTGCTCGTATCGTATAGATGTTTATTGGTGGAAATGTCTGTATAGATGTCTTCTGTTTCAATGTGAAGTAATAGACTATCGGTGTCAGTATATAGTGGATTACAACGTTGCCCATACTGCCGCTTCAGAGATCGTTGTAGTAGAAGTCGTACATCAGATGTTTCGAGAGATCTAGAATCGACATTCCGACATATACTGGACGGTTCAGTAGTAACTTACTTTTGTAATTGTGTACAGCAGCTAGATCGTTGTCGAAGATCGTGGATCGAGCGTAACTAGGTTTATTCAAGAGACGTTGTAGTTTGATTCCTTCTGAAGATCGCACTAGTTGGACATCTACACGTTTTCGTAGATTTTCCATTGTCTTACCAAATACGCTATTGTTCATTAGTTTGTAGAGATCCTGCTCGAAAGGGCTATTCGCTTGTTTTCGTAGTTCTGTATTCATTCTTATGCATGGCTCCATCCATGGTGATTGGTTGAATCGTAGTGCCCTGTGAATCTTCGTTAAACGCATTCCGAGAGATAGATACAGTTGTAGATTGCGGTAGTGGAGCACATATCGTTCTTTGTTGTATAGGTTAGGTACGAGCTTTTCCACTTTCAAAGATCCGTTACCTTTGTATAGTTTCTCAAATAAATCCATTTGATAATTTGATAACCAACCTTTATTTACTTGCATTCTCTCGGGAGCTAGTGGATAGTCGTTGTGTAAGTTGTGGAGCTTTCGAGGATACTCAAGGTCAACTTCGAGGATGTATCCTACATCAGAATCGATTTCGTGTTGGGTAATTCGTTCTTCTGTTGGAGTGCACCACTCAAATCCTCCTGTTGGTAGATATTGACTCATAGCCCAACCATATAGATTGTTGGCGTCGAGGTATATTATATAGCTATTTGGCTTATCTGGATCGAAGTCGGGTACGTTTGGGTTGTTTGCTTTGGTATAACGATGCGATACCATAGATATCCCACCACGTAGACCTTTCTCGACGAATAGATGCATGTCATAGTCAGTTAATAGTTCGAGTTCCACTCTAGTTTTCTTTAACAACGCATCCCACGAAAGTCCTGGACTCGTATAATAATGAGCTGGGTCCAATCCATAGTTTTGCATACATGTCGCGCGGAAGTTCTCGAACACATCTGCTAGAAGAAGTACGTCGGTTCGTAGGTAAAGGTCGTGGTAGTCTCCTAACGTTTTACAACTGAATACCTCCCAAACTTTTAGTGCGTGTTCGTAGTCCTTGTCGGAGATGTCCTCTAGAGTTAGTTTACTATAGAATGCGTCTTTTGGTGGAAGAGAATTCTCTGTAAATCTATCCCAAGAATCCATGTACTCATACGGATAAACTCCTTTGCGTAGCAGCAACTTGTTTTTATCTGGGTCGGGTGTACATTTCATAGTTTGTAGGAACGTATCTGGTGATGAACTCGCTACCAATTTATCGAGGGATGAAAGTAGAAATTGCGCGCTGTCGATGAACCGTAGGTTTCCAAGTGAGAATGAAATGTATTTCTCCATATTGTTTGGAATACAAGAGATAGCACCCTCTGTCTTTGAGATGGATTGCATCAATAGATGAGAATCGTAACCACGCAAATTGTAGAATACAACTGGGATAGTAGGAAAGATACGTAATTTGAGATTACATGCGTTGTGTGCGGCACCTCGAAACTCTCCTGTGATGTGGCAATGGTCGCGTACTCTATCTTTACCAAGAGGTTTCTGGCAGATATGACAAAGAATTGCTCTATTATAATCTGTCATGCTTTTTGGTGACATACGTAGTGGTTTGGCAACTTGAGCTTTTATCTTCGCTTCTTCTTCTTGTATACATCGTAGAAAGCACTCGATAGTATCCTTACCTCGATATAATACATGTGGTTCGCTATGACCATCGGAACGTACGACTATGTAACAAAATCCACATGGAATATGTTCTTCTGTTTTAAATGTGTTCTTCGTGGGATCTTGTCCTTCTATCTTAGTAGTTAAGGCCTCAAGATCTGCGTAGATAACGTAGGGAACTTTGAGCTGCTTGTGAACGTTCTGAAATGAGACTTTGTTATTATCATCGGTGGGCATTTCGATTCGAATGGCTCGATCGTTAATTCCGTTACATTCTGGGGTGTGTTTTTCGAGGAGAGCTTCGTTGGAATATCCATGTAGGCATCTCTCGCAGAAGTGCTGTCTGTGGTCATGTTTTGTCTGATCGAATAGAAGGCGGTTGAAGTTCTTGATCAAGCAATAATGTTGTATACCGCTCTCTGGGCACTCTATAAGCAAGGCGTTAACGCGCTTCGAGAAAGTCTCCTTCGAGATGTGGTGCACAATCAAACACTTATCCTTAAAATCCCAACCATATACGTTGATAGAGATTTCGTTCTTCTTCTCGAAGCGTGGTATTTGTGAGATTGGCGTTGACGATTCTTCCACCCCATCGAATCCAAAACCATCGTCTTCTGGGTATTTCGATGTCCTCTGTGGATCTTTCGCAGCTGGAAACTTCGCGGCACGCATCGTCCAACGAAAACAGCGGTTGTCGGAGTTTTTCACATTGAGTACGGCTTTCTTATTCGCGATTTCTTTAGGTAGTGGTAAATATGAACCTCCGCATAGTGGTTGATATCGAGCAATGTTCACCCATAGAATGTTGACTTTATCTATGACCCAGTTCGATCCTCTACTGATCCACTTCTCGATGTAGTTATAAATCTGAGCATGTTCTTCTACTATTACTCCGCGGGTCTCAGAATAGTTGGTCAGAACTGCTTGTGAACTCCGAAATGTGATTGTATCGTAAACCGAACCCTCAGGTTTATCGAGACGAAGAGTTATGTTCAAAGCTAATTGAACCTTAATACTATTCAGGGCTCGTAGCTCTTCATCGATCTTTTCGGTAGTCTGCTTTCGCACGCCGGTAAGGAAAGCAGCTGGGTCTGCTCCTAGAGGATTGCTATCTGGAATGTCCATCTTCCATCCTCGTAAATAGCCCTTAATGCCAGGCACTTGGACGAACGTTAGTATATGATCTGTCATGGTATATTACTTATACTATCTTTTATCTAATAGAGCTTCAAGTGCGTTGAGGCGGACTATGGTCTATAGTAGTATACAAACTGCCGGGTTCTGGCGCAGCTTGATGTTGTATTATTGTAATCCTTGTTCGATAACTCCCGAACCACATCTAATTGTTCGAATGCTGTAGTAGAACAATTAGATGTGGTTCTGGAGTTATCGAGCAAGGATTGCAACAATACAACGTTCAAGCTGCGCCAGAACCGGCAGTCTGTATACTACTAAGACATTAATTGATCACATATATACAAATACACCTATAACTCAAACTACCTCTGGAATTGCGCTATATGATATTTCTGATCACCTACCAGTATTCTGCATAATTAATACTACTGTAAAAAGAACTAAAGAAAAAACGTTGTACAGGGAATTAAAAAAAATCAATCAAGAAGCTTATTTAAACGACATAAATTTTATAAACTGGAGCAAGCTCTTATACGAGAATAATGATCTTAATGAAGCAACTTCAAATGTAATTAATGCTATAAATGAAATAACAAATAAGCATGCTCCATACAAAGTAGTCCCTCGAAGTAAATTAAGACAATTAACTAAACCCTGGATATCCAATGGCATTTTAGAATCAATTAAGACTAAGCAGAACATGTATCGCACATATTTTCTTTCTAATGATATGGAAAAGGTAAATAAATACAAGAAATTATCCAACAAACTGAATCGAATAAAAACACAGAGTAAAACACAGTACTACTATAAACATTTTGAGATATGCAAAAATAACTTAATAACCACCTGGAAATTGATTGGAACACTAATTAAAAGAAAAACCAAAGGTCAACTATACCCAACTAGCCTTATAAGAAATAACAAGATATATACTAATAAATTAGACATAGCTAATCAATTCAACCAGCATTTTGTTAATGTTGGCCTCAGTCTGACTAACCTAATTAAACCCTCAAATGAGAATCCGACTGACTATATTCATAATTCACCAACTTCAAGTTTCGTTATGTCTCCCGTTACTGAACAACAAGTCTGTGAACTTTTTCTAGGCTTAAAGGATAATACGGCCTCTATAGGTATTCCTAATAAATTAATTAAAATAATAGATCAAATTATTTCACCGCACTTTACCTATATCTACAATGAATCTATTAAAACAGGTGTTGTGCCTGATATACTGAAAATATCTGCAGTTACTACAATTTATAAAAGTGATATAGTTACTGATACTAATAACTATAGACCGATATCAACATTATCACCTTTTGCAAAAATATTAGAGAGACTTGTATACGATCAGTTAATATCATTTTTGAAAAAAAAATGTATCCTATTTGATCATCAGTTTGGTTTTAGAAAAGGGCACTCCAAAGAACAAGCAATACTTGAATTAACGGATCAGTTAAAAACTGCTATTGACAATAAACAATTAACATGTGGATTATTCTTAGACTTATCTAAAGCGTTTGATACAGTTAATCATCGAATTCTGTTTTCTAAACTGAAACGGGAAGAAGTCCTGCATGGTAACAATGGTATCAGAGCGAGGCAAGTTGTCCCAAAACAAAATTGGAACTGGTCAGAAATGTTTTAGTTTCTGTCATACCGCAGTGTTGTGTTCTTTTGTGTCATAACTATATTTATTTAACGTTATTGTGCGCCATCGAGTGGGAACAACTGGTGTCACTCTGATGCCTTTATAATAAGGTCAATGCAATCTTCGAAATTCACGAGCACAATGAAGTCGTTCTGAAATACTTATTATATAACTAGACTGGTTGGCTAAACTGTATGGTTTCTTATATTCAAATAATCGTTATTATTTATTCTACATTTTGTCAAACTACCTACCCCAACAGCTTCGTAAAAGTGCCATCCGAGAATATAACGGTATTCTGCATTACAGGCTGTTTTTCTTGTTTTGTCATTCAACTGGCATTCAAATCTGTTCTTCGTATTTCTCAGGTTGTACGACACACATCGGGTGTTTCCCAAACATTCAAAACTGCACTCGATGGCGTTCTTTTTACTGATGCTACTTATCACGTGACTCACTAGCGCGTGATCTGCAAAGTGAGAGAAGAATTTAGGAAAGCAATCAATGTAAATGTAGGGTAACTAGATGATGCATATTATGCCTCACTAAAGAATATAGAAATGAGCTGGCAGACCTTGTAAGCAAGTTGAGTACGGACAATCATATGAATGAGTTACTAAAAAGGTAAAGCAGATGATCTAAATGATCGGTGAAGTTATCGTCAGAATTCTGTCCACCGAAAGTTTTACAAAAGTTAATATCTACCAGCCTATTGATTATAGACGTCACATTATAACTTAAAATAACAATTATTTGCAAAGGGTTGCTGTCATTTTCAAATTTAATCTCCAGTGAACGCTAATCGAGAATTGAACACGTTTTTCAACACACCTTTGACTGGTCCATTAAACAGACCCGACCGATAAGACGGACTACGGCTTAGTGCTGCATCCGCTGTGTGTCTCCAAATCAGCCAACTAAGCACAGCCACAAGAAGACGTTTTCCTTTATCCATCTTTAGCTGAAAAGCAAAACGACATTTACACTCGTCTCATTTTTAACTCATGCTGCGCGCAAGTGCATAAACGACTTATTTGGATAGGTGAAATCGTGTCGCTGACTACACTCACTCACTCGCTTGCTCACTGCAAAGAAGCTGGGAAGGAGCTTGCTGATAGCAACCGATATTCGATGTATTACTGTGTTCCATAGAAACCGATTTAAAAAGTGGGCTGCGTTTTTAAACTCCAGTCGGCGGTATATGAACAATCATCCAATGAGCGGCCAAATTGGCTATTTGTTTGACAAGATTAAGTGATTGTTCATTATTTATGGCTTTTTGGGAGGGTCGGTTAAATCACGGAGGGGGGGGGGGGGGGGGGGGGGGGGGTGGGGGGAGGGGGCCAAAAAAGTTTTAAGTGCTTTGTAGGGGGGTCATCAAAGATGTATGTTACCTACTACTTGGGTGGGGGGGGGGGGGGGGGGGGGGGGGGGTCGCCATCAAAGTTTTGACGTACCTGTCGTGTCGTGCACGTTAACACAAAAACAGCCTTAGACAAGAAGGCTCCTTTCGTGTTAACATGCTTCATCTTGTGTGCTTGTTAATAACGCGCCTTCCAGTGTTTTATTTTAAGAGCAAATGTCAGTATCTGATTTTTCTGGCCTTTCGATCCCATAATGCCTTTGTGTCAGAGCTATCCCATAATTTCATATATATGTTTTCTACTAAACAAAGGTAATGTATCATGGGGAAATACCATAAATCTAGAAACATTAATAGTAAATTTAATAGATTACATGGCTTTTGTCACACGGCGGCCATGTTGGCTTGAAACAATAGATTTCCCACGTGTAGCCTCGTACTGAGCAGTTTCAGAACGAGTTCAAGCGTGCAAAACAAAGTTTCTTTTATTCTCCTGGCATTAAACATGGCCGCCGTGTGAATAAGGTCCATGTATATGCAGTTTGCATTCTTTCTTGCATATCCATCTTTTTTTGTTTGGGGGGGGGGGGGGGGGTCAATAATCTTTTGAGCAATGTTATAGGGGGTCATCTAAGTCTTAATTCATTCATAGGGGGGTCATTAAAAGTTTTAACAAGAGAAGAAGATGAAATGCCTAATCATAAACAATCCACAGAGAGCGCGGATAACACCAGAGGTTCATCTCTCTCTCTCGCTCGCTCGCGCCCTCGCCGTTGGGAAGGAATTAAGATATCTCTGCCAGCAGGGAATTGCAATCGTTGCGAAAAGTAGAACTTGGTCATCTACATCACGAGCTTCTAAGGATAGGAATCGCTCACTTAATTAATTCATGAAATGACAATATAAACTAACTAAAATCCTAACCTGAACCATAAAAAAAACCTAACAAGATATTATTAGCCACCTAGAGCTAGGGTTCTCAAGAAAAACTTCTCAAGAAAATGGTGAGGCAAAAAAATTTGAGAGATTTTCTGGAACTAGCTAGAACCCCGTCGCAACCACCGTCACTCCATTGCTGTCATTTTTTAAAATTTTTAAACCACTGCTAATCTATGTATTTTTAGCCAATCAGGATGAGTGATCGATTCCTCTCCTCAGGAACTCTGAACTACTTCGTTCAACGCTCGCTTGAAATTCCGTCCTAAGTTTTATAAAAGATTCTTAATGCTTGTTTTCCGAAATGAAATGAAACTAAAACAAAACTTGAAATTACGTATGATGTATGAGTCAAGGATCTGAAAACGGAATAAGACAATAACATATTACATATTACTCTACATATTACTCTACAAGTTCAAAAGAAATAAATAGAGGTGAAAACGAGTTTCTTGTAGGGAGTGGTTTGAACACTAATCGTCGATAAAGATCAATGTATTTTGAATGTTAAGACCTAGAAAACGAGGAAATATTATCGCATAAATGTTTGTAAATTTTAGAGTTGCTTTGGTAAGCAAAGGTGAAACATTTTTTTTAATTGATATATGATAATTCGCAGAGGTGTTGTTGCGGAGGCTAAACCTTGGTTCCGCAAAATAGTATATTTCGCAACCGGGCAAATGAGGACATGAGGAAATATCGTAGTCGGAGAGCATCAACAAGCTGAGAGCCCAGCTATGCAGGTCTCTGAGGGACTACGAGTTAATGTTCTTATCCCAAAAGATATGAAGGTTTAACCATTTGCAGTTCGAAAAATATATATTTCGCAATGGCATGACCTTGCTCTCTCTCTCTCTCTCTCTCTCTCTCGCCGTTGAGAAAGAAGATATATCTGCCAGCAGGGAATCGCAATTGTTGCCAAAAGTAGAACTTGCATTGGTTCTGTTTCGTGCAGCGCTCGTTTGAAGTTCGGTCCTTAAAGTTTTATTTAGGTTCTATATCTGTATAAATGTTGTTTAATGTTTTGTTAATCTGCTAAAAAGGTATCTTAAGTCCGGGGTAAACGATGAAACATTATTGCGCAAACATTATGTGATTTTCAGTTCAGTTGCTTTGGTGAGCAAACGGAAACCATTTCAAGTGCGGTGCTAAATATGCTTACGCAAAAGAGTACATTTCGCAACCGGGCAAACGAGGAAACACTTTAGTTGAGGGACCTCAACAGGCTTACCGAGAGCTCAGCTATGGAGGTCTCTGAGGGGCCTTAGGTCTAACCATTAACAGTTCGAGAAAAACTTTATTTCGCAAAGACAGCATATTCTACTCAGTTAAGACCTGAGTGTTGATCAGGCCGGGGTTCGAACCGTCGGCGATCTACCGCAATCATCAAACCTGCGCTTTATACCACTGAGCTAATCGGGAGGCAGAATGGCATACTTAGCATTTAAACACGAAGTCCCGGTATAAATAGGTTAGCACCCCCTCTTTTCACGCATGGCGAACTCTAAATTTAAAATTCAAATTGCTGAGCAGTGAAGAAAGCAAGCGAACATATCAACCTTTGAGTTTAATGATTCATATTAATGATATTGTTAGAAAGTACAAGCCGAAGCCAGAGGCTTAATTTGGCAACTAGGTCAAGGTATAGTGATTTAGAAAAATTACATTGTCATATAGGCTACCGATGAATCACAATTATATAAGTTATTAATCACAATAAAAGGAAACAAAACAGAAGCTATTTCTAGTACATCATATTGATTGAATATTACAGAGGGTAGAGTGGTGTAATTAAAGTTGCATTTCTATTACATAACTATTACATTAATACTACATAAATACTATATAAGTACTAGTACTAATGCATTAAATAACTAAATAAACATATTTTAGTTCAGAGATACGAGAGAAAAGAAATAATTCTTAAGTAGTTTCTTATAATTATATGTTTTCAGAGATTGTCGAAGTTGTAATGGAAGAGAGTTCAAATGGTGAGTCCTTGAGCGCGAATTGAGTACGTGAGTTTGTGATGATGAAGATGTAAATCATCTTTATGTCTAACAAAATAATGGTGAAAATCATAATTGAAATTAAAAAGTAAGGATATTGAGGAAGGCAACTGCTTTTGGGTATGTAAAAAACAAAACATGATATTTGGGACGCGTCAAGCAAAAAGGGCCCGGACGACATAATATGTAAATGTATTTTGAAATTGTACCATGTTTTTTATACTTGTGGTGCGATTACAATATGCATCGCGAGCGCCACATTGTGCTACTAACAAGTAGTGTTGATTTCATGAAATTGACCAGTGAAATCGAAGACGAAATTTACGATATTTTTACACGAGGGTGTGATCACAATTTTAGAAGGTGCAAATGATTCCTTATCATCAAACGATTGTTTCAAGGTGTAACTTGTACTATTGCTAAAATCATATTATGAGCTACGGGAAGTAGAATGACTGAAGAAAATAATTTTTGGGAGAAAAAGTGACCATCTTGTTCATCTTATTTATTTTTTACTCTTTAATGCCAGGAGGTATAAATGAATGTCATACATCAAAATCATCTCCTCTGACAGGATTCCTAATTTTTATGGTCATATTTGTGTATTGGTGTATAGGTTTTAAGTGAGAGGGAAAGGTTGATGCCCAAATTATGTTACAGTACTGAAGATAGGGTAATACTAAGGAATTAAAAAGTATATGAAGAGTATTGGTATTAAATAATTGTCGGGCTTTACTTATAATTCCTATGCTTTTTGCCATTTTTGTACTAATGGTTTTAGTGTGAGGCTTCCAGGAAAGATGTTGATGAATGATAATACCTAAATATTTAGTTTGCTCGGTTCTATTTATGTTATGATTATCAATGGAGATGGTTAAATTAGTAAAGTTAATTGTTTTCCTGGGGGGATGAAATAGAATGAATTTAGTTTTATGTAAGGAACAGTTTATTGGCTTTAAGCCAGTCTCCAACATTCGTTAATTCGCTATTTATAATATTTGAAAGTTCTGAAATATTCTTACTACTCTAAAAATATTGGTATCATCAGCAAATAAAAAATTGAAATTGAAAATATCATTTATGTAAATAAGGAATAAGGGTGTCCCCAGAATTGAACCTGTGCAACACCACATGGGATAGGTTTAGGCGAGGATCTCACACTCATGTCTATCTCAGCATATTGATGAAAGATAACTTTTCATCCATTGTAACGGTATTCCTCGAATGCCATAGAATCTATAGTTTCCTTGATGGGAAGAATGTCGATGCCATCAAACCCTTCAGCTTTGGTTATTTTTAAGGCAGTGACAATTGATATGACTTCATCAGGAGATGTGGGAGAAAGAAAGATACTCTGAGAGGGGTACGTGGCGAATGGTGTCAAGAAAAACGGAGAGTCTCGCAAAAAGTTGGTAAAGTCTCGAAATCTCGCATTTTATAGGCCGGGTCTCTGAGTCTCGATTTTTCTTTACTTTGCCCGTCTCAGAGTCTCGGATTTGTTTTGGAGAGGGTCTCAGACTCTCGGATTTTTTTGGGAAAGGGTCTCGGAGGCGCCGTTTTACTCTTTTTACTAGCTATTATGGGAGGTACGGTTTTTTGGCGACCTCTGCATGTGTTTTAGCGGAGCTCCCACGCGGGCGGAAGGGATGGGATCAGAGAGCAAAACATTGAACGACATTCTCGGTTTCCCTCGCGCCCGAACCGAAACTCGACGCGGGGCGCGCGGAACCAGACGCGGACGCGCGACGTTCGAGCGCGCGACTGAATAAACCATATTATTAGTTATTTCTACCTTTTATTTTGTCAGGTAATCATAATTGTTTTTCAAGTAAAATGATTAACAAAGAATCGTCTGTTTTTTTGTGTGGGTATAATTAATAATAAACACAGCTCGTACTGTTTCATGAAATGCTTCACGAAAGATCGGCATATGTACTTTATATATCAATGACCGCTCCAATTTGTAAACGTATCGACATACCGTAAATAATACGCATTTTCAACGGCTTTCTAAACCTCTTAAACCTGGAGCCCTTTGCAGCAATTAGAAACTTAATTTATTTATGTCACTGCTCATGCTAATTTCCAGGTAAGGTTAGTTTGTCTAAAAGGTTTGTAGTTAACTTCTTTCAGGGTAAGATTTACGAGTTGAGTTCGCGGAAACTTTTCCCGAAACAACCTCTCGAGAAATGTGCCCTATAAATATGCTCAGATTGTACGAAAAGCACAAAAATTGAAGATGTTTAGTATTAAGGTTAGAAAGTATATTTCTAACCTTGTCGAATCCATCTGTACTTTCTAGAGTTAAGTGCCTATAACCCTTTACCAATTTGTATAGCTTTTGAACCTGTGAAGAAAGTTTTGGTTTTGAGTGAATACTTTATGTTCTACGCTTGTTTGAAATCGTGTAAATGTAACCTTTCCTGACCCAACCCATGACCGCGTAAGTAAAAGCCTGATACCTGTAAAGACGTCATCTTGACGTCATATAATTATTTCGGCTTTGCAATCATTTCAAGAAATACTTAACATGTTGACTAAAATGACTTTTTTCTTTACTAACAAATCAAAAACTGTGTATATTTGCTATGCATCGATGTCGTTGTGATAAAAAGGCACTTTAAGGTGAAATTTAGTTGGAAATGGCAAAACTCTCGGGAAACGCTAGTGTAAATTTATGTCAAAATCCCTGAAAAACTTTGGTTGTGTGCTGCGGAGGTCCGATCTCCAAGATATTCAACGTAAAATCAGGCTGACGCAGAATGATCTGGTCAATAGACAATTTTCTCAGGTATGCGCACGCAATATTGGCCCGCCAAATCGCTTTTGAACAATAGCCGCCAATTTTTGAACAATAGCCGATAATTTGAATAACAAAGGCTGTCGCATCAGAACGAGTCTAACAAAAGCTAACAAAACTCACGGCCCTCCAAGAAATACTTCATGTAGGCAGCTTGGATTTAGACTGGTATGGAATGAACTAAAATCGATTGAGATATGCTAACTGCCGTGGAAAGCGAGTAGCAGCTGACGTTTCGAGCGTTAGCCCTTCGTCAGAGCAAAAAAGCTTGGATTTAGTATTGGTTGAAATAATAGGAAGGGTTATAGAAAACCACTACCTGATTCCCACGTGAAGTATTTACCAGCCCGTCAAGCCTGTTGCGTGCGCATACTTGAGAAAATGGTCTACTGATCGTATAGAAAGGCCTTCCAATCCTCCTTGGGCCAAGGTTGATGAGTGATTAAATGTACTCGAAAGCCGAGGCTTGAGGGATATTTAATCACTAATCAACCAAAATGCCATGCTATCAGTTTGTGATATTACGGTTTCCTAAGAAGTAGGAGAGTAAAACAAGAACGCTTTTGGCCCAGTCAACAAGTTCAAAATGAATAAATTAATATTTTGGGTTGTTATGAAGACTCTTGGGAATCCGTTAATTGTTCACTTCATCTATTCGTTAGTTATTCTATTGAAATCTTTTGGGGTAGTTTAGCATTTATATAGGCTTGATGAGTAGCGTCTTCTGACTCGTACATGAATAAAACAGGCCTGATAAAAATGTGGTGCGACGCATGCGCAATATTGTTACTAGTTATCCCACATGTGTTAGACGTGAAAGAAGGTTCAAGCCTACATAGGTACTCTTTTGAAAAGTTGGTAATCTTGCTATGGTAGATGTCCCGATGAATGAATATGAGGCCGGACGTATCTAAAAGCGAACATTTTGCATAAACATTAGGTATGATCAGGAGCCCATTACCAGGAGCGTTCCTCTGTTATGGGTTGGGTCACCAGCACAGAGGTAGATGAGGCTATTTTTAGATTCGAAATTCCCGCGAAAAGAGGTCGCCGCCATGTTGGTGCCCTTAAACAATAGATCCCTTGTTAGCTTCTTTTGTTGGGGCACCAACATTTGAATCTATGGGGATTGAGTGAAAACCAGAAATTCGAATTCCCGCGTTGAAAGTGAGAAGAATGATAATGAGAAGTAACGTTAGCTATCTGATTGGCTAAGAATAGCCTACCTTTGTTCTTTTTCGCGCGAAACGCAATGCTAAAAATAGCCTCATCTACCTCTGTGCTGGGGTACAGACACAGTGGGGAAGATGGACGCTCCTGGTAATGGGCTCCTGGTATGATTAGTTACTAATAATACTTAATGCATAAACGTTAGATATGATAAGTTACTAGTTGTACCTAATGTTTATGCATGAGGTTCGATAAATAGCAGTGATCAGGGCATTTAGAGATTAAATGTCCCTCGGAACAATGGTAGCCTCGGATTCTTTTGTTATCCAAGGCACATTTAACCACTAATTTTCCCAGATGGAAGGGATATTTAGAAATATGCATTGTCTCGAAAATTTCCGCGAAAATTTTGAGACAATGCATATTTCTAAATTTCCTCTGCATGCGTAATGAGGAAAAATCAGAAGAGAATGCAGGGTGGAAGTGAGAGAGTCAAAATCATCCACTCCTGCTCCCCTCTGGCACGAATAGCCTGCGCTCCCGGGTGAAAAATGCTAAATCCAAACTGACCTGTCTTCATTATACCCGTCCACGTAATCCATGTGGGATGAGCTATTTCAATCTGCGCGTTATTCTCTTCATTTCTCAAGCCCACTTCTTCCATGTGGGATACTTAAAACCATAAACGTGCATGCTCTTTTAACACTGATTTAGTCAACCGCATAATTGCATTGTATTTTAGTGTTACTCTTCTCAAAAACAACACGCTTGTCCCCAAGGGAAGCCAGGGTCGTTCAATCAATGGCGCTCAGTCAAGCATTAAACAAAACGTTTTCGAAAGCAACTCAACTGCGACGTCTTTAGTTTCTGCAGAGAAAACTAAACTTCTCAGGTATTTGTTCCATTCCTCGGCGATCAAGGTATAACAAACTTAAAGCGGCCGAGGGACTTTTACAAATCTTCCCTCGGCTCTCGGGGCAATTTAAATCACTAATACCCCTCATGCCATGGTATAACTAATAATAATATGGTTCAGTGGCTATTTCTCTCATATATTTAAGCAATATAACACGTTTTCCATGTCTTTGTTCTCTCCTATAAACACGCAGGATATGTTGGGCGAGTGATTTTCAAGTTTTTCTTTGTTCTCCCAACATATCCCGAGTGTCTATATATCCCGAGTGTTTATATATCGTACGCACGCACGATCAGAAAATCAATTTTCCTAACAGTAACAGTCGTCAATCGACCGACGATGAGTTTGGAGAGCGCGAGAAATTCTCCAAGGCAGAACTGAGAGAAACGAAGGCATGCTCTGTGTCCTCTTTGTCAGTGTGTGCTCTGTTTTGAAAGTATCTGCTTCAACATTCCTCGAAAAGAATAACTCGGAATTCAAGACATTTTTTGCCGGAAATTTAAGCCATATGGCATAAGGCATTCAAGGAGTAGAGGACTTGAACTGGGTTCGGTCGCTGAATGTACACGAGCCGGAAACAATATGATTCCCGTCCCCATTGTACTTTAAAGTAGGTTTTAATTAACAGGGGAAAAAATGAGATTCCAACACTGGAATATTAGTGATATATTAGTTGGAAAAGTGGTTACATTTCCAATATTGGTATCTTAATTAATTCTTTATAATCCCAACGTTGGAAATCTTGCTACCAATATTGGTATCGTTTTATAGTCCCAATGTTGGAACTCGTGCTACCGATATTGGTATCTTTTTATAGTGCCAATGTTGGAAGTCTTGCTACCAATATTGGTATATTTATATATTCCCAATGAATGAACTCTTAATACCAATATTGGAATCTTTTTCAAGCGGTCCAAGCCGACAACGATTCGCGGTGGAATGAAGGGGGGTCCGAAGGTAAACTGCTTACATCAAAATTACACTTGAGAAGAAAATCACCAACTACATCATCCAAATATTGGGAGAGAATGTATTTCCAGATACACCCTTGCCCATGCATTCATATATATTAATAAACTTATTATTCTTTGAGATTTAATCATTGACTCCAAATGCGGCATTCTTATATAATCCGCCAGCGTTTAATGTAATATGTTTTCCTATTCCAAACTTATTAACTTCCTTAGACGTGTTAATCAAGGAAGCACGAAAGTCGATATAAATTTTAGGGATTGCAAAATGCTTTATGATTTGAATGCGTCCAAACAATGAAAGATTTCTCCACTTCGAGATATTTAAGTATAGTTTAATAAACGAGCAGCAGTGTTTTATCAGATCTAAAAACTCGAGGGCGCAGCGTGTACGGTGCCTTGTCTGCAGTCAACCTCGTTGATGATCATTATTCGTTCCACAACAAATAACTGTTTAGTGTCCAGAATTTAACTACGAAATACTCGGATAATACCTATTATAAATCCATATCGAACATCTGATCACGAGAATGTAAACACCTTGGGAAAGTGATGCCAAATGGCTAACCATGATGTTGCAATTGATAGTTATAGTTTACATTATACAAAGATTATCTGACTTACTAGTTTAAACATAGGGCCCCTAAGGGCAACTCGTGGATGGTCAGTAAGCTATTTTTGTATAAACTAAAAATCACGTGACTGATGACGGCATCGTTACGTCATCACCACTAAGTGAATCGTGGGAAAATAATACCATACCTGTCCAAGTTTGAACTGTCTGGCATTAGAAATGAGGGAGATATTGGCATGTACTTAAAATCACGTGACCTATGACGTCTCGTTACGTCATCACCACTAAGTGATCGATAGGAACCCACTACAATGTATGTCCAGGTTTGGTGTCTGGCATGAGATGGGTACCGTCAATATATCTTCTTCAGCATGACCAAATCTTTTCGAAACCTTGGACGGTCGTTCGGAAAGTCAACGGCGAGTCGTCGAGACACAGACAAAAACGACGAATAAATTATCTCGTACGCGTATCCACCAAAACCCAATAACTCGTTCTGCACATGTGTGGAATAAACGACCTATTCATAGCATGATTACGTCTAGAACCTTCGCTTAATAATGGCTAATTGTGTTGACGCATGCAGTCTAAGTAGTTCTGGAATTTCCAATCTGAAAAAGGATTATGTGACAAAGTTATTATTTAGTGCAGTTAAATCAAATTGATATTTAAATCAAAATGTCCCACTGAACTTTGAAATCACATATCGAAGAGGTTAAAACGAGTTTTTATCCGGTTCACATCGACGCAGAATTGGGTTTTTGGGAATCTAACGCTACCAATTGAAACTTGCAAACGTTTTATCAAATATAAACAGGCTGGAAGATCAAAGAAAACACACGTTTTTTTAGGATGGAACCTATGTCAATATATTACGTTATTTCAGTTCATTTTCTCATTCGAGAATTCCGAATACAGAAATTCGAATTCAGGAATACTCATGATTGACTTTAAAACACTTTGCTTATAAACTGGCCATATCTATCTACACTCACGCCATTCGGTTCAGCTGAGCTAAGCAAAACGCCATCGGATAGACGATCGACCTCAATATACACAGAAAATCGCTCGAAGTACACACCATAAAACAGTGAATAAATTAGCTCGAAGCCCCTAACCCCAATAACTGCTAAAAGTCCTGTACCAGCAACACAGCAGTAAATCGTCAGGTCCTGGTGAAATAACGTGGAAGATATAAATCCACATTCAGCTACAAGTTAACGACCAGTCGAAGATCAGTAGAAGGCATTATCGCCATTAGGAGAATACCGATTGATGAAAATAAGAAGGCCATCCTATTCGCCATGAGAGTTACCTTGTCGATGAATTATGGTAGAATCAAAGAAACTATGCAGAACGGAACAAATAGACAGATTAACTGTTTACCGGAGTAGTATGATGTTAGAACTAACAGCAAGGATCTCGCCAAACCTGTAGCTCGTCACTTTAACCTTCCTGGTCATTGCATTAATCACATCACTGTAAGCGGCATTTCTCTGCATCAAGGTACTACCGACACTCGTAAACGCAAATAACAGAACTTTATTTTCAAATTAGGCACTTTTCCACCTCACGGTATTAATGAACGCTTAGTTTCGTTCATTTAATTTCAGAATTAACGTATTCACTCACACTTAGATCAGCATGTTTCCTTAGTTTACTCATCAACACTCCTTATCATTGTTCCGGTTACAGCTATTAGCATCTCTAATATTGGCGCAATTTTCTTTCATCCCAATCGGACCCTTCTCACGCGGCGGCCATCTTGGAACGAAACCATTGTTCATGCCCGTCCAGCCTCGGTTCAATACGTTTTAGAACGAGGCTGGAACGGCACGAACAATGGTTTTATTCGAGATGGTCGCCGCGTGAGACAGGTCTATTGATCCGAGCACATGTTTCTTCAGCGGTAATCATGCACTCAACACTACATGTACAATGTATATTTAACAAATCGCACACATTTTGCCATTGTCTGTACTCGTATTGATCATAGAAATGACGCCATAAAATGTTCAAACTCAAGTGGAACAACGAGCGTAGCGAGTTGTTTCACTGCAAAGTTTGGGACATTTTATGGCGTCATTTCTATGATCAATACGAGTACAGACAATGGCAAAATGTGTGCGATTTGTTTTTTTACAACAACGAAGCACTTATAGCTTCAAATGAGTGCGTAATACGAAAAAGGCCATTGAAAGTCAAAATGTAAACACTTCTAATTACCGTTGCCGAGAGAAAGCTTTCTTAGACAAATGGCAATTTGGTTCACCGATTAACTTCTGTAATTGACGGAATGCATGTTGAAATCCTTTCAGTTTTTTTTTCTGGATCAGAAAAGTTATTGTTATATAATTCAAAACTTCTGAGCTCTGAGAGAACTAGTCACAAAGTCTGACTACTAGTATAAATTCGCCGAAACTTTCTCCACTCAAGAGAAAACTCTCATTTTGCCAAATGGCACACTACAAAGAAGTTTGACTCACCGATTGACTTCTCCTATTAATAAAATGCTTGTGAAATCCTCACTTTCTTGTTTTTTGGAAGCGAAGTTAACACCATTTGAATTCACAAACCTCGCCGTGAAAGCACTTTGCAAAGCTACCACGGCTTGCGAGTGACGTCATTTCATTGTATGTACTTATTTTGCATATAGCGGAGAGCCAATCAGAACGCGAGAAAATTGGATGTTGTTGTAAAATACCGTTTCCCCACCCTCAATTACCTCTTTTGCTCTGACGAAGGGCTAGCGCTCAAAACGTCAGCTGCTACTCGCTTTCCACGGCGGTTAGCATACCTCAATCGACTTTAGTTGATTATACTAGTATGAGATGAGGCGAGAATATCCTGTACTAAGGTAATCATGATCGACAACAGAAGACAGGTGATAAATGCAGATCCGAGGAAAGCACCGCCATGAATGAAATTATTTTGAATCGAATGATCATATTTTTTCATTCCAGGCTCAATTAGGGTTCCTTGTACCCCCCGGGGGGGGGGGGGGAACTCCCTTATGTGAGGGGTAAATGGATGCTCGTCGTACCTTTTAGGGGTCAAAATCAGGAGTTTGATACCACTTAGGGTATCCACGATCTAACACAGACATTTCTAGGTAAAGCGGTACCTTTTAGGGGTCGGGTGTCGCCGAATGCTAGAGAATGACAGCGCTTTTGAAAACAACAAGGAAGAATGTGCTTGATATTAAGTAATAGCAATAAAAGGCATCGAAAGTTTAAAATGTTGGCATGTTTTTATCGGTACCTTTTAGGAGTCAAAATAAGCTTGAGCCACGCCCATTTTGGTAACTCTTAGGGGTCAAATCGAAAATGTCCGACGAGCATCCCTACCTCTTTTATATGGGAGTCCCCCTCACGGGCCTTGTACATCGTTGTCCGTGTTTCTAGTTGCTCTGTTCTTTTGAATTTTTTCCATATTTGACATCAGTTCTCGCTATTCTCAATTGTACCTGTCGCAGTGTGACCAGGTCGGAAAACGAGTATTTTAAGTAATTTTCTGGTAACGCCTTTAGCACAATTTTGGCTATTTCCTTAGCATAGTTTTAGCTTTCACGAGTTTTGTTTTAGCCGTAATGCAACACTTAGTCAGTATGTATGTTTAAGGATTATTTGATCTTATCTATATGTTATGGTCACGAATAACTTAACTAGAGAGTATCTAATTGTGTTTTCCACAGAAGCAGTCAGAGCGTTTTGATTTCACGTGTTACAAGGCAATAAGATAAATTATTACTTTTCCTTACAAGTATTTAGGCTTTAGTTTTCTCTCTGTTTTGGAATGTTCATTTCCTTTCGGGCGTGTTTAGATTTCCTCAGATAAACGGATTACTTGTTTGGGATATCCTGTACGTATGTTGATAAATAGTTTATTCACGTTTCGGGCTTGACAGGATGGAAAGCTATTTTGTTTGTTCTGAAATGCATGACTCATTTCCTGATTCATACATGTTCAGGTAGCTAATTTGTTATAAATAGAGAGCGTTTTATGAGCTTTCTTCGAGTTTAGCGCTGGGGCTGCTCCCCAGAGGAGTTAGATCTCTGGTCTGCGAGTGTTGTGCCATGCTCAGGTTAGTAAGATGATCTTCCTTAAGATCTGTTCGACCTTTTAGTCACATCACATAGGATTGATCTACTGTGTTAATAGACGTTTAAGTCTGATCTATTGAATCTGTTCCTTAGCTCGAGTTGTTATTCCCTTATTTTACTACAGTGAATCGTTTGATTCACTGTAGCTAGCTTTATGTAAATTACTACACTTTGTTACTATATAGGTAGGATGTCATCACTTCTAGCGTGCCATTTGTACTCTTTCGTAATTTAGCGTACTATATTGCAATTGTATTAACTTAATTTTATTACTGTTCTATCTACAGAATGTAACTCATTCCCGTTTTTTTGTAGTATTATAATTTAAACCGTTTAATAGAAAATTGATGTGTAACGATTTCAATCATATTTTTATATTTAATAAACATTTTATAAGTCCACACCTTGCATTCTAAAAGAATTTCACGTTCTCTCATTCGAAATAATATTTTTGTCGCGTTCACCGCTCGTGCGCTTTCCTTTCAATGGTGTCAGAATTTCCTGCGTTAATTGGTTTTATAATGATTTTTGTAATTTCATTATGGTCTATTTTAGTAACCATTTTCCCACGGTTACACATAGATACAATCTAAAAGAAAATCTTACAATTTGCTTATTCAAATTTACTCAACAGACCATTGCCACAGTCTAGGTTACTGGAGAATCCAGTGAAACGCGTCGAGGTCATCTGTCCCTTCGTTTAACTAATACGCTACTTTCCGACACCGTTTTAGTCATATTTTTCAGTTTTCACAACTTTTCTATTCGTTCTTCAAGTAATCAACACTTAGTCAAGTATCTGCGAATTAAAATATATTCTTAAGCGACTTTCTTCTCTTGCCCATAGAAAATTGATCTTGACTGGAAAAGGAAAACGTTATCAGAGGAATTTAAAGGCAATAGTTCCACAGTCTCAAAAGTAGCTCCTCCCTTCTTAGTTACTGTTTCTATATGTCCCACATTCCGTCAACTTGAGTTCGGCGATAATCGTCGTAACATTCTGGATAATTTATCGATTTCCTGTCTTTCGCTGAAACTTTGAAACGTGCAGAGTCCACGATGGAGACAGTGACATGCAGGGTGGCACAAAAGTCGTCACCTCTCCGATTTCTACCAAATTAATTTACATTGGTCAATATAAGACCCTTCAATGGGGGAATTTCAAATTCTAAAGTGGTTTGTCCCAGCCCGTTTTTTTTTTAAATTGTCAGGATAAGGATCAAATTTTCACCAACTTGAGACATGCCTTGAACCCATAGGATGTAAATAGTTGAACTCCCGGGATAATGTTGGCTCAGCTTCGAGAGATCAGGATTAGTAGATTAACCCAGGGCTGAGTTTTTCATATGAGGCTGTCTTTCCTCTTGTAATAGTGCACTGGCAAACCAGGCCAGCCTGCCTAATCGGACTATCCCGTGTCAGGTAATCAGGGTAGTTAGCATTATTCGCTGTATGGATAAATGATGATTAAACTTGTACGTATGTGCTTTCCTTTTATTTATGACCTTTTTGTACAGGTAAGCTCTTGCATTTCTTCGGCGAATTTTCGGCCTAGGGACTAGGCTGACCGCATGGTACTCGGGAGTCACACCGCGGCAAAACGGTATGCTCCGCTGGCCAAAAGAACGAAGGCTCTGCTATCAAATACAAATTACCGAGGGTTTCAACTTTTTAGTAAATAATTTTATAACTTAGTAAACTCACAGTGAATTACAAATTAAGAAAATTTCAACCAAGTCTTTGGCTTATCTTTTAAGTAGTTTTCTTATTTTTTGACAAAACAGTTCACAAATGGATACTTTTAAGCAGAAATTTTAAAATCACGGGTATGTGCCTGTTTCATTTCAGTTTTCGCGGGAAACCTGGGGCGGCCGCGCGCCGACAAGAAATAGCAAATACGCATGCGCGTAACGTTTTGCCGCGGTGTGCTCGGGAGTACGGCATTATTAAAGGTCATCGCAAAATGTTTTTAAATATTTCGCCGACTCTGTTCGTATAGTATTCGGCAGCTGAACTAGGTGGCGTAGGTCGAACAACAGCTCAATTAAACTCAAGAAAGCACATTCACATTTAATTGTCTTCCCCTCGATTCGTCACAAAAATGTTCGTGACCCTGATGAACTATTCCTGAAAGGGTTAAGTTTATACTTGACACGAGAAACGTTTCAGTAAAATATTAATACTTACCGTACTCCCAAGAGTGTGAGGACTTGCAAAGAGAGTGTGCCAATCAGTATCAGTACGTCAGGTCCAATACCATTAAGAAAAACACATGTTTCTTCTGCTTAGAGAACTCCAGTAGCAGTTTAACTCTTTAGATATTTGGAGCACATCATAAATATCGAGAACAATCGTCAGATCCATGAAACTATTTAATTTATTAAATTGTACTAAATAATACTAAATCCTTAGGTTTTTATTGTTTAATTGACGCTATTTAGTGCTATTTGTGAAGATATGCTTCACGGATACAATGACTGCTCTCCACTACAATAATATATTTCAACACCACAACCACTGGGAACCCAAATCGAGGTCCATTGGTGGTAAGTTATATGGCAGCTCAGTGGGCGGGCAAGATGATTCTGAATGCTGCAATCTGATTGGTTGCTCAGCCGGCAAGACTTTTTCATCTTGCCCGCTCAGGATTTTCCAAATTCGCTCACACCTGTTCGTAAACAAATAGCGATAAAACCCGCACATTTTGATAAACACTAAACAATTTGTTACACATGAAGGCAAATACTAATTTAAAACTATATATGCTTTTTCATTTTTCTTCTAAAATTCAACTTTTTAAAGCGTTAAATGCAGATTTTTCCGGATTTTTCCTTACAAGTTTGTTTGTATTCTTCTATTAATAGGGCTTTTTGTCAAGTTGTGCAGTTTGCTTATCTCCATTATATTTTAACTTGCCGGTTTTCAACTTTCAAATCTTACACAAATATGCATATTTTTGTCTCTAGATAATGCATTCTGGTTCCTCGTATAGTTCTCATTGAAACTTATTGTATCTGAGGTAAAGTACAGGTTAGTTTTCATCCATAGAAAAAAAAATTATGTCGAAAAGAAACTGTTTTGAACGCCACGAGGTTGAACTTAAAATTTTAACATAACCTACCGATCATTGCCGTACTGAATTTATTTCTGCAGCTCACGAGGACTAAGTAAAATACTTGTAGAGAGGACATGTAAAATATTATCTGTTTAATCCAATTTCCTTGACGAAGCTAGAAAAGCCTAAATATGATAATAATATACATGAACAAATTTCTCGATTCTGATTGGCTAAGAGCAGTGCAGTTCAAATGTAATTGAGTGCAAAAAGTGTAATTCAGTGCAAAAAAGTGTAATACCAGCAGTGCAAATTACAAACTTTATATATTCTGATTGGCTAGTGAAACAATAGAAAATCAAGGACAGCCAATCAGATCAGATTTTTAACAATAGACATTTTTTGCTGAAAATTTGTTGGTAAACAAGCAAAAAAATGGCTGCCATTTTTGAAAATCAAAGATTTGCTCAACCAAAACCAGGCAGGGCGGACTTTCCGCAAAAACAAGGTATTTCCAGCCAAGAATGTTTTTTGAATTGGTGGAAGTAGATGTCCGGTTGCTCTGTTCAAAGAGTTTGTAAGCCGAAGACCAGTTCAGTTACGGAACACTGCCGGGCCCATTTTACCTCTCGGTAAAACACAACAGGAAAGCGAACGACGTGGTTTGGTACAAAGTCCAGCCGATGGGAGTGAATAAAATCAACTCCATGATGAAGAACATAGTAGAAGGAACGGCCCTCGAGACAAGCAAAAAGAGGTTTATTAAACAAAGGGCCAGGAAGACTGTGGTTAGTAAGCTGAAGAGTGCAAACTTCGAGCGAGCAGGAATCGCGAAGGTGACGGGACACCGAAACGTGCAGTCGCTCGACGATTATGATGAAGCCAACAAACAGGAACAGTGCGTATTTTCTATGGCCATTTCCCGAAGCCAGTAACAACAGTTCAAGTGAACTAGTTCCTCTCCAAGGCAACCATCAGTTCACACAGAACGCCATCCCGTTGCAAAGCCACCCTGGCCCTGGGCCTAGATGCCTGCCCTCGGCACAACAATTTCGCAGTGGAATGCCAGTACAGTCAATGGCCAGCCGTTCGGCTTCTAACAGCAATGCGACCTCACACACGGCCCTTTCCATGAATCCATGATGATGGGATCTCTAGCTCAGAACACTTTCAATAACTGCAAAGTAGCGTTCAACTAAGTTCAACAACAAGTCCTCGCCAGGTTCAATTCCTCCTTGCAAACGACGCTATCACATCCATGAAAGCGATAAACAACTTGAAGTGAACTTAAACTGAACAACTTAGCCTAATTACGGCTGAAATATATGTTTAAAGCAAAATTTTAGCCCCAAAACGTACATTTGCTACCGAAGAACTGATGAATGAACTTTGTTTTCGTGTCATTGACATTGACTTTGCAGACTGTGGCATTATGGGTTGCTATTTGTGTAAGAGCCAATCAGTTGGAATAAAACACTCACGTGAGGTCACGCGCCCTTGAACAACAAATTGAATTAGTGTCGTCACTTCCTTTGTCTGAAATTTGTTCATGTATATTATTAATAATTATTATATGGCAAGTACTACTTCCGGTCAAATCGCGCGTTGTGATTGGTTGTTGGACGGTGAAGATCCCCCCGTAATGCCCACGGGCATTATGAAATATTGTTAATGCCCTGTAAACATAAACGAGCAAAACGTAGCTTGAAATATCTCTAATCGGGTCAAAACTTCGTGAGATAGTAAAATGAGCGACGAAGAACATTCCGAGAGTGAGTTTTATTATCAAGATGAAGTACAAGTGGAAGGAAATAACGCCAATCTCGATGCTGACCAAGCAGAAGCTAGCGGCGGCCAGAAAAATGATAGCCAGGAAGAAATTGAAATATTTTTAAAGGAACAAAAGAGCCAAAACACCGCAAGAAAGACAGCAAGTGATCTAAACACCTTCCATAGATACATAGCCTCGATAAAGAAAGGACATGTACAAATACTGTACTTACCGGCGAACGAGCTTGACCACTTGCTGTCCAAGTTTTTTAAAGATATCCGTAAAGTGAACGGCGAGGAGTACGAGCCCGGCACCCTGTCAGGTTTCCAAAGAAGTATCCAGAGATTCCTTTCGGATGGAAATTCACTGTTTGATATTCTCCGTGACAAAGAATTTGAGAAGTCGCGCAAAGTTCTTGCTGCCAAGCGAAAAAATTTGGTAAACAAAGCCGGCAAGGGCAACAAGCCAAACGCCACTCGTGCACTCACCGATGACGAGGAGGAAAAACTGTTCAAAACTGGCCAGTTTGGCGATTCCGGTCCAGAAATCCTACAGAGAACAATATGGTGGTATTTGTCCCTGCATTTTGGCTTCAGGGCGAGAGATGAAAGCCGTAAGTTGTGCTGGGGCGACGTTGAACTACAGCAAGACCCGGTCCAAGATGGCCGCGAAATGCTTGTGTGGCTAAATGAACGCGGGACGAAGACACGCAAGGGCCTAGAAAACGGTCACCAGCGACCTTTCCAACCGAAGATTTACGCCACCAATACGGACAGATGTCCAGTGAACTATTACAAGCTCTTCAAGAGTCACCGGCCGGCAGAACTGGATAAACCAGATGCACCGTTTTTCCTGGCCGTGAGACACGGGAACCGACGTGAAAACAGCCACCTGTGGTACATGAAGGCTCCACTGGGTAAAAATGAAATAGGAAAATTCCTAAGCAAAGCAGCAGAGAGTGCAGGCCTCCAGCGAATTGGTGCCAAAGTTAGCAACCATTCCGTCCGGAAAACAAGCATTTCAAGGCTGCTAGATGCCAACACGCCAGAGACTTTTGTAGCTCAGTTAAGCGGGCACAAAAACATTCAGAGCCTTCAATCTTACAAATCGGCGAGCGAACAGCACCAGCGACAGATGTCGTATATACTAAGCAGATCACAGCTATCCAATGCAGCTTCAAACCAGTCTCTTCCAGCTTCTTGCCAAGCTGAAATGCCGCAGATAACTCCACCTGCCAGAGTCCAGCTGAAATCAGTTCAGCAAACAGCAACACATTCCCTCGCTGTAAATAATGCAAGTGCTTTCCCCGCTGCACCAGATGCAAACAGCCAGGCAGTTTTCGCCGGTGCAAACATAAGCAGTGTTTCAGGATGTCAGTTCCAGATTTTTAATGGACCGGTGAAAATAGTTCAAGTTCCACAGAAGAGGCGACGATTTGTGATTGAGAGTGATGATGACGAAGATTACTAGTAAACGTCGAAGTTTGACCGTGCCACGTGTCATTTCTAGTTCAGCTTTTAGAGACACATTTTTAGAAACTTTGAAGAATTTTCGTCGTCTGTCAAAGAAACATTGTCAGGAAGGAACAACTCTGTCTTTAGAACCAATGTTTCTTCCAATGTTTTGAATGATTGTGGCAACAAAACCGTTTTTATCGGTGAGTCTTTGGTTGCTGTTTTTACGTTCAGTAGTTTTCCGAAATGAATTTTCGATCGCTGGCATAAGTGCAAAGCGGGCGCTGAACGGAAGTAAAATGTCAACTTCCGGTTGGATTTTTTTTGCTTTGTTTTTCGCCAAAAAAAGCCATATAATAAACAACTTATTAACCTCAACCGTTCGGGCTTTACGAGAAAATATCAAACTTCGGCCTTGAACGCATTGACCTCGCTGTCGCTCGGTCAATACATCAAAGCCTCAGTTTGATATTTTCTCGTAAAGACCTCACTCTCGGTTAATAAGTAGTTAGTAATCATACGATTTCTCGTGCAATTTAGGATTAATTCACACTCGTGTGTTTTTCAAAGAGCTCAAATTGCACTCGCCCTGCGGGCTCGTGCAATTTTGATACTCTTTGAAAAACCCACTCGTGCGAATTAATACCAAATTGCACTCGAAACCGTATGATTACCTATACTAATCAGATACTCAACAAAATTTCTCGATTCTGATTGGCTGAGAGCAGTGCAATGTATCCCAAATTGCACTGTTTGGTTGAAATTGCACTCCAAATCAGGAATTTGACCATCTATAAATCGAAAACAAAAGCTCCAGCATGAAATCGAAGTACACAAAGTTGTTCACAGTCATGTTTTGGTAAAGGGTTTTTTCCGATGATTTTCCGAACATTTCCGACGTGTTTCCGAATATTTCCTAATGCATAAAACTGACTATGCTGCGCTGTGGTTACGGCAAAAACACGTCTAACCATGTAAATTCATTTGACAGCACTAAACATTAACATTTCAGATGCTGTAGCATTACTTCATAAACGGTGCTTTAATTGTTCCAATATTTCCGAAGACCGTCCGAAGATTCAAGTAAATTTGTAGAGTATATGATTAAAATGAAATGATATGGTATTCTCGTGCAATTCGGTATAAATTCGAAGTCGTGAGTTTTCAAAGAGTTCAAATTGCAACTCTTTGCAATAGACCAGTTTGCGGTTAATTCCGACATTTTGAAAAGGGTGCAAACATGGCGCAAAATACAGTGTTTCTATGGGAATCCGATGCCAAATAATTTTTCGTAAAATCGAATTTCTGAAATAGTCACTGTCCGCAAACTTAAGATATCAGGTAAAAGATTAATTGATGGAAATTTGAGGGATGTAGCTCTGCTGGGAAGCGTGAAATCGTGTTTTCAGTTTTCCATACATTTGCCTGTACATTTTCCCGCGAACTTCGACTCGTTGTTACAGACAAATGTATGGAAAACTTAAAACACGATTTCACGCTTCCCAGCACAGCTACATCCCTCAAATTTTGATCAATTATTTTTTAACCTGGTATTTTTAACCTGGAAATTATTTCGCATTGGCCGATTCCCATACAAATACTGTATTTCGCGCCATGTTTTCACCCCTTTCAAAATGTCGGAATTAACCGCGAACTGGCCTATTGAAAACTCACTAGTTCAAGTTTATCCCGAATTGCACTAGAAACCATATATTTTCCTATACTAATAGATCAGGACTTGTTTTTTCTGTAATTTCTCTCGTAGGTACGTTTTACAGGCCCGCGGTCTGGTTAATAATAGCTTTTATCATATGCCACGTACGGCCCCGCGCGCGCTTTCCTTTCAAAACCATTTACAAAAGTCACTTGATGAGGGCCGGACGTGTATGGCGTGAGCGGGCCGGAAAAACGTCGTCCGGCCCTGCACAATTTTGTCTTGCTGTTTTGCGGTTTGATCTACAAAAAAATATTGACTGAGTTAGGTCGGGCCGGACGGGAAAATATTTGGCTCTCGTTCATTTTGTACGTGAGCTCGGTCCGACGTTATGCCGACCTGTTCCAAATATTTTTCCGTCCAGCCCTCCCACTCATTCGATAAGTACCTTTCAAGTCCTCATTAATTATTCACGAGGTATTCAGCCAATCCAATGGTCTGATTTTAATCCCTTGAGGACACTGGATACCTGGTCTAGTCCTCCTAGCAGTAACTGGAAAAGTTTCTAGTTACTGGAATCGGGTATCTCTCTCCTTTCTTGTTGCACACCTCTTGGAGAAATTTGGAAATCCAAAAATTAAGTGACGGCACACTCATTTTTTCCCATGGCTTAATATCCAAGTTTTCAACTTCCTCGTGAGGTACAAATGTTGACTGACTTTTGGGTTCAAAAGTGGCCATCTTGTTTTCTCTATTATCACGCCATTCAGTAAAGATGTTCACTGCCCAGTTATTCTTGTATAATGTTGCTTTTGGGATAGCATTTTTCAATTTTAAATCTTGTTCCTTCGGCGCTAGAGGTTTTCTGAACCGCTTTAGTGGAGGCTCAAACTCGTCAGAGGAATCGGTTGCTCTTGACGCCATGCTGGATTTGCACTGAACTGAACCGGAAAACTGTAACTCGCAACGCAGGCTTGATTTAGCATATCCCGAGAGACTATGCCTTTAGAAAACATCATTACTTGAAAGCAATATGTACGAATGGCATGAATAGCACTGATTATTATTATGATTGCTCAATAAAGTTTTGTTCAATTAACACTGAACTAGCTTAATTGAAACCAGTAACTGTAACAGGTAATGCAGCTAACATATCCCGAGAGACTATGCTTTAAAAAATATTTGATTGCATTATGAACAAAAGGCAATTGAATAGCACTGATTGTTCAATTAACTTTGCTCTTCATAATAACAGTGATTAAAAGAATTTGTAGCCCTATTTTCTCGATATTTTTTAGTTTTCCTTGCAAAATACTAAACTACCAGCAACTTTTATTTGTCTTTGATTCCTCCCGAATAATTAATGAGGAGTTGAAGTCGTTCAAAGTCCTCCAATTTCGGACTGGACGGGATTTCAAGTCCTTGCAATTAGTTCCAGTCCTCGGCTGCGCCTCGGACTGGAACAAATTGCGCGGACTTGAAATCCCCGTCCAGTCCTCATTGTCGGACTTTAAACATTACATGATTAATCCTTTGAAAGGAGTTTATTTTGTTGAAGATTGTTGTTTATGTATAAATAAACCATGAACCAAGTCTAACCTATTCGAACCAGTAATTAGCTAATGTTTAGAAGTACATAGCTGTGGGATACCGAAAATAGAACCATAGAAGACAATTCTGATAACGAGGCTCATTCTTCACTGATCACAAGCGATCATGGTAACAAATGAATGTAAAATAAAATATTGTGAGATTTAGAATTTGTGTATGATGTTTCATCATTTAAGCGAAGTTAGTTGTTGACTTTTAAGGTTTTCTTTTAAAAGCATTCTTAGTTTCTTGAATATGCGTCATGGATGCAAAACTGAGTTGCTGAATAGGTGACAGATGGTCCCCATAATTAGTCATGAGATCACTAATTAACTACTGTTTATGAGACACGAAAACTAACGAAAATAATTGAAAATTGGGTAGCGAAAAATTATGAGATTTTTTTCCTTCAAAAGTTGTTCCACGGTGTAGGCTATGATCTTCTTAATTCTAACCAAATTTCGAATCCAAAAGTGAAAATGTCAAGTTTCCTATACTTTTCATTTATTGTCTATGGTTTTCAAAAGAAGTCCAATATAGGTATTTCTGAAACATTGGGTAAGCGCTACCCCGGAGTTAAATCGTTACCCCGGGGTTAAACTGTACAGATTACAGTTACACATTATTGAACGCTAACCTAGGGATAAAGTTACCCTTACTTCGAAAAATCCAGGGCCACTAAGTAGGCATGAGTATAATAAGACATCTACTACTCGTTAATTATTCACTTGTGGTGTCTGATATCTGATGGATTGTTCTTAGTGCCACAAAGTCCTAGAACTTTCGAATTTATCAGGGTTACAATTACAAAAAAACTCAGAGGTCAAAGTCACGATTCTGAATATCAGACCAGCAACCAAACAATGCATTAAATTCCTTACACTAAGGGTGCGTTCGATTGACTGTATTCCGGAATAAGAATAGATTGAATAGTCTCTGGAAATCACTGGTTCGAGCATATTTTGCACTGTAAGCTAAAAATGCTTGCTAATATATGATATTTAGGGTATAATTAGTATTCCAGTGACTAAAAAATCCCAGTATAAGCGATTTGTAGTGATCATTCTGTGTATTCTTATTCCGGAATACAGTCAATCGAACGCACCCTAAGTTAACTGAACGGTAGAAAGGACTTTCGAATGTGGTTAAACTAGCGACAATGATAGTACTCTTGCTATTTCGAGTTCTGGTTTGTGGGGTGAAGTAAGAAAGAAAGACTGTACGTGTTGTTTTAGTCCAAACTTCTGGATAAGCCTATTAAAGGGGCTGGGGCAGCGCTCATTCGTTACCAGGCTATCGCACGGCCAAAGGCAAAATTTGATTTCCGACTCGGGCGGTACGAAATCAAATCTCCCTCCGAAGGAACCTTTCAGGAATCCATTTCCATCGCTCTTATACATATTTTTTGTAGGAAAGTTTTGTTTAGCATTCATTCTAAATGTAGATTATCTCATTTTTTTGTTCGAAATTGCGATGAATGAAGGCTCTGGAGGAAGGGGAGGTAAACGAGTCGCGGCAGGAAGAGGCAATTGACGAAAAAAAAAATTGACCGACACTGGAAAAGCCAACATGCTGCTATATACTTAAGCAAACAAATATTCAAAACCTGACGGGAGCTTAAAGGCCAACTCGGGAACTTTTGGTAGTGACTCGGCCGTCGCGTCACTTCAAGAGTAGTTGATTGAGATTGTTTCCACACGAAACGTTTAGTGAAAAAAGACGTGTTTGACTCAAGGTATAACAAAAAGTAACGCCAGAAGATAAATAACATTGCCGAATACCTTTTGCTAAAAAGCAATGTTTTATATACGGACAAAATGAAAGAAAAGAAAGAGTTAATTTTGCGACTTTTCTGAGCAGCAGGCAAAACACACCAAAGCCAAGACAAAGGGAAACCCAAACTCACCTGAAAACGTTTTCCAGAATCAAAACAAGGTAATAAAACATACCTGAAATTTAGCTGAACCTGCTACTTTGTTGGCTCTTCAAAAATAATAGCCTGGGAAACCAGCCGACTCTTATCGCTCCCCACTCGCGAAAGAGACGAGTAGGGAGCGATAAGAGTCGGCTGGTTTCGCAGGCTACAAAAATAATTATTTAGGAAACGACGAAGTTCGAGCCAAGATATCTCACTGACTTTATTCCAGCGTAAGCATTTATAAACAATTCACGTACGAACCAAGCCTTCACAACAATTATTATGAAAGGAGGCGAATTCCAACTCTCTTTACAAGTCTCTAGAACGCCAAACGATGGGAGTTTTCCGTTCAGCAAGGCAAGGAACGACGACTAAATTTGAAAACCGTCCGTTCAGCATTCAAGTCAATACGGGACCAAAACCATGTTTCGCAAAATGTTGAAGATTTTCACAAGAAATGGCGCCAGATTGTCCTAAGCGATGACGATGACAAGTAAACAATCCCTAGTATTACATTTGACGAGTTGAAGAGTTTTTGTACACATTTAGCCGGATTTTCATTGCTGTTTTTCGGATAAATCGAGGTGAACTTCCGTAACTAAATTTTACTTTCTTACAGAAAATCTACCTAACATTGAAAGGGTTTCAATCTTACCCTCAGCCAATCAGAAATGACCTCTCATTGAACTGACCAATCAGACACAATGCTACTATTGCTTGCGAAAGAAACCGTTGCGATCGCGGAAGAATTTTGAACGGTTTGAATATTTATGATATGCTAATTACCTCAAGAGCATACTTACTGCGCACGGGCACCAGGTGACCCAGCCCCTTTAAAACCGGTTTATAAGCGCTCGGCTATTTCCTCTGAAATTTTTTCCTCAATTTCATCTCCGCACTTTTTCCTATTTTCTATTTACATAATTTTCTTTTTTCTTCGCGACTATTATACCTATGGTAGTGATCAACTCGAAAGCTACTTTGACCACTATGCACATTTAACCTAACTCATTAAATTTAATAGCTTATGTTATCATTCTTTTTTCTACATATTTGTAAATTTTATAAAAAAAGGAAAAGTAGTGCAAAATAAATGAATCTGAATCTTGTTTAAAGCTGACGACGAAACCCGAGCGGCGGACGAAGGTGACACGACTGGGTGACCGAGCGCTGTGAGTCTGGGCACGAGAAAAAAACCGTTAGTGCATGCTCGATGATAAGGGTGCTAAACATGTCAGTCTTTCGCATGTGAAGCATGCTTAGCCCATAATAAATTGCTAACTAGCTTTTCTTAATTTTAAAACATACATTTTCCTTGTGGCAAATTTTTAGTCGATTTACTACAACAGAAAGCAATGTCTTTAAGAAATTGGGTTAATGTCCACCCTGGATTTACATGAGTTTCAAACACGTGATTTTGCGCTACTGGCCTCTCTCGCCTGGCCGGACAGTAGCCATCATTTTTTTCATTGAATCGACAATGATCACAAAATCACCCAAGAAACTCTAAGCTGTGTTAGTCAGTTAGCAATACTGACAAACACAACACGGACAAAAGCAATCGAAAATGTAAATGCATTGTTATGCTAATTCGTCAGCTTGTTTTTTTAACTACATAAAGGATACTGAGAAACCTCTTGATATGAAACATAAAAAGACAGATAGCACATAGGTTATAGGTAGAAAAAGATAATAAATAGAAATGATGTAACATACGTAAAAAGATAAAAAATTCAGAAGTAAAAAGTTATGTTATACTCGAACAATACAGCACTAAGCATGCTAATTTTTCAGTCCTTTTCTCACCAAGGCTGGTACAACGAACTGACCAAAATGAATAGAATATTCTCTAGAATTTCATAGATTCGTTTAATATGTTTTATCTCAGAAATTCTCAGCTAGTTATTATATTTGTCGTTTTAGCGAGCCTTAAGCCTAAAGCATCATGCACACGAGCAAGTTTTCTTTGACAAATTTGTATTTGCTCGTGTGTACGGCAAAACATTACAGGGTTTTCCTTGACAAGTCTCCTTGTACAAAAGATGGCATGCCGGCAGCTTTAAATTTCAATAAGGAGACTTGTCAAGGAAAACTTGTCAAGTCGGGAAACATGCTCGTGTGTACGCGGCTCGATTAGGAAAATATGACAAGGAATTGCGAAATCTAGTTGCCAGAGCCCTCGCCGTTTGATTTGCGTTGCGCATAATGATACTGCGCATTTTCTAGAAACTGTCATTACGTCCAACTCGTCGTGCAATCTACGATTATTATACCGTTGTGTATGCTCATGGTTCATATGAAGGGTGACACCTAGACTATAGTACATGCATGCAAATAGGCGTTGTTTTCTTCAGAAAGGAGCCATTCGTTGTGAGCTTGGAGGATCGCGAATGTCGTTTTCAAACTGCTCTCAAAACGACTACACTCTCTAGATATTCCGCTGTCCTAAGAATATTGTTGTTACCAAGGAAATTTGTCATGTTTTGTCATACACACGAGCAAAGAAAACTTGTCAAAGAATACTTGTCAAGGAAACCTTGTTCACCCGTACACACGAGCAAATAAACTTGTCAAAGAATACTTGTCAAGGAAACCTTGTTCACCGGTACACACGAGCAAATACACTTGTCAAAGAATACTTGTCAAGGAAACCTTGTTCACCAGTACACACGAGCAAATAAACTTGTCAAAGAAATTAAACTTGCTTAAAAGCTCCTGTCAAACGGTCTCAATATTTGTTTCAACATTCTCTCAACATTTGTCGAGTCATGTTGAGAGATGTTGAGACCATGCCGTGTCAAACCGCCTCAACGACAACCTCTCAACAAATGTTCAACAAATTCTAGAACGTTCTCCCGTGCCGCCGTCTCGTAAGTTGTGTAGTAGCAATAGTACACAAGCGCTTGTTCAACAAAGTTGAGAGAGCGTGTCAAACGGCTTCAACATTTCGAGAACAAAAGAAATGTCGAGAAGATGTTGAAACAAAGTTTAAACGAAATCAAACTCTTCTCAACATGTCTCAACACCTCTCAACATTGTTGAGAGGGGTGCGAGGAGTGTCAAACGACCTCAACATCAGCTCTCAGCAAATGTTGAGAGAATCATGTTGAGACAATTGTTGAGACCGTTTCACAGGAGCTTAAGGACGACAACATCAAACGTTTAGTTCGACGCATTTAACTATATATAATATTCTTCTGTTATTGTGGTCTCATAACTTAATATCAAAGACATGCATAAAATGAAAAACTGAACTGATTAATAACCTCAATGCGTATTAAGATAAAAGCGTTTAAAAAAACAGCTCCGTCATTCCGTTAAATAGCAACCGATAGAGCTATTATGAAAGCACTTAGTAAGTATTTACACCCAAGTATAAATCAAAAACAAACACGTCGACTATATAGTCATGTATGTGTACCAGATAGACAGCCTTTGAACTCTAGATTGGCGGTGTTTAGAATACTAAGAATTGGTTTTAAATCGGCTCACCTTTTTCGTTGTATTTCTGCGTAGTTTGTTATAGAAGTCGCGGGTAACAGCGTATCGAAATGTGCCTTTGAATTACTAAACTGATCGTCTTAAGATTACATGCCTTGTTTTCTCATCAATTATGGAGAAGTTACTGAATAGAATGACCGGTAACTAGCGGTAATGAACGTTTCATTCAACCCATCGAACCTCCTTGGGAACGGGCCTGTATCAGTGTTGTTAAAAATCCATAGATTTGTAACCCTCGACTGATCCGGGTTTGATATTCGCTAAAACCGTCTTTTTAATTTTCTATTCCTCCTAGATTCGTATCATGATGGTTTGTGATTCTGAACATAAGAACAACTTTATTAAATGATGGTTAACCACTGAAAAATCGAAAGATGATAAG
This sequence comes from Actinernus sp. WN-2022, assembly GCA_030867875.1. Taxonomy (NCBI): domain Eukaryota; kingdom Metazoa; phylum Cnidaria; class Anthozoa; order Actiniaria; family Actinernidae; genus Actinernus; species Actinernus sp. WN-2022. Next base: position 83,739,669 of record JAOWCC010001634.1, on the reverse strand, counting down.
TGAAGAAATACATATGTTTAAAACCTCTACAAAATTACAATAACAATGTCATAGTTATGTCATGTATATTGATAATTAAGGTTTGGCCAGCGGGTACTGTGATAGCCGAATTGACTAAGATTCGCACTTTTCAGCGGGAGTTTTTCACCGATCATAAAGGTTTTGGAGGCAATGTCGGTATTTCCTGATATTGAAGAATAGTAAACTTAAAACAAAATTCCAAGATAATATATATTCGGAGATATAAGTGATTCTTTCCACTCCTTGTTTAAAAATTACGTAAAGGCGAACATCTTCAAAACGATTTAAAAAATGATATTATAGATTAACTAACCCATGAGTTTTGTTGGTATTAATAATTGATCGAGTTTCGATAAAGGCGATGGAATGGAAACTTCTACAGCAAAAGAGATAAACGTTACTGCAATATATTATGTTTTATATTTCTTGCAAAATTTAAACAACTATGATCGACATTTCCAATTCATCCCAGTAATCTATAGTTTAACACCATATGAAACTACTGGCATGGCCAGTGACGGCCATGGCCGACGAATAGTGAGCATGCGGTCTACTAGAGGTTTCTAACTAAAGTGAAGTGCTGCAAGCAGTAGAGTATATGAAATTGTAGTTTAATAAAGTGACTCCTAGCTAGTAAGAGCCGTGTGATATTAGTGTACAAGTAAATAAATTGCCTGAATCTGCCATCGACACTTCATGTAGGGGAGACAACCATTTCCGAGGTTATCTCGAAACCTTTAGTTGCTTAATTATTGATAATGTATTTGACTTCTTAAGTTATAATCAGCTGAACGTGCGTGGTGCATTGAATAGTGTATATATGTTTATACGAGATCGCAGCAGTACATTGAAATGTAGTGAGGGATCGCTATCGTCGACGGCACGCATTCAGTTTGTTATTTCAGTGTTTCTCTCATTAAAAAAGCTTGGCAATTGTTATATAAAACAAATATATTATATTTTCCCGTTTGTTTGTTGTCATATATGTACAGAGGACGCCACAGCGTGTGAAGATCGACAGTCACGACTGTGCGACGACCCAGTTCATGTGTGATTGTTTCAGTTTGATCATTTGCATTAAATGCGTAAACACAATGGGTCAAGCAGCTGTTCTTCAGTTCGTTAAAGCAAGGAGAATCCGTCAGACAAGGCTTTAATTCTTCTACTTCTAGCCTTCCCACAGCACCGGGAAAACATCTGATCGTATCGTCTGTTACTCTGGTGAGAAAAGAATCAAACACAGAAACTATGCTCGGATACAAGCCGCATTCACCGAGGAAACAGGGTTTTATTTTACAACTCAAAGCAGTTATCTGTAAACAGCATCCTAATGTTTTAATAGAATGTTTCAATAACTTTTTGTGCAATATCCTAATTAGCTAAAGCGATAGAAGCGAGGATTATTGTGGATATAGTTGAGGTCTCAGTCGCTATCCAAAATGGCGAAAGGTCATGAACCGAAAGCACGGATTGTAGTTACCAGTTCTCTGCTCCGATGAAATGTTAACGAGGCACGATGTTGGTCGAGGAACCCAAAAGGATTCATATGAACTTCGGTATCGGCACATCAAAGACGTTTGAAATAGGTTGCTGCTCGCGCAACTAGCAGTTTGCACCATTAGCGTAGTGTTTCAAAGATGGCGGCAATGAACAAGTGGAGAACAAAAGCACCGCTTGAGCACCGCATCACGTTTAAACTTTTTGAAATTACGAAATTATAAAAGTTAAGTTCCTCGGACATAATAAACGTATATTTGAACTTTCGCGTGGTCCCGCGATTGTGATCGGAAATAAAAATGCCATGGTAACAGGACTGCTGACCATGATTATGATCGGTTAACAGCCATCCCATAACTTTTTGAAAGCTGTATTTTAGTGAACATTTTGATACCAAACAAGCAACATTGGAGATGGTTTTTGCGGACTAAAAGGACCCTGAACCTTACCTGATTTCACAGAACGGAAGTGGATATTCACGGCATCGTGTTGTATTGCACTCCAAAGAAAGATTTAGAATGAAACATTTTAACGGATTATTAATCCTTTGAAACGGGTTTAATTTGTTCAAGATTCTTCTTTATGTATAAATAAACCATGAACCAAGTCTAACCTATTCGAACCAGTAATTAGCTAATGTTTAGAAGTACATAGCTGTGGGATACCGAAAATAGAACCATAGAAGACAATTCTGGTAACGAGGCTCATACGTCACTGATCACAAACGATAAGTAAGAAATGAATGTAAAATAAAATATTGTGAGATTTAGAATTTGTGTATGATGTTTCATCATTTAAGCGAAGTTAGTTGTTGACTTTTAAGGTTTTCTTTTAAAAGCATTCTTAGTTTCTTGAATATGCGTCATGGATGCAAAACTGAGTTGCTGAATAGGTGACAGATGGTCCCCATAATTAGTCATGAGATCACTAATTAACTACTGTTTATGAGACACGAAAACTAACGAAAATAATTGAAAATTGGGTAGCGAAAAATTATGAGATATTTTTTCCCTTCAAAAGTTGTTCCACGGTGTAGGCTATGATCTTCTTAATTCTAACCAAATTTCGAATCCAAAAGTGAAAATGTCAAGTTTCCTATACTTTTCATTTATTGTCTATGGTTTTCAAAAGAAGTCCAATAGAGGTATTTTTGAAACCTTGGGTGAGCGGTACCCCAGAGTTAAATCGTTACCCCGTGGTTAAACTGTACAGATTACCGTTACACATTGTTGAACGCTATCCTAGGGACAAAGTTACCCTCACTTCGAAAAATCCAGGGCCAAGTAGGCATGAGTATAATAAGACTTCTACTACTCGTTAATTATTCACTTGTGGTGTCTGATATCTGATGGATTGTTCTTAGTGCCACAAAGTCCTCGGACTTTCGAATGTGGTTAAACTAGCGAATGATAGTACTCTTTCTATTTAGAGTTCTGGTTTGTGATTATGTCATGTGTAAAACCATAGTTAATAGAGTGGAATGGTTAGGAAACCCAGCGACCTTCTTTGTTATAGGTCTTTGTTAGCTTTTTTCAACCTTGAACGTGCACAAAACACAATAGAAATTCCAACATGTTAGTCAATCAGCTAATAGAAACGTGTGAGTTCAGTCGTTCAGGGAACGCTAATGAACTATGATAGTGCACAATATTTTGTCTTGCCCCCTTCCAACCTCAATCGCAGCGCCTTTGTTAGCCCTTTTGAAGTTTGCCGGGTTTCCTAACCATTCCACTCTATTAACTATGGTAAAACTCACCATGAAAAGTAAGAAGGAAAGACTGTACGTGTTGTTTTAGTCCAAGCTTCTGGATAAGGCTGGGGCAGCGCTCATTCGTTACCAGGCTATCGCACGGCCAAAGGCAAAATTAGATTTCCGACTCCGGCGGTACGAAATCAAATCTCCCTCCGAAGGAACCTTTCAGGAATCCATTTCCATCGCTCTTATACATATTTTTTTGCAGGAAAGTTTTGTTTAGCATTCATTCTAAATGTAGATTATCTCATTTTTTTGTTCGAAATTGCGATGAATGAAGGCTGTGGAGGAAGAGGTAAACGAGTCGCGGCAGGAAGAAAGAAAACGCCTGCCTTGAGGCAATTGACGAAAACAAAAAATGACCGACACTGGAAAAGCCAACATGCTGCTATATACTTAAGCAAACAAATATTCAAAACCTGGCCGGAGCTTAAAGGCCAACGGCTCGGGAACTTTTGGTAGTGACTCGTCCGTCGCGTCACTTCAAGAGTAGTTTGTTGAGATTGTTTCCACACGAAACGTTTAGTGAAAAAAGACTTGTTTGACTCAAGGTATAACAAAAAGTAACGCCAGAAGATAAATAACATTGCCGAATACCTTTTGCTAAAAAGCAATGTTTTATAAAACGGACAAAATGAAAGAAAAGAAAGAGTTAAATTTGCGACTTTTCTGAGCACCAGGCAAAACACACCAAAGCCAAGACAAAGGGCAACCCAAACTCACCTGAAAAAACAAACACCAAAGCCAAGACAAACTCACCAGCCAAAACACACCAAAGCCAAGACAAAGGACAACCCGAACGCACCTGAAAACGTTTTCCAGAATCAAAACAAGGTAATAAAACATACCTGAAATTTAGCTGAACCTGCTACTTTGTTGGCTCTTCAAAAATAATAGCCTGGGAAACCAGCCGACTCTTATCGCTCCCCACTCCCGAAAGAGACGAGTAGGGAGCGATAAGAGTCGGCTGGTTTCCCAGGCTACAAAAATAATTATTTAGGAAACGGCGAAGTTCGAGCCAAGTTATATCACTGACTTTATTCCAGATTCGTTGGATATGTTTTATCTCAGAAATTCTCAGCTAATTATTATATTTGTCGGTTTAGCGAGCCTTAAGCCTAAAGCATCATGCACACGAGCAAGTTTTCCTTGAAAAATATTTATTTGCTCGTGTGTACGGCAAAACATTACAAGGTTTTCCATGACAAGTCTCCTTGTACAAAAGATGGCATGCCGGCAGCTTTAAATTTCAATAAGGAGACTTGTCAAGGAAAACTTGTCAAGTCGGGAAATATGCTCGTGTGTACGCGGCTCGATTAGGAAAATATGACAAGGAATTGCGAAATCTAGTTGCCAGAGCCCTCGCCGTTTGATTTGCGTTGCGCATAATGATACTGCGCATTTTCTAGAAACTGTCATTACGTCCAAATCGTGGTGCAATCTACGATTATTATACCGTTGTGTATGCTCATGGTTCATATGAAGGGTGACACCTAGACTATAGTACATGCAAATAGGCGTTGTTTTCTTCAGAAAGGCCGCCATTCGTTGTGAGCTTGGAGCGATCGCGAATGTCGTTTTCAAACAGCTCTCAAAACTACTACACTCTCTAGATATTCCGCTGTCCTAAGAATATTGCTGTTACCAAGGAAAATTTGTCATGTTTTGTCATACACACGAGCAAATAAACTTGCATGTCAAAGAATACTTGTCAAGGAAACCTTGTTCACCCGTACACACGAGCAAATAAACTTGTCAAAGAAATTATACTTGTTTAAAAGCTCCTGTCAAACGGTCTCAACATTTGTTTCAACATTCTCTCAACATTTGTCGAGTCATGTTGAGAGATGTTGAGACCATGCCGTGTCAAACCGCCTCAACGACAACCTCTAGACAAATGTTCAAGAAATTCTAGAACGTTCTCCCGTGCCGCCGTCTGGTAAGTTGTGTAGTAGCAATAGTGCACAAGCGCTTGTTCAACGGCTTCAACATTTCGAGAACAAAAGAAATGTTGAGAAGATGTTGAAACAAAGTTTAAACGAAATCAAACTCTTCTCATGATCAACATGTCTCAACACCTCTCAACATTGTTGAGAGGGGTGTGAGGTGTGTTAAACGACCTCAACATCAGCTCTCGGCAAATGTTGAGAGAATCATGTTGAGACAAATGTTGAAACCGTTTCACAGGAGCTTAAGGACGACAACATCAAAAGTTTAGTTCGACGCATTTAACTATATATAATGTTCTTCTGTTATTGTGGTCTCATAACTTAATATCAAAGACATGCATAAAATGAAAAACTGAACTGATTAATAACCTCAATGCGTATTAAGATAAAAGCGTTTAAAAAAACAGCTCCGTCATTCCGTTAAATAGCAACCGATCGAGCTATTATGAAAGCACTTAGTAAGTATTTACACCCAAGTATAAATCAAAAACAAACACGTCGACTATATAGTCATGTATGTGTACCAGATAGACAGCCTTTGAACTCTAGATTGGCGGTGTTTAGAATACTAAAAATTGGTTTTAAATCGGCTCACCTTTTTCGTTGTATTTCTGCGTAGTTTGTTATAGAAGTCGCGGGTAACAGCGTATCGAAATGTGCCTTTGAATTACTAAAATCGTCTTAAGATTACATGCCTTGTTTTCTCATCAATTATGGAGAAGTTACTGAATAGAATGACCGGTAACTAGCCGGCGGTAATGAACGTTTCATTCAACCCATCGAACCTCCTTGGGAACGGGCCCGTATGTTGTTAAACATCCATAGATTTATAACCCTCGATCCGGGTCCAACCGGCTTTTTAATTTTCTATTCCTCCTAGATTTGTATCATGATGGTTTGTGATTCTGAACATAAGAACAACTTTATTTAATGATGGTTAACCACTTAAAAATCGAAAGATGATAAGTGAAGAAATACATAATATGTTTAAAACCTCTACAAAATTACAATAACAATGTCATAGTTATGTCACGTATATTGATAATTAAGGTTTGTCCAGCGGGTACTGTTACAGCCGAATTGACTAAGATTCGCACTTTTTCACCGATCATAAAGGTTTTGGAGGCAATGTCGGTATTTCCTGATATTGAAGAATAGCAAACACAAAACAAAATTCCAAGATAATATATATTCGGAGATATAAGTGATTCTTTCCACTCCTTGTTTAAAAGTTACGTAAAATGCGAACATCTTCAAAACGATTTTAAAAATGATATTATAGATTAACTAACCCATGAATTTTGTTGGTATTAATAACTGATCGAGTTTCGATAAAGGCGATGGAATGGAAACTTCTACAGCAAAAGAGATAAACGTTACTGCAATATATTATGTTTTATATTTCTTGCAAAATTTAAACAACTATGATCGACATTTCCAATTCATCCCAGTAATCTATAGTTTAACACCATATGGAACTATTGGCATGGCCAGTGACCGGTCATGGCCGACGAATAGTGAGCCTGCGGTCTACTAGAGGTTTCTAACTAAAGTGAAGTGCTGCAAGCAGTAGAGTATATGAAATTGTAGTTTAATAATGTGACTCCTAGCTAGTAAGAGCCGTGTGATATTAGTGTACAAGTAAATAAATTGCCTGAATCTGCCATCGACACTTCATGTAGGGGAGACAACCATTTCCGAGGTTATCTCGAAACCTTTAGCTGCTTAATTATTGATAATGTATTTGACTTCTTAAGTTATAATCTGCTGAACGTCCGCGGTGCATTGAATAGTGTATATGTGTTTAAACGAGATCGCAGCAGTACATTGAAATGTAGTGAGGGATCGCTATCGTCGACAGCACGCATTCAGTTTGTGTTTTCAGTGTTTCTCTCATTTAAAAATCTTGGCAATTGTTATATAAAACAAATATATTATATTTTCCCGTTTGTTTGTTGTCATATATGTACAGAGGACGTCACAGCGTGTTAAGATCGACAGTCACGACTGTGCGACGACCCAGTTCATTTGTGATTGTTTCAGTTTGATCATTTGTATTAAATGCGTAAACACAATGGGCCAAGCAGCTGTTCTTCAGTTCGTTAAAGCAAGGAAAATCCATCAGACAAGGCTTGAATGCTTCTAGCCTTCCCACAGCACCGGGAAAACATCTGATCGTATCGTCTGTTACTCTGGTGAGAAAAGAATCAAACACAGAAACTATGCTCGGATACAAGCCGCATTCACCGAGGAAACAGGGTTTTATTTCACAACCCAAAGCAGTTATCTGTAAACAACATCCTAATGTTTTGATAGAATGTTTCAATAACTTTTTGTGCAATATCCTAATTAGCTAAAGCGATAGAAGCGGGGATTATTGTGGGTATAGTTGAGGTCTCATTCGCTATACAAAATGGCGAAAGGCCATGAACCGAAAGCACGGATTGTAGTTACCAGTTCTCTGCTCCGATGAAATGTTAACGAGGCACAATGTTGGTCGAGGAACTCAAAATAATTCATACGAAACTTCGGTATCGGCACATCAAAGACGTTCGAAATAGTTTGCACCGTTAGCGTAGTGTTTCAAAGATGGCGGCAATGAACAAGTGGAGAACAAAAGCACCGCTTGAGCATCACGTTTAAACTTTTCGAAATTATAAAAGTTAAGTTCCTCGGACAAAATAAACATATATTTGAACTTTCGCGTGGTCCCGCGATTGTGATCGAAATTATAAATGCCATGGTAACAAGGCTGCTGTCCATGATTATGATCGGTTAACAGTCATATCATAACTCTTTGAAAGCTGTATTTTAGTGAACATTTTGATACCAAACAAGCAACATTGGAGGTAGCATTTTAACGGACCAAAGCAGTAGCCATTACCAGGAGCGTCCATCTCCCATACTAGGTATGCGAGTCAGCGTATGACCGTATTGAGCTATATTTAGAACAGATCTCATGGGAGTTCACGTGCTCACATTTTGGGAATTCAATGAAACCATAGTCAGGACAATGCAGCGTTAGTAAAATCACCTCAAAGAACATAGATCATTCTTAATCTCGATAATTACGGCAAGCATATTAATATTGAGATAAGTGGCGTCAAGTTGCTGACGGAGGAAACTAATGCGGGACATCTCTTCACATTTCTTAGGATTAAGTTCCATATTATTACATTTCGCACAACGAGATATTTCGACCAGGTCAGATTGAAGAGTGGAATTACTGTTCGCTGTTAAAGATTCCGAGATCGTAATGTCATCAGCATATTTCCGATAACTGGTGTGCGGCGATTTTAACGAAAGATCATTGACCATATTAAATCAAGAAAATAATTGGTCCAAGTTTGGTGCCTTGATGTACACCTGCACTGACGGCTCCCCAATAAGATTTGACGCTGTCAAGTTTCACAGATTGCCGGCGGTCACAAAGGTACAGATCCATGGAATTAAGCATCTTCTAACTCCAAGTGTGATGAGCGTCGGGACAAGTACATCATGTTGTGATTGATACTGTTAAAAGGCCTAAAATCGAAGAAACAAACTCTAAGGAACTGTGAGGTTGTATCAAGGGCCAGCAGCCAATTATTGAGCATGTCCAAAGGCAGAAGGTAGTCGAAGAGCAAAGTAAGCCAAACTGCATGGCAAGAAGGAAGCCCAGATGAACAAGTCATGATGGAGAAATGGTTACCGACTCTCGATGTTTCCCGAGACACCAGTCGAGACTCTTGGGAAACAAAACTCACTGATTCCCTCATGGCCAGTTATCAAGTGTATATTGTTACATAGCCATAAGTTTTCCATACACAACGCACGCTCGCATTGGCTGATTCAGGGTCACGTGGCAGTCATCAAAATTCAATGTTCCCCGCGCGGGCAACAATTCATCAATTGTTGCCCGCCACGTGATCACATCGTGACAGAAGATGGTGTGATGTGTCGCGCGCGCCACTAGCTAGCTAAAGGGGGGGAAATTTGTTTACCAAACTGTCTAGAGCTGACCATTTTGCGTCGAAAGAAAGCATTCAAAATGGTCCAGCTCCAAAGAAACAATTTACAGTCTTTATCAAGCGCGAGAGTGAGAAATTTGTAGGATGCAAAAAAAAAAAAAAAACGATACTATAAATGCCGTAGCGATGCCGGCAGTGTCTTGTCTTGAAAAGCAGCTTCCCGGAGAGAAGACGACAAACCTCGCTCGTATCAAGTAGGTCCTGTATTTATGCACAACTTTGCCTCTGGTAAAACTTATGTCTATATAACAAATCACTTAATGGCTGTCCCCTTGGGAATCAGTGAGTTTTGTTTCCCCTCGATGTTCCGCTCGACTCCGTCTCCGTCTCGGGGAACATCGAGGATCTAGGGGAAACAAAACTCACTGTTTCCCTCGGGGCCAATCATTAAGTGTTCATTGTTACATAGCCATAAATTTTCCAGACACAACGCACGCTCTCATGGCTGATTCAGGATCACTGTATCCCGCCACGTGATCACATCGTGACAGAAGATGGTGTAATGTGTCGCGCGACTGGCTAGCTAACATCCTCGGAGACCTAGGGGCAGTTAGTGAACAACGGGCAGAAAACGGACGGAGGGGGAGGGGAGGGGAAATATTTGTTTTCCAAAAGATCTAGATATTCATCAAAAGCTTACCTTTTCATCGAAAGAAAGCGTTTAAAGTGCCAATACCCTGATCCAATTTTGAGTTAGTGATATTTTCGCGTATTTGTAAAGTAAAGTTGCTATATTATTTCCTATCCACACCGTTTTTTGATATGACGACGGGAAGTCTTATTTTTGGGGGTCCGAATCTTGAGTTTTTATTTCCGCTATTACTTGAACCGTTCCTACGTGACGTCATCTTCTCAACACAACAACATGCGGGGCTACGTTTCACACAAACTTTCGCATGAATTTATAAGTAAAGTACATGTATATACTATTTTTTTCCAAAAACGAAAGGAAAGAAAGAAGTTTTGAATGGAAATATGCATTTACAAGAGCGACTCGTTGAGAAGATGACGTCACGACAGCAAACCGCTGGTCGAAAATCGCGAAGTATTTGGAACACACTTCAGTAATGGCGGACGTGATTCTAACGGTAAACTTTCTGCAAAATTCATAGGTTAATTTGGTCCTTTGGTAATATTTTTCACTGATTTGGATATTTTCTACACTGTGTATCGTTTTGGAAGGCAAAAAAGTAGAAAAGAACATGATCGAATTTCGTCGTAGTGGCACTTTAAAATTGAACCAGCTTCAAAGAAAAACTTTACATCTTTATCAAGCATGAGAGAAAGAAATTGGTAGCTAATTAACAAATCGCATACATTTTCCCATTATCCGTACTCGTATTGATCAAAGAAATCAGACGTCATAAAATGTTCAAAACTCAAGCGGAACAACGAGCGTAGCGAATTGTTTCACTGCAAAGTTTTGGACATTTTATGGCGTCATTTCTATGATCAATACGAATACGGACAATGGAAAAATGTATGCGATTTGTCATCACCAACAATCACGGACATTGTGCCCGCGGTATATAACTGATTTATACCATAAATGACTCTAAAATGTCCTCAAACTTTACAAAGAATGTATGGCGGAACGACTTCACAATTTTGCAAATACAAGTGAACATAGTAAATATTCTCAACTTGAAGGGCATATTATGCCTAGCAGAGGCCCAACGAGGTCCTTGAGAGCTTCAGATAGCAGGTGACACTTAGTAGTAGTAGTAGTAATTTATTTAACCACGTAGTCACTAATGGGCTTGGTATATAAAGTGTTATAAGATACAATGATACGGTGATACCAAGATACAGTGATACGGTGGTACAGTGATACGAAGATATCAAATTTCCTATTTTTAAGGTTACCAGATACCTTCAAAATTGAAAAAATGGGGGGAAATATTTTCGACAGAATGTAATTTTGGTAGCAATTTTTCACATACCAAAAACTCTGTTAAAAAACAATATAAAATAAATTTCAAAAGGAGGTTTTTAACCGGAAGTAAAAGGTTCTGTTTGATTGACAGCAGATCAATTAGAACATGAGATGTGCTCACTCGCCCGTAACGAAAGTGACCAATGTTGACATTTATTGAGAAACGCTTTTCCACCCACGATTCCATAATTCCATGGGTTGTTGGCCTTGTGTCTTCCAAAAAGCAAGCAGGATGCCCTTAGCTTGGAAAAAAGCAAAGCAAGGCCGTACAATAGCTGCGGTTACGCTAGACCAGTTTTACTAGGTATATTGGAACTTTACCCGGGTAAATTCGTGTTTTCGTGTCTAACCGATTTCCCCAGGAGAAAACGTATCTAGGTATATTTCCATAGTTACGAAAGAAAGAACAATGGAACTTTCCCTTGATAACACCCTAGATAAGTCTAGGACCCCAGACAGTTCAGCCAATGAAATTTCGAGGATCTGACAGTACAATAGGCCTTCGCGCCACAAAGTTACTGGGTCGTGATATTCAACGGTCTTCGTTTAACCGCGTTACCCAGGTAAATTCAAACCCCAGATGGATTTTATTGAGGCCAGTTTTACTGGGTAAACGACTTTATCTGGGGTAGTGTAACCGCAGCTAATGCCTACGACTACGAGCCTCGCAAAACCCAACAAGGGTACAGACAGAGTGCCGAGAGGTCCACATTTGAACATAAAGAAGAATTGATAGGAACCAGCCTCGATATTTGTTTCCAAGAAAGCTTAGATGGAAACATAAACTCTGAACCGCTTGAAACCAACACCACGATATCGCTATTTGCCGTGCTGTATCAGACTCCTGCAAATCGCTGTCATTGGCATTCAAGGCCTTTGATTTCTGTACCCTTCCTCTGCCATTTAATAGGTGTTCGCCTTGGCTTTGTCCCTCGAGCTCAAGATCTTTTTGTCTTTCCCATTTTACAAGACATACGAAAACTAGAACCGTCTATAAAATGTTCTCGATGCGGCGCGTAGCTTTGATCGGAAATCAACATTGCCAATTTAGAAACTGACACTTTTTATTGCCAATTTGCAAACTGAAACTTTGTATTGCCAATTTACAAACTGGCAGTTTTTATTGCCAATTTTCAAACTGGCAGTTTTTATTGCCAATTTACAAACTGACACTTTTTATTTCCAATTTGCAAACTGGCACTTTTTATTGCCAATTAAAAAATACAGGCTTAGATAACTGCTGGCCAAAATCGTGGGCTCTGGTTACTTCGACGACGTACGTACACTGACAACAGTATGCATATGGCAGCCTTGTCGTTGTTTATTCTGTTCATGTGTTTCACTGTCGTATTCAAGTTACCTCCGTATTAATTTTGCCAACAGCGAGACAATATGCAGGGGACGATGATGATATGATTGAGGACTATTCTGAATTAGTGTCCTTCGTCTTTCTTCATCAAGGAATACGTATTAGTTTGAGACAGCTAAAACGGATAATTAAGTATCGAGGATGGAGGATCGGATAAGAAGAACGTACTCCAACAGATGTATGCATTGTTGTGGACGTCAGTAAACTATAGAACACGATCTACAAGGAAGTGGTTGCTGTTTAGGTTATCGCTTCATGCAACAAAAAATATAGAACGAATTTGGACAGCTGAGAGTTGATAGAGAGACAGTGCGAAAGATTTTGAAAGATTTGAGCCAGAATCGCTCAAAGAAAAATCTTAGAAGAACGAAGTACTACTCTCCCGGTCTCAACTTTATACAAGTGACATATGACAAACTATGATAAACAGCAAGCACTTCCTTGTAGCTAGTGTTCTATAGTTTACTGACGTCCACAACAATGCGTAAATTTGTTGGATTTTTTCTTCTTCTCAATCCTCTATACTTAATTACCCGTTAACTGTCTCAAACAGTAATGACGAAAGAGGAAGGACAATAATTCAGAATAACTAAATCCAAGATGAAAATATTCCTCAATCACAGCATCACGGTACCTTGCATATTGTCTCGCTGTTGGCAAATACGGAGGTAAATTAAATACGACAGTAAAGCACATGAACAGAATAAACAACGACAAGGCTGCCATATGCTACTGTTGTCAGTCGGTACGTACGTCGGCGAAGTAACCAGAGCCAGCGATTTCAGCCAGCAGTTATATATCTACGGTTGTATTTGTAAATTGGCAATTAAAAGTGCCAGTTTAGAAATTGGCAATAAAAAGTGTCAGTTTGGAAATTGGCAATAAAAAGTGTCAGTTTGGAAATTGGCAATAAAAAGTGTCAGTTTGGAAATTGGCAATAACAAGTGTCAGTTTGGAAATTGGCAATAACAAGTGTCAGTTTGGAAATTGGCAATAACAAGTGTCAGTTTGGAAATTGGCAATAACAAGTGTCAGTTTGGAAATTGGCAATAAAAAGTGTCAGTTTGGAAATTGGCAATAAAAAGTGTCAGTTTGGAAATTGGCAATAACAAGTGTCAGTTTGGAAATTGGCAATAACAAGTGTCAGTTTGGAAATTGGCAATAAAAAGTGTCAGTTTGGAAATTGGCAATAAAAAGTGTCAGTTTGGAAATTGGCAATAAAAAGTGTCAGTTTGGAAATTGGCAATAACAAGTGTCAGTTTGGAAATTGACAATAACAAGTGTCAGTTTGGAAATTGGCAATAACAAGTATCAGTTTGGAAATTGGCAATAACAAGTGTCAGTTTGGAAATTGGCAATAACAAGTGTCAGTTTGGAACGCTGAGTAAAAAGAGTAGTAAAATCTAGATGACACTCACAAGCCACCGTAGTTTCTCGCATATCTACTCGGATTGTGTTTTCGCCTTTTCACGGAATAAAGCATGATAACTTTTGAACTAAATCGAATTTTGATATTCCCCAACACGGTTTTGTAATACGATTCCTCCGAAATGCGACAAAGCAACCTTAGATCGGAGAAACGTCCAGAGTTTCTATGAGAAATTGGTGTTGTAATGTGGTTTGGAAGATGACCTAGTATTGTGTTGTTTATGGGTATTCTTAAGATAATAGATGGTTTGCACTCAATCCCCAGAGATTCAAATAACAAAGGGCATGGCGGCCATGTTGGTGTACATAACAAAAGAAGCTAACGAAGAATCTATTGTTAACTGTACACCAACATCGTGATGGCGGCTATGACGTCCCATGCAACGGTCCATTTTTTTAAATGATAGGATCTAAAATAGTCCGGGAAATATCCACGGCTTATTTTATGTAACATACATAGTTTTCTGATGCGCATCTATAGACCAGTTCGCGGTAAATTCCGAATTTTGAGAGGGGTGCAAACATGGCGCGAAATACAGTGTTTGTATGGGAATCGATGGGAATCCGATGCCAGATAAAATCCGTAAAATCGAATTTACGAAATATTCTTCAGACACAAACTTAAGATACCAGGCAAAAGATTAACATATCGAAATTTGAGGGATGTAGCTGTGCTAGGAAGCGTGCAGTCATGTTTTCAGTTTTCCATACATTGTTTGTTAAATGGCGAGTCAAATTCCGCGTCATGTCCTGAATAGTTGGCGATGTAAATGGTAATGAGTATGCAAGAAGGATAATGTACTATTAGGATACAGAAAACAAAGAACATTACGTACTCAAGGGAAAAGTCAGGTGACCTGAATTGGGACAACAAATGTATTTTTTATAATTGGAAAACAAAGCACTGAATCCTCTTTAGAACTATCACGTGGTCTGAAATGGGGCAGTATACAGGCAAGCTGAAATGGTCTATTGATTAGGCTTTTTCATCTTTTCTCAGTAAAAAGTGAAATTGATAAAATAAACAAACATTACAGTGAAAACGGAAAACAAAGGCAAATGTGACAAATGTGATCCTCAATGGCAAGATTTCCTGAGGGAAACAGATGGTTTTTTTCTAGTACTAGAACCAAGTGCTCTAGGACAAATAAACCATCACATTGTTATTATTCGATCCGTACCGGGCCGTGGATTTAATTAAAAGTTTCAGGAAGTTTCAGGCTTTTAAAACATATAATACTAGTAATAATAATAAAATATATATTTAAAGAGGTTGTCCCAGTAACCCAAAGGTGTTTTTCATGTAGGTCCTCATAGAAATAAAAATATAGGGTTAAAAATAGAGATAAAAAAATAATAAATAAATGAATGGACTAATAATAATGACTAATAATAAAAGTTACAATAACGATGTATAGAATATGAATAAGATAGATGAAAAGAGAACAATTACATTGACATTAAGATTAAGATTGGTCCATACATTGACAAAGAAACTATTCATACCATAAATATTAATGAGACTTCGCGCATGACTGCATTATCATTATATAAAGAGTTAATTGTACATAGTTGTCAGTTGGGCAAACCAAGCGGACCATTCACTTGGAATATGGCGCTGCGTCCGTCCAGCCAAACAAACTCTCGCGTCGAAGTCGAAGTTCGAGAAATTCTACAAAGTCTTCAACCAGCCCAACGTTAACTGCCGGGACTTCCCAGCTGCCGAGCCAACAGCCGGATAAAACCAAGTTTTCGTCTGCTGGTGAGAACTCAAAGTAATGAAAATAGGAAATGTATCAGTTTCTCTAATTGAAAAGCAAAGCACTGAACCCTCTGGCGAGGTGTCACATGATCTAAATTGGGAGAACTAATGTACAGGTTAAATCGGTCAATTGCGGATTAAAAAAATCCTTTGAAGAGATCGCCAGAAGGAAATATATTGTGACGTGAAACAAATGAGTTTTCACGCTTCCATAATTAAATCATCAATCAGGATCAGAACAAACAATAAGTTAAAGAGGACGTAGTCTGTCTGATTTCTATTCCGGAGAACCATTGAACCATTCCGGAGAAAGTGACAGCTGCTAGGAGCACACCGTATTATAATTTCTAAACGAAGTCTGTATTTCTTACAAGGAATATTCCCAGTTGAACTTCAGTCAAAGAAATATGTGACTCAAAAGGAAACCAGCGAAGGATAGCTCATTGGAAACTGATCAGAAACGCCGGATACATCATCTGTCAGCCGTGATACAACCAAGGTAGGTCATACTTTTTGACAATTGATACACATTCGATAGAAACCAAGTCACGCCTGTGGAATATCTCTATTTTTGAATTCTCTCTTTTTTTCCTATTCCTAGAGAGTTCGAGTGGGAGACTGTGGTTGTCTTTTGTATCTCAAATTGAATCATTTCGTGTTATCTTTATGGCAACCTTTTACTTCTACTTTGCACGTAGAGGTCAGTTATTTTTCTGAAACAATATAGAAAGGCACCACCATACATCCCTGTTCAAAAGGCATCTATAATACTTATAAATTCCTACAAATTATAGGTAATTCTGCGAACTGATGAAATGAAATTCTTCCTATATCGCAAATACCAAATAACAAACATAAATTAACTAGTCCGTTTTAATTTGACATGTTGTTTTCTCCTAGCTATAAAAGGCGAACAAAGGAAAGAGTAAACACAAAATTTCAAGAGAAAAACACTTTTCTACGTCATGTAGTCACTGCTGTCGCCTTCCTGGTTGCTTAAGGTCCCTCTAATTAAGTTAATTGGATTTGACAGAAGCCACTTCAGGTTTTTAACTCTTAATTAAACAGTCAAAGTAATGAGAATTGTGCATTTCGTCCCAACATTTTTTCTAAAGATGCGATGGTCTATTGATGCCATTAATAGGAAAATTAAATGAAACCAGATTTGCTCTACTGACGAAAATATTTAGCTATAACTAGAAGTAATCATAGATTATCAAAGTGCGTTCGACATATATTTTTGTATGATAAAGGACGGCTTCCTGTGGTGACACAAATTAAACTCACCCTAATTGCTACACTAAATGAGTGATGTGGACTGTTGTGTAAACAATTAATATCCTTATCAAACATGTATGTCTTTAAATAAATGTGAACAGTTTTGAATGTCTTGACTTATAAGTTATTCAAGAGGATAGACCTGTTCAGTTAAATAGGTAATCAAATGACTGGAAATCAATGTGGATCTTGAGGAACGTTTTAACAAATTCAACAGATATAATGCGCATTGATAGTTTAACCATGTGGTGTATAACATTCAGATGACCGGCCGGCTCCACAATACTGATTAATGTTGGTGATTACACTCCAGGGTGTTTAAAAAGCTAAATCTTCACAACTCACACAAGACAGTCTGTCGAATATTTCTCTTCAGGTATGATTATATTTATAGTATCTTGATGTTAGTAGTTTCGTATCTGTTCAGCGAAAAGCACAATCCAGTACAGCGAGCAAGCCAACGGAATATTCTCTCGCAGATTCACTCGGTTTGTCCGATAGTTCAGCACACGTTTTCAACCGTGCCGACAAAACAGAACCATGGTTGACTTTATTAGTTCGGATATCAGACTTTGCCAATGTCCAGAAGTAGTACACACTTTAATCAGGCATTGATAAATTCTACTTGCGAACTTTCTAGACAACATTGATTGAAGATAAGTTTATGTTTAAAGCTATAACTTACCACGAAGCTCGAAGACAGGTAAAATCTCGATTTCTTCCACCTGGAAACGCACAGGTAGCCCACACATGACCACAGGGAGCCCCATGCAAGATTAGTACTCTTCTTCTTTTTTATCCGAGTAGCTACGTAGCTTTGAATCCTTAATTGGGAGCTCTGTCAGAGACTGAAGGAGCTGGAAGGTCCGTACAGATAAAAAATGTGCTCGAGATCTTGAATGTACGGACCGAATACGCAAAGACCCTAAGCCGTTAATTAACGTTTTTTTTTTCCTAGCGGACGTTTATTTTATTTACTTTCATTAAATATATGGAGATTACATCACGGAAAATGCGCGTGTGCGATTTTTATTCACGAGTAGAGGCGTAAGAGAAAACGAACGAGCAACTCTTCGAGCGAGTGAGTTTTATAATACGCCTGTACATAGTTAATAAACTATGGCCTGTACGAGTGAATAAAAATCGTACAAAGCATTTTCCATGCTGTAATTTGTTTATTTTATAGGTATACTGAGATTATTTTAAAGCAGATTTTACTAGTACACTATGCAACACCACTCGTGCGTCTCGTTGATATTTAGGAAGCCACTAAAATAAATGTTCGAACAAGCGAAACTAAAAAATTAGCATACGCTTGAATTAGTTTAGTGAATCTTAAGGCAGTTTACAAAAATGTTTAATATTCCTTTCAGAAAAATATTATCCAACTTATAATTATAATAGACACTCGTTTTAAATGCTGTACTCAGTCTTGCAATTAAATCAACAAAAGGAACTACTGAATCAAATTCGCTAAAAAGCTGTAATTGTGTAAAACTTTGGAAAGTTTGTACATAAATATAGCAATTAAATTCAAAAAGCTGATCACAAAATATATAAATCCAAAATAACTTATCTGAATAAGTCTCTAATCATCGTCAGAATCGCTTGATACGCTTAGTTTTCAAAGAGCATGCATTCTTTATGTCGTTGATAGCTAATTTATGTAAAACAGTGCATCTGCATTATTCATGTTCTGGTCTTCTTTCAGCAAAAAGCTTGTAAACAGCAACTGGATCTTTTCCGCTGCCATTAGTCGGAAACATCTTAGGAGTGATGACTCTCACATCTTTGTAATTTGCACATGTGCACCAGAGCTAGTACTCTGATCCGTCGATGTTTTCTTTAGGCTCACATCTCCCCACCTCACATCATGATATAATGTAATAATGTTCCTTGATTCGGCTCGAAGTCCAAAATGAAGGCTGTTCGGTTTAGCCAAAGTGTATTCAAAACGGACTCTGGGTTAGATATTCTAAGAAGACCTTTTTTGTACGTGTGGCTTATTTCCTTGTCCTTGTTTTTTAAATTTTTAAAGCCGTTTTTGCTTGGACTGTAGAGTTTTCTTTGTCTTTTCGAAGACCAATTTTTGCAAGTCATTCACTATACTGGCAGGATAGGACTTTCTCTTTAGAGGGTCTCCCAGGGGGGGGGGGGGGGTCCGTGTTCCCTTGTTCCCAACGAAAATTACCTTTTGTTCCCTTGTTTCCCAATTTTTTTCCAGGGAAACAGTCAGTTTATCCATTTAGAAAAATGGAAATTGTTCCCTTGTTCCCTAAAACCTCTATTCATGTTCCCTTGTTCCCCGATATATTTTTAGTTTGTTCCCTGTTCCCAACGGATTTTTTGGCATGTTCTCTTGTTCCCCGAAACCCCTGGGAGACCCTCTCTTTAGATATCTTTCGAAACTAGCTATCATGCTTCTTAGGGAAGTTGGTTAATAATCCAGCCCTTCTTTCGTACGAGCAGAAATGACAAATTCGCTTAACACTTCGTTTAGCTCGACCGGTGAGATTTCCTCGATGTTTCTTGTTTCATGTTTTGTCTTGAGAAAACCTGTAAGGAGGTTTACGTCTCTATCGGTTTTTCTGCGAGTATTCTGGTTCTCTTGTTCTTCGATAAAGCTGTCGACCGTCCCGGCTAAAGACACAAACCTTTCAATCTGTTCACCCATGTTTGAATGAAACCTCAAAGCCCGCGCGTTTGTTGGTTGTGCGTAAATTATGACACGATATTTTTCAACTAGTGAAATTTCGTCGTTCGCGTTTGTGATTGGCTGTTTACAATCTGCTTATCATTAAAATGCACAGCCGGCTTTTTCAGTGAGTAAATCTCAGTATATATGAAATAATTAGCGCGCTCGTACAGATCTAGAAGTGCTACATTCAGGTCAATCCAGAGCGCGCGCACTTTGCTCGAAAATGACTTGGATTGATGGTGTAAGCAGCGCTCGCGAGCTGAAATTGAAAACTTTTCACTTAAATCACAGGCAATTTTCTGCTGAGTTCTCTCTTTTCCCCAGTAGGCTTTCATTATCAAATATGCGGCATAAATACAAGGTGTTCAATGCTAGAGTACCTTAACGTGAGAATCTTGGCAAAAAGACTTCGCAAGATCTAAAACTTGTTTTGAAGCGACACTATTGAAAAAAAAAACGCCAATGCGATCGCGCGAATTCGATGGTACCGTAAAGCACTTTTGCTTTTACTTTACCTGAATTTCAAACGAGACCTGAAACAATCATAGGGGCTTATCAAAGTCAGGGCCAGGCTAAGCCACAGATCAAATTGGCGTGTTGGTTTTTAGGGAGCCAAGGAAAACCGAACGACCCGCGGAGAAAAACCCTCGGGGCAAAGGCGAGATACCAACAAATTCAACTCGCATATGGCGCCGCGTCCGGGAATCGGATCTGTGCGCATGCCACAGAGTGAGACGCGAGGCGCTTAACCAGTGCGCCACCCCGGCTCCCCGCTGTACTGTCCTGAACTTTACTGTACTAAATACTGTTCATTGCAACAGTCATATTATCCAAAATATTACGGCCTAAAATAGCATAATAAATTATGTAGATATTTTGATTCGGTTGTCTCGTACAATTTCGCCTTGTTATTATCTGAGGCCCAGTTCAAACGCCGTACTTTTCATGCGCCGTTCTTAATTCATATTAAGGTCGACCCAAATCAACAAAGGTCCACCTGTTGATTCAGACGCCATTCTTAATAAGCCGTTCCTAATTTATTCAATGACCACTCAGGCTTAAAGTATAAATATAATTTACTTATAGATGGTTTTCACATGACGTCACGGCAGCCATGTTGGTGTACCTTTAACAATAGATTCTTCGTTAGCTTCTTTTGTACACCAACATGGCTGCCATGCCCTTTGTCCTTTGAATATCTGGGGATTGAGTGAAAACCATCTATTGGACTCCTTATTCTGTTTATCCGCTTTCCCGTGGCAATCGATGGCGGTCTTCCCTGTTTCTGCTTCCCTTCAGCATGGCCAACAAAATTCAATATTGCTCCTGTCGCCGTATTTTATAGTACACTCCCGACATGACGCATTCGATGCAAAAGTATTTCGTGGTTCTAAAACACGAACTACCATTTTTTTCTGAACAGTACTGATGCTCGCGCGCCACTCCGCCATCTTGTTTGCAAAACGTTGGTTTGGAAATGACATGCACGCTTTACTTTAATTTGAGTTTATTCAAATAACAATTACATTCGTGGTTACAGAACATGGAAACAAATGACAAAGGGCATGTTGGTGTACAGAACAAAAAAAGCTAACGAAGAATCTATTGTTAACTGTACACCAACATGGCGGCTATGACGTAACGTGCAGACCATCAATTAATCAAAATCCGGCAATCCCTTTATGTAGGACGACACGAATTTTTACCAAAAATACAATAGAATACAACACAATTCAATACAACAATAGAACGCAACACAATACAATACAATAGAATACAATTTGGTAGCAATTCATGTCGTCCTACATGAAGGGACGGCCCAAAAGCCGTTCTTCAGCCGTACTTCACGGCTGAACAACTCCACGGAGAACATTTGAATAATAACTTATGTATTTGGTACGGCGTTTGAATTGGATTCGACCCACAGCCGTAATTTTCAGCTGACCCAGGCGTGCCGAACGCCTGAGCCGTTCCAAATTAAATAAGCCGTTCCAATAGACCCTTTCAGCTTGCCTGTTTGTTGCCCCAATTCAGACCATGTGATATCAGTGCTTTGTTTTCCAATTATAGAAATTGGTACATTTCCTCTTCGGATATAGAAAAACCAAAAAAGCATTACTCAAGGGAAAAGTCACGTGGTCTGAAATGGGGCAACAAACAGGTAAGCTGAAAGGGTCTATTCGATTCAGACGCCGTTCTTTTCATGTACCTAATTGAAACAATTAAGAACGGTTCATGAAAAGTACGGCGTTTGAACTGGGCCTAAATAACACATCGTAACTTGTCCAAATATGGTCGACGACAAACGCCCTATCTTCGGCGCGTGGCCATGTAAGATCCTGTGTATTCGTTTCGTGCTCACCAAAATACAGTATGCCTCATAAAACCACACATCCATACTAGCTCTTTAGCCGACTAATAATTCCTATTTAATATATAAAAACGAAGTAAAAACGAAGCTCCCAATTAACTAGATGGAATCATTGCCTAGTGGAATTTAATAACTGGTAGAATCAAGGGAAATCGGTGCAAGCGACTGACAGTGCGCGCGCAGGTGGAGCACTTTTTCAGGCACGTCGCACACGTTTCTGACGTTTTGACTAAGCCCCTGGCCATACGGTTCGAATAAAAACGGGATGGTTTTACCTTAAAGCATTTGGTTCTAGTACCAGCAAAAAAAACATGTTTCCCGGCCAGTCATTAAGTGTATAATATTATATATAATTAAAACCGATACTCTAGGCTCGGTTTCCAGCCGTGGGGGTTTCGGTGAGCCCGCGATCCTCTCCCCACTCACGGCTGGGCGCGCGAGCTGAGGCATTGTCGGTTTTTAGCCAATGAAAAACTTGCCACTCAAATCCTGTCGCTGAATGTATTTGCATAATTTATATTGTAAATTTTTCAAAGCCGGACCAGCTTCGAATCGCTGTTCCAAAAAGCGTTTAAATTTGCTTTGGAAAAGTGGCGCTTTCTCAGTGTAAGCATATTAATAATTCATTTTGTCGAATTTTCATACAAACCTTCTAAACTGAACCTAACCCCAAAATTTGAAAAAACCCTAACCATTTTAAATCCCAAATCATTAATAGAACGAGTCTAAATACACCTGAACTTAATGGAGAATTTAGCGAAGTTTTCAAATGTTTTCAAGTGCACTTTTGCTTTAACAATTTCAGGACATGCTTACACTGAGAAACCCCCGGAAAAGTTTGCTTTCGAATAATTCAAGGTTCACACAAGGAAGCAGTAAGAGAGTTAGTTTTGGGTGAATACACTGTGTCAGTACGCACCGGGTTTGGAAAGTCACTTGGGAAACCGTCACTTGTACCAAGCTCGAAGGTCACGAAACCCGTAATCAGTCAGTCATTTCTTTGCCTATGCAAGACCAGGTAGCCATTCTTACTTCAAAGAAAATTAGGGCTGCCTTTATCGGAGAAGAAAAGACGGACGACTCCATATTAAAAGAGAGGAAATCACGTCTGACTCAGGCCACGTTTACGCGTTTAACTCTGCGATCACAATTCACTTGAAAATCGCTGCATCAAACGAGTTTTACAATTATTTAAGTCCTATGTATTTTATAAAGTCTCCAAAACATACTCTACACAAGTACTGAGCGGGAATACTCGACTCTAGCTCAGAATAGTTCCGAGATAATATCTGAACTCGGCTTTTAATTTCTGTCAGCGAGGTGTCTTATATTACAGAGTAACAAATAATTCAGCCTAGTTAAATGGTGTTTGTTCTTGAGAATTCATTTCACACTTGGAGTTTTAGTTTACTGAGTTCCAGTTTGTTTTGAAAGTTTAGAGCCTACGCTACAGTCGTGAAAGGAAAACGGCTTTTCTTGTCAAAACACGCAAATTGAATAATATTGGATTTTAATTCGCTGACGTCACGGACACGGTGTGTTGACCGCGCGCCCAGCCGTTAGTGGGGGGAGGCTTTGGAGAAACGACACCCCAACGGCTGAAACCGAGCCTAGGTACACTCAGGCTATACTCAACGTTCCTTTGATTTCGAGAATTTTCCACGACACGAACCGAAAAATGAAACGTTTACCAGTTACATTCCAAATGAGGAAAATTCTCAGTAAAGTATGTAAGGGATAGAACACTTTACTTTCGATCTGTATTTTAAAAGCCAAACTTTTGACCGCTATGAAATCTCCGGCCCTATACGACGGATCGAATGAAAACGTGATGGTTTAATTTGTCTTATAGAGCACTTGGTTCAAGTACTAGAATAAAAACCCATCTGTTTCCCTCAGGAAATCTTGGCAAAGGTCACGTTTGCCATATTTGCTTTTATTTTTCGTTTTCGCTATTGTATTTGTTTCTTTTGTCAGTTTTGTTCTCAGAAAAGATGAAGCATCTTAATCAATTACGAATTTAAAGTTCCTTTGAAGAGATCGGCAGAAGAAAATCTTGATGTTGTTACGTAAAATAACGCTGCCATAAATAACAACTTAAACAAAATTGAAGGACTTGCACTATAAAAAGGGCCTCTCCCAGGCACGCTCACACTTCAGTTGTCACTCAGCCTTTTTCAAGTGAACATCTCTATTAAAGGCCTCTGCCAGGCACGCTCACACTTCAGTTGTCACTCAGCCTTTGTCAAGTGAACATCTCTATTAAAGGCCTCTGCCAGGCACGCTCACACTTCAGTTGTCACTCAGCCTTTGTCAAGAGAACATCTCTATTAAAGGCCTCTACCAGGCACGCTCACACTTCAGTTGTCACTCAGCCTTTTTCAAGTGAACATCTCTATTAAAGGCCTCTGCCAGGCACGCTCACACTTCAGTTGTCACTCAGCCTTTGTCAATTGAACATCTCTATTAAAGGCCTCTGCCAGGCACGCTCACACTTCAGTTGTCACTCAGCCTTTGTCAATTGAACATCTCTATTAAAGGCCTCTGCCAGGCACGCTCACACTTCAGCTGTCACTCAGCCTTTTTCAAGTGAACATCTCTATTAAAGGCCTCTGCCAGGCACGCTCACACTTCAGTTGTCACTCAGCCTTTGTCAATTGAACATCTCTATTAAAGGCCTCTGCCAGGCACGCTCACACTTCAGTTGTCACTCAGCCTTTGTCAATTGAACATCTCTATTAAAGGCCTCTGCCAGGCACTTTTTTAAACGCTGTTTTAGAAAGATCGACAATCGATTGGAGGTGAAAAATAGCATTTACAAAAGGTTTTGCTAATAACAATACCGATCTCGTACAAGGCCTCTAAATAAATGAAGTTAAATATTTTTTTGCCATCCAGTACAATCCTGTACAATCACGTGAATGCCTAGCTGCAAAACGCCCATTCAAATCAAACACTCGAATGTTTAATGTCTAAAACAACACTATTTAAAGAGTTTGTAAACGCCGTCTAAAACACTGATGACAGGCATAACTGAGCAACTAGCTTCCTGCCCTGCCGTTTACTTTTTTTGCCTTATTACAATTTTGAGTGTCAGCAATTTAGCATTATTAATAACAGGACAAAACTGAAAGCCTCCTTACTCATATGTATGTATGTATACAGCGAATTGCAAAAAAATGCTGTTAAACCCAACTACATCACTATATCAATACATCGGGTGCATTGTGGGAAGGATTACTTGTCACTCGACTACTCTAACCCGTTGACCCCCACACGAGACCGACGCAATAACGGCTACGTTTAGCGTACATCTGATATGAGGGTTTTGGAGGAAGTTACCAAAAGAAATTGTTCCTACTTTAGTATTTTCGAGACCAAAAATATATATGTAAGGCAAACTACGAGAAAGGTAAGCGTTGTCCCAATAAATAAATTAGTCGGCTTTACAATTTCGGCTGCAGTTCTGGGCCGGGTTGTTCAAAGCCCGATTAGTGTTAATCCTGGATTAAATCTGCACAGAACCTATTGGTTGTCATGGAAATTAACCCTGGATTAGCACTAATCGGGCTTTGAACAACCCGGCCCTGATATTTAGGTAAACATTTTACTAATACCGTTTATAAATAAGAAACTACGCTAACTACGTTGCTTAATTCGTTTTATCAGCATGTTCAAATTCATTCAAATTTGTCACGTTTTTTTTTCGGCTGACAAATGCAGCAATTACATTGAGGGAGTAGAATTTTACTAACACCAGCGATATTTTTATCTCTCATCGTGACTAACTCAAGTGACAAAAGTATTCAGAGTTATTGAACGGGTGACTGAATACACATGAGGAATTTGAAAACGCACTGATGAAATGTACGATTTTGCACATAATTAGAAAGCTCTGATGAGTAAAAGCAAGGAGTTAAGTTGAATTTTAAACGTTTTAAGCAAGCTACGTTCCCAAAACTTATTCATGAAACGAAATGAAATTTCACATGGAGTTCTATATACGCTGAACTCACGAACGAGATCAAAGTTTTCATTTAAATGCGACGCGACCTTAATTCAACGAACTATCTCAATTTGAAGTTTAAAGTCTTAGCCGGATTGAGCTGTTTTTTAGTAGGAAGGGCTTGCAGTCATCTGGTATAAATATAAGTACCTTCTCAATGATGTCAAAGTGGTTTTATTCTTGCCTCAGCCATTGCGCTTCAAGTGGCCATGCATAGATCGTGACAATTGAAATTACCCGCTCATAACTGTGAGGTGGATTATGATGTTCCAATTAATACGACTCAATTGTTTTAGCTGTCAAATTTGACAAGAATACAAAAGGTATATATATATATATTTGCAGTGCAATGTTTTTGAAAATGTGTGTTTTTATATATATATTTAATGTTCAAATTTCGTGCATTGTACAAAATCCAAGCATGTGATTGGCTAATGAGCGTGCATTATTGGTGACCACAGCACTCGACCCAGACCCTCTCTTACCTAGGGAAAGGGAGACCTAGTCCTTCGATTAGTTACGTGTTTGGACGGCTTGGAAAACCTCAACGCATATTAAACAGTGGTGAAATGCAGACAATTACTAGAAAGGTAACGTCAGGATTGAACTCTGTTGCCTGTGTGACAGAAGATATATATTTTGAGGCGAACATTTGCATAATCGCTCGTTGGAAATGGCTGATTTTTGAGTGCTGGAAGTACAACTTTACAAGTCAACATGTGTCCGAGTGAACAAAGGTTTCTACAACACTCTAGTAGTCTTACTTTAGAAATGGATTGTATTTCCGAGACCTTACTCTGTCAATAAGAGGAGAACATTAAGCGAGAATTCAGTGGAAGGTTCGAAAATCCAGGATATTTGATTTAGAAAATGTTTGCATCGGAGCCGAGCACATGGCCGGAGTCCGGTTTCGAGTCAAGATTTCAATTCACTGCCCCACTGGAATCTGCAGGTTAGTTATTTTCGAATGAAAGAAACTATTAAAGAAAGAAGACTATCTAGGAGTTAAGCCGGCTAAATAATTGATATTAATTTGAATACATGGCTCCAAGAGAAACGTTTTCGAGTTAAATGTACAATCATACTATTCGCCTCACATTATGATTTATGTTTTCAGGCAAACATTTGCATAATCGTTCGTTAGAAATGGCTGATATGCAAGCGCTGGAAGTACAACAACTAACAAGTCAACATGTGTAAACAAAAGTTTCTACAACACTCTAGCAGTCCAAACTGAAGAAATGGATTTTATTTCCGGCGAGACCTTACTCTGTCAATAAGAGGAGACAATGAAGCGACAATTCGTGGAAGGTTCGAAAACCTAGGATATTTTTATTTGGAAAATGTTTGCATCAGAGCCGAGCACATGAAGGCCGGTTTCAAGATTTCAATTCACTGGAATCTGCAGGTTAGTTATTTTCGAATGAAAGAAACTATTAAAGAAAGTAGACTATCTAGGAGTTAAGCCGGCTAAATACTCGATATTTTAATACATGGCTTCAAGAGAAACGTTTTCGAGTTAAATGTACAAACATGTACTCGGAAGGCGTCAACTAAACTGACCGAACGCCAAAGTAAATTATTCTTTGCAAAGTTATCTACTTCTGTTTTTATTCATTGTCTATTGAAATGACTTTTCTTTGTGGAGATATTTACCGTAAAATGATTTAATTCATGCGAAATATTTGACTTCTTTATGAAATTGTTATTGACAACTGATTTCAATTGAAATTCACGGCTGACAGTGCACTCAGTTTGAATATTAAAAGGGTTAGAGACTTTATGTTTGTGCTTTATCGGCAAAATACAGTCACTTGCTGACTGTACGATGAACTCAAAATTTGTTCATACTGCATTCGGCCTTTGGCCTCATGCAGTATTCATTATTTTTCGTTCATCGTACAGTCAGCGCGTGCCTGTATTTGTCGATAAAGAACTCACAAGCAGTCTCTAACCCTTACATAATTGACATCTTTGTTGTCTCTTTCGTTTATTTTATTTATGCTTGAGAATGTGTGTAACAGTCAACTATAGTATTATTATCTCAACCATGGTTATCTGTCTCATTTAGCCCACTCGGCTATTACAGGTAACCTCACGGCTGTACCTACAATGTATACTTTTTTCTCTCTACATATTGTAATCTCCAAAATGGTACGAATAAACTTGTTGTTGTTTTATTGTTCTGAATTTGAATTTCAATTTTTTAATCGCAAAGGAAGAGAAAGGGGGACTGAGGAGCATTCTCTTTTATAGTGCGAGTCCTTGTTTAAATTCTGACCAAATCATTTCAGCTAATGAATGGACCAATCAAGAGCTGTAGACATAACAATTTGTAAATAAGTGGATAGGACCCAGTCTGTCTGATTTCCATTCCTGAGAAGCATTTAAGTAACAGCTGCTAGGAACACACGTATTATTTCTAAACCAAATCTGCATTTCTTGCAAAGAAGAATATTCCCAGTTGGACTTCAGTCAAAGAAATCTGCGAGACCCAAATGGAAGCCAGTGAAGGCTAGCTCATTGGAAACTGATCAGAAACGATATATTATCCACGAGTTCATCTGTCAGATTTCTAACCAAGGTAGGCCAGGGTATTCTTTTTGACAACTGATATATCATCGATAGAAACCAAGTCACGACTATCAAATATATATTTTGAACTCCCGCTATCTAGACTTTTTTTCCTTTTCCATGAGAGTTCGAGAGGGAGTCTAAGACTGTAGTTGTCTCCTTTATGGCAATTTGAATCATTATGCCATATCTTTTCCTTTGCACGCAGACGTCAGTTGTGATTCTGAAGCAAGATCGAAAGGCACCACCGTACATCCCTGTTAAATTCTATTTGATTCAATGTTATTTCATCTCACTTATAAACGCCTACAAATTATAGGAATCAGTCATACGAACTGAAATGAAATTCTTCCTATATCGCAAATACCAAAAATACATTGGGTTAACTAGACGGTTTTAATTGTACCTGTGGTTTTCACCTAGCTACCTATAAAAGGCGACCAAAGGAAATTATAGTAAACACCAAAAATTCAAGACAAACCACTTTTCTACGTCACGTCGTCACTGCCGTCGCAGCTTTAAGGTCCCCAACAGGCTAACTAATTAAGGTTACCGGATACCTTCAGGGTGCGTTTCCAGTCTAAATTATGTAGCGCCTCGAGGAAACATGATAGATAAATCATCCATGTATCATTTTAAAGCTTATAAAATTGGCTACAAGAATAAATAAAATGTTTTGAGTTCTTTTAAAATTTCGAATTTTCCGCCATCCCGTTTCTCCGATCTAGTGAGATGGTTTTCAGAAGCTCCGACTCTGAAAATATTTTAAAGTTTTAAAATCTGTTTGCTTTGTCGCATTTCAGAGGAATCGTATTACAAAAGGTGTCGCGGAATTTCAAAATTCGATTTAGTTCAAAATGCTCTCCGTGAAAAGGCGAAAAATAATCCGAGTAGATATGCGGGAAACGCCGCCAAGAGCTCTATTTTTAGAATTTTCCAATTTCCCAATAGAGTTTTGCAGCTGAGATATCAATTCACATTTTGTGAAAATTTCAAACAAATCGAATAAATTTCTCTTGAGTGGGAGCTTTTTAAAACTCTGTTTTGGTTGAAAATCGAAAGCGTAGAAAATAGAACTTCAAAAAGTCTAGCCGTCTGTCGTGCGTGAAAAGCCGTGAATCTGAAGCCCCGCCTCTCCAACGATTAGCGAGATCTTGTTTGTTTTTGGTATATGAGACACTACTACTAAAACTACATTTCTGTGCGAAAAAAAAATTCCCTATCTTTTTCGCTTTGAAGGTATCAGGTAACCTTAAAGATCGGCACACACAAAGGGACAAGTCCCTGGGACTTGTCCTATCATCTGAACTAGGAAAAATATTGTCGCGGGGACAAAATGTTGTCCCCGGGACTTGTCCCTTCAAATCAAACTGGTTTGAATTGAGGGGACAAGTCCCTGTGACAAAATGACAAGGTTTTTCCTAGTTCACACGAAGGGACTTGTCCCTCGAACTTGTCCCTTCGTGTGTACGCAATATGGGATTTGTCCCCGGGACTT
This sequence comes from Actinernus sp. WN-2022, assembly GCA_030867875.1. Taxonomy (NCBI): domain Eukaryota; kingdom Metazoa; phylum Cnidaria; class Anthozoa; order Actiniaria; family Actinernidae; genus Actinernus; species Actinernus sp. WN-2022. Next base: position 83,709,519 of record JAOWCC010001634.1, on the reverse strand, counting down.
GTCCCTTCGTGTGTGCCGACATAAAGAGAATTGGATGAATTCGATTTGACAGTATCCGCTACATATCAATCTAGAGTTAAACTAACGAGAATTGTGCATTTCGTCCCAACAACTATTTAGCTAAATTATAGTAATTTATAATATAAATTATGGGATCACCCTAAGAACGCGCGATTTCATCGGATGCTCAGCGTGCTTGATTTTCTTATAAATACACGCTCAAGAAAAATCAAACAAAATGTACCCGTGATTGTTTTTTTCGCGAGTTTAATACGGATAACGGAGATAATTTCATAGCCTGAGAAGACAATATGTTCCATTCAGGGTTTTCAATAACATTTGAAGTAAGTGGAAAAACTTGAAGAGTTGGCGGCGAGCATCGAGCGCCATTGCCGCAAATATCTAATTTTTGGGGAATTTTTCAATCAAAGTAGGCGGCGATTTCATGTAAAATACCCGGCGAGATTCGCCGGCTGCCGGCTTCTTTTGAAAACCCTGTCCATTACGAGGTGTTAAGGTCTGTCGAAGAAGAGGGAAATAAAAGTATTTTCCCAAACTAACAGAAACATAATTTAGCATCGGCTTCGTACTCTAATGCGACCACAAAATGGGCTGCTAAAATGTTTGAAGTTGAGAACGCAATGTCCACATTCTAACTGGCAGTGATACTTTTTGACAGTTTAATATAACAAAATATTGAATTAAAAAGAAAGATACAGTGTTTCTAACAGCCTGGTGTATTAAACGAGAGGAAAGTGCCAACACAACTACAAGACGTGACTTACGACGAACTCGACGATAACTTTAATATGCCTGTTTTGTGCTGAAGCCAGAATAGTGAATGGCAAAGAATACAATAGGGTTTCCGTTGGTTTCATGTAGAAATTCGTTTAAGGTTCCTGAATGAAAAACGGGCGATAAATCTTGCAAAGAACCCAGGGATTTTCGGAAGAGTAGATCATGTGGCCATGCCAACGAAGAAAGCCTCAAAATCCATGCAACATGGCAATCAGAGCATTCAGTTAAAGTGCCTATAAGCCCAAATTTGAAGTATTTTTAATAAATTCTTTACATCCTTCTTATCAATAATTCGAAGAGAAAAAAAGGAATAAAGTAAGAGTTCGACCTTATTTCTGGGGTCAAACATTGTAAAACAACCCGATTTGGGCACCCTGTCCCAAATGGCCGTCAGCTGGAGTCTGGAAGTAGCCTGGGAACGAAACCGGAAAACAACGTCATAGTAGTGAGAGAAAGCGAACAACCAACAACAAAGACAGATAAAAACAGAGCGAACCGAGCGAATAACTCGATTTGAAATGCCAAACAGATGTGTATTTGGGGGCTGTAGGAATGAGCCAGACTCAAAAAAGGATAGCTCTAACACAAGGTCCCGTTTTTAAGCGATGATCGGCCAGAAGCAAAGAAGAGAAGACGCCAGTGGTTGAGGTTCGTGCGAACAAAGCGAGCGAAGTGGGGACCGACGAAGAATTCCAGCGTTTGTTTGGTTCACTCCAAGCCGGAAGACTTTATAAGATTTTCTTTAGTCCTTGACTCTACGCCAAGACTGAAGTCGGTTGAATATGGAGTTGTTCCTATTCCATCAGTCCATGCCATCGAAACCGATAAGCCATTCTCCGATTTTGGTAAGTGCTTTTGTATTTAGTTTGCATGGCAATACAGATTTATACAGTAGCCTCCTAGTCCTATAGCAGCCGTTATGTAGCGCTTCCGTTCACTCCATTCCCCGTTCACTCCATTCCACATGTGATATAAAGGCATACTGCTTGTTTAGTCTTTCGAGACTAAACAAAATATTAAAATACCAGCTGGAAACGTATAATATTACACTGTAAGTTTGTATTTGAAACGAAACCAGTGCTTTATTTACCATAAACCAATATATATATATACCCAAAACTAACTTGATAATAATTAGTATTTTTGTATTTTAGTGCCAGAAGTTCCAGTTCCACTTGCTGTAAGGCCAGAAATTCCAGTTCCACCTGCTGCAAGGCCCACAAAAACCAAGGCAAAACCCCATTGCTCAGTGTGCAAGAAACCTATTAAATTAAAATTAATTAAATTAAATTGTTAATCTCTAAATTATATATTATGTTTCTTTTTTTGAATTTATTTGTGGAACTCTGTAAACTAGCTTGTAGCTAAGTATGTCCTCCTCGTTAAATAAAGTATTGTATTGTGTAAACGTAAACCTATGAAAGAGCATAACGGTGTTGTTGATTGTCCAAAGAACAACCCTCGTCCCCTTATAAGTACAGAGTGAACCAGAAATGTCTAACAGCTATCTCAGTGATTTGATATTTTATCAATGGACAATCTAGGTAGCAATATATTATACTGTCGACTTCCATAGGCTAATCACTCCTGTGACCAGCTCACTGAAATCGATTGCCCTATTTCATTGACATCACATCAAAACAAATAGATGAAAGTCGCCATTCTTATTATATTGGGAAAATTAGCCAATTTGAAGGAAGGCAATCTATGGCAGAACAGCTTTATTTTGTATGTCTGTTGTTAAAGATGAGTGTTTTGACCCCCAAAGATGGCAGCTGTGTCTATCATGTGACACCATAATTAAATAGGGCAATTGAATTTGAGGCTTAAAGGGGCTATGTCACGGTACTATGCATGTATGTAGTCAGTGTTCGATTGGTGTGCCAGTAAACAGTTCAACCCCCTCCTTCAATGCTGGATTGAAAGTATGTTCATATATTTACACAGTTTATTAGTCATTTTTGAATTTTTGCTTTGATTTTTACCATCCCACATGTGCGCGAGCTTCGTCAGTTCATATGAGAATCTCTGATGAGTGTGTCCGGCCCGAACATCTAATGTAATGGTCCTCTCACCATGACACAGTTCCTTTAAGGTTAGGCCAGAGCATTGAAAACATGTCCATCTTGTAAAAGGGTTTAGTCAGATTTTACTGTTTTCCAATTTACTACTCAAACATTTAAATTTTAATATTATAATCCTATTTTCAAAATTTGTGTAAAATTATAGAAAGGAACACAGGGTGCGATGCAAGTGCTTTCCAATAGCCCAGGGCTAGTAGTTTCGCTTGTCAGGGTAGTTATTCCTGTTCACAGGTTGCCTGAATGGGCAAGTAACATTTTGCTTCTTTTTGTACGACTCAGGTAATTTACTTTGCAATTTAAAAGCTTCCTAATTCGGACCAGCTCCCTAGTGCTTTAGGCTACTAAACCCAACAAGCACACTGCTTTTTTTCATTTGTCGTGCCCTGGAACATAAAATGTGCATGTATACAGTACAAATAAAATGTATACATAATAGTGATGCAATAAACCATTGAAAATAATACTGGTAGTTATGAATGGCAATATGGACATACATGTAGGTTAATGGCCCACATTCGATATATGCTTCACTTCTCACACACAAAGGTTCTGGGGCATAATTAAATTCATTATTGTTATTTCATTAATCACTGCACATTATTCCCCACAGCCTTGTACATGTATTGAATCATTTGTATGTGACCAGTGAAGCCTATATCAAAAGTGGCCAATGGCACTGAAAGTTTGACTGTTCATTGTTGTTTTCCTTAAAGTTTATATAAGTTATGAAGTACTTTCATCTTCATCTTCTTCAAATCCAGTGAAGGTTTCTTTCCCAGCATTGAATTTTGTCCTGATTGTGTCATATGCACATGCTAGTAGAGGAATTCTATTGTTACCCAGATAACCGTAGACTAACTGGATGTACTCTCTGTATGAGACAACTCGTAGAAATCTGTAAATAAAGAAGTTTATATGTTAGCACCAATTACTTGTTTGATACAGTTGAAGCCCTTTGTGAAACTACCCTTGTAGGTGACCAGCTCCCCTCAGAGACCAGTCTTGTGCTCTGTAGTAACCAGCCACTCTCATAAGTGACCACCACGCGTACCACCACCTTTGGAATTTTTCTTTGTTTTTAAACTCTTGTAAGTAACCACTCCAGAGACATGATCCCAGACTGTGCAATGAGTCAACTAAATATAAATATGCACTAGCATTTTGCAACAATAGTCTTATTATATCTGACATTCATTCTGTTACAGTAGAGTAGTACAGTATTGTATACTGTGATATCAGTCGCACTATATATGTATCCCCATGGGTGTGGTATGTGCAAGCTCTCATAAGCGAGCAACTACTCCTGATTCCAGTTCTGACTAGTTATGAGCACCTTTTCCTGATTCCCAGTGTGGTTGCTTGCGAGAGCTACTATTTTTAATTAACATGCACGATAGATCAAAATACTCTGATAAACCTTCCACTTTCCTGGTCAGACTAAACACGGAACTGTGTTAATTGATTTCAATTCATACCTTGGTCATTATTGGAATATTGAGCATTATTAATGCCTGGTATAAATCTTTCCTTAAATATTAGTATGCAGTGTTGGATCTAGGATGTGCCATTGTGGGATGTTTCCCGCTAAAACATATATAGTTGGTGCATGTTTCTCAATTGAGAGGGCCAATATATGGTGCACACTGAATTTCCACGAACTGTAAAATATTATCAAAAAAGTAAATTCCGAAAAGGATAAATGTAAGAGGAATTACGATATTAGGATACGATAGGCAACTAGTTCCTGTAAAAACGATATTAGGAAACTGTTTATCGTATCTTCATTTATAGCGATTCTTACAAGTAAATAAAGGCTTATATGATTGTTGCGATTGCAAGGATCACTGGATTCTTTTGGCATCCTGCAGGTTTTTTTGGGGAGACCGCCACGGGAAGCCCATGAAGGGCTATGATAACTTATTTTCATTTTGGACAGTTTAACTCACCAGCTTTTCCTTGGTTCGAGGTCTTCCAACCGATTCTGGAGGTCTCCGTCTGTACTCTGTTAACCCATTCTTCATCGGCGAGTGGCTCATCCGCGCCGTCCGCTCTCTTCGCCGGCAGATTCTTCTGCTTCAAGCTCATAGTTGATAAAATTTAGCTCGGAATTGTCCGATGAACAACTGTCTTCAGATTCGGAGCCTGACGAAGACATTTTGTCAAAACGTCCAGCAGAAAATTACAGAACTTGCGACGCAAATAAGAAAGAACGAACCAAAAGTATATGTGAAAAGCCTTTATCACGTGACATGGCTCCCTACTATGACGTAACTAGTCCCAGACCCCACCAAGTCGCTAAGATGACGGTAGAAGTTCACGGCTCTCATCTTTGAAAAGGCGTAAAAAATTAACGAATGCTTTAAAACCATTATTTTTCAGTTCGGGAAGTTGCTTAGAATACTTATAAGTTTGATCTGAAATCGACCACAAATCAGTAATCAGTGTCAACGATACGATGCAGTTGTTGTAGAAAATATAGTCGGCATTCCTCAACTCACGTGTCCAACTCAGTTGCCACTAACTCGCTAACGCTTTCTCCATGAATGCTTTTCCATCAGTAGTATAGGGTGCATGGAATTACCCCCTTTTTAAGGCATTATGCTAATTTTTAAGGCGTTTATGTTAATTTGTTTACGCATTCTCATTAATTCAGATGACGTCACGGATCTATTGTCTTTCCGCATGAACAAAGTGCGCTGGAATCTCATTGTCTAATTAATGTTAATAAAGTGCGGCAAGAGCCCATAACCAAGAGCGAGAATCTCCCATACTACCTCTATGCTAGGCATTTTCACAAGTTAGGTTATTTTTAGAACGGTTTCCCGCTATTATTGGGTTGCAATCATTCCTAAGGGAATAAAATCACAAAAGCGTAGCAGACGTGTTGTTGGTATAACAAAAGAAGCTAATGAGGCATATTTTGTTCCGCCACGGGTGTAACCCACTAATTGGCGAAAAAAGTATTCTAAAAATAGCCCAACTTGTGAAAACGCCGTAGCATCTGTATAAGAGATATGGACGCTCTTGGTTATGGGCTCTTGAGTGCGGTGGTTTCTCATCCTTCTCCTCCTCCTCATTTTCTCTTCCTCCTCATTTTCTCCTCCTACAAGCAAATTGTAGTGCAATATTTCTTTCCCGGTGTATATCCTTTTTGGAAATCCTGAAGATACTAGCTAAGTTGTCTCGCTTACCATCATCTCGAGCAGCACTAAATCCCTGTGTAAGGATTTGTCTTAGAAAACTTCGATTCGCCCCGTCGTATCGAGCTATAGCTGCTGCTTCGTAGAAACCTTTCGATGTCGAAGAAATACTTGCAAATGATGTAGGGCCTGCAAACTCTACAATCTTAGATATGATCTCTAGTGGTAGCGTTTCGATGTGACCAACCATATTGGCTATACCTATTACCTATCTTCTCTCTAAATGTTTTGTGAAGGTAGTTATTTCAAAGACTGTACTCTATAGGCTCAGTGTGGATTCCATCTGGGAGTACTCGCCTTTTATCGTAGTACGCTGAAAGTCCAAGTTTATGTTGTGTGTAAGTTGCCATACCTTCTGGTAGTAAACGGAATCCTCGATTTTGTGCTTTATCGATACTACCACATAAGGCTTCATTGAATCGATCCCACGTAACATCGTTGTGCCTCTTCGACATCCCTTTGGTAGAATATTTGCGAGTATCGCCTCCATCGACATACCAAGCTTTAGAACATAGTGCAATAGCTCGTTGTCCTTCGAGTTCAAGTTTGAATAGTCCTGGTGTGCAATTACTCCATTTGTCCCAAGCTAACCAATCTTTCCTATGAATTGCAAAATCCTCACGTAGTTCAGATCGTACGACTTCGTCAATGCTATTTCCCGAAATTGCTATGTACGCGCTATCAGTATCCATTTGTATGTATTCGAAATCCTCTCGAGCAATATACTTGTCAAGGAAGTCGTAGTAGAATTCGAGCATACGAAGCTTAGCGAGTTGATATACAGCGATACCTACTGGGAAAGGGCGTTTGATTTGGATCCGATTCTTTCTACTCTCGAGTTCATATGCGTCACCAATTTCCTCTAAATCTGAAAACCAAACACTACGCAAAGCTTTGTCAACGACCTTCTCATCCTTGGTATAGGTGACATTTGTTTGGCGTCCCAAATCTTCGATCAACTTTCCATAGGCGCTATTTCCAAGTAACTTGAATACATCTGCAAGTAGAGCTTTACTTTTGTCTACATCTCCTGTCCTTCGTGCTTCGGTGACTTGATCTACAAACCATTCAAATACTTTTTTGGGTTCATAGTCTATTTAACAATTAGACCCGCAGCCGGAATGGGCTACGAGTCAATAGCCCATGAGGCGCAGCCGAATGGGCTATTTAACTCGTAGCCCATGAGGGCGAGAGGTCTAATTGTTTTAGTATAGACTAACTAGTCGGACAGTAGAAAATAATAGAAAGAAACAAATTGAAGTTGAAAAAACCTTATTATTTCGTGAAAATACGTGCGGTTTTTCTCTACCATGGGCTATCACAAATAGACCTATAGTAGGGTAGCCAATCAGAATGCAGGATTTGTAATAGTCCACTAGTTGGTTTATACTAATGTGCGATAGACGCTGGTGATGCCTGCTCCATGATCGAGATACCAACGCAATAGTGGTGCATATAGTAATAGATGTTTTCCAGATAGACTCCCAACTAGCTTTTTAGTATTAGGTCTTTTTTGATCTGTCTTCTTGAGGTAATCTATCATCTTTGTTGAGATTGCTTTGTCTGGAATTTCTCGATTGTAGAAGAAGGGTGGCATCTCCTCGAATTTCTTCCATTTACTTTTAGGTATCTCGATATCTACTTCTGCGAATCCAAACCACGTACCATCACGTAGACGTTTGATAAACCCTTCGACGGCTGTATCAGGGTCTTTATAGTGTACGACTTTTTCTTTCCCACAAGGCATATCGAGTGCCATAGTAGAAAGATATAGGGCATTGGCATCGTATCCAAGAATCTTTCGACACTTTTTGGTTCCGCCCTGATGACTACGAATCTTAGTTATTCCTGCTTCATGACGTCTAGTGAATACTATACTTGGTCCACCAACGATAGCACTTTTGAGCATATGATAAGCCTCCTCATTTGGGGCATACAACTCAGCACCACGTTCTACACTACCTCGAAGTAGAAATTGTAGTGATACTCCTGGAATAGATACTGCATCTTTCAATATATCTATACCTTTATCGTGATAGAAATCGCGCATCTTTTCTAATGCCTCTATGAATGGAACTACATCTAAGTTGTTATAGTATCGTAGCCAATCAGCAAATATCTTCATTCCGTTATCACGAAAAATTTGCTTACAATCCTCGAACTCTGTCATAGTCAATAAATGTGCTCCTTTCAACTTCGATACCCATTCTTGATAATCTGGTAAACCAATGTGATCCAATTTGTCTGTAGAATCGAACCACTCATATGGAAAGTAACTCTTTTGCGATTCGCATCCATATGCCTTGATCCACTTTTCGTAGGAAGTACCTGGTCCAAGATAATTCATCACGTCGAGGAAACGAAATTCTGGGGTTAAGAGAAACATAGTGGTATTGGCTTTCTTTGCCACTCGGACCTTTTTGCATGTATCCGCAATAGATTCCACGAAATAGTTTCTGATCAAATTCAAATCATATCGCCCGGAGTTGAATCCTAATACGGGAACTTGCTTTGTCCATTCATTGATTTTCATTTGTTGTTCTTTTGGTAGGGTGTCGAAAGAGAATTCAGGTGTATGAGGACAAAACTGTGTGATGACAACTTCTTGGATTACTTTTGCTCTTCGCTGAAGTTCTTCGACAAAGGCAACTATGAGTTCTTTTGGATCTACTCGATAGATAAAGGTTGGTGTTCGATTGTATGTGTCGGCAATTGATACTGATATAGGAACATGTACGTTTTCGATGGTTAAGTGGTCTGTTGGTTGTCTTCCTTTCGTCGTATCGAGATAGGCCTCGAAATCGTAAACTATGGCATGTGGATAAGCGGTTTGTACCGGAGTTGGAATTGGTTCGTTGGTCTTCTTCGTCGAGCATTCCCAAGCCTCCACCACTGTATATCCGGTCGATCGTAGTTTTGCCGTTCTTGCGCAAGTTTTACGATATAAATTATTACCCCATGATTTGCCTTTCGTACATTTTGGGCATCCGTGAAAGTAACACCCATGGAAATGAAAGATTGTTTTGGAAATAGGATCATAGCCATCGACGAGTGCTCCTTCTATCCAACGTTCTCCACCATGCCCACAAGCTGCGTGATGAATATGTCGTTCGATTCTTTCCGATTCGCGTTTCAACCAACGTAAGGCTTTCTTACTCGCATGACACACTGGCCAGAATGCTTTTTCGAATGCAGATTGTGGGGCTATGATTTTTTCTCCTGCACAAACTATCTTCGTTTCGCCACGACTACAACGATCTGCATGACGTTGGAGATTTGAAGCTTTCGTGAATCGTTGTTTGCAATCATTACAGATATAGAGATCTCCGAGTTGCCAAATTTTCTTAATATAAAAGGCATGTCCCTCATATATCCCAATCGTCATCGTATGTTTGTAGTGAGCTGCATGTCGTGTCAGATGCCAAGCTCCATCCTTCGTAGGTTCATACACGCAAATGCCTATCCCAAAGTGCGCCTCGATCTTATCCAATTGGTCTAGGGAAGTTTTGGGAGTATCTCGTATAGGCGATACCAATTGATAGAACTCCTGAGCTAATTTTCTAGCTGCGGTATTGCACTTATCTACACGAGATCCTTTGTATATAGCAAGGCATCGCCAAAGGCATAGATTGTCGTCGTATTTGTCGAGGGAAAACATCCCCTTTTTCTGTCTAAGCCATTGTGGTAATGGACCGGTACCCAGTAAAGGTTGTCGATCGATTACGACTTTTACATCCACATAGATCCAACGCACAAATACCCACTGAGTGTCGGGTCGCTCTATATTATCGGGATTCAATCTGGCAATCTCCTTGTTGTTTATCCATTCCTCCGCATCGCCTAGAATATTTATCCATGGAGATCCTGAACCTGTCTTGGAAAATATCATTATACGCCCATCCCTGATGTTGCGAATGCGGTAGACATAGCTATAGCGTAGATAGAAACTAGTTTCGACGTTTGCAGTCAATTTCTCCATGATCCTATTCGTCAAATCTCCCGCTACACCTTTGAAAAATCGCCATCGAATCGTGCGTCTGCCTTTTTCCTCTCTCTCAAGTGTGCCATCTATCTCATCGAGAATAGTATTTGCTTCTCGAGCAAGACTGCGTGATAGTGGTTCGCTACGAGGTTTTTGTAGCATTCGCTTAGTAATTCGCTGCAAGGGGGGTGTACGAAGTCTAGGATTGGTTTGCATTTTTCTTGCAACAACTTTAGCCCGTAGACTTGCTGATGCATCCTCATCAAGTTGTTTGCTTTCGCGCATAAATTGGGCGACTTTATGTGGCTCGGGTAGCCCTCCTTGAAGGACTGGAAATCTACCTGTTTTGTTGTGTCTGCCCCACCTCTTCCCTTTTTCATAAGATAAAGCTAAAGCAATTGTATGAATGAGTTCGTGTTTGCTTAACTTAGAAAACCCTCGAATCCCAAACTGCTTTGCAGTCCTGCGTAATTCCTTGATGGTAACCATTGTTCGTTGTCAATACTTATATGATGGTTATCTCTAAATGCTTCGTGACAATCAATATCTTCCAACAATTTCCTCTGACAATACTTATATGATGGTTATCTCTAAATGCTTCGTGACAGTCAATATCTTCCAACAATTTCCTCTGTCAATACTTATATGATGGTTAGCTCTAAATGCTTCGTGACAATCAATATCTTCCAACAATTTCCTCTGTCAATACTTATATGATGGTTATCTCTAAATGCTTCGTGACAATCAATATCTTCCAACAATTTTCTCTGTCAATACTTATATGATGGTTATCTCTAAATGCTTCGTGACAGTCAATATCTTCCAACAATTTCCTCTGTCAATACTTATATGATGGTTATCTCTAAATGCTTCGTGACAGTCAATATCTTCCAACAATTTCCTCTGTCAATACTTATATGATGGTTATCTCTAAATGCTTCGTGACAGTCAATATCTTCCAACAATTTCCTCTGTCAATACTTATATGATGGTTATCTCTAAATGCTTCGTGACAATCAATATCTCCTACATATCCCTGCTCTGTCAATACTTATATGAGTGGTAGTCTCTAAATGTTGTGTGACAGTCAATATCCTGCTCTAATCGATTGGGAGGTAGTTCTTTTTCAATTCCAATAACACCTTTGCGAAGCGAACCTTAGTATAACGTTTTTTATCTTTGAGGTATTGACTCGTTTTCTGTCCGCACCTTGTGCAAAGTCCATAACTAGTACGACATCCAATCCCACAGTTCGAACAGGGTATTGGTGATCTACTTCCCTCTCTTATCTGATAATTATGTTGAGCACAGTACTCTGTATTATATCGCTTTCTTTTACACTCGTAATCCTTCCCAAGCATCAACCAGATACAAGTGGCTTTATCCATGAGGATGTCTATTCGTATATATCTACCAGTCTCTAATAGCTTGGAGGAACGCTGCAGCAACGGATATCATAAACGATGTCCGAAAGCAACAACTCGGCCACCCATATCGGAACTGAGGGTGAATAAAAACCTTGTGAGGCAATTCGGTATCAAATAGCTGTTTTGGGGCTAAAAAGGGGTAATATAGCGAACAAAAGCTCTAAGGAGGTGTCATAAATGCTAAATGGGTGAAAAATAGAACACTGTGTTAGAACTTTGTTGTACAACAAAAAAACGGGTATCATTTTGACTCCGGCTATACTACTTTCAGCTTTCTCATTGAATTGCTACTTAGGATGAACGTTTTATATAAAGAATACTAATAAACATGAAATTTTACATAATGTTTCATCCTAATTAAGAATTCACTGATAAAGACCCAAAGATAGCAAAAAGTACACGGAACATAAGGTACCTAGATAATAAATTTTGCACTAAATTTACTAATATCAGCAGACTACCGAGATACACAGATAATATTTTTAAAATAAAGTTATCCAACTACCATTACTTGTTTACCGAGCCACAGTTTAGTTGCAATTATTAAAGGCCAAACTCAAAGCCGTAAAATAATAAAAACGTGCATTAAACTTACATATTTTGTGCCGGAGTCAAAGATTTAGAGTCTGCCGTCATGTCAGTCACATCGCTTTCCACTGAAGTCTTGAACTTTATCGAGGTAAACCACGACACCAAATCCTTCAAGTGCAGATTCTTCTTGCATTGCGAAACGCCGCTTCAAACAACTTAGTATGGTAATTTCTTCATGTCATTCCCTTGAGATTTTCTTAATTGCAGTCGGTGATTACTCGAATATTTTACATGGCGTTGTGAATACAAAGGTTCAATGGTTCATTAAGTAACCATTCCCTTGAGATGTGCGTCTTTCTTCCGTTTAAAACACTCACAGCACGTGTTTTATCAAGTCTAAAAATTCTCGGGCTTCGCCCTCCAATTTTTAAACTTGATAAAACACTGCTGTTGTTGTTTTAAACAGTACATTACAACTAAAAGATGTTTATTTTATTACTTCGTGCTCAGTATAGACTATACATAATACATTGCAATCGGCCCACAAGAGTCAAGCAAATGATACACCATTTTTACGGCAGCTTGAAAACTTAAGCTTCAAATTTTAATATTCCTCAGGGCTTGCGAGCTTGACTGATCCGGCGATGAGCCGCCTCCTCAGCTATTGTAGCTCAGAGCTGACTAGGCGGCTAGCGCTGTAGATTGCTTTCATTCACAAAAACTATGACCCACCCCTCCCGAAATATATATTGTTATGCGCACAAAAACCTGCGCGAAGTGGCGATAACATGCCGAGTTTTGGCAGGCATCTCAGTTCCTTTCTCTCGGCTCCAATCTCCCTCTTTTCTTCACCTGGCACAGGGAGCCCATAATCTGATTTCTTCGAAAATTAGAGATGCCTGCGGAGGAGGCTAGAACGTACGGCGGAGAGAGAGAAATCCCGATTACCAAGGTACGAACCAAATTTAAGGTCCACCCGCACAGACAGATTTAAGTCCTTCCTTAAATCTTCATATTTTCCACATTTGAATAGAAAATGGACTTCGTCCTCAATGCCTGCATTGCATATCTGAGGGCACAATCTTTCCTCGATACTTTTATACGGTCTTGCATAATAAACTTCCTTTTTCTATTTCCAAGCAGTGATTACTTATTCTCATCTAAACTGGTTTAAAGGTTCTATAAGTTCGCAGCTTGTTGTGTTACCTCGTGTTACGAGTCATTATGTATTTCCCTTAGGCAATGTTGTTGTTCTATATCTTGGATTCTTTGTTTTATATTATGGATAAGTGTAGGGGAATTATTGGTGTTGTTGTCTTGATATAGCCAGATATTGCCTGTAGCCGAGTCGAAATAGTATTGCTTTTATGTTCTGGGCCCAAACCATGGGCTTAGATATATGCCTAGACTCGATAAAAGGACTATATGATAGCTTTGTTTTATCAGCGTTCACCGCGTCTTGTAGGTTTAGTGTGTACTTTATGCTGCGCAAAATGTCTTCTGATTTAAGAGGGAATCTGCCAAGTTCAGCGCGACATGCATTGTTTGTTGCAGTCTTACTTACCCCTAGCAGCCATTTACAAAATTGTATGTGTACTTGTTCTATCTGTCGGCTCGCACTGTTTGGCTCATAAACATTGAGCTAACCGGGAGGGGGTTATATGGAATCCCATATGGACATCAAGTGCTTTTAATTTCTTATAAAGAACATTTCTTCGTCATTTGAAAGCACATGAGGCCCATATGTGTTTACCATTTGTAACAACAAACCAGTTGGGGTGATCGAGTGTTGTGTTATTGAAACTAGCTGTCAAACAGGATCGTTCGAAGAGGCGATGTTTACAAATGCTATCAGAAAATCTCGCAGAAACCCCGTACTTGTCCTCAAGAGTTGGGAAGCAGATTTATAGCTGTATCGCTATTCAGTTATTGACACTGAATTGGGTACATGGGGTGCTCTCAAAACATTCCAAGATGTTGCCGTTAATAATACCCATGGTTATCCAAGGGTCCATGGGAGCAGGGGGTATTTGAATGTTTTAACAGGAAACTAGCGTTTTTGGCCTGGGAAATAACTGCCATTTAACAAGGGAATGTGGTGGAGGGACGTAGTTTTAATTGACTGCTGCATAACCGAGGATTCCTGTTGAAATATAAAATGGGATGATCATTTAATTTCCGGGAAAACAGAGTCCAACGACCGACCGGGATTTATTGTACCATTTCAATGTTTCTCCCGATCTATTAATGAGTATTATTATTAAAATTTACTGCGTTTTTCGATTCGTATCGTTATTGTAACAATAAAAACATCCAATCAAAGGCGTTAAAAAAGGTGTGTGCTATACGGACAGTCAGGAGCTTTCTTAAAGAAAATAATGAACTCATCACTGATCCTTTCCAATTTGCAAATAAATTTAAATCCTATTTTATTAATATAGCACCAAATCTAGTTTCACAAATGAAACCTTCAAAGAAATCTCATAAAGACTATCTTGAGTCCTGTATTATTGACTCATTCTTTATTAATCCTACATCCACTACTGAAGTAAAGTGTCTCATTGATAAATTAAACCCTAATAAAAGCCCAGGTACTTATGCCATCCCAATTAAACTTATTAAACTAGTTAATCACCTAATTGCCTCTCCTTTAGAACATATAATAAATTATTCCTTTGTAAATGGTTGTTTTCCTGAAAAATTAAAAATTAAAAAAAGTTATTCCTCTTCATAAAAGTGGATCCAAATTAAATGTTTTAAATTTTAGGCCAATCTCTCTTCTTCCTATTTTCTCAAAAATAATCGAACAGGTTATGCTTACCAGGCTTCAATTTTTTTGGAAAATAATTTGATATTATTTGAACACCAATAACAATAACAACAATATTAGCAGTTTTTGATTTACTAAATAACATAATTGAATCCTTTGAATCTAAACAATTTTCTACTGTTATTTTCTTAGATTTTGCTAAAGCCTTTAACAACATTAATTTAAATATATTGCTTGATAAACTAGAATCTTATGGCATAAGAGGTACTGCCTTAAACTGGTTTAAATCCTTTCTCATAAACAGACATCAACTAGTATCTATAAATGGCACACTCTCCACTGAACGTTCTGTAAATGTTGGTGTTCCTCATAATCTGTTTTAGGACCATTACTTTTCCTACTATATATCAATGATATCCCAAATTCATCTAAATATCTAAAACTTCTTTTATTTGCAGACGATACTAGTCTATTTTACTCAAGCAATAACATTAACAATTTAGAAACCACGATAAATAATGAATTGATTAAAATCAAAAAATGGCTTTTGTGTAATAAATTAACACTAAATACAAATAAATCTACTTCTGTAAACTTTGCTCCCAAAAGACGGAAAACTGATAGGAATCTCCTATTTAAAATTAACAATGAAATAATAGAAGAGGAGAAACATTCTACGAAATACCTTGGTTTGATCATAGACAAACACCTTACTTGGAAAGAGCATATTGCTCATATGAAAATAAAAAATTCCAAATCCCTTGGGATACTCTACAGGGCAAAACATTATGCCCCACCCACAATCCTCAAGCAAATTTATAATTCCTTGTTACTTCCACATTTAAATTATGGAATCCTGCTTTGGGGAAATACGTTTAATTCCTATATCGAACCTTTAAAAAAATCCAAAGGAAAGCTATTAGAGTGTTATCTAATAAAAATTAGAATAGTCATACTACACCACTTTTTCATAAACTAAATTTACTTAAAATTGACGACATTTATAAATTAAACTCTGTTTTATTCATGCATGATGTGCACCATAAAAAAATAGGTAGTACTTTTGTCGATATGTTTATTCCTTTATCAGATATTCATAATCATAATACTAGACAACTTAAGAGACAAACTTATTTTATAAAATCTAATATGTATACCACTAGCTATAAATTAAAATGTATCACTTCAAATGGAATTAGGATCTGGAAAGAGTTACCTCAAGAAACCAAATCAATAGAAAAAAAGCATTTATTTAAACAAAATGTGTTGTCCCTCTGTATTGACAAATATAATGACACAAACGAAAATTAATTAGACTTGTGTCCTTATTATTTATATAAATCACATCTCTATATTTATAATTTTTCATTTTCCTATTAGCTCAAAGTATTACCGCAACTAAATGAACTGTAAATCATCCCCCTCCTTTACATGAACATTTCATAGAACTATGTACTGATCATTGCCTTAGTTATTCCTCTTTGTAATATCTCATTTGCTTGAAAATATAAATAATATTATCTGACCCAAAAAAAGGTAGTTCTGACTCGATAGCCTTGTGGTTCTTTTCAGAACTTTCCTACTATTTCGTTCGACACTGTTGACAACACAATTCTGCTACAAAAACTACAAAACTACGGCGTGTGCCAGTCCAGTACCGCATATATGGTTTAAATCATATCTTAGTGGAAGAGAGCAGAAGTGTGTGGTCGACGGAATATTGTCAGACACTGAAGTCCTTTCCTGTGGCATTCCTTAAAGAACTATTTTAGGGCCTTTATTGTTTTTGCTTTATATTAATGACCTTCCAAATTGCCTAGAGTTTTCAAACACACAAATGTATGCAGACGATACTAGTATTACAATGGCAAGTAATTCCAGCACAGAGATTGAGCTAAAGCTCAACATCGACCTCAAAAACGTTTGTGAGTGGCTCAGATCCAATAGGTTAAGTTTAAACACGACAAAAACGGAATATCTACTATTAGGCTCACGACAAAGATCCTCCCATATGATTTGCCCAACATTACAGATTGCAGACGAAGTCGTCCCTAGAATAGCCTCAGCAAAGTCACTAGGGGTTTATATTGACGCATCACTTACTTGGGCAAGCCATGTCGAGAAGATTTCAAGTAAAATCGCAGGTGCGATTGGCGCGCTTAAACGGATAAAGCCCTTTGTCCCAATATCCTCCCTTGAAACTATGTATAAAACGCTTTCCAACCAAATTTTGATTACTGCAGCATAGTCTGGGATGAACTGGGCACTGAGCTTTCCAAAAAATTACAAAAACTTCAAAATAGAGCAGCCAGAATAATTACAAATTCAAACTTCGATGATAGGGCTGGCCCTCTTCTTGAAAAATTAGAATGGGACCGACTATCTACTCGCCAAAGTAAGCTATTGGCCATTGAAATGTACAAAGTGTACAATAATCAAGCGCCTAAATATTTAATTAATAAATTTTCTAAAGTTGTGACGCCAAATAATAAAAGGGGTTCGACAACAAAATTACAATTGGCCCTCCCAAAAACAAACTATGGGAAAAAGCGTTTCGGCTACAAAGGAGCTTTTGTCTGGAATTCGTTACCTGAAGAGTTACGACTTTCCAAATCAATAACTAATTTTAGAAATAAGCTGGACAAATTACCCCACTGCTTCTTTGATGCCCTGTAAATTGAGCATTTTATCCTTTTTATATCATCATTTTATATTATAATATATTCTATATTCAAAATATTGTAATATTTGTATACACGGCTTTTATGGAAAACAGTGTTGTAATAGACTGATAGAACGACCGTGTTTAAATAAAATTTACTTACTTACTTACTTACTATTGTATTTTATCAAAATGAATGTAATTTTACTATTTAGAGTGAAATAAAACTTCTTGTTCTTGTTCTTGATAAATGCCGTCGATTGGCTCGAGAACTGAGCTCTATTAAATAATAACAAAACTAGAAAGTAGACGAAATCGCGTTTCGCTACAAAAAGCTACTTCATCAGTTGGAAAAGCTCGGTGAGAAAATTGGCAAGGATTGCCCTACGTTTGTCATTTTACAGTTTATTTCTACAGTTGACCACCAGATAGCCCAGCAGCTCATTGTGAAAGCCGAGGAGTTTTCAAGTCTAGACAAAGCCGTGGACGCCGCCCGTAGCGTCGAATTGTCATTTCACACTCCAGTGAGTTAAGTCACCGCTTCGAATTCACCTCAGTTGCTTGATGAATGGAAAGTAACTCCTTTACAAACCAATTCATTTGTTTCTGCTGTTGTTACTCGTCATCAAGATCAGCGTTCACGTCAACAGCGGAGAGCTAAATGTTACTCATATGGAGAAAGAACACATCTGGCAAGGACCTGTCCGAAATACACCAAAGAGTCTCCAAGTCCAAATACAAAACAATTGGAAATTTGCAGACATTATAATCGCTTGCACAGGTCAAACTGTGAGGATACCAATAACAAGTGTTTATCTGGTCGCCTACACAAGTGTTTACGCTGTAATGCATGGGGCTGTAAAGCTATTCGACATACTGAAAACCACACTTCAAGTTCAAATACCTCTATTCTATCAGAAGAGCTGAATTCTCTTAGACAGCAGCTTGTAGTTTTGTCCACTCGATTGGAAACATTTGAAGGTCGAAATGAATAGAAGTTCACTGAGACAAAGCCTTCTGTGGCCACAGCACCAGCTTCAGCTTCAAGTACATCAAATACAAGTACCATAGGTCAACAACCAAAGTCCAGTAAAGCCAATTTGTTTGGATTACCTGATGTAACCAACCCAGAAGCTTATTCAGCAAAGCAAGAAGATATTCTACATGAGCGTAATATTTTGTGGACCTCAGTCTCATCTGCTGGCCAACAGCTACCATTACCGCTGGATAGCTGTTGTTCAGTGTCACTTGTGAGCAAAGATCATGCAGATCTGGTAGCATTACCAGAAATCACGGACATTTTGCGACCGCGAATAACCGAACAGTGGAGTTAACACACGGGCACAGAGCATGCGTACTGGCACTCGACCACAGGGAATCCAAATGCAGCTAAATCCCTCGTTTTATTATATTAGAGCCTGCATTTGGTCTAAACAGCGGTAATACCTCTGAATAGTAAGCTGTTGGTGGGGTGAAGAATGGCGGACAAAATGTCTTCGTCTCCTGTATGTTTTGACCTAAAAATGTGGGTTCTTTGGCAGGCTTCGGAATTGTAATGGCAGCTTCTTGTAGCCAAAAGTTAGCACTTTTCTGAGCAGTTTTGACCGAACCAAACTACGATGAACAGCCTTCAAAAATGGCGATATCAAGGCCTGATTATCTGTGGAAGCAAATTCGAAGACCAGGATTTTGCCTTCGTTGTTGGTTAGTGAGTACTACGTGGAGGTTTGGGATGTACTTCTTGGTAATTTAAAAGGAATGTACGGCAGCATGTGGCGATTTATGGCTAAAAAGACGTATTACTTTTGACCGAAGGAAACGTGACTAGATTCATCAATTTTTTTAACTAATGTGTTTCTACGAGCCCTGAGTTTGAAACGCGAAGACCAGGAAAGTGAAAGCTTTCCTAGAGGTAAGGCTATAAAACATTTTATGTTTGATCCCATACATTTCTTTGTAAATGTTGGCCATCTTTAAATGCCCAGCTAAAGCTATGCATAATGAGCTATCCGCCATTTTGTCCGTAATTTCTGGTAATGCATCGCAGAGAGTTGATCTGAAATACCAAGCACTTCAGGAACCAATAACAGTTACGGTAGCAGATCCCAACTCCAACTTGAAAGCTGTTTCTACAATGAAAATTCCAATAACATGGGAAAATGGGAAAGAGACTCTTTTTACTATGTTAGTTGTTCCAGGTCTTTCTTGGCCCCTTCTCTTTGGAGAAAACCACCTTCATGCCACTCAGGCATTAGTTGACCACATGATACCATCTATAATCTGCCGTCACCCCAGCATGCAGTTCAGTGTAGTGCAGTGCAGTGCTCCTTAGACAACCTATATGTACTTAAAGGATTCACAAGCTACTCAGCAACAACAAATGGATTCACAACATATGGTGATCAAGCAGGAGTGTCAAAGCCACACGTACTCGGTGTTACATGTCGCCTTACTGGAATATCACCACCAGGTATTCATAAGCAGTCACAACCGCTTCACAGAGGTCTAAACTTTCTTACGGTGTGTGTAACAATATATTCAGCCTTACTTGGATACCATGCAATGCATCAACCACTTTGGATCGAGGGCAGAGATATTAAGCCTGGAGTCAAAGTTCTCAGTCAGGTCCCTTTGATTTGACTCAAGTCGTTAATCATGTGATACCAGAGCCCAGACATACAGAGAATGATCAAGTGTACAATGTACAGCTCATGGAACTGCCTGAAACAATGGCCTGTACACATAGAGTGGTAGTACCTGAATTAAAAACAGTATATTCTACCACCTTGGCAGTGGAATGTAAGCAGAAGAAAGCCAATATTGTTGGAAATGTTATCTTAGGTAATCTTAGAAACATGACAAAGGAAGATAATGAGATTTTTGAAGAGGCAGCGGACAATACAGCAAAACAACTTGCGGATGGATGGCATACATGGGCAGAAACACAACTAGAAACACCTGCTTCAAAGGAACAGCAAAATACTGAAGAACCAAAGGACTGTAGTTCAAAGACTACTGCTCCAAAACAATGGCAGCCATCTGTTCAGAACAAAGAAATGGAAGATTCTGGTCTTGACTCATCTATATTGTCTCCTTTCTATGATCCATTATCAGAATTTGATTGTCAAGGACTGGAGTTTCCTCCTACAGAACAAGAGAACTGTGATTTAGTAAGCCCCACTGAGGCTATTTATCAAGCCTTGGGTTTAGACACCTCAGAGTATTCAAATGTTGATGAGGATATTATGAAGAGATTCAAGGAACTTATCTGTCAATATCCTAGAGCATTTCTACTATCGGGAAATCTGCTTGGAACAGTCAAGTGATTTGAACATAGGATTGATACAGGTGATGCACCTCCCATTTATAGACACCCATACAAGAAAAGTCCAGAGAAACTTAGAGCGATCAAAACAGAAATTATGAGGATGTTAAAGCTCAAGATAATACGGCCAAGCAAGTTAGAATGGGGCTCACCATGTATCCTAGGCCTACCCCGGGTCCTAAAGTTGCCGTAATTTTGGGTAACTTAAGGCGACTTTAGGCGACTTAAGCAAAATCGAGGTAAAAAATGTGGAAACTTAAGGCGACTTGATGCGATTTAAGGCAACTTCAGGCAATTTTGGGCGACTTAAGGCAACTTAAGGCAACTTAAGGCCAACTTAAGGCCAACTTAAGGCAACTTAAGGCAACTTAAGGCAACTTAAGGCAACTTAAGGCGACTTAAGGCGACTTAAGGCGACTTAAGGCAACTTTAGGACCCGGGGTAGGCCTTATCCTGGTCCGTAAACCTCCAGAAAAAGGTTAAGTACAACCTCCAAGGTTCGTAGTAGATTATCTGGATCTTAACAGTGTGTAACACATGGGGATGGCTACCCTATACCATCTATATCTAGTGTATACTGGATGCTGTTAGTCAAGGAAAAGTGTTTGCACGATGTGATTTGGTCAGTGGCTATTGGCAAAAACTGCATGTAGGACTCTATGAATTTCTCAGACTCCCATTTGGACTAAAAACTGCACCGAACACTTTTTAGCGAAACCTGAACACTGTATTTGCAGATTATTTGCATAAGTGGCTCATAGTTTATGTGGATGTCATTATTCAGTGGGCACCAACACAAGAGGAGGCCAGGCTTGCACCATATTCGTTGCTATTTCAGAGGCTAATACAGGTTGGAATGCAACTAAAACCCACAAAGTGTAAATTCTTTGCAAACGAAATTGAGATTATTGGACATAAGATTACTCAAGAGGGACTAAAACCGATCAGCAAAGGAGTAGATGCCATCCTATCGATGCCCACACCAACTAACACTACTGTCGTCAATAGATTTCTAGACTCTCGTACACAAGGTATGAGATACCTCCTCAAAAAGGGCGTACCCTTTTTGCGGGACAGAAGAAACAGAGAGAGAACATAAAGACCTTAAGCAAGCAATCACTGGTTCAAGGTTCAAGGTTTTTATTTCCACAAAACAAAACAATAATTACATTTAGGACATGCGACAAAAGATAGTTGCTAATGTGGAGGAGCACAAGCATAAAACCACGAGGGTTACCAAAGTTGCTTATGCCCCTGGAAAACTTATTTAAATTAATCTATATATAAGACAAATACAGGATATATTTAAGAAATAGAAAACATTTCCCGTGTTTCTATAGAGTTATAGAAACACGAGTGGGAGTTTGGGAGAACGAGAAATGGCAGTGGGAACACGAGCCCGAAGGGCGAGTGTTTCCACAGCTATTTCGAGTTCTTCCAAACTTCCACAAGTGTTTCTATAACTCTATAGAAACAAGGGGAAAATGTTTTCTATTTCCTTTATAAAATAAACGAATAAAAGCACGGAAACGCTCGCTTAATTTGATAACCAAAACGTAAATTCTCACAACTAGCTCAAGCGCGCGCTCAACTGTCTATGTTTCTATAGAGTTATAGAAACACGGCTTACAGCCAATCAGAGCGCGCGTACTATCGAAACTATTTTATAAAAAAAAAATTGTAGATAGTGCACTAGATCTAGTATAAGAGTTTGTGTAAACTAGACTGAAACAGAAATAAATATATTTTGTAAAATAAGATTAAAGTAATAGAGTTTAGGTTAAGTATTATATCTACGAGAAAGAGCAAAAATAGTAAATAGCACAAACGACAGCTGCAAACGACAGAAATTTATCATTAATACTCAGGAGGAAGAGCTAATAGATATTTTTTGTAATTATTTTTGAAAGATTTCAAGCTAGGCGATTGCTTTATATCTAAAGGTATACTGTTCCAAGTCTTCGAAGCTGCAAATTTGACACTAAATTTTCCATAATTTAGGTTCGCTCTAGGAATAAAAAGATTCTTATTTGATCTCGATCGGGTATTGTATGTGTGGACCTCAGAAATTCTACTAAAAAGTGTATTGAAAGTACTAGGTAACAAATTATTTTGATGTCTAAAAGCAAGTTCCCCAAGTTGTAATTTGGTTATTTCATAAATATTTAATATACCAAGGTCACAGAATAGCGGCCTACTATGTGCCATGAAATCCGAGAAAGTTATTACACGCATCGCAC
Organism: Actinernus sp. WN-2022; assembly: GCA_030867875.1. Lineage (NCBI taxonomy): Eukaryota > Metazoa > Cnidaria > Anthozoa > Actiniaria > Actinernidae > Actinernus > Actinernus sp. WN-2022. Next base: position 83,686,500 of record JAOWCC010001634.1, on the reverse strand, counting down.
GCTTCTGTAGAATATATAAAGAATGTAGATTTGTTTTATAAACACTGCCCCATGTACTGGTACAGTAAGACAAATATGGATAGATAAGATTATAATACAAATTAATTAAGATTTTACGATTGAGAAATTTACGACATCTATAAATAACACCAACTGATTTGGCAATTTTAACTGCTGTATTATTTATGTGACACTCCCAACTTAGATGTTCATCAACGAGAATCCCTAAAAACTTTGTCTTATCAATTCGCTTCAGATTTTTCGTAGAAAACGTGATATTTAAGTTTGAGGCATGTTCTTTCATATGTTTCAGTCTTTGCTGAGATATGAACAACACGAAATTTGTTTTCGAAAGGTTAACAGTTAGTCTATTGGCTATGAGCCATTCCTCAAGCTCTTCGAGTTCTGAATTTATAGAGGATATAATATTTTTAATATTTTTGTGATGAATAAGGATATTCATATCATCAGCATAAAGGACAAGGTGAGCCAGTCTATTAAAAGTTTTTGCATCATCCATGTAGATTAGAAATAGTATTGGCCCCAAAATCGAGCTCTGTGGTACACCACAATCTATTCCCATGGTGTTTGAGTTAACACCATCAATACATACAAATTGTTTTCGATTAGTTAGGTAACTTTCAAACCACAACTTTTCTTTACCAACGACGCCATAATATGGAAGTTTCTGGAGGAGTATATCATGGTTCACCGTGTCAAATCCTTTAGATAAGTCTAAAAATACCCCAATTGATAATTGACCCTTATCTATAGCATCTCTTATTCTGTCAATAAAGTCAATTATTGCGAGAGATGTACTTCTATTTTTACGAAAGCCAAATTGATATTGATAAAGTAGATTATTATCTTCAAGATACTGGCTTAATTTTTCACATGCAATTTTCTCAAATAGTTTTGCAAACGTTGGCAAAAGAGAAATTGGGCGATAGTTTGAGACAGTAGTTCGATTGCCAGTTTTGAAAACAGGAATTACTTTAGCAATCTTCATTAAATCAGGAAAAATCCCAGAATCTAGAGATGTATTCATAATAAAACACAGTGGCCTATAAATAATTTCAGCAGATCGTATTATGTGCTTAATAGCTATGTTATCATAACCAGTTGCTTTGGAAGGGTCTAAAGCATACAAGCAATCCAGTACTTTATAGGGTGATATAAAGTCCAGTGATAAGTTAGACGAAGAGGGTGTACTCATCCAATGGCTAAAGTGTTTTGTACCTTGAGGAAGTTTGTTTGCTAAGGAAGGCCCAACATTGGTAAAAAAGGTGTTGAATATATTAGCTATTTTTAATTTGTTTCTATATGTAATATCGTTATGAACTAGAGAGGATACTCCGTGAACTTTTCTTTTCTTTTTCAGGATTTCATTGACTACACTCCATGTTGCTCTCAGATTACCTTTGGCCTTTTCAAGCATAGACTTGTAATAGCTTTGTTTGGTGAATCGTATTAAATGATTTAATTTGTTACGATAGGCCTTCCATTTAGTAATATTGCGCGGTGTAGGATTTTTTACTTTGGATCTAAACAATTTATTTTTCCTTTTTATTGATTTCAAAATGCCAGGAGTCATCCACCCATTCTTTCTAGTTTTGGGGATTATTTTGACGGTTCTTATCGGAAAATGCTTATCATAAAGGTTCTTATGTATATTCATAAAAAGAGAATATTGCTCATTTACGTTATCACACTCATATATTTGGTTCCATTCTACAGAAGCCAAATCAGCTAGGTAGTTATCTTCTCTGGATGCGGAAATTTGTCTTTTTGTTATTTTTGTATTTGTATTGATATCAGGATGTGAGCCGTATTGGATCATAAATATTGGTAAATGGTCTGAAATATCGGTGTAAAGAATACCTGGGTGTATATCGACAGAAATATCCACAGCGTTAGTGTAGATATTATCTATCAGAGTCGCAGAGTCGGGCGTAATTCTAGTAGGTTTTACAATTAACGGGAAGAGAAGATATGTCAACATATCGTTATAAAATAAACTTGTTTCTCGGTTGGTATCACATTTAAGTAAATCAATATTAAAATCACCAGCCAAGAAACAATGAATACTTTCGGAGGAAATTTTATCCAAATTTGCCTTGAGTATTGTAGAGTAATTTTCAATGTTTGTTTTAAGTGGCTTATACGTGACTGCTACCAAATTACGGACATTTTTCTTTTCTAGTTCAACGAACAACATTTGTGTTTCATTACTATTATGTGAAATATCTTCTCTTAATTTAAATGAGAATGTGTCTTTAATATAAAGTGCAATATCACCGCCTCCATCCTCATTTGGTCGATTGAGCGGGACAATAGGGTATTCGTCCAAACAAAACATATTTCAATCATCTTGTTGTTTTAACCATGTTTCAGTTAGCGCAATCACGTCAAAGTTGAAATCTAAGGATTGTAAGTATTCTTCTAATTTGTCAAAGTTTTTACGGAGGCTTCTGATACTGATTAAAATGAATGAGGGAAAACTTGATCTGTTTACCTTGAGTTATGTCATGAAAACTGTCTTCCACAATATAACCACATCTTTCAACAGATTACTATCAGGGTCACAGAAATTATCTACAAAAGTGGCTTTACAAAGCTTATCGTCGATAAAAGGATGAAATTTAAGGGAATCCAGGTACTCCGGACACCACTTCGTATTGCCATTATGACACAATTCAAATAGAGCAGTTTGAAATTCATTTTCTTCAAGCCAATTGAAAGGTATTTCAATTTTAAGGCATTCACTGCATAAATAATTATTTAACTGATTTACCTGTAGCGAAGTACATTTCGTATGGGTAGGTCGCATACAGTAGGAGCATTGCGTAACTGCCCGCTTAGAATTTACCCGTTTCCAACAGATCGGACATTTCATACGCGTACTCATGGCGGACTGAGGTGGATATTAATAATATAAAAATACTGTAACATAGAATTGGAGCACTTACGAAATTCATCGTGTTTGCCCACCTCAAAGTTTATCTGAACACTCGCTAGCTCAACCTTTCTTGTGTAAGCATCGATAGTATTAAATGTTTTGAAGGTCTTGTAAGGATTTTACAGATATAATGCTTGACGACTCTGTGTTTCGTAGATAGATGTTTCCATTTCTTGTCCAGATAAACTTGAAACCTTTCTGAGTCTTCGTTCTTAGAGCAGCTGCGAATAGTTCCTTGTTCCTTCTTGACAAGCTCTCGTTGATGAAGATTTTAGCACTTTCACTCTCCAAACCCAACCCAAGATCATGTGTCATGGTATTTCTAAGTAAAGATCTGTTTTTAAACACGAGGTCTCTGGTTTTCCTGCTTTTGAATTTGACAATGATATTAGCGTTCACTTTAGGTGGTGAGATCCTATGTGCGGCCTCGATATCTTTAGCTTCAATGTTTGTATTTAGGCGTTGGCAAAGCTTAATGACGCTTTGTTCAACATTTTCATCGTCAACCCTAGGTATGCCGGCTATCTCGATCATCTCTCGACGGCCATATTGCTCGAGGTCGTTCACTGCATCTGCTGTAATCTTCGTTATTTTCTCTGTTTCTACAATTCGTTTGCGAAGGTCTTCGTTTTCTTTCTTGAGTTTAACATTTTCTGTCATCAAGTTGTCAATTACCACCCGAAACTTCTCGAACTGGTCGCTTATAAATGACTGACTCTTAACCACATATCTTAGCTTATTATCAATTTCTCCAAGATTCAAGGTCGAAGATTTGGTAAAGTTTTCGAGTAGCTTTTCTATCTTATTCAGTCTAGCTTCCATTATTAACTATCATTCTCATTGATCAGGACAAAACGGCCTGACCACGGCGCACCACCTCTCGTTGTCATACTGAAGACAGTTCCCAAGGTTTGCCATATAAGTCCGCCAGAAATCTTTCACTGTTAAAGCTTTTGAAATTACGGGTCCAGATGTTACTGGTCCAGATGTTATGTTATTCCATCCAGATTGGGACTCTCAGTTTGAATTACGTGTTGCTGCTAGTAAATTGGGATGTGGAGAAATGCTGGCTCAAGAAAAGGTAGGTGTACTTCGTCCAGTCAGATTTGCTTCAAGAGCATTTACACCAGCCGAGTCACGCTGGACAACTATGCATCAGGAACGTTTTGCTTTGAAATGGGAACTAGAACAGTTTCGCTGTTATATACTAGGCCGAAGAGTTAAAGTTGTTACCCTTACCAAACCAAACATATGGGATTCATATGGGTCTGACATGGGATGTACATGGGTCTGGTATGGGAACTATATGGGTTTGAGTTTTTGTTACATGGGATAAATATGGGTTTACCTACCATTCAGGAACCATATATGGGAAAAGTAAGGGTTTAAAATGATATCATATGGAAAATACATGGGCAGCACATCCCATATGAAACCCATATATGGAAAGCATATGGGAAACAGATCCCATATGAAACCCATATGTATGGGAACTGTATGGGCAGACAGGATAATAGCCATACGGTTCCCATGATATGGCACAGATATGGGTACAAAGTGGAATTTGTATGGGCGAAACATGGCACGCATATAGGTAGAGGCCCATACTATTCCCATCATCTGGTAAATACATGGGAAGTATATGGGGGATGCATGGGCTAAAATGGTTCTTTATTCGCGTAGATCCCATATGAAACCCATATACATGGGAATTATATGGGCAGAGACTGTAACAACCCATACGGTTCCTATGATATGGCACAGATATGGGTACAAGGTAGAATTCGTATGGGCGAAACATGGCACACATAGATAGAGGCCCATACTATTCCCATCATCTGGTAAATACATGGGAAGTATATGGGGGATGCATGGGCTAAAATGGTTCTTTATTCGCGTAGATCCCATATGAAACCCATATACATGGGAATTATATGGACAGAGACTGTAACAACCCATACGACCCCCATGATATGGCAAAGATATGGGCAGTAGATGGGATTTGGATGGGCAGAATGAAGACACAGAGTCCACACAGACATGAACCCATACCTTTCCCAGCATCTGGGATACACGTGGGAAATTTGCTCGTATGACTGATCCCATATTAAACCCATATGTATGGGACTTATATGGGCAGAGAAGATAATAGCTGACACGATCCCCATGATATGGCAAGGATATGGGCAGTAGATGGAATTTGTATGGGCAAAAATAAGGCAAATTAACAGGAATATGTGTATCACATTCATTGTTTAGATTAATAAGACTGCATGGACTATGCTTTAAGAGCTCACTAAGGCACATGGGAAATATATTTAATGCTATCCGATCCAGCGTAAGCGCAAAATTTGTTCAACCCAAACTTAGATCACGGACTGATATGCTAATAACTGCGTAGAAAATTGAAAATCGCTTTGTTTGGTATATTATATGTTTGAAACATTTTAAGATTTTGAAACAAGAAAAATCCTCTAGACCGCGGCGCATGATATACCGACTTGTACGTTTATACTTTTGTCTGATACCAAGCGGATGTCGAGGCGCCGGTATAACCATGCAGACTTAATTTTCCAACGGAACTCGCGGTGCCTTCATCCGCCTGCATGGGAGGCCAGCTACATGCAGGGATCCAAAGCCACGAGGGAACACCGTCGTGCATTGCTGCTAATTGAAATGCCTTCACAACTCGGTAAAATGAGGATGACGAGTGTCACAAGAAGTTGACGTAACTCGCGATTGTCAATTCTCAGGTTCAAATTTGGCGAGAGTTGGCGGTCAAGCGAGAGCGTAATTGAGCAACTCTCATGTTCTTGAGCAACTCTCGTGGGGGTGGGGGAGGGGGGGGGGGACACAGGGACAAATATACCAATGTATCATTAAAATATCAATAAAATATTCTTAAAAACTCTCATGTTCCCATGCGCTCACATATATACTCGTTTGATCGGCGCTTAAACAGTACATTAAATAAATACATGCACAAAATACATCATGCAAATATTGCGTGACCGTTCAAAAGTACTGGAAAGCCACTGGGAAAATGTGCGTCCTAATGCTTCTTCGCATTTGGTGGGTTACGTTTGTTATTATTAAAATTAGATAAATAAACTGTAGAGTACAATCAAATCAGTTTCATTAGCCTCGCCATCCGAATCACAGGTAGCCCAAGCACTGTTTATGGCTATTTTATAAGTTTGTATGGAAATTTTTTAATCTAGCTTTTCGATAAACATACTGTAATAAAATGAATAAAACTTACCTGACGTCTATCTGTCTCTTGGCTGCCTGTCAGACTAAAAAGAGCTTGGGCTTCCTGTGCTCGAACAATTGATCGATATTTGAAGTCCCGGATAGTGACTTGATTCCTGATTGGCTAAAACTTGTATTTCAAAATTATTGTCGGTTTCACAGTTCGTGTGGATGTGAACAGATAAGAGCTAGCGAGAAGACCAACAAATCAGCCTTCATACCTTCAAATCAGCATTTATAACTAGATTCTATTGCTAGAAAGACTAGAGTAACTGCTGCTACTGAGAGACATCAACTAATTTGTGGATAAATCGGTGAAGAACCGCCGGGAAGGCCGAAGCCGAAGGTAAGCATTCATACTGCAACGTGTCTAGTTCATGTCGTGTACAATCTCACCACAGGCTAACCATCCTCCCATTTTGTGTATTTGTCACTGATTTATTAGCAAATTGTGAAATAAAATACCTTTTGACTTGATTCTGCTGTTGTGTGTTGATTTAGCGCGCGCTCGTAATACAGCTCGGGTTTCCTGTGGCTCAGGTTTGTTTACATATAGCTCGGGCTTCCTGTGGCTCATCTCTCGCCAACTACATAAAAATACACAAGGCAGGCAACTAAATTCATCGCCGACAGGCGAGACGCGCGAGAATTTTGCCGAAAAACGAAAACTTCCAGGTTCCTGCTCCCTCTCTAACATTCAAAATATCGAAGAACAGTAAATGAGCTACGTTTTAGGTGCTAATTCACGGCGATATCGAGTGTTACACACTCGTAAAAGCTTCTTAGAAAGCGTCAAACTGGTCCAGATTTTCGGCGATTTTTTTTTCTCCCTATGATCGGGACAGATATGAGCCATCATAAGGATTTATAACGGTCATCACATTCAAATTTTTTTAATCAATCTGTCGAATGATCTCCCGTCTAGAGTCTCCAGCGAAGAAATGGACAGCTGACATATTTCCCCTAATCTCCCTCGTATGGGCTGTTTTGCAACTTGACACACCACCCCGATGAAGTAGTTTTTTGGCAGCTTCCGATAAACGAACCGGAAGAAAAATATCTTGAAGACTTCGCGGGAGTTTGTTTACAAAAATATATATGTCGCACGACCGCTAAACTCTCGTACTATTATGATTTCAGACCAAATTTTACTCCACTCTACTAGTATTACCATCAGTAAATTCAGCACAAATACAGTTTATCACATCATAAAATTATATTTAACTAGCAAATTACCGTGTTTGTACTTGTAGTGAGCTTGCTCGTTCCAAGAGTGCCAGGATCTTTGAAATTTCTAGTCGAGAGTGTGAAGAAGAAGTTCCACTTTCTTCCGATTTGAAGTAGTCGATTTTTCCACCACAAATCAGTTGGCACAAACATTGAGAAGTTGAAGCGAATTCGCGAACCGAAGACGAAGTCCAAAGCCAAAGAGTTAGTCCGTCCATTACTTTAAACCTTGTCTAACAGTTCCAGCAAATGTCCAACACCCGGTCCAACATTTCCTCGTTGTTTGTCGAAGGCAAAGAAACAACTCCTGCTAAACCGTTTAGCAGGTGCACAGCGCCGTTAAGAGGAGAAAGCGGCCCAGAAGTTCGTCCGAGACCAAACATTCTCGGGCGAGATTCAGGACACTGATGCTATGAGTAGATCTCGGATGCAAAATGCATTATAAAAGGCGGGAATTTGGTAGCGCACGCGTGCAAAAGTTTTTTCGCGCCTTTTGTGCGAACTGAGTTAACGTTTGAAATGAACACAAAAAAAACGAGTGAGCAGAAAACTGAGCGAGGGTTAGCTAGAAAACCGTTGCAAAAAGTGTTCAAATACTCATATATTTGGAAGCAATCCGTTAGACTACGAGTTAAAGTATAAATCAGCTATTTGAACCGTAAAACAAGCAAAAAGGGAACCCTAAGGCTGGTAAAAATGCAAGAAACCAGCTCAGACTTCTGAGCCGCTGAAACATGTACTATTTTGTCGGAGGCAAAAACATTGTACAGCGTTAAGTGTCACTTAACGCTGTACAATGTTTTTGCCTTCGACAACTTTCGGAGCTCAAATCGGAAGAAAGTGGAACTTCTTCTTCACACTCTCGACTAGAAATTTCAAAGATCCTGGCACTCTTGGAACGAGCAAGCTCACTACAAGTACAAACACGGTAATTTGCTAGTTAAATATAATTTTATGATGTGATAAACTGTATTTGTGCTGAATTTACTGATGGTAATACTAGTAGAGTGGAGTAAAATTTGGTCTGAAATCATAATAGTACGAGAGTTTAGCGGTCGTGCGACATATATATTTTTGTAAACAAACTCCCGCGAAGTCTTCAAGATATTTTTCTTCCGGTTCGTTTATCGGAAGCTGCCAAAAAACTACTTCATCGGGGTGGTGTGTCAAGTTGCAAAACAGCCCATACGAGGGAGATTAGGGGAAATATGTCAGCTGTCCATTTCTTCGCTGGAGACTCTAGACGGGAGATCATTCGACAGATTGATTAAAAAAATTTGAATGTGATGACCGTTATAAATCCTTATGATGGCTCATATCTGTCCCGATCATAGGGAGAAAAAAAAATCGCCGAAAATCTGGACCAGTTTGACGCTTTCTAAGAAGCTTTTACGAGTGTGTAACACTCGATATCGCCGTGAATTAGCACCTAAAACGTAGCTCATTTACTGTTCTTCGATATTTTGAATGTTAGAGAGGGAGCAGGAACCTGGAAGTTTTCGTTTTTCGGCAAAATTCTCGCGCGTCTCGCCTGTCGGCGATGAATTTAGTTGCCTGCCTTGTGTATTTTTATGTAGTTGGCGAGAGATGAGCCACAGGAAGCCCGAGCTATATGTAAACAAACCTGAGCCACAGGAAACCCGAGCTGTATTACGAGCGCGCGCTAAATCAACACACAACAGCAGAATCAAGTCAAAAGGTATTTTATTTCACAATTTGCTAATAAATCAGTGACAAATACACAAAATGGGAGGATGGTTAGCCTGTGATCTCACAAAGCTTTCATTGTAATTCAGTTCATCAGTTCGCTAATTCTTCTCATTCTGTCGAAGAAATAGCCGGTTTGTAATCTTAATTACGAACGATTCTTTAGATCAGAAAATGGGACTGTCAGAATGCTCCTCGACTGCTCGAGTGACTGCATGGCTCTGACTGCATCAGTGCATGCGTGTTAAAATATCGAAGCTGCTTTATAAATATTAAGAAAGCTCCAGTTGTATTTCTTATTATATTTCTTCCCAGGCCTTTAGTTGCTCACGAAAAGCTTTTGTATTGTATAAATAAACAGAGCTTCTAGATAGAGCTGTCAGTCCTGTGGTCAACTAAAAGTGCCTTGAGTTCATGATCAAGTCAAATATTACATCACTCATCAGGCCAAAGTCTGGTCACATGCAGCTCGTTCAAGTTTTCAATGGTAAGGAAAGTACATGCACATTGTATATGGTCTCCTAGTTCACTGCAGAATACCCTGGCACCCCTTCTAAACTGTGCAAAATTTCTCCATTATAGCTAGGGTGGTTAGGGTTTTTGATTTTTTTTGGGAAGTTTTTAGAAGGTTTGTATGAGGTTTGAGAACATGCATTATTAATGAACCTGCAGTGACAGGGTATTCTGCATTAACCGGTAGCCCAAATAAAGGTTTAGAAGTCAGGCATCAATTTAGTTATAATAAAAATAATAGAGGTGTACATGTATGTGGTTCTCAGGTTACACTTGCATGACTTTATAATTTTAAATACATTGTAGCTAGGTTTATTATAAGTACAGTAATACCACGACAAGAGGGAAATTAGTGATTAAATTTCCCTGCAAGCCATAAGGGAGAGTTTGTTGAAGCAGCCGAGGGACTTTTACAAACTCTCCTGAGGCTTGAGGGGAAATTTGATCACTAATTTTCCGAATTGTCATGGTATAACTTTGTAATACTCTGATCGCCGAGGAACAGAACAAATCTGTGAGAAGTTTAGTTTTCTCTGCCTAAACTAAAGATGTCGTAGTTGAGTTGCTTTCGAAAATGTTTTACTGCTCGATTGAATGACCTGTTGTTTTTGAGAAGAATAGCAATAAAACACAATGTAATTATGTGCTTGACTAAATATTTAAAGGTCATGCGTATTGGTTTTAAGTATACCACATGGAAGAAGCGGGTTTGAGAAATAAGAGAAGAATGTGCAGATTGAAATACGTGATCCCACATGGATTAATTACGTTGAAGGTTATGATGAAGTCGGGTCAGTTTGGGTTCAATTTTTTCAACCGGGAGCACAGGGCTTAAGTCGTGCCAGAGGGGAGCAAGAGTGGATGCTTTTCACCCTCTCATGTCCAGCCTGCATTGTCTTCTAGTTTTCCCTCTTTACGATGCAAGCGAAAATTAGAAATATGCATTGTTCTTGCAGGGAAATTTAGAAATTTCCCTGTTGAAGACAATGCATATTTCTAAATTTTCCTTGCATTTGTAATGAGCCAGGGAATTTAGAGATTAAATGTGTGTGAACAAACAAAGGAATCCGAGGCGATCATGGTATTATCATAATTATGACCTGTAAGCTTAAGGGTCCCTGCATGATTTCCTTTCAAAACTATTTACAAAAGTCATGTGATGGGGGCTTTACATATTTGATGTGAGCCCAACCCCTGCTAGATTTTTTGCTTGAGAAGCTTCAGTCTTTTGGCCGAATGAATCTCCTAACACCCTAATCTCACGCTTAGACTCTGCACGGGCAGAGGAACTCGGACTCAGATCCCTCACATGCTAGCGACCTATTATCCCCTGACTACATCATTGTAGTTTCTAATATGAGAAGGGAGGAAACTAAAGTCACATGATGGCTTGATGATCGCCACACGAAACATGGAATGGAAGTAAAATTACAGAAAATCGAAAACATGAAAATCAGAAACAGAATTTTTTTCGGTTCGGTTATTTTTCAAATATTTGTAAAAGCGATATCTATGTGTTTGTTTCTTTGACTCAGATTTTCATTACATGTAATTTATAAAACAGACAAATAAATTCTGTCAGTTATGACGTTCGCTGAAAAGAAAACTGAAAGAAACTATCGAAGCTGAAAATCAAATTCCAGTTCTAGAAGCATTATATTCAAATTAGTATATTAGCAAGAATTCTTCAGGCAACTTTGAGAACGATTTCAAATGGCAATGGCTCACATGAGTTTGCAAGGATTTCTTGTCAAGAGATTGTAAACAAGACAATTAAAAGAACATTCAAAAGCTGCTACTTTCTAACTACATGTAGTTACCATGCGAGATCTGAGTCTGAGTTCTTCTGCCCGCACTGACTTAAGCCCAAAATTAGGGGTGCTAGGTTATACTGCCAGTGGTCAGATTCATTTGGCTGTAAGACTGAATCTTCTCTGTTAAAAAGGCAGCATATAAACGGTTGTACTAATTAGGTAGGGTTTTCATTATATTAGGAGCCAGTAAACTGGTAAACATTACTGCTGCATGGTTGTTACTGGACCATGCAGTAATATTATTGTTTGCTGCACCATTCTTCATTTCCCTCATATTGCCATATTTCAGTAGCATTAAACCCTCCTGAAGGTGGATAATTAAACATACAGTAACTTTTAGATTTTCATTTTCTTTCAGGTCGAGAAAGTTTACTGGAAGCACAAACCATTTTAGTTTATAAGAAGTCATAACCAAATAAAACTACACAAAGGTGATCTTCAATTTAATAGTCAAATTGACAAATTGAATTAGTGAGTTAAGACCTGATCAAAGCCTTGCATGTATATTTTTTATATTAATTAAGCTATGAGGCACTATTTGTCGTTATTGTTCATCACAAAATTGTCGAGGGCTTATATGCTAGTTTTAAGAACATCAAATTTCCAAAGGAAACTAATAATCAGCCGATAGTTCCAAGACAAACCCAGTCTGTTTGTTGTTATTGTTCATCACAAAATCGTCTTCCGCTCTCAGCAGGCACTGATAGTTCGCATCCACGGATGATAAATATGACATCACATGATCACTTTTAGCTTATAGTGAGTGCATGCCAACATTTTCTGGTGAACTACAGTGTATAACGCCTTATAGTTTGCATCCATGGACGACAACTATCACGTCTAGTGATCGGTTTTAGACAATGAGTGTGCACCAAAATGTTGTGGTGAACTATAACAGATTGTAGCACCCTGAGGGTGGAAGAGAATTTTGTAATCAACAATAATGACAAATAGTGTGTCTGTCTCCGAACTATTGGCTGATAGTTAATGCCTTTCAGTTGGAAATTTGATGTTCTTAAAACTAGCATAATTTTATATAAAGCCCTTGAACTGCGTCCTCAGACTTATAGTTGGTTTCAGAACATGAAATTTCCATGGGAAACTATTTTTAAAACAATTATTCACCAAAGTGAGCCACTTGTTTTAGTAATAAGTATATACCACACATTAGTAAATAGTCAGCACCAAATAGTTATATTATTTTCAGTCAATTGGACAACAACTTCTGTAAGGTGATCACTGCTTCGCTCGGAGCTGAATATGAAATCTTATTCACTGTTTGATTAGCCAATCAGAGCGTGCGAAGAGCACTATTCACTGGTGTGGTACGTGTATACACTAATAGCCGATAGTTCCTCGACAGATGCACTATAAAGGTTCCTTGATGGACACACTATATTTGTATAATAGTGCCTGCCCATCATTTGATCAATATCCAATCAGAATTTCAGAGAATTTCCTGGTGACGCGTGCGAACTATAATGGCTGCAGATACATGTATATGAAGTTAGTGAGGGAATTAGCCCTGAGTCAACTACATTATCACACTTATCATAGAAAGCATGCAAGATCATCAAGTCTGTTAATTTAAGCATAATAAAGCTACATGTATATGGTTCTTTCCAACATACAGTAGATTCGATTTATATACAATTATAGACATGTTAGATCTTCTTCAAATCAATTTTAATAAGTCATAATAACTTATTATCAAGTACAAGCGGCTTGATTCATACATTAAACACATTTTAAAGTAACTGCCTGCATGCTTATATAATCACGGAAAATGGCACATGCAATGTATTAAATACCAACGAAAATAATGCTTCAGGTACAAGATTGTAACAGTGTTTAGAACAACAGTACTTTGTATATTTACTGTTGAAAATATAAAACGTACTGTACATGTATGTCACAAACTTTAAATACATAAGTAGTTTGATGCACTCATAAATTTATAATAATTTTCTTCTGTGTAATACATGTTAGACATCTACATGTATGTGTTTATACCAATATGGCATCAATGAAAATAAAGACATTGTTATTTGAATTATGGTTGAGAGTTCTAACATTTATATGAATTAAGACATGGCAACTGCATGTACTTGTACAGCAAAGGATTAGGTACATTGCACAGCTGCTAGAGTATACTGGGGGTGGGAATCAAAACAATTTATGGATATCATGGGTACATTTTTGTATGTTACTGCATCATGACATGGGTATTGTATGGAGAATGTATGGTAATGATGTGGGTATGGGAACTGTATGGTAATGACATGGGTATTGTATGGTAATGACATGGGAATTGTATAGTAATGACATGGGAAGTGTATGGCAATGACATGGGTACTGTATGGTAATGACATGGGTACTGTATGGTAATGACATGGGAAGTGTATGGTAATGACATGGATACTGTATGGTAATGACATGGATACTGTATGGTAATGACATGGGTACTATATGTTAATGACATGGGAATTGTATGGTAATGACATGGGAAGTGTATGGTAATGACATGGGTACTGTATGGTAATGACATGGGTACTGTATGGTAATGACATGGGTACTGTATGGTAATGACATGGGAAGTGTATGGTAATGACATGGGTACTGTATGGTAATGACATGGGTACTGTATGGTAATGACATGGGTACTGTATGGTAATGACATGGGTACTGTATGGTAATGACATGGGTACTGTATGGTAATGACATGGATACTGTATGGTAATGACATGGATACTGTATGGTAATAACATGGATACTGTATGGTAATGACATGGGTACTGTATGGTAGTGACATGGGTATTGTATGGATAATGAATGGTAATCAGATGTGGGTATGAGAAGTGTATGGTAATGACATGGGAACTGTATGGTAATGACATGGGCATTGTATGGTAATGACATGGGCATTGTATGGAGGATATATGGTAATGACATGGGTGATGTATGGTAAAGGCATGGGTATCATGGCAAAGGTATGGGTAAGATATGGTACTTAATGATATGGGTAAATTTGCAAGGAATGGGAATAGAATGGAAATTGTATGGGTATACTATGTAAATGGTACAGGTTTCATATGGCATTTATATGGGAAACCTATGGATTCTGTATGGGAAACGTATGGCAAGTGTGGTTTTTATATGGAAAAAGTCTGGGACAATGGCTTCTCCCATATATTCACCATATCACTCCCACGCTTATCCCATATGCTACCCATAGTATTCCCATTCACAACCCATGTATTACCCATCCCTAAATATTATAAATAATTAATCTTACCCATATACTCCCCATATATGAAAACCATATGGCCATATATGGGAACCATCTGGATTTTAGACAAATCCATACTTTTCCCATATACTTTTATATGGGCAATGTATGGACCAGATATGGACCATATATGGGTTTGAAAATATTGCCATTTAGACAGCATGTAACCCATATATGGGAATCATATGGCCCATACAAATCCCATGCACAACCCATCACATACCCATATATGGAACTTGAATGGGCCCATACAAAACCCATACAAGGGCCATATATGGCCCATATCAGGCATGTTGGTAAGGGTACTGATCATGCAAATCTTAAATGGCTGATTACAATGGCACCACAACAAGCAAAAGTAGCCATGCAGATGGTGCATGAGTTTGATTTTTTCATTGAACACAGGGCAGGAGAAAAGAATGTCGTACCAGATGTTTTGAGTCGTCACCCTGTTAACGAGTACCTACCTGAGGATCAAGTTGTTATACCTCCTGAGAATGGTGTAATTTCATTTATGGTAATCGCAACTTCAGTAGATGCCTCACACCATACCCCTGACTTAGTCAGTGGAACATTAAACAATGTAATGGCATGTTTACACAATGCATGCTTAATGCCACAAAATAAATGCAGCAACCCAATGTGTCTGAATACCACTCCAATGAAAAATAACAGGAAGAAAGGAACTATATCTAAAACATCAACTACTGCTAGGATCAAGTCTCAACAAGCTGAACCACATCAAGAAAGCCAACCTACTGACTGGCATGTTGAAGACTTTGAGAATCTGGAAACCTTGTCATCGAGCACGTTTTGCCAACAAGCAACATCTCCTTTGAGAGTCCACCTCTTCTTTAAGGGATTTACTTATGATAAAGTAAACATAACGAATGTTCACTTTGATAGTTCTGTAAACATGTCAGTTGTCGAGCTTTAACATATATTAGTTCCACCACGTGATCCTCCGGACATGGACAGGTAAGGACACTTGGAGATCAGACCCCGTAGTTTTCCGCAACGGTTTAAGATATCTTGTGCTTCAGGAATCTTCTGGTAGACAACTTTGCACGCTTCTGATGCATAAGCCTTCGCATTGGGAACGCTCCAAAAGCAAATGCTGCCTTTGCCATATCAGGATCAATCATTGCAACTTGGAGGTGGTCTTCTGACGTAGACTTGCTTTCCTACAGCAACGTGAAGTTCACTAGACGATTTGTCATAGTATTCTCTCTGTGTTCTCTTCATATCTGCCTTGATGTTGTTAAATTGCTTATGCGCTTCTAACATGCGTAAGACAAGCTGCTTTGCATATGTGCTTCTTGGGCGTTTTTCTGGAGGCAATCCAGGAGCAATAACATCAGGCGACGGTGCACTGCGTCCAAATACTAAGAAGAAAGGACTGATTTGACCTGTACGAGGAATTGGAGATACATCATGAGCATACACAGCTGGCTGCAGGAATTCCTCCCAGCGCTCCTGGTGTTTCTCGTAGTAAATACCTATAGCTGAATTCATCCATCTGTGCACACGCTCTGTGCTAACATTTAAGCGTGGCCGATAACTAGTTGTTACAACGTGTTCGATTGAAAGAAGTTTCGTTAGCTGACGTAATACAGCGTTAAGCCATTCCCCACCTTGATCGTTCTGCAGGACGTAGGGAACCCATACTGTAGGAATACATCATGAAACAAAGCACGTGCTGCTGTAGTTGCTTGCTTGTTTGGCACTGGAATCGCACGTAAGAAGTTTGAATAGGGACACACTGCTGTTAGTATCCACTTGTTGCTGTTCGGTGTTATAGGTAATTGTCCTACATAATCTACTCCAATTTTATGAAATGGCTGTTCATATATTCGAATTTGCATGGGTCCATGTTTTGGTAGCCTGCTATGCAGACGTATTTTTTCATTCTCATAAATTCGAAGAAAAAAGAAACGTTTGCCTACACGAGCGCTTAATTAGTTTCCAATATGCAAACACGACGTCAGCACGTTTGTTTCATTTTTCTGCCCAATCAAAGCCATTGTTAAAATTTTAGTGAATTGGCGCGCCAGTGAACACTCTCCTATGATTGGTCAATGGCAAATGTATTGTCTGAATTCCTTTTAAATGCAACATTACATCACTTTCCAGGATATGGAAGGTAAAATCTGATTGGTCCATGACACAATGAGGTGTGCATATTGGAAACTAATTAAGCGCTCGGGTAAGCAGACGTTACTTTTTTATTCGAATTTATGAGAGTGAAAAAATACGTCTGCATAGCAGGCTAATGTTTTGGATCTGTGAATTTAAACTTGATACAGTCTGGACAGTGCCTGATCCAAGGGAAGAATTATTAGCTGAATTTAGCAGTCTTTAGGAGTGGCCGGTAGCGCGGTGACTTTCATTCTCTGCTCCCCTAATATATATGTAATTTAATATTTTTGTTTTTCTCGTATGTAAATTAAGAAGTTGACCTTTTAATTTAAACACTACTTATTCATGTAACACACGTTTACAATTTAGTCTGCTGTTCTGTTATACTGCAGGTTCCGAGTACTAATAGATGATTGTCTCAAATGTATGTTTATATTTGTACTATATTATAAGTTGTATCCTGTCCATCCTGTGATGGAGTTAGCTATGTCAATTTGTGTTCCTCTATGTAACTTTATCTGCTGTCAGTTGCTATACATGATGAGCCATTACGAGTCCATCTTGGTATTTGTTGGATTAAATATTATTAACTGAAATATCTGTTGGTTATCTCTAATTAAAAGCTTTACCCTCATTCCCAAAACTTCAGTTCTCATTATATTACAGAACTATAAAGGGAATTGTTGGAAGCCTTTATTTCTCAAACCAAAACCTCGGCCGTGAGAGGTTTCTTGTTTAAGTTTATCTCGATAGTTGAATATTGCTTGGCTCATCATAAATTAATTCTGTGCTGAGTGTGTATTTCTGTCACTTCGTGACAGTGTTGCTCTCACAGTTCAGGAGTTCAGATGGCTTCAGACTTCGATAGAGGATAGTAATTAACCCATAACTGCTCAACCACAGTATATGTATTTGCTAGTAAATCGCTCAGTATACTTCGATATATTAAAATATCAGCTATTCAGTATACCTGTGTATTAAACGTACGCAGGTCTCGATATGAGATCGGTAAACCAGCCAAAAACACGGTCGAAAATATTTTAGTGTTGGCCTACCGATCACGGTGTTTGCGTTGGAATGTATTATGACCGAGGGTAAAATGAAATGTGGTATAAAACCTACGAAACGTACCTCAAAGTTCAGGAGTTCAGAATAGCGTCCGCAGAATCTGGCGACTGGACTGTAGAGAAATCTATTAGGACATGGAAAATTCGTTTGACACTTTCAAACACTTCCCTCCCTCCCAACGAGACCACTTGGCGGCCTGGTTACCCAAACGCCTGGTTACCAAAACGCGTTGTCAAGAGAGGACCATTCACTAGACGTTAGGAACTGCCGGCCGTTGGAAGCTGCACGAATTGCTTCAAAAATCTTTCAAATCTAACGGGTTTGGAAAAGAGTTATCAAGCCTGGGCACTTCTGAGGGATAATTGATGTCCGTGGATTCTACCGCGGCCGAGTAAACGCCGATGGGATTGATATTTTGTGGAAAATTCATCCTCGAGCGAAGGCCGTCGTTGGTTCGAGTGTGCAGCCTTCCCCTCTGGTTAGAAGGGTGAAGCGTGTGACTCAAGAATTCCATAAAACGCCGTTCCAGCGACCTGAAACACACATAGGACGACATAACAACTTCAAGTAAGCCTTCTTCCTTTGTGTACCTTATATTACAGAAGATCTGTAACTAAATTTGTGTTATTATTCTGAGTAATCGCAAGAACTCCCATACAAACCTTGTTATACAGTCAGAACTTGGGCAACCTGTGATGGGATTGCAGTAGCTCCGCGTTCCAAATATATCGATTTCCGTTTGAGCGCAATTTAAATCTCCAACGAGAATAATATATTTTGAATGTACATCTGATGCTATTAATTCACGCTGTTGTTTATTTTCGTTGGGCGCATTAATATTTAAAATCGCCAAATCAATCTCTTCTATTTTAAATATTATTTTTTCCAGCAGGACATATCTCCCATTGGGATCAATTTCGCATTATTTTACAGGCTGACAGTGACTTTTAATTTACATGTAGGATATAATACGACATTACGCCTTTCTAATGAATGGCCCCGTGACCGAAACGACATGACTATAAAGAGTCAACAAAATTCCACTGTCTACCTCAAGTACTTCCAAATGTGATCTGCATCTTCGTACAGCAGGAACCTCCATAAAGCATAACCTTTGAGAGAGGGCTGATTTCTTTCTTTCTTCATTTTAATGAATTGGTTCCATTGGATTCCGTGTTTGTCGTCGTAACGTAGCAACTTAATGTAGAAAGGCATTAGCTTGGCTTCTGGTTAGTATGTTTTTTTTGACTGCTCTTCTTACAGACAGTACTAATATGATCTGAAAAGGATAATTTGCTGTCGATATTTACACCTAATAGTGTGATATTGTGTTCTGGTTCAATACTAAAATCCTTGACTTTGATACTCATCTCTCTCTTATCTGTTCTACTGATTATCATACTGCCACACTTTTTATAGTTTCCCTTAAGATAATTAGAGTCATACCAGCCTGTCACTACTCTGGCACATTCTTGTAATTTAGTTTCTACTAGAGGTATACTAGTATCTTCTAGAGTATACTAGTATCTTCTGCCCGACGATGATTGACTCAAATAATCGTAAGTAGGAATACTTTGTTTTCGTTCTGCAGTGTAATTTGGGGTCTCGTTGTCTAAGTACTCCCGGTTACAGAAGTCGTACAGTAAATGATGTTGCAAGACTAGCAGTTTGAAACTTATAATACGTCGCATGGGATGTTTTGAAGAAGTGTAATAATGTTTTCAAAGGTAGGTTATAATTATGAAACGTTCTTATAAAACGTTTAACTCATTAAAAATAGACCCCAGTAATGCAATTACTTCAATATCTGAATTTCTATGAACTCAGTGCTGAATACTAGTTGACGCGAATCTAATCTGCTGGTTCATATATAATTATGGAAGGCATACTGAATTTCCGAAACACAATTTTACTTGTGGATAGCAAAAGAATAAGAAAAGGAAAACAAGAGGTAGCACTAACGGCTGTCGGACTGTTAAGTTCTCGATAAATGTTCGGAGTGTCTTTTCGAAAGAAAAAAAAGCCCTTGCAGCTTGGCAATTATAGCCACATAAACTTACTATGGTGATACCTTATATGATTTAATATGTTTTGATCAAAAGTTAAAAGCGTAGATGTTGTACATTTTTCAACGCAAAATGACTGCGTCCGACAGAAGGAGTTCAACCATTTCGAATCCTAATTTTTTTTTTATATTTGTCTAGCAATTTCGATATCTTGCATGCGTATTACATATTTTAAATAGTAATTTTTCCAGCAGGACACATCTCCCATTGGGATCAATTTGGCATGATTTTACCGACTGACAGTGACTTCCAATTCAGTTACATGTAAGATATTACGCCTTTCTAATGAACGGCCCCGTGACCGAAAAGACTTGACTATAAAGAGTCAGAAAAATTCCACTGTCTAGCTCAAGTACTTCCAAATGGGATCTGCATCTTCGTACAGCAGGAACACTCCATAAAGCATAACCTTTGAGAGAGGGCTGATTTATTTCTGTCTTCATTTTAATGAATTATTGGTTCCATAGCTTTTCTCTTTTGTCACGGACTCGCTTGGAGACTTCGATCATTAGTGAAAAACATGCGTTTGTTTTTATCTTCTTTTTCTACCTCTTTGGCCTTCAAGGTTGTTGCAGCAGCCATAAGGATTCCGTGTTTGTCGTCGTAACGTAGCAACTTAATGTAGAATGCATTAGCTTGGCTTCTGGTTAGTATGTTTCTTTGTAGGGGTCCTATGAGCACATTCAATTTCGACTTGTACGTCCGATCTTAATGAATTCTTGTACAAATTCGATAATGCAGCTGGAGCTGTTTCTAAACAAAATCTGCATTTATTACAAGAAGAATACTCCCAGTTGGACTTCAGTCAAAGAAATATGCGAGACTCAAAAGGAAGCTATCGAAGGAGAGCTCATTGGAAACAACTGATCAGAAACGATACATTATCCACGAGTTTGGGTAGACTTTTGGACAACTATATATTCTCGATACGAAAACCAAGTCATGACTGTGAAATATCTCGACTTTTGAATTCCGCTATCTCGATTTTTTTTCCTTTTCCATGCGAGTTCGAGAGGGATTTAGATCAGACTGTCACGCATTATTATATTTATTGTCTGTTTTACAGTATGATTACTGTGACAACGATGACTAACACATTACAAATCAAAAATATAAAGCATCCTAGCTATATATCCACGGGATTTTCTTCATTCAATACACTTCGACTTCACAACTAGTCCACGATATCATTTGCCTTTTACCGAACCGAAGCTCGCCGAGCAAGTTGAAATACTAGTATCTTCTGCTCGACGCTGATTGACTCAAACAATCGTAAGTAGGAATACTTTGTTTTCGTTCTGCAATGTAATTGGGTCTCGTTGTCTAAGTAGCCCCGGTTACAGAAGTCGTACACTGTATTCACGTGACTATCGAAGAGGAAGGAGCTCAGAAAGCGTGCTCAGTAGATAACTTGAATCTATGTCTTTAACATTGGATAACCTACGATCTACTTGGAGGGATGAATTTCTCCCAAATATCCGCCAGGAAATACAACGGGAAGCGAAGCCATTGAACGAAAAAATTGTTGCTTTAAACCGAAAGTTCGACGAGATAGAAGCTTCGCAAAAATTCATCTCTAACCAATACGATACTCTTGTGGCTCTAGTCCAAGACATTAAGAAGCAAGCTCAAGGAACCGAAGGCCGGATACAACAAATCGAGAAAGATGCCAACTTCTTGCAAGATGGCAATTACAGACTCGAGAGCCGCCTCGATGAACTGGAACAGTATACGAGGAGGGATTCGCTTGAAATTACAGGAATCCCAATTGTCCCGAACGACGATCCCGCTAAGCTCATCAAAGAAATGGCTACCGTAATTGGCGTGGAACTAGACGATCAGGATATTTCTATAGCCCATCGACTCCCGCCTACAAAGAAGGTCCAAGATCGGATCATCGTGAAATTCACTAGGAGATCAAAACGCGAAGAAATATACAAGAAGCGAGGCCAATTAAGGACAAAGAAGACCAAAGATCTGCCGACAGTCCGAGCCCAACCAGAATCAGTTGCTATCAAGCACAACGCTGCTATCCATATTAACGAAAGCCTCACCCCCTATAGAAAGCGGCTTTTTGGACGTATTTTAGAATTCAAGCGTAATTATCATTACAAGTATCTTTGGACCGTTAATGGAAGGATTTTGCTAAGAGAGTCTGACACTTCGCCGCCATTAACCTTTGTCACGTATGAACAGTTCGATGAATATCTTGACCAGATAGTACAATAGGTTACTGAAGCCTTGTAAACTTAATAAGCTTGTCTTCATTAACTAATGGCTGGTCTTCAAGAAATTGTAAGTACTCTCCCTTTTTATTCACTATCTGATAGAGAATTTCATGCTATGTTTGGAAGCTGGTCTGGTTTGCTAAACGACGATTTTGACCTTTATGATTTGTTTTCTAATCCAGATAAACATGACGAATGCGACTCTGATTTGATGCTTGCCGCGCCTAACTCTAATTACTTTTCAGTTTCAAAATTAAACAAAGCTATGAATGAGTCTGGCCCAAAAGCCCTCTCAATTTTTCACTGTAATGTTAGAAGCCTTCCCAAAAATTTAGATCTACTGGAAGAAATAATTTGCTCTTTAGACATTAAACCGGATATAATAGGAGTTACTGAAACAAAACTTAACGAATATTCTGTTACAAATATTGACATCCGCTCTTATAATTTCCTTCATATTGATTCATTAACTAATGCTGGTGGTGCAGGCCTCTACATAGCTAAAAATATTAAAGCTGTACCTAGACCAGATATCAAATTCGAATTGGAATTAGTGGAATCCTGTTGGTCCCAAATTGATCCAGGAAAGAATGCAAAACCTATAATTGTTGGTTGTATATACAGACACCCTACTAATGATCTTGCAGAATTTACTACTCAACTAAATAACATTATTAAAACACTGAACCCCAATAAACATCAAATTTACATATTTGGTGACATAAATGTTGACTTTTTTAAATGTAATATACATTCACTGACTGAAGAATATTTAGATATGCTATTTACTAATAGCCTTCTCCCTGTTATTACCAAAGCTACTAGAATAACGGATCACACTTCAACACTTATTGACCATATCTATACCAACACACCTTTATCCCAGATTACTTCAGGAATTGCTACTGTTGACATATCTGATCACCTGCCAATATTCTGCATAGTTCGAACTCAAGTGGAAAAAATTAGTCGCAAACAATATTATCGAGATTATTCTAAATTTAATAAGGATCAATACTTGGCTGATATAAAATTAATAAATTGGGAAGAAGTCTTAGACGTAAGAAAGAATTTAAATGAAAAAACACATGATGCAATCAATGCCATAATGACTACTGTTAACAAACATGCCCCAATGAAACAGGCCTCTAATTCAAAACAAAAAGAACTCAATAAACCTTGGCTTACAGCTGGCATACTTAAATCAATAAAAAGGAAGCAAAAAATGTATCGTACACATTTTAATAGCAAAGACCCACAGAAAACTAGGGAATATAAGCAATATGCAAATATACTTACACATTTGAAAGATAAAAGTAAAAAAGACTACTATTCCAACCAATTTTTTAAACATAAAGATAATCTAAAACATACTTGGAAACTAATTGGTACTCTTATTAAACGTAAAACAAAAGGACAGTCCTTACCCATTAGAATTGTTCATAATAATAAAACTGTGACCCAACAAGCTGATATTGCAGAACATTTTAATCACTACTTTGTTAATATTGGTCCAACTTTAGCAAGCAAGATTAGAAATAACGATTTCGTAAATCCCACACAATATATAAACAATTCTCCATCCTCTAGTTTTATTCTATCGCCTGTGTCTGAAGCCGAAGTTTTAACACAATTTGCTACACTAAATGAAAATAAAGCATATATAAATATTCCAAATAAATTTATTAAACTGGCAAGTGAACCATTATCTGTTCCTTTTACAAAAATCTTCAATGAATCAATTCTAACAGGGACTGTACCAAATATTTTTAAAATCTCGAGAGTAACCCCTATATTTAAAAGTGGCTGTGCAACAGAATTAGGTAATTATAGACCTATAGCAATTATTTCATCATTCAGTAAAGTTCTGGAAAAAATGGTATATGACCAACTGATGTCCTTCCTTGAAAAATATAATATACTATTTAATTATCAGTTTGGCTTTAGGAAAGGCTACTCTACAGAATATGCAATACTTGAAACTATAGAAAACCTGAAGACGGCTATAGATGAAAACAAAATAACTTGTGGTATATTCCTAGATTTTTCGAAGGCATTTGATACGATTAACCATGATATTTTATTGGCAAAAATGTATAAATATGGAATTCGTGGTTTACCACATAATTGGTTCTCAAGCTATTTAACAGATCGTAAACAATATGTTAAAATTGATAATACAGAATCTAGTCTGAGAAACATAACCTGTGGCATTCCACAAGGATCAACTTTAGGCCCTTTACTTTTTTTATTGTACATAAATGACCTTCCAAACTCCTCTCAAAAACTCCTTTTCAGAATATTCGCTGATGATACAAATATTTTATATTCTTCAAATAACTCTGAAGAACTAGAAAGAGTTATTAATGATGAGCTTGCTAATGTTTTAAAATATTGTGCAGCAAACAAATTATCGATTAATTTAAAAAAAACTAATTATATGTTGATAACCTCCCCTAAGAAGAACCCTAATATAAGAATAACTGCTTGCAATATTGAGCAAAAAACATATATTAAATATCTTGGGGTTTTTATTGACGAACACTTACGATGGGACACTCAAATTACACATGTTAATAATAAAATTGCCAAAAATATTGGAATTATTTGTAAGCTAAGATACCATATTTCTATTACTATTCTAAAGCAACTTTATTATACTCTTATCTATTCGTATTTGAGTTATGGCCTAATGACCTGGGGTACTGCTGTTAAGACTAGACTAAGTAAAATTAAAACAAAGCAAAATAAATGTGTTCGCTGCATTTTCTTTGCTAGCAAATTTGAAAATGCCACCCCATATTATAGAATTTTGCAAATTCTAAAACTTGACAATGCCTTTAATCTGAAAATCTCCACTCTCGTTCACAAAATTAAATATGTTAAAATAGGTGTACCACCTGTTTTTTTCGACTTAGTCCCCTCTGCAACTGATATTCATAATTATAATACTAGATATGCTACCAACCAAAACTTATACAGACCAGCTTCCAGAACTAATTATGGTCTGTCGAGATTTAAATCTCTTGCATCACGATTATGGGAAAAAATACCGTTAGAAATAAAATCCCTCCCACACAATAGTTTTAAAAAACAATACAAATTATTTTTACTTGAAAACCAGGCCTAAGTTATTGTGTAAAATTGTAAATATAGAACAATAACTAAGATCGAATTAATATATTCATACCATCTTTATTCTTTGCATATATATAAATATATTGTCAACGTCTCCATATAATTATGTATCAATATTGTAAATAAATTCTTCTTCCTATTAGTATTAATTCTAGCCGCTTACCACTCAAGAAAATTTGTACAATAGATATTTATGTATTTTCTGTGCTCCAAATATCCTCATTTATTTTTCTTGTGATAGAGGTCAACTAGAAAGCCTATGGCTCCTTTGACCTCTATGCACATTCTTGAAATTCAAAACTATTTTATTATTACCGTACCTCTCTTTTTCTTTCTACAATTATTTTCTTGTGTAATTATCTTTAAAAGAAATAGTGCAAAAATAAAACGAACTTACAGTAAATGATGTTGCAAGACTAGCAGTTTGAAACTTATAATACGTCGCATGGGATGTTTTGAAGAAGTGTAATAACGTTTTCAAAGGTAGGTTATAATTATGAAACGTTCTTATAAAACGTTTAACTCATGAAAGATAGACCCCAGTAAAGCAATTGACTTCATATCGGAGCGACCGGCCGAATGAATACAAATTAGGACTCTTCTTTTGAATTATCTACAATTATACGTTTTTGTCGTTATATATTTATAAGAGATTTGGTACGATTTATAAGCCATCAAGCCTAAGTTCAAGTTCAAGTTCGCCAACATACATATGACATAGCCGTATTAGTTGGTTACCCGACGTATAACTTCTTTGTATTGGAAAATAAGCCATACACTTTATAAAGAAATAGAATAGTCACAATATCTGAATTTCTATGATCTCAGTGCTTAATACTAGTTGACGCGTCTGCTGTTTCATATATAATTATGGAAGGCATACTGAATTTCCGAAACACAATAATTTTACTTGAGGATAGCAAAAGAACAAGAAAAGGAAAACAAGAGGTAGCACTAACGGCTGTCGGACTGTTAAGTTCTCGATAAATGTTCGGGGTGTCAAAAAAGCCCTTGCAGCTTGGCAATTATAGCCACATAGACTTACTATGGTGATACCTTATATGATTTAATATGTTTTGATCAAAAGTTAAAAGCGTAGATGTTGTACATTTTTCAACGCAAAATGACTGCCTCCGCCAGAAGGAGTTCAACCATTTCGAATCCCAAATTTGTTTTAATATTTGTTGAGCAATTTCGATATGTTGCATGCGTATTACATATCAGTTTTAAATAGTAATTTTTCCAGCAGGACATATCTCCCATTGGGAACAATTTGGCATGATTTTACAGACTGACAGTGACTTCCAATTTACATGTAGGATTTAATAGAACATTGCGCCTTTCTAATGCCCGAAAAGACTTGACAATAAAGAGTCAGAAAAATTCCACTGTCTACCTCAAGTACTTCCAAATGTGATCTGCATCTTCGTATAGCAGGAATACTCCATAAAGCATTACCCTTGAGAGAGGGCTGATTTCTTTCTGTCTTCATTTTAATGAAGTATTGGTTCCATAGCTATTCTCTTTTGTCACGCACTCGCTTGGTTACTTCGATCATGAGTGACAAACATGCGTTTGTTTTTATCTTCTTTTTCCACCTCTTTGGCCTTCAAGGTTGTTGCAGCAGCCATAAGGATTCCGTGTTTGTCGTCGTAACGTAGCAACTTAATATAGAAAGGCCTTAGCTTGGCTTCTGGTTAGTATGTTTCTTTGTAGGGGTCCTATGAGCACATTCAATTTCGACTTGTGCGTAAATCGTTCTTAATGAATTCTTGTACAAATTCGATAATGCAGCTGGAGCTGTTTCTAAACAAAATCTGCATTTATTACAAGAAGAATACTCCCAGTTGGACTTCAGGCCTCGCGCACGATGTTGGTGATCACCTTTTCACATTTTACAGTCCAACGCTAGATTTAGTGTCATAATTTCACTATGCTTTAATGTAGAAGCTTGATTTTTCACAGGAAGATGATGTAGTTCGTGTGGACCAAGAGGAGTGAAAATCGTTTTCTGAAGTTTCGAAACGATTTTTAAAACGCTTTTTTTCTATAGCACACCACTTAATTTTAGCTGTTTTTGACCTATTTTTCATCCCGATAGAAAAACTTAGAAGTCACTCACCTTCAATACGACCCTCAACATCCGGCAAAAGGTTATAAATTTGTGATGCACATTAACTATAGTTTCATTTGCACTTCGTGTTTTTTTGTGGTTTGTTGATGGTTTTACATACACAATCCATTTTATAGCGTTAGACTGCCATTTTAAATGCACAAAATTGCCAGATTCGCGTATCGTGCCCTCGGGGCTCGATGTTCGGATCGAGCATAGACGCACGATTATCGAGCCTTCAAAGTTCTAGATCGTGCCTTTTAAGTTAGGCTCGATTAGGGCACCATTAGGGCTCTATAAAGGCACGATAATATTCAGGCAAAGGCTCGATGAAGGCACGATCCAAAGCTCGATGAAGGCACGATCCAAAGCTCGATGAAGGCACGATCCAAAGCTCGATGAAGGCACGATGCCAGGTTCATAACATTTTGCATAATCATGTCACTACATTAATAACCCTGGGTTCCAGAGGTTAAATGTTTTGCCTTTTGTTGGCAAATTCGGTCAGCGCGCGGAAGGCAAAACAATTTGTTTTGCCTTCCGTGCGCTCACCGAATTTACCGACAAAAGGCAAAACATTTAACCTCTGGAATCCAGGGTAGTCACTACACTGAGTTCATTGCACATACCAATTGCAACTCGACTCAACTTAATTTAAGCTATGATTTTCAGGCGAGACTACAAGAATGGATTTTCTAAAGTGAGAGAAATACCGAAAAACACCCAAAATGCGTAATAGAACTAAAGTTGAAGCACGCAGTCTGTGGTTTTAAACTGCGAGCCGGCCATACTATTAAAAACTGTAAGCTTTGAGTATATAGTTTCGAAGAAAGAAATGTTGCTCAGATTGACCATACATGTACATCTATCAGCCAAGGAATTAGTTCCTATTTTCATTTCTTTCTTATGTACAAATATATAGTTTCTTCATTTTGGATGCACTATTTGACAAGTATACTTGAGAAGTTTTTGATGAAGTATGGCAAAGATTCGAGTGATGCAATGTGTTTTTAAGAGAGATTTAGAGAATCGGTTCACTCTGTGTAACCGAAATCAGTTTCTAGAATAATCGTTTTTTTCAACTGGTCCACTTAATAATCTTTACAATCCTTTATCAGGACATTGAAATGGTATAATAAATTATCTCTTTATTATATGGCAGCTCCGTGGGCAGGCAAGACTCCAAGAGGACTCTGAATGCTGCAATCTGAATGGTTGCTCAGCGGGCAAAATTTTTCATCTTGACCGCTCAAGATTTTCCTAATTCCTTCACAACCATTCGTAAACAAATGGCGATCTGAAACCCATACGTTTTGAAAGAAACTAAACAACTTGTCACATGAAGGCAAATACTAATTTAAAGTATCTTTCTAATTTCCGTTGTTCGGCTAAAATTCAACTTTATAGAGCAATTAAAAGCGGCTTTCTGACTCTCGCAAGTTCGATGAAAATGACTGCAGCAAAAACGAATGAATTGAACGTTAGAAGCTGGATTAGTGGATAAATAACTTTTTACATGTAGCTGTCAAATTAAATACACAAAAGCTGAAATTGCTGTACATGCAGACTTCCAAAAACACAATGAAAAGTTCAGCTCTACCTCAACGCTTCTAAAATCGCAGTACAAAGAATTTATTCCGGGAACACGCGTAAACTAACTTATAATTAGCACACAGTTTCATCAAAGAAATCAAATTGTTTTATTACATATGGGTTGAGAAATTCAGAATTCACATTTGGTAACTGGCATTTAACACGAGAGTGTTTACTAGTTAGTACTTACTAGTTAGTACTTACAAGTTTGTTCGTATTCTTCTACAGCTCATTTTGTCAAGTTTTCAGTGTGCTTATCGTATCGCCACTCAACTCTAGTGATTTCAACGTGCCTGTTTTCAACTTTCAAATCTTCCACAAATATGCACATGTTTGTCTCCAGATAATGCCATTCGGGTTCTTGGTAAAGTTGTCATTGAAACTCAGTGCATCTGAAGTGAAGTACAGGTCAGTTTTCATCCATAAAAAGAATTTTTGATGTCGAAAAAAAAAACTGTTTTTACAACAGCATCCAATTTTCTCGCTTTCTGATTGGCTCTCCGCTATGTGCAATACGAGTACATACGATGAAAATGACGTAACGTGTAAGACAAGTTGCATTTCCTCGCGCCGTCTTTCTTTACAAAAATTGTTACAATTTTTTCAAGAGAAATGGACTCGGAAGAGCTCCCAAATTTTAACATTGACATTTTGGGAGATTTTTCAGACGAAGAACTGGTTCTTGAAGTAGAAGAAATTGAAGCTAAAGTGCAAGAAAGCACTCGTTTTGCGCTTTTGCATGAGGACGACCTCAAAGATCTTGTGGCTGGCGCCGAAGCGAAAGGCACAAAAAGAAACACTAAATGGGTTATCAAAACCATTGAAGGTAAATAGAAACACGCAATTAACATGTTTCTGATATTTACTAACAGTTTTGAAAGTAAATAAGCAAGAAAGACACAAGTAATTGTACTCACTTTATTTCTCCTTGTCATTTGAAGATTGGTGCCGTGAACGTCGCATTACCAAACCACTTTTACACATGACAGATTCTGAGCTGAACGAAACACTCAGACGCTTCTATGCCGAGGCAAGAAACCAAAAAGGAGAAGAATACAGTAGGTCTTCTCTTCTTGGCTTTAGAAGTGCCGTTGAGAGGCATTTTGCTACAAATAACATCCACTTAAAGCTGACAAAAAATCTGAGTTTTCAAGGGTCTAACAAAATGCTTGAGTGCAAACTCAAAGTCAACAGGCGTGAAGGCAAAGAAAACATAAAACACAAGCCCGTAATTGAGCCTAATGACATCACAAAGATCAAGGAAAGTCCTTTCCTCAGCCATGAAAATCCTGGTGGACTCCTTCGTCGGGTCTGGTTTATAGTCGCCCTGTACTGGTGCCGTCGTGGTTGTGAAGGACAACGCGAACTTCGCCATGACAGTTTTTCTTTTCATAAAGATTCTGATGGCAAAGAATTTGCAGCCATGTGCCACGAAGAGTTGACGAAGAACCATCAGGGAGGGATTTCCGACAAGCCAAGCCATGAAAAGCAGACAAGGCTTTACTCCACCGGTCAGCTCGGCGATTCCTTCTGGTGCTTGAAGAAGTACATTAGCAAGCTGAATCCAAATCAAGAGGCATTTTTTCAAAGACCAAAGCCAAATTTCTACAGTGGTGATGCAATATGGTATGAAAACAAACCTCTTGGGGTCAACAAGTTATCAAGCATGATGAAGAAGATCTCCGTAGGCGCTGGTTTGTCCAAAACCTACACAAATCACTGTGTTCGTGCGACCGCCATTACAATCTGGTCAGATGCAGAAATTCCCGCTCGCCATATCATGAATATCTCCGGGCACGCCAACGAGCAGAGCATCGCTAGCTATAACACAAGACCGTCTGCTCAACAGCTCAAGAAGTGCTCTGATGTCCTTTCGAGTGCCTTGAAGACTGGAGGAGGGATATTAGAAGATCATCGAGCCGCGGAGAACGTTACCTCGGCGACCTCTTCAGCATCAACTACTGCCACTTCAGTCCAGTTATCGTCCACAACCATGGCTTTTCATGCATTCCCAACTGCTATCTTCAATGCCTGTAGCATTGAAAATGCCAACGTTTTTGTTCTCCCTCAGAACAATAGTCGCTTTTCATGAAAACTTTCTTCTAAACCAAGTACATTGCATTGTAAACCTGGAGAATTTGTAGAACGCTCGAGGTACTTAATTTATTCAGAAGCCATTTGAGTGTTAAATTTAGCCAATAGGAAGCATCCATTCTGCTTGTTGTCTAAAATAAACCAATGAAAACTCTGAAAAGTTCATTATTGATGGCGTATTCAGTTTCACTCTTTCACCGCTTTTCCCAAATTTTCCCTCGCTTTCAATGCGCTTCCCTTGCAAGTTGCAAGTTTGTTGTAAAAAACAAATCGCACACATTTTTCCATTGTCTGTACTCGTATTGATCATAGAAATGACGCCATAAAATGTTCAAAACTTTGCAGTGAAACAACTCGCTGCGCTCGTTGTTCCACTTGAGTTTTGAACATTTTATGGCGTCATTTCTATGATCAATACGAGTACAGACAATGGAAAAATGTGTGCGATTTGTTAATGTGAACACCACGAGTTCAACTTCAAGTAAAACTCGTCGGGTCTCGGTCTAATTTTAGCTTAATTTCTATTCGCTGTTCAGTTTACCGCGAAGTGGGTTCCTGGTCGGCGCGTCAAAAAGTGTGTTTTAGCACTATTTTCGCGATATAATAAAAACCTTATTGACCAAGCTTTTCCAAATTCGATAAAATCCATACATTTTGAAAGATACTAAACAACTTGCAGCAAAAACGAATGAATTGATGCCAGGCTCGATGTAGACACGATCCAAGGCTCGATGCAGGCACGATGCCAGGCTCGATGCCAGGCTCGATGAAGGCACGATCCAAAATCATTCAAGGCTCGATCTAGGCTCCATGAAGGCACGATAGATGCACGATGAAAGGAATGCAGGCTCGATATTCGAGCAACGTGCATCAGCCATCGTGCATCGAGCATTTCAGGAAGGCTCGATGCACGATGTATAACACACGATGTACGTTGTGAAGTTTTTGTTACGCGAGTGATCACCAACACCGTGCGCGAGGCCTTCAGTCAAAGCAATCTGTGAGACTCAAAAGGAAGCTAGCGAAGGAGAGCTCATTGGAAACAACTTATTTAGGGAAAGAGTGCGAAATGTCGGGCTCTGTACTTTCCAAGACACCGAGCTGCGCTTTTTTCCTTTGCAAATTTATGCCTCCGTCTGGATCTCGTAAATACTTCGAATCCAGACCATGTTTTATGTAATCTTTGACTCTGCAATAAAGATAGATGTTGATCAAGGTTTGTGTAGAAGAAAAGATAAACGAAGTTGAAATTCACAACATAGATACAACATTTTTCGTACCTTGTAATCAAAGCCGCTTTTTTATCTGACGTTTTAGCTCCTCTACACAGCAACCACCTTCGTAATTGCACGACACTACATATATCTATAGATTCCCTTGGTATTTTAACTCCGGGAATATCATCCTCAGTGAGAAAAACGTTTTCTTTTGGTGAATTATTGGAAGAATTGTGAGTCGCTGACGCCATTTTGTAAATGTATCCATTCAAACAGCCCCAAGAGCGCTTGCGGTCGCAACTCGAACCCAGTCTCCTACTCGATTGGGAAAAGACGAATTCAATAGACTTCGACTTCACAACTAGTCCACGATATTTGCCTTTTACCGAACCGAAGCTCGAGCAAGTTGAAATACTAGTATCTTCTGCCCGACGATGATTGACTCAAATAATCGTAAGTAGGAATACTTTGTTTTCGTTCTGCAATGTAATTGGGTCTCGTTGTCTAAGTAGCCCCGGTTACAGAAGTCGTACGTACAGTAAATGATGTTGCAAGACTAGCTGTTTGAAACTTATAATACGTCGCATGGGATGTTTTGAAGAAGTGTAATAATGTTTTCAAAGGTAGGTTATAATTATGAAACGTTCTTATAAAACGTTTAACTCATGAAAAATAGACCCCAGTAATGCTTTTACTTCATATCGGAGCGACCGGCCGAATGAATATAAATTAGGACTCTTCTTTTGAATTATCTACAATACTTTTTTGTCGTTTTAAATTTCTAAGAGATTTTGTACGATTTACAAGCCATCAAGCCTAAGTTCAAGTTCAAGTTCGCCAACATACATATGACATAGCCGTATTAGCTGGTTACCCGACGTATAACTTCTATATGTATTGAAAAATAGGCCAAAGGCATACACTTTATAAAGAAATAGAATAGTCACAATATCTCAATTTCTATGAACTCAGTGCTTAATACTAGTTGACGCGAATCTAATCTGCTGTTTCATATATAATTATGGAAGGCATACTGAATTTCCGAAACACAATTTCACTTGTGGATAGCAAAAGAACAAGAAAAGGAAAACAAGAGGTAGCACTGACGGCTGTCGGACTGTTAAGTTCTCGATAAATATTCGGGGTGTCTTTTCGAAAGAAAAAAAACGTCCTTGCAGCTTGGCAATTATAGCCACATAGACTTACTATGGTGATACCGTATATATTTAATATGTTTTGATCACAAGTTAAAAGCGTAGATGTTGTACATTTTTCAACGCAAAATGACTGTGTCCACCAGAAGGAGTTCAGCCATTGAGACTTCGAAAAATATTTTTTTATTATCCATTCCGAATTTCATAATTGTCGAGAAATTTCGATATGTTGCGTATTACATATTTTAAATAGTAATTTTTCCAGCAGGACATATCTCCCATTGGGATCAATTTGCCATGATTTTACAGACTGACAGTGACTTTAATTTACATGTAGGATTTAATAGACTTTCTAATGAACGGCCCCGTGACCGAACAGACTTGATTATAAAGAGTCAGCAAAATTCCACTGTCTAGCTCAAGTACTTCCAAATGTGATCTGCATCTTCGTACAGCAGGAACACTCCGGCCATAAAGCATAACCTTTTAGAGAGGGCTGATTTCTTTCTGTCTTCATTTTAATGAATTATTGGCCGTTTTTATACTACAGATGTCTAAAACATCTAGACGCATTAAAGGTATGACCGTTAAGTGCGACTAATATAAAAACGGGACGCATAAGTTTGGACTGCGACACATAAAATGACACGATTTTCTTAAAAAGAAACTGGGTACTATTCTCGGAAGAGACTGGATACTACCGGACGACTGGCGCGAAAAAATAATGAATGATCGTGAATGTCACTGATAATGGCGGAGCCATCACTGAAGTTTTGGAAGTCTTTTTTTCACAGAGTCGACGAGAACTGAGAGAAAAAAATGAATGAAAAAAATGTCTTCTAGAGAATATGGAGGAGGATATGGAACTGGCGAAAACTCTTTTGTCTTGTGTGTTGTGCCCGCGTAAGCCAAAACGCATGGTGGTGGAGAAATAGTTACCGCTTTCATAAATCGTTTTCCAATAAGCCCTGACTGGCTAAGTGCGTCCAAGTTTAGTGCGTCTCGTTTCTATACTACACTGCTCAGACGTCTTAGACGGCTTAGACGTCTGTTAAGTGCATCGATCGGACACAATTAGCAGACGAAGATAAATTTAACTCCGTCTGTCTTATTTCCCGTTTTTACACTAGACGTCTTAGACGTCTAAGACGTCTAGACGCATTAAACGTCTGACCGTTAAGTGCGACTGATATAAAAACGGGAAGCATAAGTTTGGACTGCGACACATAAAATACCACGATTTTCTTAAAAAGAAACTGGGTACTATTGTCGGAAGAGACTGGATACTACCGGACGACTGGCGCGAAAAAATAATGAATGATCGTGAATGTCACTGATAATGGCAGAGCCATCGCTGAAGTTTTGGAAGTCTTTTTTTTCACAGAGTCGACGAGAACTGAGAGAAAAAAAATGAATGAAAAAAATGTCTTCTAGAGAATATGGACGAGGATATGAAACTGGCGAAAACTCTTTTGTCTTGTGTGATGTGCCCGTAAGCCAAAACGCATGGCAAGAAGGAAACCCAGATGAACAAGTGATGGTGGAGAAATGGTTACCGCTTTCATAAATCGTTTTCCAATAAGCCCTGACTGTCTAAGTGCGTCCAAGTTTAGTGTGTCTCGTTTTTATACTACACCGCTTAGACGTCTTAGACGGCTTAGACGTTCGTTAAGTGCATCGATCGGACGCACTTAGCAGACGAAGATAAATTTAACTCCGTCTGTCTTATTTCTCGTTTTTACACTAGACGTCTTAGACGTCTGAGACGTCTAAGCGGTCTCCAGACGACTTAGACGTCTCTAGTATAAAAACGGCCATTGGTTCCATAGCTATTCTCTTTTGTCACGCACTCGCTTGGTTACTTCGATCATTAGTGACAAACATGCGTTTGTTTTTATCTTCTTTGTCCACCTCTTTGGCCTTCAAGGTTGTTGCAGCAGCCATATGGATTCCGTGTTTGTCGTCGTAACGTAGCAACTTAATGTAGAAAGGCCTTAGCTTGGCTTCTGGTTAGTATATTTCTTTGTAGGGGTCCTATGAGCACATTCAATTTCGACTTGTGCGTTCGTTCTTAATGAATTCTTGTACAAATTCGATATTGGAGCTGGAGCTGTTTCTAAACAAAATCTGCATTTATTACAAGAAGAATATATCCAGTTGGACTTCAGTCAAAGAAATCTGTGAGACTCAAAAGGAAGCTATCGAAGGAGAGCTCATTGAAAACAACTGATCAGAAACGATACATTATCCACGAGTTTGGGTAGACTTTTGGACAACTATATATTCTCGATACGAAAACCAAGTCACGACCGGCGGGTGTAAAGTACAGGTCAGGTTACAGTCAGGTCACAGGTCAGGTCACTTCCTGTTTACCTGGGAACTCTAGCTCTAGGTGAATGAGAACCCGTCGTTTACCTGTGATCTCGTCCGATGGTTAGGGTTAGGTTTGTGGTTTAGGTTAGGATTTATCTTAGAATTAACATCCTGACCTGTGACCTGACCTGTGACCTGTACTTTACACCCGCCGAGTCACGACTGTGAAATATCTCGACTTTTTCCGCTATCTCGATTTTTTTCCTTTTCCATGCGAGTTCGAGAGGGTGCTAGATCAGACTGTAGTTGTCATTTTGTATCTCAATTTGAATCATTTCGCATTATCTTTATGCCAAACCTTTTTCTTTGCACGAAGAGATTAGTTATTATTTTCTGAAGCAAGATAGAAAGGCACCACCGTACTAGCCTGCGTCGCATCCGAACTGAACCCGGTTAAGTCCGTCTACGGAACAGCGACATATAGTAACGTAATAGGCTGCCCGTGGTTTAGTTCCACATGAAAGGAAACTTTCCGAACATATTAAATAGAATCTGTCACGACAAAATGCTCGTTCGAGGAACACACAAAGAAATCTCCCATGCCGCTTGGAAAGATCTAGTATGTGCCACATCCGAACTCAACTCCGTTGAACTCCGTTCAACAAAATGATATTGTACAAATATCATTCCTATTCTCGACGTGTATGAAAGCCGCCATGTTTTGAAATGTAAATTAGCCGTAAGTCGCACTGGTGACAGGCTGGTGACAGTCGAATGGCCAGTCAGAAAACGTGTAAGAATGAGCATTAGTAAAAGCCAATCAGAATCGACTACATATATACCGGTACTTCGTTGGGGGTCTAGAACAAGCTTTCTGTCGCTGTTTCGCAGACGGTCTTAACCGGGGTTATGGATTATACTACAGTTCTTATCTGGACCATAACTTAAATTCTATTTGATTCAATGTTATTTCATCTTACTTATAAACGCCTACAAATTATAGCTAGGAATCAGTCATACGAAATGAAATGAAATTCTTCCTATATCACAAATACCAGAAATCTGACATTTGTTAACCAGTCGGTTTTAATTGTACCTGCGGTTTTGTCCTAGCTATACTGATAAAAGGCGAACAAAGGAAATATTAATCACCAACTGATTCAAGAGAAAACACTTTTCTACGTCACGTTTATTCGCCTTCATGCAAAGCATATTCAGCTCAAATATATCAATACAAATACTACAAGAATAAAACAAAGTTAAAGTTAATATGACGTAAAAACTTTTCAAATGTGAGGAGTGAGTTCCTTAGGCAGTGCGCTAAGGCAACCGACATAAGGAGCAACGCTCTCCCTCAGGTGTTCATGTTCAAGGTTTTTTCCATCTTGCAGTTTCTATGGGTACAAGTCGGAAACGTGATAGAATTCTTCTATATGTTTTGCCTATGTCGAAGTCTTTAGTTTAGGTACGGCTCATACGCAAAATTGACTTCAATATTTTTACTAAATAAATTGTTTATAATTTATTTTGGTAGTCAACCGTTACTCCATAATTTTTCATTTCTTGGGTTGAGTACCAGGACTGTCGAAACTCAAAAAGTATGGACCTTTAGAAGTATTGTCCAACAACGATAACGTAGAAATCTTACATGGAAGGAATAGTTTAGATCAATCGTGATTTGTTTGTATTACTGAATAAGGTTTTCATTCTGAGTCGGTAGGACGGGATTATTAAGGCCAAGGCTGTGTATTTTATTTAAAAAGATATTGCCATTACAACAACACTGCATGGATAGGAGGTTCATATTTAATTTACCAACTGAAGGATTTTAATCCTAATTAGTAATCAATAATTGCATAACGACATAACGACTGCAACTTCTGTTACCACCATGGTCTGCTCACAACGAAAATTCACCGGATAACATTTTTGCATTGTAGTAAAAAATATTTTATGTGTAAAGAAAAATGTTTATGAAGCACTAGATCATTTTTTTTCATATTTGGAGCAAAACAAAAAAAATTGAATCATTTTCAACAAGTATTGAACATTTAATATGGTTTAAAATGTTAATTAATAGGCAGGTGGTACAAGGCAGCGTATAATTATATTTATTGTCGGTTTTACAGTGTGATTACTATGACAACGATAACTAAACACATTACAAATCGAAAATATAAAGCATCCTAGCATATCCACGGGATTGTCTTCATTCAATACACTTCGACTTCACAACTAGTCCACGATATTTGCCTTTTACCGAACCGAAGCTCGAGCAAGTTGAAATACTAGTATCTTCTGCTCGACGCTGATTGGCTCAAATAATCGTAAGTTGGAATGCTTTGTTTTCGTTCTGTAATGTAATTGGTTCTCGTTGTCTAAGTAGCCCCGGTTACACAAGTCGTACAGTAAGTGATGTTGCAAGACTAGCAGTTTGAAACTCATAATACGTCGCATGGGATGTTTTGAAGAAGTGTAATAATGTTTTTCAAAGGTAGGTTATGAAACGTTCTTATAAAACATTTAAGTCATTAAAATTAGACCCCAGTAATGCAATTGCTTTATATCGGAGCGACCGGCCGAATGAATGCAAATTAGGGACTCTTCTTTTGAATTATCTACAATACGTTTTTGTCGTTTTATATTTCTAAGAGATTTGGTACAATTTATAAGCCATCAAGCCTAAGTTCAAGTTCAAGTTCGCCAACATACATATGACATAGCCGTATTAGTTGGTTACCCGACGTATAACTTCTATGTATTGAAAAATAGGCCATACACTTTATAAAGAAATAGAATAGTCACAATATCTCAATTTCTATGAGCTCAGTGCTTAATACTAGGTGACGCGAATCTAATCTGCTGGTTCATATATAATTTTGGAAGGCATACTGAATCTTCGAAACAATTTTACTTGTGGATAGTATAAGAACAAGAAAAGGACGGTCGGAATGTTCTCGATAAAGGTTTTCGGTGTCTTTTCGAAAGAAAAAAACGCCCTTGTAGCTTTGCAATTATAGCCACATAGACTTACTATATACCTTATATGATTTAATATGTTTTGATAAAAAGTCAAAAACGTAGATGTTGTACATTTTTCAACGCAAAATGACTGCGTCCGCCAGAAGGACGTATTACATATTTTATCCCCTTTCAAAGTGGAAACTTCTTTAACAGTAGTTTTTCATCCTATTTTTATATAAACCAGGTCATAAAACCTGAACGAAATACAATTTCAAAATTCGCCGACACAGTATTTTAGACAATTTAGTGGAATTCGAAATGGGTAATTATTTTTCAAAGCCTCAACGGCTGAAATTCTTCTGGTGGACTTTTGATCAAAACTGACCTTAAAGTGCCTATGAAGCTTATTTTTTTATTTTAGATGTCTATTTTACATCAAGTGAATAGTAGAATGGTACAATATATCTTGTTTTGAATGCTGTGCCGCTGAGTTAAGGAGGTTTTAATATCCAAAATGCTAATTACATGAGGGCAGGGGAGGCATCAATTATTATACAAATGTTTTTGTTACAATTAAACAAATTTTAAAAATTATCAGTGTTATACCCATGGTTGAAATAAAATGATTTTAGGAATTAGTTTTCCTATATCAGTAGAAACGCCCATTCACGACCACTAAGAAGTGGTTGCAGATACCTCCCCTGACGTCATGTAATTAGCATTTTGGATATTAAAACCTCCTTAACTCAGCGGCACAGCATTCAATGCAAAATATATTGTACCATTCTACTATTCATTTGATGTAGAATTGATATCTAAAATAAAAAAAAATGGCTTCATAGGCACTTTAACATGCTTGAGTAGAGAAAATAATTAGCTATAGTATTATTTAGCTTAAATGCATTTATGAAATAGCGCAACAGGTCCTTTCACGCCATTTAAATATAAGTCAAGGCAAACGGCTTATACATCCCTGCCCAAGCAAGGACGCGGCCGAAATTCGAACCCTCGACCTTCCGCACTCTAGACCGTGTTCTACCAACTGAGCTAACCATTGAGGCACTCGATGAAATAACAATATAAAATGTCAATATTTGGGCGTTTACAAATTGTTTCTAAATTCCCGACGTTTCGACTATACAACCGTCTTCAGGCTTCTTCTTTTTCCTCTGAACAATTTAAGCCCAAATATTAACATGTTACATTGTTATACATAAGCATTGCCTCTTTGATATGAGGCACTGACTACTGACAAACGGCCTTAAAAATAACTAACAAATGACATTTATTTTACTAACAACTAACAACCGAAAACTAACTGATAACTGACAAATTTGGTTTTTGTGGGTCAAACATTGTAAATGTTCTCTAGTAATGATTAACTAGGGCTAACTGACAAATGACAAATGGCCAAAAGTTTAACTGACAGCTGACATGTAGACCCCCTATTCAGACCCTCAATCCAGCTCTGATCTTGCCGCGTCTTTGGGCACAGAAGTAAAGCCGTTGGCCTTGTCTCCAACTCTTTCTTTCTAATAATTGGGGAAGTTAAAGAACCTGCTGTACTCCTGGAATAAGACGGTAGGGGATTATCACCCGATACAGCAGCCTGTAGTACCACTGTATAGTTACGTACAGACGTCTGTTGTAAATTAAAGCAATGAAGCATTATTTGCCGATTAAATATACACACAAATATGCGCCATTTTTAGATACGAAATAATTACAAATTCGAGGTAAGTACCAACGCTTTTGTTCTATCGTTTTCCAGGATTCTAAAATTTAGTTTAAGTCGACTTAAATGAGGTAAAGAATGAGCCATTGCCCAACGACCTGGTGGACCGTGGAGCTATGGCGACTGGTTCTTGTGCTATTTGCCGCTTCAACTGTTCTTTGTCAAAGCAGTGAGAACTACCGTGAAGGAACATTTAAGGTTACAACAGGTACGTAACAGAATATTAGATTAAAAACTAATCATCAAATTCTTGACTTGACTTAATCAAGTTTTTGAACATATTATGTTTAATTATATATGTCAACATCTCGCTCACTTCATATAATGTATATATTAAGGACTTTGTAGTTATAACACTTTAATCCTTTACTGCTTCCCATGTAAGGGCGCGTAAGTTAGTTAGGGATATTCCGGAATATTCTTATTCCGACTGGAATAAGAATATTCTGGGTATTCTTCCTCCAGGAGCAGAATACACAGAATGTATTCCAAGTATTCCAGAATACGAATAGCTCCCAAACGAACCCTTACACGTATTATTCCGGCTATTCTGATCTTATTCCAGAATAGTCCCAAAGTAACGCACCCAAAGTTAAGATAAGAGTCAGTCTTTTAAGACGCACCTTAAAAGGCGAAGAGAGCAAACCCATTTTACCCGCTAATAATTCAGACCGATTCCAAATGAATGTTATGCTAGTTCTTCTTTTTTTTATGAAGGTTTTTACTATTAAAGAACCTCCATGTATTGAATTCTACATTATAGTCAAAATATCACAGGATATATAAGGGCTCGTTCGTTTGGGAACTATTCTGGAATAAGAATAGCCGGAATAATACGTGTAGGCATTCGTTTGGGAGGTATTCTTATTTTGGAGTACTTGGAATGCATTCTGTGTATTCTGCTCCTGGAGGCTACCCTGGTTCCAGAGGCCACAGTGACCGACGTAACCGAGTGGACCTGGTCCTCGATCGGAGACGCATCGCTTCGCGATCCGTCTCCTCATAGAAGACTCGTCGCTTCGCGACTCGCAACTTTCGAGCCTCTGGTAACCAGGGTACCTGGAGGCAGAATAACCAGAATGTCCCAAACGAACGCGCCATTAAGCTTCTTCCGTGATGTTGTTGACTAGAATATCTTAGGATTCAATACTTGGCGGTTCTTTAATAGTAGAAATCTTCCTACAATGTAGATATTAATAGAACTCCCGGCAGGTTGCAACTGGTACATCACTGGAATCGGTTAACTAAAACCAATTAACTTTTTACAGTATACTTAAAGGGGCATTGCCAACCTCCAAATGATGAACTTTCTCATGACGAAAGATAAATAACTACTCAGATTACAAGAATATCCAGGTATACTGGAGACAATTTGAGACGATTTTGATAAAGGTAGCAGAGATTCGGGTGGATGAAAAAATACTGCTTTTATGAGAAATTAAGAACTTGAAATCGCTTCACAATAACTGATTGGAATAAAGTTTTCTAAATAAGCTTTTCGAAGCTTTAATCCACTTAAATCTTGCCATCCTCTAACCTTATTGTTTGAAATGCATATCAGGACATTAACACGGTATCTCTCTTATATATCAGCGTGTTATTCTCGTAGTTTTGTTTAGACCTGGAAACTTGAAGATTCAATTCAATTGACTGCCCCTTTAAGCCGCTTTGGGAAGCGTAGTGCAGCTATATACGTACAACTTGCTTTCTGTTAGGATACTATTATATTCCTCGCCGACGTAATCCACACTCAGACAGACATATATATAACCTTAGTAGAGAAGTCAATTACCAGAAACCACTGTTCGAATTCTACAACGTTAAAGACATACAAACACCATTGCAGTGTCCTCGGGTGGAATCATGATAACGAGGTCGTCGGTCAGTTTACCTGTTTTAGTTTCCGCCAAAATTTAATAACGTGGCTATTTGTCTTGAGATATGTTTCTAAACTTTAAAAGATTCAAAATAGCACGACAAGAGGTAAATGTACCCCGCCTGGACAGATGAACCTCATCCCTTCATGATCATTCGATCCAAGGACCTTGCAACGAGTTTTGGATGTGGTCTGTATATATTTATACAATAAAAAGATGGCTTCTCAAATGTTTGTTCTGTGGAAAGCCGCTAACCTGTCAATCATTCCAAATAAGGAAACCTTTTAAGTGTTTTTTGGCCTATAGTAAAATCACATGTTTTTCTTGACTCACAAACTGAGTATTATTTTAGAAGTAATATCTTCTTGCAATGCTCCTACTCCTAGTTGTAAACTACTAAACATTGCTTATTTGGAACGAGATATTAGCGAATTTCATCAGAATAACGTGACCGATCACATCATATTGTTGTTGTTTTTGTTTGTCTTCTTTTCAAGAAAGTATAACATTCTTTTACCTATTCCCGAATTCTACCCTCCAATCCAAATCCGTTCCCAAAATTATTTCGGGATCATCTCGGGTACTTGATGGGAGTCATTTCGGGTACGATTTGAGGATCATTTCGGGTTCGGGATCATTTGGGGCACGGGATCATTTCAGGTGCTGTACAGACCCCTAAGCCTTACCTGGGGTGCTATCAAGGGAAAGATCCATTGTTCTTTCTTTCGTAACTATGGAAATATACCTAGGTACGTTTTCTCCTTGGGAAATCGGTTCACACGAAAATACGAATTTACCCGGGTAAATTTCCAATATACCTATTAAACTGGTCTAGTGTAACCGCAGTTAATGTCATCAATGTGAGAGTTCCACTTTAAATCACTCTGAATTATTACACCGAAAATTTTAACAGACTGTACAAGATCGACCAAGCAATTATTAATACATGTATATACATCGTTATGTACTTTAGGAGAACGTGAAATGAAATACAGAGTTCTTTACATTTCTTCGGATGTAGTTGGAATTTATTAGTTGTAGACCACTCCTGTGTTTCATTTATGGGTGTCTGTGCTGAGCTAACACCTCTGCTTTTGATGACTTCAAAAATGGTAGTGTCGTCAACGTACTTGAAAATACCATGAGCAGAGGGGACTTCAAGGTCATCGATCATATCGATAAACAACCAAGGTCCAAGTTGTGTCTCCTGTGGGACACCAGCAGACACAGACTTCCATTCAGAATAACAGTATTGGGCAAGTTTTACTCTCTGGAATCCGATTACTTAGGAAATCGCAGATCCAATTAATAATATGTGGATTAATACCATATTTAGTTAGCTTAGAAATTAGAAGATTATGATCGATTAGATCGAAGGCCTTTCTATAATCAAGGATAAAAACTCTTACATCAGCACCAGTTGCGTCAGTGACTTTAGACCAGTTATGTAACATACCAATTAAGGCATAAGTGGTGGTAGATGATCTTGGGATACAGCGACTAAATTGATCAGTCCTAGCATCCTCCGCAGGCAACTCCTAATTATAATCGAAAAAATCGAGAAAAGATGTGAAACCGGGTAGGTGTTTTTATACATATGTACAATAGTGTTTTTACAATTGTTTGGACATTTAATCTGAGTTAGTGTTCTAGCTGAAGTGAGATACAGAACGGAAGTTAAGATGTTAAATTACTGAGCTAAAAGATTAAATTACCACGTTGTAATGAGAGAGGTTTAATCGGAAGAGTTAGCATGTGCGTATGTACATGATGTAGGAGACATCTCCTGGAAGCTTAAATAAAAGGCACTGGTTGGAATTCTTGAAAACCACGCATTTCGTATCTCGCCAAGACAGCAAGTAACATTTTGGGGGCTCAGACGGGAACTTCAAGGAGTGATACGAAGACAAACGGACCGATGAACGACAGAGGAATAGACGCAGAGATCGATCAGGCCAGGAGAGGAGAAAACTAGCCGTTGTCAAAGTAATTCGAAGGAAGTTAGACGA
Source organism: Actinernus sp. WN-2022 (assembly GCA_030867875.1). Taxonomy (NCBI): domain Eukaryota; kingdom Metazoa; phylum Cnidaria; class Anthozoa; order Actiniaria; family Actinernidae; genus Actinernus; species Actinernus sp. WN-2022. The sequence goes on along the minus strand of JAOWCC010001634.1, from coordinate 83,642,031 downwards.
CAAACTGGAGGGTTTAGCGACGGAGGGGGACAAAACTGAATGGTTATATGACTATTTTGGCCCTCCACCACTCGAAGATAATGACAGCAAGGAATGGTAAGATCTAAAGAAAGAACTTAGCGAACTAGGGGTTAGGTTAGTTACTATCAATGGAGGGAAAAGGAGGGACTGTTCGCAGTCTAGGTAGGCGGAGATCGCGGTACAAATGGAAGGTGTTGATAGTCAAGAAATCCTGGTACCATTTCTGATAACTATATATTCAACCGATTGAGATTCCTATTATTAGATTTAATGTGATCGAACACATTCTTAAAGAAGCGACTAAAGACGGGGACAATGACGGTATTATTCAACACATGAAAAACACTTTTAATGAGTGCAAAAATGAAAATGTCGCCACGCTAGTTGAACTTATCAAAGTAAACGATACCGATGATTTTTGTCTGGTGAAGTCGACAAGAAAATATATTACGATTCCTAGATGCCAAACCGTTGATGTACCATGCCGCGCTAACACGGTACCGAAATTAATCCATTAGTCCTGTTCTTTTCAAGCCAGACGAGGCGGAGCAATGGCCATCCAGAGGAACTCAGGAACTTATTCCATCCTGAACATTAGGGTCACGAACAACACGGAACATGATATTAAGTTACACGCGGTAGAACTCTGTTCGGACGTTTGCAATTGGTGCGTTCTCTAACCCCAATGGAAGTGAAACTACATGAGACCGTGGCGCTTGATGAACCGCCAGGCATGCAACGGCAACAGAGAGGTATATATATATATAAAAACAACATAGTGCTGGCACAGATTTGAACTTGCCCAATGTAGATTTAACCGGATTAACTGCCGAACAACTGAAACAAGCTAGACAGTCCCTGAAGCCAACAATCCCAGAGAAGGATAAGGCTATGCACTCGCATGTTAGAGATACAGATTCATCAGCATCATCAGATGAGAACAGGGAACAGACACATACAGTCGGCCACAGATGAGCAGACAAGCACCACAGTGCTTCGCTTACGTTAACCCTGGCACTTCGGTGTATATGAATCCTGTGATGGCGTACGGTAACCAACCACCATCACATCCGGTGATGGCATACGGTAACCAACCAGCACATCATCCGGTACTGGCGTACGGTAGCCATGCACCATATTACGGGTACCCTCAGCAAGTTTATCCTGGAACACCGTATATACCTACGAAAACCAACCAGCTCCTCAGATGCAACCAGTATGGAACTTTGTCAACGGAGGAAGACTACAGGGCACAGTAGCCGTACAGTTAGATACAGAACATTTAAAAATTTGCCTGAACATTGAACTTTTACAAGATATAAAAAAAGAAAGAGAACCTAACATGGCTAAACGCATGCTATATATTAACCATAGATATATACAATATTGCTTGCTTTCTAGTCGAAAGAGCTTAATTCCATTAGATGAGATGAATTTAGTATTAGTTATAAGATTGTAGAGTATGAAGTTTCCGAGTTGTTTCACAGCAATAGCAAGGGTATGATCAACCCTCCCTGGATCTCTATCAGAAGACAAGATCTGCATATTGCTACTTACCCGTTTGGAATAGAAACAGGAATTAAGAAAAAGAGAAACAACTGTCAATGATGACGTCTCCTTTTACAGGGGGAGAGTGTAAAGTACATGTAGTGCTTTTACAATTGTTTGGACGCTTAATCTGAGTTAGTGTTCTAGCGGAAGTGAGATATGAACGGAAGTGAAGATGTTAAATTACTGAGCTAATAGATTAAATCATCACGTTGTAATGAGAGAGGATTAATCGGAAGAGTTTAGCGTGTGTGTATGTACATGATGTAGGAGCGATCTCCTGAAAGCTTAAATATAAGACTACTTCTTGAAGACCACGCATTTCGTATCTCGCCAAGACAGCAAGTAACACATGCACAGATGACGTGACAACGTGACGAGGACAACAGTCACGCCACTCAGTCCACTGGGTGCTGGTGTTTGGCGCAATGGGTAGTGCACGACACGTCGAGCATGCGGTCCCGAGTTCGAATCCTGCCGCGGACCGACACATGTATATCTGATCCGAGTAGCTTGTATAGCCTTGAATTTCCTTAATCAGGAGCTCTGAAATGGAAGGGGGTAAAGTTAAGTGCACCGTCGGCTTCCAAGTAAAACAGTCTGCTAGACTGAAGGGGTTACAGACATTAAATAAAGAGACTTTACTTTACTCGACTACGTCTCTAAGCGTACTTCTTTGTTCTCGTCACTTTGTGACGTAAACTGTGCGTCCATAAGAAGACAGACGCATGACAGAATGATATCTATTTGTTAAGCAATGGTCAGTAATAGTCTTGTTGTATAGGTGCTGTTCTAAGAAGTCAAGTAATCGAGACCTACAATGTACGCAGCACACTGGAATGTGGATGGAAGTGCACACACACGAGCCGCTGCCGATCGTACAACTACCAATGTGGAGCTGATACGCACCTATGTCAACTAAACAAGAAGACAAAAACTATGGTTCCTGCTGACTATCAGTTAGATGTCGGATTCTCATACTACGAAAAGGTAAAGGACCAAGTATCAGTTATGTGGAACACCTTTGAATATGTCAGTTGTTAGAAGTATGTCACCCTAATATGAAATTATATGTGAAATGTTTTGTATACTATTAGCTAGTTGTTTTAAACATGATTTCAAGGCTCAAAAGATTTCATAGGTCTTTCTTTCAAATCCCTATCTTTTTTCAGGTGCATATTTCTTGCATATACACATGACTCACTGGAAATGGTATCAATTCGTGACAGTAACTTATGTTTTCTATGTAAATGGTCGAATTTACTGACCGATTTAATGCGAAAGCACTAATTAATTGTTAACTCGGTATACTAAACCAAACACGTTGCATGGCACTACCCAACACACGCTATGACGTAGCTAGCGTCTAATACGCATGCTCACATCTTATTACCGGTAGAGTGGCAACCATGTAACGCTGTTTCATCTCCAGCTCCCACACGTGTTAGCGTGGTGGCTGGGGTTTAAAGCAGCTTTCGAGCTCGCCGTTAGAGTAACCAGATTCTGAGGCCTATGATCTAAAGTGAGGCTGACGGTCTTGGGGGCTATGCCATGCTGATGAGTCCTAACAAGGACGAAACAGCTGTACATGGTTGCCACTCTACCGGTAATAAGATGTGAGCATGCGTATTAGACGCTAGCTACGTCATAGCGTATGTTGGGTAGTGCCATTCAACGTGTTTGGTTTATAATTTCGGATTTGGCCGTGCCATTTCCATTTTGCACTACCAGATCCACTTCGGAGAGATCCACATTGCTATAGCGCTTGTTCACATCTCCAGCTCCCACACGTGTTAGCGTGGTGGCTGGGGTTTAAAGCAGCTTTCGAGCTCGCCGTTAGAGTAACCAGATTCTGAGGCCTATGATCTAAAGTGAGGCTGACGGTCTTGGGGGCTATGCCATGCTGATGAGTCCTAACAAGGACGAAACAGCTGTACATGGTTGCCACTCTACCGGTAATAAGATGTGAGCATGCGTATTAGACGCTAGCTACGTCATAGCGTGTGTTGGGTAGTGCCATGCAACGTGTTCGGTATACTAGACGTAACGACCGGAATAATTATAAAGTACGTGTCACGCCGGGCACAAATGATCGTAAAAAAGGCGGGTTTTATATATATTTAAAAGTTTTCGACATAGAAGAATGAATTTTGGTAGGTGTATAAAGGAGTGTAAACAAAACATAGTCTGATAAGTTAAGCTAATATAGCCATCATTATGACGTCACAATGACGTCATATATCCTTTTCTAATAGGTTTCTTATTAATTTTTATTACCTCTAAAACCGTTATCGATCGGTTGAAGTAAACGAAAGTTATTAAAGTTTGAATTTTGGTAATTTTCCCGCCAAAAATTGGCGGGAAATAAATAGCATAAAACCATTTATGAAAATATAACTTATTTTAACTTTTACAGTTCGAAATACTGGTGCATCATATTTTGCACAATAATAGAGCTCTTTAGTAATAACAACGTGTTCTTTTTAGAATTTTGATTTTTTTTTTTAGTATAACAGCTTAGAATTGAAGCCCCATTTTTTGTATACGTCATTATGACGTCATAAATATATTTGTGTACCCTCAGAAAATAGCCAGTTCAATGTTTTTGGAATTTTATCAATGGAATGCATTTGGCTAACACTCACAAGTCATGGTATTCTCTTTAATAACATTTTTATAGTCGTCAATCTGATTTAAGCTTGTAGTAAGACGTCACTAATAATGACGTCATAAAAACAGTAAATCGTCCATAACTTTGAATATGTTTATCGTAGAAAGTTCAAATTTTCGGCAAATTCATATATTTCATAAAAGCTTTCTGATGACGTAATATTTTTGAAACGTGTTTTTTAAAGGTTAATTTTCACCAAAAAAGGAGGCATCCCTATGACGTCACAACAACGTCACAATACAGAAACAATTGTCCCGAAAATGTAGTCTTACTTTGTTACCAACCTGCCAACATTTCGTCAAATTTAGAGTAGAAGTAAGGAAATGGCGTTACTTTTACGTTTTATGTTACATTCAACCCCGCCGTTTTTACGGTTATTCGTGCCCGGCGTTGTGGGTAAGATAATGTTTCTTTTGGACCGATTTGAAGTATTAAAATGTGTTTTTAAGTGTCACAGATCAGTTATTTCACTCCAATGTGAAAATCGACATGCAGAAATCGCGGACCTCTCGGTACGATGTTTTGTCAGCGACTTACGTAAACATCGCATGACGAGTTTCAGTCCCTGACATACCACAGGGGTGACACATTTCTCGATTTCTCACGCCTAGAGAATTATATGGGTTTCCTGTGTATACTGAAACCAACATAATTATGAATGCGTGCTCCTTCTTCGCACGCGCAATTACTTTACTAGATCTTACACTAGATCTTATTATCAGTAAAGTATTGACATAACAGTACTTTAAGGTCCAAGGATGACTTCCTATGGTCAATCCGAAAACGGTTTTCAATCAAGGATTCTTCGAATTTGCGGTTTTCAATGGTACGCGAAATCCAGAAAATAATTTATTGCCATGTGTTAACTAGAAAATGAGTCTTAAGCAGAACCTCTTCTGCGGCTTTGCTAGCACAGATCACTTAAAGAAAGAAGCAGAATACTAAAGCAAGTGTTGATGCGATGTAAAATCTACCGCCGAATTCCGAAAATGGCGGGATTATTATCTGAATACCGCTGACCATCTGTACTTTCTTCGAATCCTTTCCTAATGGAACACTTGGATTTCAAATACAAAGACGAATCTGGATTTGGATGGATTGAATCCTTCGAATCCTTTGTCAGGTTGAATTCGAGGGATTCGAAATCCATTTTTGGATTTGTCCAAAGGAACAAAATCCAATTTAGGATTGGGATTCGGCCAGACCCGCAGTAACTCATTCAGGAGATTGTTTAATTCTATATTTCTCTTTCGATATGCTCCACATTATGGGATAATTATGCATACTTCCTAATTAACTTACTGGTCAGTGTCACGTGTTTAAAGCTTTCAAATGCAAATGAGTACCATATAAAACCCAAGGCGCAATGAATAATAATCAGTTCTTCCTTTCGTACTTACAGTAAGGTCAGTAGTCTCTTATATTCTTCTTCTTGTTCATTTATGTTTCAAGTCTCAATCGAAACGCTTGTTGCTGTTTCTCTAAACTATTCCTTCTATTCTGTTTTCGTTGAGCAAATTTAGAACCTCAAACGCAAGGACAGAAGAGGACAGAACCCGGGGGGGGAGGGGGGGGGGGCAGGATACTTACATGAAAAATGGGTATGTATGTGAGGCCAAAACCCTGATTGCCCCCTTTTGGGAAAAAAAAAACCTGATTGCCCCTACTTTAAATTGTTTTCAAAACACGGTCGGATATATACCCCGGCCGGTATACCGCGTATCGGGATTGCATGCAAAATACGGAACATTTCAAGTCAGGACGTGTCATTGGGTAAACAAATCAGCAGATGAAGTACATAGATAAGTACTGAAGTACGAATTAGCGGCGTCACGATGTATGGGAACCTCAGTGCTTGCATGTGGGCAGGGGTACTATATGGCCTACTAAAGGATGCCCTTTTTAGTGTGCAAACAAACAAACATAAAATAAAATAATATTTAACCCGCACCGGAAATATTTCCGTTGATGTGGAGAGCTCATTACAAGTTGAACTGCTTAGAGTTCATAATGTTTACACCAAGGTCCTTAAACCTATTTTTTCAGGGTTCAGATTAAATGGTTTCAAGGATCACTGCTATTTTATGGATGTTATTCCACCTGTTGCCAACTCTCCTCCGTGCATATCACAGCGAGCACAACTCTCTTTAATTAGACAAGCCTTTCAAAGTTTGGGATTTGTCGTTAACTTTGACTGAAACCAAATCTCAGTCTGGACCTTGTCTAGCCTCCTCCGCAGGCATCTCTAATTTTTGAGGAAATCAGATTATGGGCTCCCTGTGGCAGGTAAAGAAAAGAGAGGGAGATTTTCTCTCTCTCTCCTCCAGTCCTCCTCTTCTCTCCCGGAGTCACAGGTAACCCAATTCACGATTTTTTAAATCTGATAGAGATGCCTGCGGAGGAGGCTAGACCTTGTCACAAACCTTGGATTTATTATACGAAATTGTTCATGTCAGCAGAGCAATTACAAAATTGTCTTTGCTTGCACGAAGCAAAAATAGGTGGTTGCTAGTTTTTTCAGCTCTTCCTGCTGTAAACTATCCATGTTTATGTTATAACAGATTGAGTTAAATGAATCTGAAGCGTTATCGGATAATCCAAACTTTGATCAACACTATCATTTAAGCCTTCTGGCTTCCTTGGACCCAAATTGGAGTACAAATAATATTCAAAGTTTATTGAATGGTTATGTTTCGACCATCATCAAATTGATGTGTGCATATCTATAGAGTGCGATGCAATACAACTGGCTGGGGAGCGACCAATGGTCTACACATATATTAGCAGCTCTTAACAGGCTTTTTGTTCTCAACTTGTACAATATTCAGCTTAGACTTAAGCTTGACAACTCCTTCTCTATCTGAGCGTACTTTACCTCGGTTGGTGTCAAAGCCCGAGACGCATACATTACTGGCAGCCATTCGTCCCCATGTCTCTGCAACAAAACGGCACCCAAGCCGGTCTTACTGGCATCCGTCGAGACCTTGGTCTATTTCGACAGGTCGTAAAACTGGAGCACTGGTTCTGAGCAGAGGTATCCAGTGACGTATGTCCATTCCCTTTCAGCCTTGCTGCTCCACTGGAAACTTGTACCATCTCTCGCAAGAGATCTCAACTCCTTAGTAGCATCAGAAACATGAGGTATGAACTTACCCAAGTAGTTCACAAGTCCTAAGGCCCGTCTCAGTCCTTCTTTATCTACCGGTTTCGGCATTTCCTTGACGGCCTTCACCTTCTCAGGAGAGGGGCGGATCCCTGACTCAGAAAGAACCTCGCCAAGATATGCAATCTATATCTCCTGAAAGGCACACTTATCAATATTCAATCGCATGTTTGCACCCTTAAGACGCTGCAGCACAGATTCTAATCTACTATTGTGTTCCTCAAGGGTACTTCCCCAGACTATGATGTCATCAATAAAATTGCGCACGCCCTCAAGTCCTTCTATGACTTGGCTGACTGTCCTGTGAAAGACCTCTGGAGAGGAAGTCAAGCCCATTGGTAGGCGCTTGAAGTAAAATCTACCAACGGGTGTACCAAATGTACACAACTTGCCGACTCCTCTTCAAGTTCAATCTGGAAAAATCCATTAGCAGCATCTAGCTTGCTAAAGTACTTAGCCCCTGTCATTTCCGTCTCTATTTCTTCCCGGGTGGGCAGCTGGTAATGTTCCCTCTTAACGGCCTTATTCAGATCTCTAGGATCTATGCAAATACGGAGGGACCCGGACTTCTTTCTTTCCCATACCATTTGGTTAACCCAGTCTGTGGGTTCTTCTATCTTAGAAATTATCCCTTTCTCTAAGAGTCGATCCAGCTCCTTCTTTAATTCATCCCTGATGTGAACTGGCTTGATTACTGGGCAGGCGTTTTCCTCCAATTTAATCTTATGCTTTACTGGGAGACAGCCAATACCTGTAAACAACTCTGGATATTTAGCTGCCACTTGTTCCTTCACATTGTTTGTAACCTGATAGACCCTGGTGACTAGCCCCACCCTCTCTGAATCAGCCGCTCCCATAATGCTGATGCCTTCCTTTGCTATCATCATATCCACCTCTTGTTCCCTCCCCTTCCTCTCAATTTTTACAGTACAGACTCCAATTACTGGAATTGCTTCACCATTGTAGGCTTTCAGTCGGCGACCGCTAGGTTTAACAGCGGGCTTTTGCTCGAGTCTGTCATAGTCCCGACGAGAGAGGATATTAACCCGAGACCATGTATCTATCAGAAACGTTATCAATGTTCCATTGGTATGGAGAGCCTCTTTCCAGGTGTCACTGTGATCAGGGTCGGACTGCACATGTCCTACAAATATATCCTCATCACTACTTGCTTCATCATCTACTACTCTTACACTCCCACTAGCGGCCCCACTGTTCCTCCTTACCCTACACTGCTGGGCGTAGTGGTTTAACTTCCCACAAAAATCACAGGTTTTCCCATATGCTGGACACTGCAATCTGAGGTGATTCCCCCCACAATACCCACAATTTTTGATCATTCGTTTAGCTTGGCCATTTCCACTGGCGCCAGAGTTAGTTTCTGGATTTACACCTTTTGGTCTCCCTCCCTGCTTCTTCCCATGCCCAACTACGTTAACCATGCCTTCATCTTGGGCCATTTGTTTAGTCTGCGTCTTTACTAGTTCAATAGCCTTACATATAGCAATGGCTTTCTTCAATTCTAACTTCCCGGTCTTCAACAATTTCTCCCTCAGTTTGCTCTCTCTTATCCCGACCACTATCTGGTCTCTAATCATTGAATCCTTCAAATCCACAAGACTTAGCTTTCTTCCTAAGCTCAGTTAGAAATTGTTCAAATGACTGACCTTCTTGTTGCGTCGTGCACCGAAGTTTATACCTTTCCACTGTCTCGTTTTTCACCTCCTGGCAGTGATCTTCGAATTTCTCCAGCACTACTTTATAATCCTTGTCCTCACCGTCCTCAAATATGAAAGTCGCAAACCCTTCTCGAGCCTCTGGGCCAGCCACGGTAAGCAAGATGGCTATCTTGCGAGTCGCACTTGCCTTTTCAAGGTCTTTCGCCGCTAAATACCAGTCAAACTCACGTTTGAACTTAATCCAATTCTCCTGAAGACTTCCACTGAGATCTAGTCGAGCCGGCTTCTCAAATTCCTCCATTGCAGCGTACTTTTTTAGCGAGATTCACTCCTGGTACCATGTAATGATCTGTGCTTTACTAGGTAAGTAACAAGATGGCGGACCCTGCTAAGGACCCGGATGTATACAGATAGCCCGAGTGGCCACAGGGAGCCCAATATCTTTACAGCTTACATTAATAAGATGGGAGGCATGATATCGCCTTGTATAGATTCTTTAGCAAAATCTTGCGGGAGTGGTGCATTGCAAGGACTATTTATGTTTTGCCCAGGAGAAATGAACTTCATACCAGATTATTTATCTAGAGATTTCTCACTCAAGTTGGATCTTTAGACACTGTTCACTAGCATTATATTTATTTCAGAAATAAATTGTCAATTTATCCCCGACCGTGGATTTCCTGATGAAGTAATAAAGATCACCAGAGTGTCATATCATCTGGAATTGATAAGCAGTACAACGCAGTCTACCTGGTATGGTCAGAAACAGATCAATCAACTTCAGGTTCCTAGCTATTCCGCATGAGGCTGCAAAATTTTCTGCCATAATGCTATGCTGACTATTGTACTGTAAATACATACCGCTCATCGTGTATCTGTTGTTTCACATCCTCTCATTACGACACCAGGCCAGTCTCGGTTGTCTTCGACATGAGATATGTGTCATGTCAATAGTCGCCAATTATGTCAAGATATTGTTACATTTGGAACAACTTGATTTTAAAATCCTAACACTAAAGACAGTAATGCTTGGTGCATTAACATCTGCTCAAAGAGAGCAGATTTGCGCATTAGATTTTAACTTAAAAAAAAAACACTTATATTTATGTCCTAGATGACAGTACTAGAATATATTCTTCGTACGACAAGTCCAGGCTTGTTTGTATAAAAGCATCAGTTCAATCATATCCTTTGTTCGCTACATAAGCCAGTGTCTATTCTCGCCATATGTAGCGAGATTGATTTAAACAGTATTACTGCTGAAGGCGTAAATTATAAATGCATCGATATTAAGGCTCATAGCTAGCCTTCGAGAAGCATCTGTCTTAATGATAGATACCTATGTATGTCAGAATGTCCAGACAAATGGACACACCTTTAGTAAATATTCACTCAGGTTTCCTGTAGAAGTTGTCTCTGCACATGCAGGTTTATAACAATTCACCTTGCGTTGTGAAGATGTTGCATGCTGGCTTCGGTACTTTAAAATCGCATAATTATCCCATAAGGTGGAGCATATCGAAAGAGAAATTAAAATTAGACGAAAGGTAACCTACCTTGAAGTATAATTGTAGTTATCTGAAGATATGTGGAGCATGATGGGATAATGTACCCTCCCAGTATACTAACATGATCATCCCACCTCTCATCCACATGGACCTTCGCAAGCTTATTAGTTGCACTCCAGAAAGAACTAATTATTATTCATTGCGCCTTGGGTTTTATATGGTACTCATTTGCATTTGAAAGCTTTAAACACGTGACACTGACCAGTAAGTTAATTAGGAAGTATGCATAATTATCACATAATGTGGAGCATATCTTCAGAGAACTACAATTATACTTCAAGGTAGGTTACTTTTCGTCTAATTTTAATGTCTCCACAAGAAAAATCAAGATGCTCATTTGTTTCTTTTCATTACCAAATTATTACCTTTAATCATGGATTTATTTAGCCTAACAATGCGTTTATGATTTTGATGTCTGACTATTTCTTCACATGCCAGGAGCCCTGTATTCCAGATCCGTGTTTGTATGGTAGTCAGTGTGTTGCTGTCAATGACTCAGATTACTATCGATGTGTCTGCAAAGCAGCGTACACCGGGAGGCACTGTCAGACAGGTGAGACCATAAAATACACTAATGATAAATGTCATGAAAATCAATACAATATAACCACTGTTAGCATAACACAGACGCCATCTATTGGCAAACGCGCCATCTAATTGGCTAGCCAGTCGCCGTATATTGACAAACTCGCCATCTAATTGGCTAGCCAGATACCGTCTGTTGGTAAACTCACCATCTGATTGGCTAGCCAGGCGCCATCTGTCAATCGATAGTCGAGGGTGAGCGCTCTGCTGACAAAAATAACGTAGGGGAAAATGTTTTTTTTCACAGTTTTGTTCATCGCAAACTTGATAGAAAGCGGTGGCTTCGTTCAGTTACACTTCTCGCTCTTAGTTTCTATCGACTTTCTAATTGATAGTTGACTCGCAACCCCTCGCCAACTATCTGCCGTTATAGTTCACAACAAAATTTTGGTAATCAGGTAACGTGATAGTTGTCGTCCGCGGATGCAAACTATCAGGCGTTATAGTTCACCACAAAATTTTGTCACGTGACCTGATAGTTGTCGTCCGCGGATGCAAACTATCAGGCGTTATAGTTCACCACAAAATTTTGGCGCGCTTATTGGTCAAAAGCGATCACGTGACGTCTTATTTGTCGTCCGCGGAGACAAACTATCAGGCGATAGTGCCCGATGAGCACGAAAGACAATTTTGTGTTGAACAATAACGCAAATAGACTGTGTCTGTCTCGGACCTATCGGCTGATAGTTTCCCTTGGAAATTTGATGTTCTTAAAACTGCGTTCTCGGGTTTATATTTGTTTTAAGAACATCAAATTTCCGCGGGCAACTATCAGCCGATAGTTCCTCGACGGAGCAGTCTATTTGTATAATAGTGCCCGCTGAGAGCGGAAGACAATTTTGTGATGAACAATGACGAAAAATAGACTGTGTTTGCCTCGGAACTATCGGCTTATATTTGTTTTAAGAACATCAAATTTCCGCGGGCAACTATCAGCCGATAGTTCCTCGACGGAGCAGTCTATTTGTATAATAGTGCCCGCTGAGAGCGGAAGACAATTTTGTGATGAACAATGACGAAAAATAGACTGTGTTTGCTTCGGAACTATCGGCTTATATTTGTTTTAAGAACATCAAATTTCCGCGGGCAACTATCAGCCGATAGTTCCTCGACGAACACACTCTGTTTGTATAATAGAAGCCTAGAGCTCGCAGTCTAATTGTTAAATAACCAGCCAACAGACAGACATCTGTTTATCTCCATAAACTGAAGACATCACGATAGTTCTGCATAAATAAAGGGTAAAACTACTCATTTTACACCATGAACCTTTTCTCCCTCCGTAAAAATCAACCGTCAGCCGAGTGTAGTGTGTCCAAAACAGTTAATGTAGTGGGGAGTGTGCGAGGAGTAAAAGCAGGCCCCCACCAGCTGTAAGCTGTAATACTCAGCCTGTTATAACAAATGAAAGATTGCTTGCTTGCTTACTTACTTACTTACTTATATATTTATTTATTCATTCAAAAATAGGTTTCTTTTAATGAATGGGCGTTTTTACACTAGCTACAGAAGCATTATTTTCAAACGCATAATGCGTCCACCATCTTAGTACGACTATAGTATAAAGGCAGGACGGATTTTCGAGAGGGTTGTACTTGACGTTCTTTTGGGCAAAGAAAACGTGGTGCCTCTTCTTAGTTCATCTTGTATAAAAACGGCACTAGGCGCATTATGCGACCGGTCAAACTAAGCTCGATAGTGAGTCGTTTTGGACGCACTAAAAAACTTTGTTCATCCAGTCGCATAATGCGTCATAGAAGACTGGAGGCAGTGTGATATAGACCTTTCCAACGCGACGGCCATCTTGGAATAACCTATTGTTAATGCTTACCCAGCCTCGGTTAAACACGTTTGAGACCGAAACTGGGTAAGCATTAACAATATGTTTATTCCAAGGTGGCCGCCGCGTGGGAAGGTCGATACCACTGACTATCACTGTAACAAATATATGGACTAAAATGTCTTAGATTCTTTTTAATAGAACGACTATATAAATATTACTAAAACTGTCCTTTTGTAATAGAACGACTTGGCTGGTTCCCAACAAGCCCGGCAAGATCGTGCAAACATATTAAAGACAGTGGGAACGCAGGGGCTGATGGGCCATATTTTATTGACCCTGAGAATTCTGGCAATCCATTCCAAGCGTATTGCGATATGACAACGGATGGAGGTAGGAATCGCATTCACTCATTCTCTCCATTAAGGCTCTTCAACTACATAGTAATATTTTCCTTCATATTTGTTCCGGCTGCAGCAGTTTGTTGAAATGTTCACTCATTCAAGAAATGTGTGCAGTTTTCATAAGTAAAATACTTAGTGATATTCGTGTTCCCGCATTTTGCATTAGTACACAATCGTGCTTTAAAGTGCCTATCACCCTTTTGCAATTTTGATAGCTTATGAACCTCGGAAAAGTTTTGAGTACTTCTGTGAAAAAAAATTTGGTTTAAAGTGAATACTTTATGTTCTACGCTTGTTTGAAATCGTGTAAATGTGACCTTTCCTGACCCATGACCGCGTAAGTAAAAGCCTGGGTCGAAACCTGGGTAGACGTCATCTTGACGTCATATAATTAATTCGGCTTTGCAATCATTTGAAGAAATACTTAACATGTTGACTAAAATGACTTTTTTCTTTACTAACAACTCAAAAACTGTGTATATTTTCTATGCATCGATGTTGTTGTGATAAAAAGGCGCCATGGAGAATAATGCATTAATGAGATGACGTCTACCCAGGTTTCGACCCAGGCTTTTACTTACGCGGTCATGGGTCAGGAAAGGTCACATTTACACGTTTTCAAACACGCGTAGAACATAAAGTATTCACTTTAAACCAAAACTTTCTTCACAGAAGTACTCAAAACTTTTTTGAGGTTCATAAGCTATCAAAATTGCAAAAGGGTGATTAGGCACTTTAAAGTGCCTAAGCGCTAGCCAGTTTTCTTTGATTTAAAAGTCAAACTGGAAAACAAAATGACCGGCGACATAGGAAAAATAATAATTGCATGTAGTCTGCCAGTTTCGTTTGTTAAGTAATTAAATTTTAATGACGTTATTTAAGGTAACTTATATATAGTTCCTTTTGCTCTGTTTTTATGTCTGCTCTACTTATCAAACGATCATTCTCTAAGATTGTAAGTATCGAATGTCTGGTACCTGAAAAACAATCGTATAAATTCAATGTTATGACTCAGTTCATTTTCAAATCATTTGCATAACGTTCCTTAAATGACGTCAATTCAAGGATTTTAATGCTTTTTATAGCAATACTACGACCATAAATCGCCCAAAAATGGTTGAGCAAAATTTAAGATACTTTACTGCACCCAAATAAATTATTTCTGACTAGGGCTTATAAGCACTTTAATAACAGATAGTTGTCATTCCAATTCTATCTGTGGATTATCCAGGTCCTGACTTTGATCAGCCCCTATGGTTGTTTCAGCTACCATTAAAATTCAGTGAAATTCCACTATACGGATAAAGATGACGGCGATTGACCACAATCCCTTTCGAACCTAGCACATTGAAATAACAAGTATAAATCACATATATTCTCATAAACCATTGCCGTGGTATTAGCATTTGCACTTGCACGTTTTAATGATTCAGAACCTTCATAATTAATTTTAAATTGTTCACGCTCAGAGGATTATGGGAAATGTACAGACCGCCAGGAGAGCAACCAGGAGCGTCCACATCTCCTATATAGATGTCGCGCCGTTTTCACAAGTTGGGCTATCTTTAGATTACTTCTCCAGCCAACTTGTGGGTAACGAGGCATCTTTTGTTCCGCAACTGGTCATCTGAAATTGATCATTTCCGGTCCTGAATCGCGCCGATATTTCTGCTAATATTGAATGCAGACAAGGAGAAAAGGCTAATTAGTGTACTTACATCGCTAATAGTTAAAATTAAGTAAGGATAAACTTAAGGTAAGGGCTCTTTCCACACCCCGTTTTGAAAAGTTCGTTATATACAAATTTGCATTGTATTTTCCCGCGTAATTTTTCGCAACGGTGGTTTCTATGGCAACGGTATCACTCGTGGCAGTTAAAGGGGAACTCAACCCTAAAATCAACCCAATGTCTATACAAACATGTATTCGAAATAAATAGGTTCTGCTATTTAATTTGTCTGTGTTGCGCGTCTAACAAGAGAAAATCCGAAAACCTTCCTCACAGCCTCCAGTATGTACAGACGGCTCAAGTCTTGTAATTTGTGACGTAGTATACGGGGAATAAATTAGTTTTGCCATGCCGTCCCCTACATTCAATAGCAGGCCTAATGGCTTCTAATTGCGGACCATTGTGCTTTCTTTGTGCTAGAGATGTGATCGTTCTTCCTTGGTATGTGTGACGTACGTTATGGGGAAATTTGCACTGAATTGAGCCGCCACACAATATAGATTTTTCAGCGGAAAATCGAACTTGAAGACTAATTTTCTCCTCATAAACGCGCAACACAGAAAAATAAAATATCAGAACTTATTTCTTTAGAATACATCTTTGTAAAGACATTGGGTTGATTTTAGGGTTTAGTTCTCCTTTAAGCAACCAGTTTCTACAATTATGTAAATGTGTATTACTTTTAATTGGTCAAGAAAACACGAAGAAAGGATTTTGCCTCGTTTTCATGTTCTAACCAAGCCTTACTATACTTGAGTGTTCCTTATTTTTGTTTTCTCCAGGCGGCTGGCTGTTGACTGCTAACTTCGTTCTGGCAACTTCGCAACCGCCGACCTTCCTGATCGAAACATCTTTAAGATCCATCTCAAAATACTCGAATAATCGGACCGGTATCACTTCCTCTGCGATAAGAGCGCTACGACAACTCACATCGTTCACTCAAATGAGATTCACCTGTCGCAAGGAGCAAGTAGGGCGAACGTTGCACATGATCACCAAACCTGACGAAGCAGGCGCCGCTGTGGTTAATTTCTTTACTGGCCAATCAAATACTCTTCCAGCGTCCTGTAACTCGTATACACGTGGTACGGGGGATACATCAAAACTCGCCATCCGATGCGCAAGATGGGGAAACGACGGCTCGCACTATGTAGGCAAGTGGGGACACAAAAACCATAAAACAGAGTCTAGAATGTACAGATATGCTGCGTTTGAGGCTTACTTGTACCATTGGATTATCCCGACTTCAACTCCAACATGTGATGATAAAAACAGTCCAGCCTCTGCCGGAGACTATTGGAAGATATATGTTCGCTAAGGCTCTTAATGTCTCGCAATACAGACATAAACATTTGTACGTGTGGTAGTATTTGGTAACTGCTGACTGCTGGAAGTTGTAGCATAGAGTTGTTTCAAGAAAACGTTATCGATAAAAACTTCAAAACCACAACGGTATCAATTGGCAAATTAAAGCCATTCAATTATCATTATTAAAGCCTAAGCAAGCTCATCCATCCCATCATGCAAAGCGTTTGTTCCAAACTTGCTGCCGTTTTGACTGCTTTCCAGAAGACAGCCGACTCGTATCGGTCCCCCACTGCGCTCCAGCGAAAGAGACGTCTGAGCAACGAGCCAGAAAAATCCATACTGATGACGTACAGATAGCCATTTCACGATGCATAAATTAGCGCAACTAAGTTGACGAAGAGAACTACAGAGTTCTTTTCAAGGTATATATAACTACCGAGGCTGCTCGTTTGCTTTGCAGTGGATCACGGTCATGAACAACCATGAAAGTCAACCATATTTAGCATGTGTCGGTGACTCGTTTCCTTTGTTGAAAGCGAAATGTGCTTGACTTTATATATAGTTGTTCATATAAATTTCAAAACAGCTACATTTGTACCACATAACACACAGGGACACTTTTCAAGCCAGCACCCTTGCCAGGTCAGTAGCCAAGAGGTTA
This sequence comes from Actinernus sp. WN-2022, assembly GCA_030867875.1. NCBI lineage: Eukaryota > Metazoa > Cnidaria > Anthozoa > Actiniaria > Actinernidae > Actinernus > Actinernus sp. WN-2022. The sequence continues at coordinate 83,624,914 of JAOWCC010001634.1, read as the reverse complement.
GTTACATATAGTTCTTTTCAAGGTATACTATGGAGGCTTCGTTTGTGTCGGTATGAAATATCGAACCGGCCTTTTTTTTCAGCGTTCTTTCACCTTTTAATACTTTATACATGTAGTTATATATTCATAGCAGAGATTCACTGCCTAGCAAAAGAGCCGGCTTGAAATGTTGTTCTGTGTTCTGTGGTGAGTTCAGTGTGTGTAGGTTATGAAATTATAAACAATTACATGTTTTGACGATCGTAGGATATTTCGCTTTCCAGGTCACAGCTGAAAGAACGAAGCAAATGAGCCACCGCCACACGCAATATATGCCACCTTATATGGGTGCGTGTCATCATTCTTCTGCTCGTAGCCTTGTTTCTCGACTGGTATTCGCGATATGAAAGGGGTATTATGTGACGTTATCAAAAATCTAAAATCTAAACTATAATTATTTGATTGTTTTTAGTTTCCCGAAGAGCATAAAAATCCATATATTCGTGAGGCTTGAAAACATTCTGAAATGACATCTTAACAGATATAAAGCGAAAACCAATAATAATAATGACAACATCAACTTAATTTCTTCTAAACTCTAGAGGCCGCCATCTTGGTGTACCAAAACGGGTCATTGTCCCACAGCTTGGTTTGAAAATAGCCTAATGCTCCACTATTTGGGTTTAAGTGTATTTTCTAATACTTCTACAAGGACCAAACTGCTTTATTTAATTTCATAAATGCGAACCAATTTTGTAATCGAAGGTCATGACGATGCAAGCCACCAATCAGACCGCGGCACAACCAGTATGCTCCGCTGACCGAAATTAAAAATCATCTGGCAAAAATCCTCCTCCTACTGGGTTTAGATTCACAAATGATCTTCGTTTTTAACTTACCTAGGTCAGCTAGCTGCCATTACAATTTTCTTCAGAGCGCTTTGACGAAGCATGACCGAATAGGAGATATTACAATTGCGTCTACGAACAACAGTTTCAGCGGTATTGACCCAAATGCCTCACTTCGATGTAATGAAGCACTATTGAAACTATCATTCTTTTGTGACACCAACACCCTCTTAACTCTTTGACGACGGACCGTATTTGAGCTCAATTGGTGAAATCCTGAGTGCTAACTAAACCCTCCCCCCTCAGTTCCAGTTTGGCTAGCCCGGGGTAATTAAATACTGCTGACTTGTTAAGGCAAGGGCTCAAACTTTCCCCACAATGCCATTCTTGAGAATTCTACGTATTCGTCGACGGTAAGTATTGCAACTTCTGTAGGGTTTCCAACGAAATGTGCTCTAATTTTGGAGAAAAATACCACTGTCAGAGAGCTTGAGGACATCATTAAGTCTGGGGACGGCTGAAAAGTACTTGGTTTGCTTTTAGTAGGCCTTGTGAGGGGATTTCACAGAGTTTTTCCGTTGTGTTTGTGCTTTCAGACACAGGAAAAATGTCTTCAATGAAATCCTTGAAATCCTGTAGTTGGCAGTCTTTTACCCCTGCTCAACCTATTAGGATGTGTTTTTGTCACTTTAAAGCAACGGCTTGAGTCCAAATCACCGCCCTTGGTTGTAGAGGTAAAAGACCGGAGTCCCAGAGAGGGGGACCCCTTGTGATTTGTTTTTGATTACCCAGCATGCAATTGGAGGTGGGAGCAGGTAAATGTGGTCGAGTGAAATGCAGTGTAAACATCGGCGTGGTTCACAGTCGTTTGGTGCGTAGTATGCAAACAAACCTGCTGGTTGGAAATATTAAAGAAGGTACTGTAACGCCTGAGTGCTGATTTTGTGTTTGCTTTTGATTTCAAGTGCGAATGGGAAGGATTTTTGAGCCGATTTTCAGCTCCTCAAAATTCGTAAAATCGAACAAAACGAAATACGATTATCAAAACAAATGAGCTTTTCTCCAAAGTGGAAGAGCCAAGCGATCCCTGTTATAGCATAGGACCGATATTTGCAGGGTCCGTCGCCAAAGGGTTAAACAAGCACGATTATAATTTAGATACATATACACAGTTTGAATAGCGCTTCATTACATTGAAGCGGTGTTTGGGTTAATACCACTGAAACTACTATTCGTATACGCAACTATAATATCATCTGTTACAAAGGTTTTATGGAGACTGGGTAACCGCGCCAGGAAATATTGCATACCTTTCAAAATGGCAGTGGAAACTTGAAGGTGGTCTAACTTGTTTTGAATGATCAGTGGTCGATACTGGCCACAGATCGATATGCTCAGACAGGAACGCAGATTTCAAAAGATCTCAATTGTTACCATCACAACTCAGGGGGAAGGGGCGGCGATTTCGTTTGGGCATGATCTTGTTTCGCCTCAAGTTTTTTTTAAATTTCCAACGCCCCCTTCCCCCAACCATAGCTACTAGTGGTCAACGATTCTTGTGAAAAAACATTGTGTAAATAATAGCACGTCATTGCATAAAGTGCCTAGTGTTCTCGTAGAGGACTGAACAAAACCAAAACCCGCAGTTGAACATTTATAAATTGTACTCTTGAAATTGTACTTTTTAGCTAGGGATGGTGAGTCCATTGGTAATTAAATAGGCAAGTTCGCGATTAACTCTGACATTGTGAAAGAGGTGCAAACATGCATGGCGCAAAATATACAGTGTTTGTATGGGAATCCGATGCCAAATAATTTCCGTAAAATTGAATTTCTGAAATATTTAATGTCTGCAAACTTAATAAGATATCAGGTGAAACTGAGATTAACTGATCAAAATTTGAGGGATGCAGCTGTGCTGAGAAGCGTGCAATCGTGTTTTCAGTTTTCCATACATTTGTCTGTAAATTGTTTCGCGGACTTTGACTCGTTGTTCATAAATTCAATTTTGCGGAAATTATTTGGCATCGGATTACCATATGAACACTGTTTCGCGCCATGTTTGCACTCCTTTCGAAATGTCGGAATTCACCGCGAAATGGTCTATGAGACATAACATTGTTTACAGCCGTAGAACAAGAATACGCCAATTATAATCTGAAGTAAATTTCACTCTCCTTTTTGTATACTTAACAAATTTACGAAGTTTCGCGTGGTATGTCCTCTTATTGACCACATTTTGTGTCATCGCATGGTCCAAAGTGTGGATTTCACAAGGCGCCGTATAGCCGAGTGAATCCACAACAAATTTTGACCACGAAATGAATGATGAAAAACATGAACATAACATCACCGACATAACTTATTATACAAAAGCATGCTTGCAGATACAAATTACCTAAGTTATATTTGAAGCTTATTTTACAAAAAAAATCACAATCAATTACTTCACAAGCACAGAGAAATTCAGCAAATGTCGGTGATGACATCACATCATTAGCATACTGGAAATATACTTTATTTATGGAGGGTAACACATAATAGTGCAGAACACTAATAAGCTTGTGGTCCTCTCCTACCTAGCTAAATCTACATTGTATTTACAAAAATGGTGAAAATATCAATACTAGAAAACTACATTATGAATGCAAGATATAAAATATAAAAGATAAAAAAACTGTAATAATCGACTCATAGATAATTTCATGAATTACAACAAATTTAAAAACTACGGATACAAATGAGCTAACGAAATTTGGTCCTTAAAATGCAGTTCTCGGAGAGCACATTTAAAGTTTCCTCTTAATATTTACAGGCAAGCTAAAATAACGAGTGTTCCTTGGTGTACATCGGAGTTCAGTAGTAAGGAGTCCATTAAATATTACAGCTAGAATAACGAGTGTTCCTTGAGTGTACATCGGAGTTCAGTATAGTAAGGAGTCCATTAAATATTACAGCTAGAATAACGAGTGTTCCTTGAGTGTACATCGGAGTTCAGTAGTAAGGAGTCCATTAAATATTACAGCTAGAATAACGAGTGTTCCTTGAGTGTACATCGGAGTTCAGTAGTAAGGAGTCCATTAAATATTTAGGAACATAATATAAGTAATAGTTCTAATCCTCGCCAGTGTGTTGGACACGGTTTCTAGATCCGCGTGCCAAGAGACAATGCCGAGGCGGAGCCGAGGCATTGTTTCTTGGCATGAGGATCTAGAAACCGTGTCCAACACACTGGCGAGGATAGATTAGAAATTACTTCTCATTGTACTTTAGATATTCATGGCACAGAGGCCAATGACAAGAGACCTATCATAATTTTCTTTTGTGCTAGTTGATAATGCATGCTTTTTTGCAGTCCTAGGGTTTCAAGTTTTGGAGCAATTCAATTTGAGTAATACGGGAAATACGTATAATAATTGTACAATTAATATTAGTTTGCACAAGTGAATGTAGCAACAATTCAACTGATATTAAATGCATGAGATTAGTGAAATGATGTTTTTCGTATGCATTTTTGTCTTGTTTTATAGATTATCGTCGAATGTATCTACTTATCACAATGGAAATGCAAACTGAATTAATGCAGAGAGGCTTTTCGTTGAATTTTTTCGTTGAATTAGTTTTGAAGCTGAGGGAATTTAGTGGTGAAACAATGACTCATTTCCATATTTACCGTATCTAGAAATCGTTTCTCAATACAGTTGCGGGTCATTTGCATATTTTTCGTATTGAGAAATGATTTCTAGATACGGTAAATATGTAAATGGTCATTGTTTCACCCCTAAATTTCCCTCAGCTTCAAAGCCCGCCCACTTGCATAATTTAGTTTGTCGTTCTATCCTGGGTTTCAAAGTATCTCCACGTGACCTCGAGCAAGCATCCCCATTGGCCGATGTGCCATGAATATCTAATGTAGTATGAGAAATATTTATAACGCTATGCATGTGAACACATCACTGAATCCAGTCGATCTTTCTAAAACAGCGCTTTCAAATATAGCTTGCCATCCAGCATCCATGGCAACGCCTTTCTCATTGGAAGCATCATATCGTCACGTGACTGTATCCTGCAAGAGGCCTATAATACTGGTTACAAATAATTGATTGATTGACTAAAATTAATTACCTGTTACAGTTTAAAAAAGCAAAAAATAAGATACGTTATTCTGTACATATAGATATCTTCTGAAGTATTCTCTCAGTTTCATTGACGCCTTGATCCCTACATATTAATCAGTGCATGTTCTTTCAGAGGATTATCTAATCACTCTAGTTAGCGGAGGTTTGAATTGCTCTAATTGATTACAATAATTGATTGATTGCCTGAAATTAATTAAATAAATTTGCAACTAGAATTTCCTGACATTTGACTCCAAGCTGGTGATACTATAAAGCTATAAAACAATACTAATATAGTTACTAATATAAGTCATGTTTACTGTAATAAAAAATAGAATAATTGCTTTATTTTTCTTTAATTTTGACAGCTTGATCAGGCCACGTCAAATATAAAAAAAAGGTCCATAAAATATTTGAGATCGTAGTTTTTTAAATCATTTTGAGCTCGTAGCTCAGAAAGAAATAAGGTAAAATCGCAACCGTATCTGCACCTCAAATCTTGAATGTGATTGGTTCACTGTCGCGCCGTACGGTGCCGTACTATAAAGGATCCATTATATATGGGCAGTACGTAATTTCCGTACTCAATCCGGCGAAATATGCCTTTTGTCAGTTAGTTTGGCTTTGCGGCGTATCATGACAACCGCAGTAGTCTTAAATGGGCATTGCCAAACCCCAAATAAAAACGGTTCTCACGATGAAAGACGAAAATAACTATTCAGATTACCAGTAGGTGGCATAGATTCGAGTGGATGAAAAATACTGCCTTTAAGAGAAATTTAGAGCAACTTGACTGACCAGTTCACTGTTACCGAAATCATAAAGTTTCTAGAAAAAGCTTTTGTGATCCACTTTAACTTTGCCATCGTTTATCGAAAAAGCATGATATCAGGACATTTACATTTCTTCTATTTCAGTGTGTTATTTTTGTAGTTTTGTTTTATTAAAAGAAACTTGAAGGATGCCCCTTAATCAGCTTAATTGAACTACGATTTTGAGCAGCGACAGCCAGTATTTCATATTATTTTCGAGAAAGAGCCAGAAAGCAGTAGAAATGATACAATCAACTGTGGTTAGAATTTTGACAAATCTCGAACGCTTTCAATAGGAAAATATTCTACTACTGATTCAGTCAACAAAGATAAAGATTTAAAAACAAATTAATGAAGGCAGGAAGTTATAATAACGTAATACCACGTAATACCACGGCGAAATGGTAAGGCAAAACATTCCGGAGAGAAACAAGTTTGTTTAAAATATAGCATTAAGAGAAATAATAAAACATAGTCCAATTTCTTTCAGGTAATAATATGCCCGGCAGACACTTAATTGCACAACAAAAGGACCAATTACAGGGCGACTTGACTGATAGACAAGCCGTGCGTAGGAGTACACGACTGAGAACCGCAAAACTAAAATCCTAATGTATGTTCAAGTCAGTCCTAATTAAGCGTCGAGTTCATTGACGTCTTTGTCCCATTAATTGACTAGCTATTTTTAATCTTCGATGACCTTCGCGTCAACACTGCAGTACTTCAAGAGTAAATGCTTCTGGGGAGGAGGGAAGGGAGGTTATAATCATATTTGGTATTTCGACGATAGATGAGTGCGTCACTTTGGCTAGCACTAATACTAATATATGAAGGTCCGCGTAAATTTGATGATCTATGATATCCATCTGATAATTGCTAAAAGTCGTAAAATCGATAACTGACGAAGGAACACAACTAAATTGTATCAAGCTAAGGATTTCTAGCGTTCTATAATAATTCATAACACTTCCTCATATCCAACTAGCGGATCTGTTTCTATATTATCCCTCCCATCAGACTTGGATTGATGAAGATATGATGTTGTTGCTTTAAAATTATGTTCATTCTCTCGCAAATATTGTTATTGATCGAGAATATAGGAATTATTGCATGCATTGTTTTGCTTTCCAAAAAACGATTGTTTGAAGCAGTAAACGATCTCTAACCATCAGCCTATTTCGAAGGTAATTAAATTTGCAATTCAGAGTATATCCAATTTCCGCCAAACGCCACATTATCTGTCCCTGCATATTCAAATCGTATTTTTAAAACTATATGAAATAGTGCTCATTGTTTAGATATTTTGTGTTTTGATATCCCAAGAAAAGATAGACATTTTATGTAAATAACAATTGTATTAAACTTGGGTCCTCTCTAAAGGCCGTACAGTTGAATTACCGCAATGATCCGATGTTTAAAAAGTTTTCGCCCTTATTTCATCGCTAATTAAGTTCCATACAGCAGAACACCAATTGTTTTCAGTAATACAATTTGCGGTAACTACCATTGTTAGATGCCTTGTGGCGTATGATTTTTCTAATTGAATACTTGAAGTGATCCAGATATAATAAGCTTAGATTAAATAGGATTATGAGTTGCCGATAGGGAGATTCAAAATCTTCAAAATCTCAAACACACCTATGTCAAGATCCGTATCTTTTTCCGGAGTCGAAATATTTTCCTGCTGTTGGAGAGCGTGTACAGTGATTATTATTGTCACTTATAAAAGCAAAGAAGAGTCCATTACACATGAATTATTGATATGTTCCATTACTGTTAGCGAATAGAGCATGATGCCTTCTCTGCTGTATAGTTGCTCACGTGTCCAAGATCAGAGCAGCCATCGTTTCCTGAATTTAAAGACAGTTTATTCGCTTCTAAGTTACTGAAAGCCAAAGGTAAGTCGTTTCTTACTTTTAGCACGCGAACAAAAATTCGTTCCTAAATTTGGATGTACAGATATCTGGTTCGTAGGGTGGTCTTAAATGTAATGCGATTGCGAGATTCTGTAATAATTATTACCACAATTTATGGCCGTTGTATGCTTTGAATGTTCAAATTTCCCACAGTCTATCAAATAGTGTTGAGATGAACTCGAACTCGAAATTGAAGTACTAGAAACTCGGAAGGAATATATTCTCATGTCAGCTTGTTTTTGATAAATATTCGACATTTAAAAGCATTGTACGCTGTACACTCTGAATTCTAAGTTTACAGTAAAAGGCATTTATTGCCGTTGAATGAATTTGATTATGCACTACAATAAATCATAGCAGTTTCTTAAGAAGATCTAAAATTTACATGACCTCAAGATTAACCCCGCTTTGTTTCAAGTCGATGGACTAGCAGAAACAATTGTTTCTTTTTTTCGTGGTACTTTTACATCATTCAATTCTTGGTTTCTTTGTGACCGCATCATGCCGTAAACGAAAGGCTCTCGCTGGAATAGCTATGGCCAATTTCAAGGCATGCAGTTGGTCTTATGAAGCATAATTCGAACACAACAGAAAGTTCGTGCGGTTTATTCAATTACAAATCCGCGAAGTATTGATTTGCGGATGGAATGTGTTATCAGATTAACATTAGAATTACTGTAAATAAAGGGACATTATTTCTAGGCTGCCAATTGCTTTCTCGTTTGAGAAAAACAAAACAATACGATATGTCAGTTATGGTCTGAGGCAAGTATAAGCAAGGAAAAGTAATTACGAGAAAGATTTCTCGCGAAAGATATACTAAATGTATCCATCGATGCCTAAAAATTAATCGATATCCACCAAGCAGAGAAAATTTGTAATGTCCAGCTACAAAACTTTATTAAACCCTTGTGAGTAATAAGGAAAAACAGGATCTTTGACATGCAATTTTAATTCAACAATAAAATAAATCAGTTGTCCAATGTTTTGTAGAAATCTATGCGTTGAAAAGCTTTCAAAGTTCAATTCGTCTCGTCTTCCAAAATAGCGGCAGATTCGAGGAAAAGCTTTTAAAGAGAACTATTTTCGGTTCCATGCACAGAAGGAAGAGTGTGTCTCAAAACGTCTCCGCTCATGGTAATAAAACTAGTTTGTTTAGTCGCTAGCAGGTGCATGCATACCGTATGCCAATTACATGACTAGCTACTGTATCTTTTTACCGAATGTAAAAACGAATTCTAAAGATATATATTTGGTGGTAAAATTAAAGAATCGATCTTGAATCGAGTGTCGAGATACTATATTATGTTATTCATTTCCACTTTTTGCTGAGAGCTTTAGTCTGTGGATGTGAGAATGCCTGACTAGTTCTGACTGACTCATCCAGATGACATTTAAGCTAATCGTATATATACGCCCGTTTGTAAGGCAACAAGCAGCCTGAATATACGGTACCGACTTCAGGTTTTCGTTGAAGGAACTGTTTTGAAAAAAGCTATTATACACGGGCACCAGTGCGACTGCTAACTACTTTCCCCCAACCAAAAATGTATTCACCCGAAATTTGGTTTCACCCACATTAACGTCATATTTACTTTTATCAGGCACCCAAACAAATTAGGAATTGTGAGCTGAAACGCCGTAATACGGACGCCAGTCCCAAGATTAATTTTGGTTCATATAATCGAATGTTTAGAATAAATTCTGACCGATTTAATTCAGCATCTGTCACTGTTCCCTGCATCATTAAATGAAATGGAATTGAACTAATGGCGCAGTTTCTTCCCTTTCTAACGTGCATGAGAGGGATTCAAGTTGCTTTGTTTAAGGTAAACAAAAATATTGCTTTTCAAATATATCGATTATATTTATGGTAAAGGTACTCAGTCCCCGTTTTGTTTATCTGACAGCAATAGAAGTTACTCATATAATTAATTATAATCACAAGAACACATCAATTAATAATTCAAAGCGAACCAAGTTACCGTCAAGAGTATAGATCGCGTACCGTTTTATAAAAACTTTCATTTATTCAGTAGCCTATATTGAACAATTATTCACCGAAGAGGAGGTGAATAGAAATACAATAATCTATTTGTGGCGTTGAAATATGCTCTCATATTTCGTTCGTGGACATTATCTGTTCCGAGAAGAGAACAGTTCCCGAGAGCGAAGCTCGAGCGAAACTGTGAGCTTCGAGGATCAGATAATGTCCAAGGACAAATATCAGGGCATATTTCGACGCCACAATGTAGGTTATTGTTGTTATCATCCTTCACATATTTTCTTTGACACACACCTATACGCTCACAGGGGGTGTATTCGCTGATATTTCCCGCTCGCGGAGAGAAAATATCGGGTCACGTGACGCATTCAACCAATCACGCGCAAGAAAAAATATTTGATGGGTTATAATTCAATGGTGGATATTTACCGAGCCGCGAAGCGGCGTAGTAAATATCCACCACTATTCACCGACACTGAGGTGAATAATTGTTTTAGTATGGTACCACACACAAGTGAATAGCCAGCACCAAATAGTTATTTTATTTTCTGTCAAATGGACAAAAACTCGCGGGAGGTGATCGCTACTTCGCTCGGAGGTGAATAGCAAAGGATATTCCCCTCTGGAGTAGCCAATCAGAGCGCGCGAAAAGCACTATTCACTTGTGTGGTATATACTAAATCTGTCTTACTGAAATACTCATTTCTATATTTAACCTAGGTATTTTATCAACTGTAGTATCTTCGTTTTGGGGGTTATTATTTTAGCAATGCCGCCTACGTAAGGGCTTCTCTTCCGTGGTCCTCTTAGCTACTCAGCCTAGTCTGTTCTTGTTCGCATCTGACGTCATCAGAAAAAAAAAATCTAAACCAGAATTCCTACAAAGCTGTTATTTTTATATATTCTAGAGATGGATATTAAAAGCTGTCACGGAAAATTTCCCGTCGATAGGGTGTTTTGTTTCGGATATATAGGATATATAGCCTGGCGGCCTCAGTGTGTTTCCGAAGGGCATACGAATCCCGGGGGGAGGGGGAGTTTCTTCAAGATAAAAAGGGTAGGGGTGACCGTCGGAAAACCTCGAAAAATACCCTAAAAAATACCAAACCGTGAAAATTTCCCCACCCTAAAACGTTCCTCATGGTCTAAAAATCACTCTAAAATGGATTTCGCTTGACCAACCCCTAAAAAATACCGGATCGCCGATTTCAAACCTTAAAAAATACGACGATCACCCCTACTAGCCGAATATAGGAAGAACCCCTCCGGATACAAACCCATGTATATTCGTGCCAATCTACATTATTAGGCTTGAAAAACGCTCTCCACTGACAACTGAACAAGGCGAAAACTACTGGTAACAATCGTGACAAAATCAGCTTAGTCATAAGTTCTTCTAAACTCTAGCCCTCATGTTAGTAAACTTGAGAAACGGCAAAGAACCGTGGACGAAAATCCTGCTGGTTGCTGATTAGATCTGACTTAGATCTCATGTTAGTGTCTCCCAAAATCAGTACAATAATACTAATTACTTATATAGCCCTATACTCTCAGGCGCGGATCCAGACCGGTTTACACCGGTTTACGGAAACCGGTCAAAATTTCCAGATTTTTTTAGTAACCTTAACATTCGATTAAAACTCTCTTTGAGAGAGGGGGAGGGGGGGGGGGGGGAGTTCAGTAAAATTTCCAATTTTGGAGTTTGAGTTGGGAAGTCGGAAACCGGTCAGATTTTGTTCTGGATCCGCGCCTGACTCTACATCTCTAGGCGCTTTACAATGGTATCAATAAAAATATAATATAAATTACATGATTATATAAAAAACTTGAGAAATAAGACACTATATAAACAATATATTAAAAAGCGTGGCGAAGTATAATAATGCGTTTTAAGATTACTTTTAAAAGAAGACAGCTATTTGCATGATCTCAATTCCTTGGGAAGCGCATGCCACAAGGAAAGGGCTGCCACAGATAACGCTCTGTCGCCATACGATTTTAAATTGCTTACGGGTACACGTAACAAGTTATCTGATGCTGATCTCAAGCATCTTGTTGGTTTATACTGTTCTAAAATGTCACTTAAATAAGTAGGAGCTAGGCCGCGTAAAGCCTTAAAAGTCAATAAAAGTACTTTAAAAACAATGCGCTGTTCGACAGGCAGCCAGTGTAATTCGCGCAATAACGGTGTGATATGGTCATACTTGTGGGTGCAGGTGACGAGACGAGCTGCAGCGTTCTGAACGCGTTGAAGTTTCTGAATTAGATATTTGGGAAGGCCATAAAGCAGGGAATTACAGTTGTCTTGTTTAGAAGTAACGAATGCATGAACAAGGATCTGGGTAGTATTCAGACTAAGGTACTTCCTAATTTTCGAAATACGTCTAAGTTGATAACAAGAGGATTTACATGCATTATTAATATGATCGTTCATAGATAAGGTCTGGTCGAATAGGACACCGATGTTCCGGGCAGTACGTGAGGGGCATATTCTTCCACTACAAACGTTCACTGACGCTAAAACTGGCTGTGGTTGGAAACGGGAACTAAGCAAAAGCAGTTCAGTTAAGTTATCTCTATTGAATTTAAAGCCATTCATCAATCTCGGATACACAAGCTTGAACCTTCTGAACAGGAGACTTCAGTTGGCCATCGACTGATGGTTTTAACGTAACGAATAACTGAATATCATCAGCGTACAGATGAAACGATATCTTGTGCTTCCTCAGGATGTCTCCAACTGGAGCCGTCTATAGAAGATAAAGAATGGGACCAAGAACTTATCTATGGGGCACCCCGCACTCTAGGTTCCTCGTAGTCGATCTTGAGTTATCAATACGAACAAATTGCTTACGATTTGTGAGATACGACTGGAACCATTGAAGAGCACTCCCTAGCTTTTATGCCAAATCTGGACGATAACCTCGACAGTAGAATGTTATGATTCACGGTGTCGAAGGCCGCTGACAAATCCAAGAGCAGAAGAACAGCAGATCAGTTATTATCGATGGCGGGCAAGGTGACATTCTGGACACGGAGAAGTGTTGTTTCTGTGCTGTGATGCTCTTTGTAGGCCGATTGAAATGGTTCATTGAGATTGTTGAAATTGAGATAAGCTTTCAATTGTACCGCAACAGCCTTCTCAGTGGACTTTGAGACGAACACAAGGTTTGTGACAGGCCTAAAATGTGCAAATACCCCAAAGTCGAGTGAACATTTCTTCAGTAATGCAGCAAGAGTGCCGACTTCCATTGAATCAGGAACAATTGACAACTCAAGTGAGAGGTTCACTATCCTAGTAATGACAGGTAGAAGAGCGTCAAAGTAGCTTTTCAATATGCAGGCGGGGACAGGATCCAAGACACATGACTTCGAAGCTGAAGTACTATAAGGCCGGAAAGTTCTTCAGCAGACACCGGCGAAAACTTACTCAGTTCAGATTGACAACACCGAGTTTCGTTGCTTACATTTACAATGTTGGAAGGCAGATTGTTTCTGATTTTTACAATCTTGTCTGAGAAGAAGTCCGCAAATTTGTTAGCAAGAACTTCAGCTGACTAACGCACACCAACGTGAGAGGTGGCGAATGGTAAATCCGAGACTTTGCGAGGAAAATTTCCCGCGAACTCAATTCGTATATCTTACCCTGAAAGAAGTTAACTACAAACCTTTTAGACAACTAACCTTACCTGGAAATTACCTTTATGCAAAGGGCTCCAGGTTTAAGAGGTTTACAAAGCCGTTGAAAATGCGTATTGTTTACGGTATGTCCATACCGTTCACAAAATGGAGTGGTCACTGATATATGAAGTACATATGCCGATCTTTCGTGAAGCATTTCATGAAACAGTATGAGCGGTGGTTATCATTAATTTTACCCAAAAAAAAACCAGACGATTCTTTGTTAATCATTTTACTTAAAAACAATTCTGACAAAATAAAGGGGACAAATAAGTAATAATATGGATTATTCAGTCGCGCGCTCGAACGTCGCGCGACCGCGCCTGGTTCCGCGCGCCTCGCGTCGGGTTTCGGTTCGGGCGCGAGGGAAACCGGAAGTTTTGCTCTCTGATACCATCCCTTCGGCCCGCGTGGGAGCTCCAAGGCGCGACTCCGAGACACTTTCCCAAAAAATCCGAGACTCCGAGACCCTCTCCAAAACAAAATCCCAGACTCCGACACGGGCAAAGTAAAGAAAAGTCCGAGACCCGGCCTATAAAATGCGAGATTTCGATACCAAATTTGTGCGAGACTCTCCGTTTTTCTTGACACCATTCGCCACCCCTAACGTGGCATGGCGGCCCGGTGGAGGGGGGGGGGGGGAGGGGGTTACGTCTGTTTGTGACGTATTATGTACGTGCCGCGGGGGTGGGTCAGGATTTTGAGCTCAGTTTGGGCAGGTAGGGTCAGGGTTTTGATCTGATTTGGGCAGATCAGGGTCAGGATTTGAGTTTAATTTGGGTGCAGTCATGGTCCGAGTTCAGTATTTTTTAGGCATCAGGGTTCCCCCCCCCCAAAAAAAGGGGGCAATCAGGGTTTTGGAGCTCGGATTTTGGGTCAAACAGGGTCAGAGTTTGAGCCTCTCCTCACATACATACCCATTTTTCATTTAAGTAACCCCCCCCCCCGGGCATGGCGGTCATAATTATACAAAGTTACATAATATTGTCATACACAGTTCGGTTAGGAAATGTCCCATAATTTGGATTATTAGTGTATTTTTGCAAGTTCCACAAGGACCTGAGAGTTAATTTCGCTTAATAAGTACAAATCAATTTTACAATCGATGGCCATGCATGAAGAATATAAGCCAATATCACTAATAGTTTATTACTGAGGAGAAATCAAATCACTCCCTTTTCTCCTTTTCCTTTTTTGTTCTTGTGAGACATTTAATATTGCTTGAACCCATGCTGATGTACGAGTTGAACCGAATCAGTGTGTTATACAGACCATTTCTTTTTCTAATATGTTTTGAGCAAGCTGTTGATTGTGAAAATCAAAGCTAATGGATTAAAGAACTAATCAGGTCAGTAAACGTTGGCGCTTTGACTAAGAATAGGCGGTACAGAGTAGATTGGTCGACAATTAAAAGGTTGCTGCAGCGGATAATGTATCGAGGAAATAGGGTATAATATTACATTGAGCTATAAAGAGCTTAGCAATTAGGAGAGGCAGATGTACCAAGTAGCTAATACATTAAATGATTACGGCATGGACATGTGCTCGTTATAAATAGATGATGAAATTACTCCATCAGTGTGATAATTACGAAGGACTACCAGAATTTAGCTAGGAAATTATAAGAAAACAGGATCATGGTCCAGTTCCTTAAAAAACAATTATAAGCTTTTCCCAGGATTAAAGGTGATCATTTATTTAATTTTCTAATTTTCTGAGTTGGGTAAACTGGCTACTGGTTACTATATCTGTAGCCAGAGGTTCTACCGTACTTTTACCTATGCGTCATTGTATATATTTGTGGCGTCGAAATTAATATGCCCTGATATTTCGACCGCGGACATTATCTGTTCCGAGAAGACAACACTTCCCGAAGCTCTCGTATTCAATCAATCACGCGCGAGAGAAAATATTTGATGGATTATAAATACATATATGATTTCGGGGGAAGTTCCATCTATAAGTTAGATAGTGGCGATTAATAGAGGGGTATAGGGTAGGTAATTAGTTATTTTAGTGATGAATACATGTGTGGTGAGTTAAAGTATTACTTTGTAACATTTTAGATGTGATTTAAGCGTTAAAATATTTCTTGTTTTTGTAGTTTGCTCATTTCTTTTCCTTTGAGACCCAGGAGCGGTCAGGCGGCTGACAGAAAAAAGCAAACATCGACAATGGGTCTCTTTTGGAATGGGTTTCTTTTTGCCAGTGTTAGAGCGGAAGTCCCTTAACTGGACGCTAGTTTTTGGTTTCTGATAACTACGCCCACATTATACTTTAGTAATTGCAACCTCAAACATATACAACAAGCCAAAGCATGGGTACGATATTCACCTCATTTGCGATTACAATGTAATACTTAACGGTATTGGCTTGTTTTAGTTGCCTCCGAACAAACGTCTTTTTAAAATAAAATGGATAACACGTTCCTGTAAAAACTAGTGTACTTGCATCGGTGACTGGTACATTCAACTGAAAGTCGATTAAGGTATGTTAACCGCCGTGAGAAGCGAAAGAGTAGGACTAACTCTCGGAACGTCATTTGCTACTCGCTTCTTTCATGGTTTGGCCGATGACAGCTGTACCAACTGCGTATTATATAGTACTTGAGCTGACAGAGGTGCACACGTTATCTAGTGCGTGCGGTTGATGCAGTTTAGGGGCGGACAACACAGCTCTCAATATATTATTATTGAATTATAAAATATTATATTATAATACTAAATTATATATTATCTTGAATCACGATTGTACATATTATTCATAACTAGTTCTTTTATAATTCTTAACATGGAATTATTTTACAAATTTAAGTAGGGTGTCCCCATTTAGTGGTTGTTATACTGCTATGTAGATTGACACGTAAATAAAGTTGTTAATATTAGTATCTTACGGCGGTTAGCCTACGTTAATCGACTTTCAGTTAATTAATAGTCTTTTTTAATAGCTGTATAAAAGCCAACCAAACCCACAACAGAAACACCAGCGTTGTAGTCTACTGACATGACACTATTTTATCTTAGTTCTTCTTCAGTAAAATTACACTGCATGGAAAAATGGAGCTCTTCCATATTATGGAAGTTTATGGAAAATATTCTAGAAAAAAAAGATTTTTCTATAATTGTATTGGCAGTTTATCTTCTGGAATCTTGAATTCTGTTTTAAGCTGGCCACAAATTGCATTATTTTATTCCTTTATATAATAATGTTCATTTGAAAGTTGATTAAAACAAATTTAAAAATTTAAATTTAAAAAACTTAATGGAATATTCTGGAAATTGACCAGTTTTTCCTTTGTACTCTAGATAGCTGTGTGAGTTGAGTGCAGCCAGTTAAATAATCGTTTGCAAAAATATTAACTGAGCAGAAACTAATTAAGTAAGAACAGCACGAACTATCTTAGGCCCGATTCAAACGTCGAACTTTAATTTTCATGTGCCGAACCTAATTAGATCAAAAGAAGCCGCCTAATTATCTTTAATTACTCGGGCCAGGCCTTCGGCTGTCGAGATTTTGCGCCGTCAACCAATCAGATTGCGCCTACTTTGGAAGTTCTTTTCACCACCGTACCAATCAGCTGATTGCACTGTGCTGGTCACGTGAACAGTGGACAACTTTCCAGGTTTTTCAAGATGGCGGTGAGTGGGAGTTTTGACTTAGCAAAACCTTTAATATCAGCTGTTTTTTTGTGTAAACCAAAGGTTCCTTCAAGTGCAATACCAAGATTGTTGTCTTTCCTAAAGCTGAGAGGTGTTTTACGGGCTTTGGACGGGAATTTATCACATATTATGCGACATGCTTTAAGATACACTCGTGAGACGTGACAGCGGAGTCTGCTCTGCGATCAACACTGACTATATATAAAGACAACAGCTTGTAAATGTAAGTAGCCGCTAATCTGAACATGATAACCTTTATACCAATCGACTGTCGTTGTGTTGTTATTTATTGTTATTAACCTCTCGAAAGTGTAATAGAAATGACCCGATTTCTCAGTTCTCTGACTGACAGGGGTCTTTTAAAAGAATTACAGTCGTTTCGGCCCCCATGCACATGTATTTAAATGTTTATAAATTCGGGAACGAAAATCCAGCATGCAGTGAGTGAGTATAAACTGAGTAAGTAATCCGAAATGAAGATTTTTTCAAACGAACGATAAATGACTCCGATGTGGAAATCGCATATTTATCTGTGGCGTGTTATTGTTGTTCTATTTCCCGGGTCTATTTACATCTGTCCTGTAGCTCTTTGTATTTGATTATTATCTCTTGGTTTAGGCATTCTACAGTGTATTTAATGTGTTTTTTTTAGAACTGACATAATGATATTATGTATAGAGTAGTGTATTTATCATTATTGCAAGTTTATAACATAACATAACTAAATTTGGTCCAGAACTGAGAGTATACTTACATGCAAGTGGCACTCTTTCTTTCCCTTCCCCTTTCTTGGTACCATTATATATCCATGCAAGCTAGATCTTGTTTCAGTGTTTTCCATCTGAGGTGGTCCTGGCTTAAGATAACCCTAAGGTTACCTTAAGGACCTACCTTCTCATCATTGTATTTCTTATTATATGCCTTATTACTCGTAAACATTTCCATCATCATATGAGAAAATAAATGTAATTGTTGTTGTTGTTGTTCCTCAGTTCTTGACGTCAGCATTGTCACTTTCACTCGGTCTATGATCAGGAGTATGAGTACTTTTACGAATTATTTGGGAATGAAAATTAACCTTGCTGCGACCCCAATGATATAAAAAGAGTGGACATTGCATGTTTATTTGTGGCCTGCCATTATAAGTTTCAGTCTCCTTCAAGATGTAGAAAATGAGCACTAGCACAGTGGCAGCTCACTAATACTAGAAAATGGTGGTCTGTAGTTTACGACCTCAATCGAAAATATTGTATTGAGAATTTAGCCTGAATGTCAGCCATCTCCACTGGTTTGTTAATAATTTAGAATTACAAATAGATGACTTTATTTCACATGTAGAATGACATTACCTAACTACCAGTATTCACAATGAATAGCAACATTATGTGGAATTTGTTGTTCTAAATTGCTTGATTTCTCATAGTTGTACTGCACCTGATATAATTACAATGCATCAAATTTGAGTGACTCAATATCGTGCAGACTACTCAAATAACCATTGCATTTCAATCAACAACACCCATACCAAGTTTTTTTTTGTAATTCTAACGACCCTCAAGGAACAATAATATTGAAAAGAATAATATTAAACTACAGAATTGAGGGAAATTGTGGCTGAAATGTACATGCTGTATATGTGTGTGTTGTGTGTGTATTATGGCTCTATCATTTCCAACCTCCCCCCTCCCCCCCCCCCCCCCCAGGCATACCCTAACCTACCCCCCCCCCCCCCCGGAATACGTGAGGCACTTGCACATTGACATTTGACAGACAAGAGCATCAGTAGAGAACCAATTCTCTGGCTACTCTAGCACAAACCATGTTGACACAAAATTGTGCTAGCACTCCATGCACTACATGCTATAGATGGCCCGAGTTAAGGCCACTCAGGGCCTCTTGTTTTGTTTCAATTGCGTTCGGCGCATGGAAAATTCGACGTTTGAATTGGGCCTTATTTAGTCATAATCACCGCGAGAGCATCCTAGAGGTTACTAATTGACTACCAATTACGAGAAGCCGGACAAGCCTCAGAACTTTCTCCCAGACCGGAGTATATTGTGGTGGAGTCCATGTTTGCTCCATCTTTAAGTCTTCACTGGTTGCAGAAAATCTATAAACTGACAAGTTTATGCAACCGTTACTCTTGCAGCATTTGGTTATTTTCGATTTTACAACGCTCACGCGGTTGTTAACAATTTGTAATAAACCAAGAAAATACTTTTCTTAGTACGTATCCGTTGTTATACTTTTTCTCTAAATTTCAATCCTGAAGGAAAAGTAATAGGACACGTACTAAGAAAGGTATTTTAATGATCACTGATCCAGAAGCAAGAGTAATGGTCGCTATTTTCCTAGCGCCCGTCTTTAAATCACCTATGTCCTTTGCTTATAAAATGTTTCCATAGCGCATAATTAGTTTCAACTGGTCCTGTACTACGTCGGTTCAGTCTTCTGCCTGATATGGTTTAAGAGTTCGGGAGGTCGGTGGTTGGAATCCCGCCCGCGTCATCCTTTGGGCTCCTTCCTCGCTCTTAGTGTAATCTATATAAATTATACAAGGGAGACGTAAATTAAAAGAAGCTGTTGTTATTTCGAGCTATAGAAATAGTACCGATATTCCCGAATTAATTGTTTTTATTATTATTTTTATCTGTACGAATTAATTTTATAAAAAGTGTACAAAGTGAGAAATGTTGCTTTTATCCGAATTATTTTTGGCACATCCCACAAACCATTGCGGTATTATCGTTATCTTTCTTCTCACTTTTTCAACGCGGGAATTATAATTCTAAATATAGCCACATCTACTCCTGTGCTGGCGGCCCAGCCCATGACATATCGAAAAACTCCTGGTAATGGGCTCCTGGCTTAATTTTGACCAGGATGGGCCTCCATATGTAGCGTTTCTTTTTGTCTCTCGACACATCAAGCCTGGTATCACTGATCATCTGTAAGTCCGTGTTATCGGCCTGGAGCCGGGTTATGGCATTTATTCGCCGAGAGCTAGTTTTGCACAAGGGTGTAACCGAGGGCGACACCCGAAGTGAATAAATACCTCCGAGCGGAAGGCCGATAAAAAGTGCTCAGCATATTTCACAATGGCGAGGTTTTCTAGTGGATTACAATCATATTAAGGAACTTTAAGGAACCACGACGGCATGATCTGATGCAGGACATAGAAAGAACACAAAGGAGGGCTACTAAGTTTATTCTCCTATTGCCCTTCCAAACAGACATCTCCTACAAATCTAGACTCTTAACTCTAAAGCTTTTACCTTTATGTTACTGGTATGAATACCTTGACCTCATCTTCTTGTATAAGGCAAAACACGGTTTAGTAACCTTAGCTCCAGATGTTTTGCCAAAGCTTGTAAACAGGGTGAATTTAAGCATCTCTCTACGTTCGATGGATAACTCACTTAATCTTATTACTTATCAGATTCCTAATGTCAAGACCCTGTGTTACCAAAATAGTTATTTTATAAGAGCTTCCCGAACTTGGAATACACTTCCACACGAACTGCGTAAATCAGACATCTCTTTACCTAAGTTTAGATCATTACTATTTAAATATTACGTGTCTGCCATCACTTCTGTATTTGACATCGAGAACCCTAGGTCTTGGAAGTCTGTATGTCTGAAATGTCACCAGGCAAGACAGTTAACCGCACCTCTCAAATGCTGCTTTTAGGTTGAAATAGGTATTGTAATTAGATCATTTATTGTAATTTTATTTTTCATAGGAAACCAACGTAATTGGCTAACGCTGTGTTGGTTCTCCTGGCCTCTACGTTTTGTTTGTTGTATATTTTACTTTATTCTATTTTGTATCTTCTATTATGGCCGAAGTAAGTAAATAAATAAATAAATAAACATGAAAATGCACGCAGTCGCCTAACATTTAAACCGGTCTCTGCAAAAACACAACGTGAAAACCCCAAATTGTACGTTTTAAAGAGAACGCGAATGTAAGAAATTAAGAAAGTAAATCAATCCGTTTTTCGTTAGGGGTGAACGGAACTCTGTATACTCATCATATGTTTCGAAAATCTGGTTGTCAAAATTAATTCAAGGCAATCAAGGGAAACTGAGTAGACACCACATTTCGGGGGAAAACCACTTTTGTACGTCCCGTCGTCATTGCCGTCGCTGTTCCCGTTGCTTAAAGTCCCTAATATTGTTTGCCTAGTGCAAGTTACTGTTCACAAGGCTCCTTATGTTTTTTGTCTCGATTCTTTTAACTAACGTAGCTTGTAGTGTAGTGGATAGGACAGATGACTATAGTATAGAAACTAAGAAAGTGAGGGTTCGAGTTCGATTCCGGCTCGTGACATATGCCGTATTTTTCCATCTTCTCCTTTAAGACTCTCTGTGCGTAAAAAGTAAGTCAGTAGTTCTAAGTTACTAGGAAATGTGCGAGGGAATAAGTCGAGGGGAATAACATTAAAATGCAAGGGGAATATCATGATATTAAAGCAGTGATAAATTAAAAAATGCAATGGGAACATATATTCCTCGCAAAGAACAAAGAAACAAGGTGTGATGTGAAATTACGAGATATGACTCCCACGAAAGAACAACAGAGCCATGTTGTAAATTAGTAAGGGATATGGGGTATGGGATGTATTCACTAAGGGTTCCACACTAGCGCGCAGCCAGCTGAGGGCGGAACTCGAGGTGAATAAATCCCATACCCCCTCGCTCCAGGTGAATTTAATGCTTATTTTCACAATGCCGAGGTTTTCTCGTCCTTCGCAATAACAATATCTCTTTTCATAAATCATTAGGATCATTATTTGCCTATAGTTGCAAAAATTGCTATTCACAAGGCTTCCGGTATTGTTCATTTTTTTTACTCGATTCTTTCAACGTACCGACGTACTGTTGTGGTGGATAGGTAAGGACAGAGGACTAGAAATTAAGAGAGCGAGGGTTCGAGTTCGATTCCGGGTCGTAACAAATTCCATTTTTCCATCTTCTTCTTAGGTTTCGCCTAAGAATAGGAGCAAAAGACAATAGGGTGCGGCAATGAGCAATTCCATGCAGTATCGATTTTGTTTGAATATGCTGTGCGAGATGTCCACAGTCAAAGTTATAAACTAAGGCAACTATAAGGGTACGGTACGCTGTTGGTCATTTTTGCTGTAAAAACTGAAAGAAATCACCATCCAGCCAATAAGAAAAATCACCATCCAACCAATAAGAAAGGGAAGACAAAATATGTTCGAATCTTTTCCAATAACGATTTACTCTAATAATAATAATAACACTTTATTTAATGAGGATATGCAGATAAAGTTTACACTTGTTTCCAATCTGGTCCTCCTAACTATTATATGCCAAGATAGAAACATGATATAATTACATTATAAGACATAATAGATAATTATTTAACTACTCAAAAAGGAATATACATTATTGGGAAGATATGAAAAAACATTGAATAAAACATAAACACTATAGCTTTTGAATTATACAATTAAAAACATATATGTAAACGAAAGGTGGTTACATGTAGTAAGGGAAATCAGACCACAAGTAGTTTGATCAAAACTAAATTGAAAAATTTTCAAACGATAATGTACTATTTCGATGGGTTTCTATTGAATGTATGAGTATCAACCAATGAAATTACGGGAAAGAATAATACAAAATCAACACCTTTTTACATTCCTTGCCGTACAGTGCTCCAATCTTAGCCGGAGTATTACTGAAAATGCAAGGGGAATATGTGTTCATAATATGCAAGGGGAGTATATAGGACAAAGAAAGTGAGGGGATATGGGATATATTGGTCTTAGTAGAACAAAGGAGCCAAAGTAACAATATGAGGTACTAACAATCACTCCTGATTATAAACTGCACGGCAGCTCATTGCGCCACAATAGCAGTACGTATTACAGCAGTTAGTGCCATGGTGTGACGTATCGTGTGCGGCGTACACGCGCCATAAACCCAAGAACAACCGTGAGGTACTAACAATCACTCATGATTATAAACTGCACGGCAGCTCATTGCGCCACAATAGCAGTACGTATTACAGCAGTTAGTGCCATGGTGTGACGTATCGTGTGCGGCGTACACGCGCCATAAACCCAAGAACAACCGTGAGGTACTAACAATCACTCCTGATTATAAACTGTACGGCAGCACATTGCGCCACAATAGCAGTGCGTATCACAGTTAGTGCCATGGTGTGACGTATCTTGTGCGGCGTACACGCGCCACAAACCCAAGAACAACCGTGAGGTACTAACAATCACTCCTGATTATAAACTGTACGGCAGCACATTGCGCCACAATAGCAGTGCGTATCACAGTTAGTGCTATGGTGTGACGTATCTTGTGCGGCGTACACGCGCCACAAACCCAAGAACAACCGTGAGGTACTAACAATCACTCCTGATTATAAACTGTACGGCAGCACATTGCGCCACAATAGCAGTCCGTATCACAGTTAGTGTCATGGTGTGACGTATCTTGTGCGGCGTACACGCGCCATAAACCCAAGAACAACCGGGTGAAGCGCATTTGAATGTAGCCTCCTCCGCAGGCATCTCTAATTTTCGAAGAAATCAGATTATGGGCTCCCTGTGGCAGGTGAAGAAAAGAGAGGAAATTCCTCTTCTCTCCCGTTGTCACAGGTAACCCAATTCACTATTTTTCCGCGGTTTTTTCGATACTTTAGAGATGGTTGTGGAGGAGGCTAATTTTAATGTATACATATATAATTTGTGCTATTAATACAAACGAAGACCTTTTTTGACCTTTTTAAATCAACGTCTCAATGGAATATTATTGCACTGTTTCAAAATAATGGGAGGCTTATTACTAGGACACTAAAATTAATAAGTTATTTCTTTTATACTGCTCGAAACTCGAGAAGATAATTATCTCCGTCTAGGGAAAACAACCAAACGTTTGTATTATGTTTTACATTTTTCATTTAAAATAGTCACTGCATTTCATATATCAACGTACTAAAACAAGTCACGAACGAAAATCGCTTGTAATAGTTTTTCTGTCGTTATAGCTATCGGGTATAAGATATACGGTATTTATACCACTGTCTTAGTACTTAGTCTTGTGCCCTCCAACCGAATGCAACTACATTCCATTGAATATGTTCTTCGTAACATCTTGGTAGCTCATTTCCGTAGGTTCAATACCTCCTACGCCTCGAGTGGTTGAATTTCTTTCGTCGTCTTCTGTTTCCATGAATTTTGACTGTGTATAGACACACACGTACATGTAGACAAGCAGAAAGAGTGAGCCAGTCACGCAAAAAATCAAAATAACACTTAGCGCTCCTCGTAATAGTTGCATGACTCCAGTATCAAGGCTTATCGCGTAAAACATAACTTTACAGTAACTTGGTCGTGTTTTTCAGAAGTTCTCTTTCCCTATCGTAACTCTAACTCCTTGAACTTTTCCTATTTGAGTTACGTTCCTGCTGTGTTTAATTCTGCCGCCGAACTTCAACCGCTCATCCAGTAAATCCGCGAGGTCATTTATATTTGTCTAAACTATGCTGGTATATAACAGCGGCTCTTGAGAACGAATTACACGGTACTAAATATAAAATGATACAAAGAGGATAGTTCTCTCCCTGTGGCGCCTTGAAAAGTGAATCGCTTTTTGGGGATACGTTTTCAAAGGGATGAATCAATAGGAACAAGATTTTTTACGAGTTGTGTAAATATTTACAATTGCGAATTCATTGTTTTGACTGGCAGTTTAATTTGTTCTTGTCGACCTACTCGAAATAGCACAAAAGACGACCGATCTATTTATAAAATGTTTTAATTAAGGAATTAACCATTAAACCGTCTGTCTGTACATACGGTACGGAGCTCTAAAGCTAACGAGTCCCATGTGGCCGTTTAAATCAAGAAATCAAATAGCGGCAGTGGATTGACCTGTAAGTACATTACGCGGAGCAATTTATACGTTTACGATAGAAGTTTCCTGATTCAATTAAAGGCCATTAAAGGTAAGTGACTGACTATTTTTGTTCAACCCTGTGCATGTTCCAAGCCGCCTACAATAATAATCATCATCATTCGAGAATTATAATCCCTAACTCGAACTCTAGCTAAGACTTTTATAATTCACGCCGAATTCACGGTGCCTGCTTTGTCATTAAAATGTCTTTGTTGTACACTGTCAAAACAAAAACAACACCAAATACCAAGCTTTTGTGGCAACCTTTCCCGGCTCTGTCATCCGTTTTATAGGGTTACAGCAAAACTTCTGGTCACGAAAACGAACCATAATAATCCAACATGCAACTGTGCAGTGTCTGGGATGAACGGTTATAAATCTGTCCCACCACTCGGAAACAAGGCAGACTATTTGTAATATGTCATGTGAATCATGCAGAAGCACAGGCAGCCCCGGGTGGTGCACGTATTACCATGCATGGTTAAATGCTCTTGTCTGCCCAAGTCAGAGCGCAGAAGTAATTTATTTCAACCCTCGAATGAATCTCAGTCTTCTTTCCTCGCTAATTAAGGCACACAAGAAGTGTCCCATTACATCTTAATCAGCCAATCGAACATCAACACTGTCAACACACTCTCTGTCGAATGACGTCAGGGGGTTATCATGCCGAATGGTTCGGATGCCTTCCCCGCGGAATCACACAAGGCGAGCCAGACACTGCAGAATGAATTATTTCCGAACCTTAAAACATAGTTTCACTGAACTAACTCCGCCTGAATCGACTTGCTTCCGCCTGTATACTCGACATTCCAACCTCTAGTGTTAACATGGCATTCCATCTCATCTAAACCGGTAAGTATAGATAATATTAATGGTCCAGCTCGAGTAATAAAGCAACTTGTGTGACTTGGGGAGAGAATTTAATTTGAGGTTAAACTGTCATTTTCGGTGGAACCTCGTTGTAAATTCATATATCTTGATGCACGATTTTTTTGTATTGTCGCGAAATAATGAAATTGATTTTACTGGTATTAGCAATACATCGACCTCAGCTTTGTTATTATTGAGTTCTTATACGAATAATTCCTTTAATTTAATACACCGCTTGGTTACAATCTCACATGTGAACCAATCTCACATGTGAACCATAAGATATATCTCCGCAATTACGAACCGGGTTGATTCATGTTGGGATCGTGCGTTTCTGTCGATGGTGTTCTGTCCCTTAAAAACCAAGCGAATAAAGCATATCCAGCGGTTTACATCGAGTACATTCGTTCTCGCGACTGACAATAACTCCGTTTTGATAACTAGGGGTCACGTGACTCATTAATATGCAAGACGAGCCCGAGGCCATCACCTCGTATCTAAATCGCACTGAGGAACTAATTAGTCAAACAATAGTGATATGTGGTGATCGATATTTGGCAGATTTTTATTTTTATTTCGATCAAGACTGACGGTCGGAAATGCTACAAGATCTATTAAAAAGTGGACCATGTTCGAAACAAAGAGGAAACTAGCCAGGCTTACTGTGGTGAACAATCATACCGATTTAGAATGTACATTTGTTGCCCCAATTCAGATCATGCGACATATCTCTCCAGAGGATACAGTGTTTTGTTTTCCGAGATCTACTGATTTATGCATTACCTCTTGGATCGAATACAGAAAAACAAAACAAATATTACTCAAGGAAAAAGTCAGGTGACCTGAATTGGAACAACAAATGTACATACAAGCTGATGTCATGTCCAAGCCTCCTAGATCCTCCGCCTCCGCAGGAAACTATATATTGGTTAAGGATTGGATTTTTGTTATTTCTTTACCTCGCCATCTAACTTTGAATTGCTTTTTTCTCTATAATCCATACTGACCATAAATATTTTACAGTTATTCTAGGCCACCCAGTGCCCTATCCAAGTCATATATATTTTATCTGTATTATCTTTACATGTACAAATAAAGTGTTTGTTGTTGTTGCTGCTGAGTCTCAGCTCTCCCGCGAACCGATGGAGACTCGTATCCTACTATCGTGTAGCCCAGTACTTCATCCGCGGAAAAGCCATACGGTTAGCACAGCTTACAATTTCGAAAAGTTGCCCTTCCTTTAGTTTTAAAGATATGAACCTAAACATTGCGTTGGTTACTAATTTTGACTCGCTCTTTACATTTCTGGCATCCATATTGTACGATACTAGTACCAAGATTTTTGACGGATTAGACAAGCTAAAAAAAGGACAACAGCTGACCGAATAACGTATATATTGAGCCGGAGGATTCTACGATATTTCGGCTGGCCAAACCAGCCTTCTTCAGGTAAATCTTACAAATAAAGAATATTTCATAATGGCAAGTACATATATGAAAGTGATTACACAAAAGGAATGACGTAAGTAACATTAACACGGGTCTGAAAGATTACATACAGTATTAAGTTTCATCACGTTTGTTTATGCCGAGTTAGCTATGTCGATAAGGTAACGAATTTGAGTCTCGCGAAGAATAAATTAGTTCTAAAGGGATAAGCTATAAGTAGAATGGTTAGAGCAGAAAAAGAAATGTTCAGAGGCTGTGGTTGGTTTAGATTTAATATTAAATTTGTCAACTGTTCATCTGTGTTCATTAATAAACATTTTAACATTAAAATATAAATACTGGTAATTTTCATTCAAAATCACTACATGAAGTTTTGCAGCAAATTTTAATGTGTAGCTATTTTCCAGACAGGAGCCAGGAGCAAAAATTAAATGCCTGTCTGCCTCTGTTGTTGTCCATTTTCAGGAACCAAAGTCCAATGTTTCGGTGGTGGTGATATGCTAACGTTATCAACAGGATCTGTACTAACCACAAGATATGGATTTTGCTTCGCCTCCTCCACAGGCATCTCTATTTTTTGAAGAAATCAGATTATGGAGTCACAGGTAACCCAATTCACGTTTTTTTAATCTGATTTCTTCGAAAATTAGAGATGCCTGCGGAGGCGGCTAGATATTGCTGTTGTGTTGATCTTATTTCAACATTCCACCATGTAACACTCCATGGAAACATTTAGTGAAAAAAAATTGTGCAAACGGCAAAGGTCAGAAGACATGCCTGTGGAGGTTTTGTAGTCAGTGTTGCCATGGAACTTTCAACTGACCTATAATACTGATCATGAGGTTCATACTTTTTAGTCCGTCATCAGATGTTGCTCACGTCAGCAGCGTTTCCAACGAGCACAGCAGTGAGTTGTTTAAGAGAAAACACTCAGAATGAAGGCTTTTAAAAGCATTTTCCCCCACTCAAGGATGTCGAGGCCTGGTTCAGGGATCAAATTTCGGGTAAAAACTGTTTTCCTTATTTGAGCACAGCCGAGTACGATAATTGCGCCAAGTTTCTCATGATAACAGATATTGTTAAACAGTGAAGATAATGAGTGGATATGGTTAAGGTTAAAGCGTTTTACCTATAATCAGCTTAGAAAAAATGACTACAATGTTTCGTTAACGAATTATTTAAGGTGAAAATATGCAAAATAGGTCACGTGACTTTCTGTACCCTTAATATTTCCTTATCTTACACGATAGTCATGCTTTCTAAGTGTGGTCTAAAACACTACTGGAAGAGGAATATCTCAGCAGGGTTACTTTCTCTTTATATCTTATCGTCGCAACCGCATTTCACTTAAATTATTTTCTCTAATTATGACATCATCGATCACGTGATACGACAATTATCCACTTCAGAAATTTAAGGAAGTGGTATTAGTAATATGGTGTGATTAGATTTTGTTTAAACTATTGTTCCTGTTAGAAACATTTATTTACGGTAAATCTATTTTCCGTTAATTGAACCAGGCCTTTAAAACATGCTTGACCATTTATAGAGTGCTGCAGGACATCATTAAGTCTGATGAAAGCTTG
This sequence comes from Actinernus sp. WN-2022, assembly GCA_030867875.1. NCBI lineage: Eukaryota > Metazoa > Cnidaria > Anthozoa > Actiniaria > Actinernidae > Actinernus > Actinernus sp. WN-2022. Next base: position 83,596,047 of record JAOWCC010001634.1, on the reverse strand, counting down.
AGTCTGCACTTTCTCGAAGAACTGAGTCTGTATGCCTGGTATTGTGACGGAGCTTCATTTCTCCTTGTAGGATGTTCAGAATTTCTTCTGTCACTTTAGCCCGGGGGGGACTCCCTTATGTGAGGGGTACATGGATGCTCGTCGTACCTTTTAGGGGTCAAAATCAGGAGTTTGGTACCACTTAGGGTATCCACCATCAAACACAGACATTTCTATGTAAAGCGGTACCTTTTAGGGGTCGGGTGTCAATTGAACAAAAAAGCTGTTATCAATTTACATTTTTATTATCTTTTAGGGGTCAAAATAAGCTTGAGCCACGCCCATTTTAGTACCTCTTAGGGGTCAAATCGAAAATGTCCGACGAGCATCCCTACCCCTTTTATATGGGAGTCCCCCCCGGGCACTTTAGCATCTGGTGCAACCTGTCAGTTTTTGTTGTTGTAATATTGGACAACGTTTGTCTTGCCATTGATTCCAATATGAAAGTATTAGGTCGAAATGGCTTTAGACTTTATATAGTGGAACCCCGCTATCTCGAACTCCCCGCTATCTCGAACTCCCCGCTATCTCGAACTGTTTGTGATTTCCCTTGGCCCAAATCGACCCCGGCTATCTCGAACTCTAATTGCTAAAACGATTGACAAACAACACTAAAAATAACAAATCACAGCTGTTATAGTGCAAATCTTTATCATTTAAATTACATTTTAACAGGAAATTAATGCGGGTGGTTACAGCTGACAAAGTTCAGTTCCGGTCACCATCAATACAACAATAACTGTTCAACACAGCAGGACGTTACACTGAGCTTCGCATTGAGCACAGAACGATTGTATTCCCGCGATGTTAGACGTGATGGACATGATGGACATGGAACTGAATTTGATGTACAATATTGTAGATACAGAAAACAAACACTTTATTAATTCGATATCCGTGTTTATTGTAGAGATGAATTTCAATGGGGTTTATCGTACTTCTGATGTAATTGTTTTTAATAGCAATTGTATTGAGTTAATAATTAATAATACATTTCTGCTATTTGACACTACCCCGCTATCTCGAACCCCCGCTATCTCCAACTATTTTCCATTTCCCTTGAGATTTCGAGATAGCGGGGTTCCACTGTATTTGAATGTAAACTGGGGGAAAGGCCATGCCGTTAGTTTGTTGGGTTTTCCGGCATGCTTTGCGTCAGAGTGGTTGAATTTAGCTTTTTTTTGATTGATTTTTATTTAATTTTTATTTTTGATTCAGGTCGCTTTAGCCATTAGCCATTTTGTGTATTTGTACCTTTTTTCCCCTTGTTTGTTATTCTTTAAATTGTAAAGTTTTTGCTTCTTCGTGGTCTATATGTATAAGTGTAAATGTAAATTAACGTGAGCCCCCTAAACGAGCGCTTGCGCTCTTGGGGTTAACGTTTAGCTCAAATATTGTTTAAATAAAAAAATAAAAAAATAGCTTGCGATGAAGTGCTTATGGAATGGATGGCTTGGTGCTGGAAAAGTTTAAGTGTTCAATGACAGAAAGAGAGGTTGGCGCAAACTTAAAAGCCTATATTTGATGTGAAATATGCATTTTCGTAAGAAAATTTAGAATCTGAGGAGAACAATGTTTTTCTGTAAGTGTCATTTTAGGCCTTTTTACTGAAATGAAATAATGTAAACTGTTTATAGTTAACTTGTGCAATTGCAAAGAAAGGAGGATTTAGATGAAATTTATTCATTTTTAATATGCCTAATGCAGTTCAATATGATCATTTGTCTATACATTATGCTGTGCACCAAATTAAACCTACTGATATTTAACGTCGTTGACGTACAGGAGTGGTTTCCCAATCTCCCGAGCCAGAGGCTCATGTAACTGGAAACGCACGACTAGTACAGCTATATGTTAAAATTATTTACAAAAATATAGGGTAAGCTATATATTAAGACCCATAGTCCCCATCCCCATACTGGTCCCCAAAGTGCCCATCCCCATACGGGTCCCCATCCCCATACGGTTCTCCAAATGCCCATCCCCATACGGGTCCCCAAAGTGCCCATCCCCATACGGGTCCCCAAAGTGCCCATCCCCATACGGGTCCCCAAAGTGCCCATCCCCATGCGGGTCACGTGACCACTTCCTGCACATGCTCACTTAAAGCAGAAACAATACCCTAAAATTGACCTATATTTTAATAAATAAGTTATTTTTCTCATACAGTATTTGTGTTTCGTAATTTAAAACAACGATCCTCGAATAGATCGACAAATAAAATAATTCTGAGATTTTGCCTCGAACATCACTGCGCAGATCTGGTATACGGATATTTTTGGCATGTATGACGTAGTATACTAGGAAGAGTTGCCCTGCAGCCTCGTAAACTCTGGTAAATTTCAATTTCTATCTAAACAGATTGTAATTGACTAACCTATATCAGAAGTTATTTCTTATAGCTAGTGCGATGTCCGCGGGAATACTAAAAATAAAGGAGAGACTATAGCCGGCATCAAATCCAACCCCGTACTCCGGCCTCAGTCCAACGTTTGATCGTGCCCGATGATCCTCCACAATAAAGTGTAGTTAGTAGTATCCACGCCGGCTCAATCCCGGTTTCTGGGAACCTACCCACCCACCCCTCCCTTGGATATGCATCGTTCTATTAATGATTAACCATTAATCGTTAGGGTGAAGTGTGGGGGAGGGGTGGGGGTTTCCCAGAAACCGTGATTGATCCGTAGCGCCAGGGGGCTCCTGGCTTATTGCTAATTGAGCACATTATTTGGCTATTGTACCAGATTACTTAATATTTGTCTGATTTCCTTCACTGGGAGTTACGATAAAAACCTGAAGGGGATGCGAAACTTGCATCAAGTATTGTAAACGGAAGATTCCCAGTTAGCATGTGCTATGCGAGGTGGAGTTCGCCTCTGTTTATTTAATTAGCCGATGAATAGTTCGGATGGCATTTTTCATTTGCAGTAAAAGTAAGTAACTACGTAAGGCACCTAAATCGAAATCACACCCTGGCCCGATATTTAGCTGACCTGAAATAGCGCAATTACTAACGGCACGACTGATAACGCTAGAGTGCAGCAATGCACTCTCCAAATTTCTCTTTACGACAGTATTTTTCAGCCATTTATAAGACCTTATAATATATATATGGGCGAAGCTCCAATTTAATCTGATCGTTGCTAGGTTCTTTTGTTATTAAGAGAGAGAAATAGCAGAATGAGGAGGGAAGAACTAATTTGGATCTACGCGTCTCTATACTGTACAAGCGTGATGTTATTAAAAATATTAAACACGATGTGCTCATCATCTTCAGCCAATGGAATCTCGTGTTCTTAGGATGCTCCCCTAGAGTTTATGTTATAAAAAGATAATGCAGCATTCAAAGAACGAAACCAAAGACAGAATCAGAGATGCCGGGGAAAAAGCCTGAAATACCAGATTGTTGATAAGACCCATATCAAAAACCCATTTGAAATGCTTATCAATCAGACTAACTTAAACTGACTAAATGCGAAACTAATACATGGCGCACTGTCTACGAAACTACAATAATTTATATTTGTTTCCTCGACTTGGCATATCCAGTTCCATGCAAGACTCATTCAGCGTCGGGTTATAAATAGTACACGAACGAGATTACATTTTTCCTATGACATGACTTGATGTCAAAGAGACCAATTTTTTGACCAGCCAATTTTTGTCATGACAACGCCTTAGGTTTGCCTTCGCTGATTCGTTATTAGTAAAGCTAAAGTATAGTTGTTGTGGTTTAAAACTTCATTTAACTAATAAAGATCTGTCATTTTGTCTAATTTTGAACTCTCTTGTTTATGAAGTCGGGCTATCACGACTAATAAAAAGTGTGCGAATTAAATACAAGCGACTATAAACCAGGTACCATAACCAATACCAGTATTACAGGTTCCACTAGTGTATTTGGTTCGTCTCTGATCTTTGTGGGTTGGAAAAATGTACGACTTGATATCGGAAGCTGTCAAACGAAAATAGAATCTCGTATAATGGACCATGGTTTAATATACGTTCCCGTATAAGCTATTGGATGCCCGGCAACAATACAAACACTATTTCTGTGGGCCTTTATCATGTTTTTTGTAAACATATTTTCTCAAACAAGGGAAGCACTTTCTCTCTGAGTACTGAGCATGTACTTGAATATTACATGATTAATCTCGATCTGGCCGTCTGACAGGGTAGACGTGAAAATATTATTGTTCGGCTTCGCCGATGTTTTATTGCGATTATCGAGCCAGTCTTTGTCTCTGGAGCTCATCTCTTCTTTCAGTGAACATAGCTGATATATCGTAATGCAGTTCGTAAGTATAAACTACAGTACATGCTTTTTTTCTGAATAGAAACTACAATTAATTCAGTTCTCTTAATTTGCATCTTCGTCAGTAATACATCTTGACTAAAACAACCAAAATATAAATAGTTAACTGTGCAATCTCCCCTATGGGATATAAGGTACAGGATAGATAACCTAGATGGCAACTCGAAAGCAGCCGGAAAGCAATACTAATAATAAAGCATTGAAGTCGATTAGAGAAAGCTATGGAAAGTCAAATGGTCATTCATGTTGTTTTGAAATGGGAATATAATGACCTTCTTGTTTACGCTAGCTAGTTCAGTGTAAAAGCTAGCTTGCAAAGATTTGGGATTCACAAATAGTAAAATACATAATCAAAACATCAGTTTAAGAATATTATGCTGTCGATGGAAAGAGTGCATAAGGCAGGGTAAAGATAAAATGACCCTATTCTCCTACTTATCATCATTGTATTAGCACTGCCATTGCTCTATAACTGTAAACCATTATCATTGTGAACCGATGACGTCATTTCGCGGTACTAATACCGGACTGTATAAATAATGCTTTATCAAATTTTCGAACTTTTCGTGAGCCGAACGCAATTGAAACAAACGGATAATTAAGGCGTCTTCTTTTGATCTCATCAGGTTCGGCTCACGAGAAGTTCGACGTTTGAACCGGGTCTAACTGCCTCCAATATGTTTTCTATGCATGTAAATATAGAGCTTCAAAACTGTTATGTGAAGTCTGTGAAGTCGAGCAGATGATCGTAATTTAGTTTTTGTTTTTTCTCGGTGAAGCAACAACTGACAGTTTGCCAGAAAACTGTGGGTTTAACGTACAATAGAGAACATCGACATCTAAACGCGCTATTTCCGGCGATTGGTCCCATCCAGACGAATCTTTGGACACAATTTTGTTTTTGTTTTAAGGTGAAAAAATGGTTGACGAGAAAACACATTTTACGACCATTATAATTGCTTGCAGGTCGTATACTGCGGTAACATCTGCTGTAATATGATAAGAACAATGGCGACCTGTCAATGTACAGCGACTAACAACTACTCACTCCTTAAAGTGCCTATGAAGCTTATTTTTTTATTTTAGATATCAATTCTACATCAAGTGAATAGTAGAATGGTACAATGTATCTTGCTTTGAATGCTGTGCCGCTGAGCTAAGGAGATTTTAATATCCAAAATGCTAATTACATGACGTCAGGGGATGCATCAATTATTATACAATTTTTTTTGTTGTAATTGAACTTTTTTTTAAAATTATCAGTGTTATACCAATGGTTGAAATAAAATGATGTTAGAAATTTGTTTTCCTATATCAGTAGAAACGCCCATTCACAACCACTAAGAAGTGATCGCAGATACCTCCCCTGACGTCATGTAATTAGCATTTTGGATATTAAAACCTCCTTAACTCAGCGGCACAGCATTCAAAGCAAAATATATTTTACCATTCTACTATTCACTTGATTTAGAATTGATATCTAAAATAAAATAATAAGCTTCATAGGCACTTTAACATCTCCATTTAACAATTAGACTGTCTAGCTCAACGTTTCCACTATAACAGAAAAGTGTGTCTGTCGAGGGACTATCGGCTGGTAGTTTCCCTTGGAAATTTGATGTTCTTAAACAAATATTAGCCCGAGAACTAAATTCGAGGGATTATATGCTAGTTAAGAACATCAAATTTCCAAAGAAAACTACCCGCCGATATTCCCGAGACAGACACGCTTCCTTTATTATTCAATACAAAATTGTTGATAGTGCCCACGGGCGACTATCGACTGTTATAGACCCATTCGAAAAATGGCGTCCAATTTAATTAACTATTGTTTAGTACTGACTAGCCTCGCTTACACGGTCAAAAGTTTTTGTGTGTACTGACTAGCCTCGTGTTCACGTTACCAGGACAATAGCTTTTTAAATTGGACGCCATTTTTCGAATGGGTCAAAAAAAATCAAATATTTTCTCTCGCGCGTTATTGATTGAATGCGTCACGTGACCCGATATTCACTCTCCGCGAGCGGAAATATCAGCGAATACACCCCCTGTGAGCGTATAAACGCGCGTCAAAGAAAATATTTGAAGGATGATAACTATAATAACCTACATTGTGGTTTCGAAATATGCCCTGATATTTAAGTCCTTGGACATTATCTGATCCTCGAAGCTCACAGTCTGTTCTCTTCTCGGATCAGATAATGTCCGCGGACGAAATATCAGAGCATATTTCGACGCCACAAATAGGTTATTGTATTTATAGTGCCAAGTGGCGGACCAATGCATGCGAGCGCGACACAATGTTGTGGTGAACTATAACGCCTGATGGTTTGCATCTGCGGACGACACCTATCACCTAATCACTTTTGGCCAATGAGAAGAGTAGCTCTGAGTCAGCTACCAGCCATACAAACTGACAGCAAGTAATCTAATTGCATGTTTTAGTAGTTGCTTTAATTCCGACGCTACGAGAGAGTTTTTCAAAAATGACATTTCGCACTTTTATCGAGGCCTAAAATGCAACAACAATCAATGAATAAAATAATAAAAATAAATGGTTTATTTTACATCGAAGATACAGGAAGCCGTTACCGGGTCTCCCAAGCCAGAGGCTTATCAGTATCAGTTTAAGTATTCCGACGAACTCCAGGATCGAATTAGAATTTAGGTTGGTTTTTGAGGAGGGAAGAAAAACCGAAGAACCCGGAAAAAAGCTCGGAACAAGGGCGAGATACCAACAAACTCAACTCACACTAGGCCGCGTCCGGGATTCGAACATGGGACACAGAGGTGAGAGGCGAAGCGCTTAACCACTGCGCCACCCCGGCCGTCTCCTATTTTCTTTTTGTATTTTTACAAATAGCCCACTTCCGCGATATGCTTTACTTATAACGCACAAAGATTTCAATACGAGGCTCCGTGCTAAAAATATTTTTTCTTTTCACAGAGAAAATAGTATATTTAATTTAGCACGGAGCCTCGTCTTGAAACCTTTGTGCGTGACAAGTAAAGCATATCGCGGAAGTGGGCTATCGACCACCGTATAGATAGTCAGTAGCTTAGCCAATCAGATCGCAAGACTCTCAATAGAACACCAGTTCGTTTCTACTAGTTAGGGTTAGGGGTAGCGATGTTCGATAGGTGAGGACCCGAAGAGGGGTAGGCGAACTACTATAGTGGCATTGACGGGGATCTCGACGTTATCACTTAGGGTGTTCAATTAGAAACATCTACAGTTGCATGTGGTTATCATGGCACCTTTTAAGGTATCCTAAGAATGATAAGAACTATACTTGTCAGAAAATAATATTATCGTTTAATGATCTCTTGGCCTAGTTTTGCGTTTTGGTATTTTCACAGGCAACTGTACTTGGATCAAATGGCAGTTAATTTTGTTTTGGGATTGGTATTTCTTATAATTAGGGGTTAAAACAAATGTGAGTCACACCTACTAAACGAGATTCTGGTACCTTGTAGCGGTTTCTTTTAAATTTCCGACGAGCATCTCCCGTCACTTTTATACGAGAGTCCACTCCCTTCCCCTTCCCCTCCCCCCCCCCCCCCCCCTCCCCCTCCCCCCGGGTGGCTAAAAGAGGATATGAATCTAGATATTGCGCAATCCTGGGCCCGCTTGTTCAAAGGGTGGATAACATTATTCAGCGGATAAATCCTTATCCAGTGGATAAATAAGCTAGATTGGTTAACATTTATCCACTGGATAAGGCTGGATATATACACTTATCTATACACTTATCGGATTGGTGTGCTCTTTTAAGCCATTATAGCGGACCTCAGTCTGCGCAGGCCGAACGCGAGCGGAGAACCATAAACATAGCGAGCGAGCGAAAAAATGCTACGTTTTTTGTCCTTCCGTCCGATCGACCGACCGCTCCACCTCTACTATTTTAAAGCAGTTTTTCTCCGAACGAAATCGATTGTCGAAATCGATAGTTCATCGGACAGCGCACGCGCACCCAGTTCGCAAGGTCGTGGGATTTGTTTTTCTTAATTCAGAATCTTCAATTTTACCACGCGGATACCATGTTATTTCACTGTTGTTTCCTCATCGGCATTCTGGTAATTTTATCAAGAAAAAAGAATTTTCTGTTTTTCATACTGACAACTCATCAACCCTTAAATGTTAAATTTCTGCAATCAAATCCACTAAAACTGTGTTTTTCAACTACTTTCCTTTTGAGTGAAAACATTTCGTCCAATCAGAAGAGTCCAAACCAATAACCAAGAAAGCTTTCTATTTTAAAATGTTCCCCACGTTGAATTTTCATCATATTTAAAGTGCTATTCAAATCTGTTTAAAACACTGAGAACATTATATTCTTCTTCAAGTTTTGATAGATTTTGATGCTTAAAGTGCCTATGAAGCTATTTTTTTATTTTAGATATCAATTCTAAATCAAGTGAATAGTAGAATGGTAAAATATATTTTGCTTTGAATGCTGTGCCGCTGAGTTAAGGAGGTTTTAATATCCAAAATGCTAATCACATGACGTCAGGGGAGGTATCTGAGATCACTTCTTAGTGGTTGTGAATGGGCGTTTCTACTAATATAGGAAAACAAATTTCTAACATCATTTTATTTCAACCATTGGTATAACACTGATAATTTAAAAAATGTGTTTAATTGCAACAAAAAAATTGTATAATAATTGATGCCTCCCCTAACGTCATGTAATTAGCATTTTGGATATTAAAACCTCCTTAGCTCAGCGGCACAGCATTCAAAGCAAGATATATTGTACCATTCTACTATTCACTTGATGTAGAATTGATATCTAAAATAAAAATATAAGCTTGATAGGCACTTTAAGGTGGACGATTGGAACAATACCACAATTAGCTCTTTTTACATTCCATGAATTAGAAATGCATACCTCTTGGCGCTGAAATATGTTTATCACTAATATCGATTCTCCAATAAGTGAATAGTCGAATAGGAGAATATTTCTTGATTTTAGTGTTGCGTCTATGAGTTATAGAGGTTTCCATTGCCAATATGCTAATGTGTGACGTAAATTTGACGTAATTCGGGAATTTACTTCATTTTTGTATAAGAAATGAAGACGGGTTTTACGTCTCCGGCTTGAATATATTATAAATATAAACCTTTATAACTCATGGATGCAACGCTCAAATCGATAAATATTCAACTATTTACTTGATGTAGAATCGATATTAGTGATAAAAATATTTGACCTGATATACACTTTAAGTTTTTGCCAATACTACCATATGACGTTTCAATATAACAACAATATTTAACCTCCATTGTGTCCCTTTTTACTAGCTGTTCTCAGATACCGCGCCCATGATTCTGCAACTAAACTTATAATATTCATTAATAATTCATAAGGGTACTAGGCAATCCAGACCCAGCATTCGGGCAACGTGGGTACACTCTAAACCCCATACAAAATTCTAGTTAGCTACTAGTATTCTGTATCAATGATATAGAATACTAATAAACCCTATTAGTATTCTGTATATGATACAGAACACCAATAAGCCCTATTAGTATTCTGTAACAAATGATACAGAGTACTAACTATAAGCCAACTAGAATCTATGGAATGATACAGGATACTAACATGATAGCGTTAGTATGAGGAGGTATCACAACCGATCACTGACTTATCCTATCCCGGGCCGGGTGAAATGACAAAGTACATCTGCTCTCTTATTATGTACACACCATCTCTTCCATGTGGGACCTGTTTTTCTTCACGCTACGCTCTGCTCTCTTATTGCATATACACTGTCTCTTCGATGTAGGACATGTTTTTGTGAGAAACTAATTCATCCCTTTATGTGGTGCATATCATAAGTACTTTATTCGTGGCAATGGCGAGCCGCTTGTAATTCCGATACAACATCGCCACTCATATTGTAAAAAGTACTAAATATTCCTGATATTTTTCGTATTGCCTCTCATAACATTGCTAAGTTATGTTCTCTTATCATAATCGTTTGCCTGCTCCCTCGTCATTTATTAATCTATTCACAACTAACAACCAGTATCACAGCCGTTACAATATGAAATGCATCACATTACAGAACTCACTAATATCACTAAATATCAAACAGCATACAATCTTATTTTAAGGACCAAAAATATGGAATTCTCTTCCTACTAACCTATCTTATCACTCACGACAATAAGTTATTTGAAATAGTCTTCTGGAATATTTGATAACCAAGCAACGCCGAATGTAAATGCAATGTAGAATGCCATGACAGGGGAAAGCAGCAAACACTGGTCGATCGCATTGTTTTTGCTATAGTTCAGCTTTTTAATAGCGGAGCCCAATTAACATTTTAGTTTAATATAAAAAAGGTATAAAACAAGACTACTGGTTCCACGGAAATAATAGGGCAGATATATGTCTTACAAGTTACAAAATTTATAGTGGAGGGAGGACTATCTATAGAGGAGGCGGGGATTGTACATTGAGGTAATACTGGTCATGGAGCGGTTGATTATCTACCGTGGGGATTATACATGGTATTCTACGGTATTTCATAATGGACCTCAGTTACCACGCGGCGGCCATCTTGGAATTCGGTTCAATGCGTTTTAGAACAAGGCAGAGCGGGCATGAATTGTACTATTCTAAAATGACGGGCGCGTTATAATTAAAAATGTTTATGCAAAATAAAATATCGATAAAGCGGATACTTATTGTATCCTGGTTCTTTTGTGAAGTTATAAACTATATTGTGTTAAAGGGATTACGTATTTGGCGACACCACTTAAAAAAATATTCAATACATGAAACGAGACTATTGAAAAATTATTAGGAGTGGAAAAGGCCGGATCATAATACCTATGAAAAACCTGAAAACAACGGCCGGCCTAATTTGTTGTAAGTTCTTGCAATTCTGTCTTCGAATCGGAATAGTTATGTTGTTCAGTGAAATCTATCGTAAAAATGACTATATATATATATATATATATATATATATATATACAGTCAATGCCAAAAAGGTTGTCCAGCAGAACATAATATAATACTATAATATCCATTGTTTTGGGCTATTGTCTAGACCAAGACAATAGGCCAAAACAATGGATATTAAAGTATTATATTATGTTCTGCTGGACAACCCTTTTGGCATTGACTGTATATATATATATATATGAATGAATAAGGCAAACTTGGCTTTCCAACGATGATGTCGCTAGCTAGGAGGATCCAACTGGATACAAGACGCTTGTACACTTGAAAGAGTAGATTAAATAGTAGATTAAAATGAAGTGACTTGACGAACTATCCTCACTGGTCCATAAATTTAATATCAGACGTTTCGGCCTTTGGCCTATATGTTATGCCTAATTTTTATGTTCAAGAGAATGCTTCTTTTTTAAACATAGGTTCTACGACAAAAACGTAGCAAAATATATCCTCAGGATTTGTCTGGGCTAGTGACAGAGCTCCGGCTTTTTATAAATTACTCAATATGCCAGCCGTAAATAGTTTATGAGTCAAGGCTGATTTGTTGCTAGATATCTGTAGTACTAGACCGAGTGGCCGGGATGTTGATAACCATATTTATGCTTTATCAGGCTTGAGATGTAGTCGACAGAAAATGTAATTGCCAAGCTCGAAGTGCAGGAGAGCCATTACCATGAGACTACTCGATCACTGGTAGTCGTCGAGGACATTAACCATGTTATAGCCCCATGGGTAATACTTTGAAGCTGTTTCAGTATTAAATTCCCAGTAACACATAACGAGCTTTTCGTTAAATCGTATTAGCCGCGAGGTATAGGAGGTACGTGGGTTGTTTATATATATTGTTGACGGATTGTTGTCTAATATTTTGCCTGATTCGACTGTTTTACTTAATATAACGACTGCTGCCTTGTTTAAGTAAATTTAAGTGGAATGCGACACTGAGTAAATGTTACGATTTATGAAATTCAAAAGAAAATTGGTTCCAAGTCTCTTAGCATGTATTTGTACCCTCCGTATATTACTAAAACCTTTTCTTTCATTAATAAATCTCGGTTCTGACATCTATGAGTGACTTGATTACAAATCTATGACATATGATCATACAATTAAAAAGAAAAACACATTTTTAATCATTATTCAAAAAAAGTCATATTCAGTCCTTGGCCCTGCTTAAATTAAAATAAACAAAAACACGGAACAAATAATACATTTTTCAAAAACCACTGTATATAACACCCACCTTGTGTAGCTCTGTTCAAGTGAAAAGTTCAGTTGCGACCTTAATTAACTAATAGTCTCACAATAATAGCAAGTTTGAAGACACTGATGGTCATTTGGATGCCTCTTAATGCGGGGGAGTAGAAAAAAACGATAAATAAATATCAGATCTTTATAATAGTAGCATTTACATACGTCGTCAATGTATGTCCGCCGGTGGGTGGGGGTGAAGTGCTAAAAGCTTTTGCTCGCCTGTAGTTTCACTACTTGGTGTAACTCGTGGCTCGTTTTTTTTCAATTGCATTCATATAAAATGAAGTGTCCTCGATTGGACAAGATGTACTGGATTCTTAAATTAGGTATGTGTCAGAAACTCGTTTATGTTCATCTAGTGAATTTATATTAGTCCGTGTAATCCGACTTTAAATTTCGAACGTCGTTCTACGACTATTCAGTGGGTAGTACGCTTGTGGATTTTCGCTGAAATCGAAGTCTAAAGATGGAATAGGAAACGAAGAAGAAGTATATGAATGTTGCTATTTTATGTTTTAACTGTTTCTGTTTTAATTTACCATTTACTTGAATCGACTTAAAATAATTGTAAGCGAGACGGTGAATTCTTAAAACACAAGACCTTTAAAACCACATGATTAAATATACATTGGAAATGTCAAACTGTGATTCAACCTTGGGAAAGGTAAAATGTACTCATTAGGCGTGCTATCTCGTTCTTTTCTATTTGTTCCCCTTCATTTGTGTATTATGACTCGCTAAGTGTTGAAGAGCCAGTCTACTTAATAAAAATGGAGCACACGTCGTGGTAGTAGAAGATAAAGGTACAACATTATATCAATATCTAGCCTCATAAAACTCCTATTGCCCTATACGTATTCTGCCAGCAGAATTTCACCCTTTTAATCATTTGCCTTGTAAAGAATTAGTAGTCACCTAATGGACTCAACTTTTACCATAAACTAGTATATAGATATATACTAAATATGTTTAGTTGGTGCCTACAGACATCTTATTGGCTCCTACGTGAGGCTTCAATCTCCATAACATTACGATGTTTTCTTCTCTTCTGTGACTAAAACTGTATAAATGCAAACACCCCGAGGACAAGGAGCTCTAAAGATAATGTAATTGATATCATGTTTTAAGTGGCGACAAAACTACTTGAAAGCGTGTTGGGGTCCCTTAAGGCTTGAAATTCTGTCGTTCTCTATTTAGTCGAGGGTTCAAATCAAGGGTCAAGAATCTTTCCAAATCCATGAAAATGCTTGTGCTAATGCGCCGCATTGATGTTTACGAAACCGACAAATTTACTTCATTATGTTTTTGATAGCAGAAGAAATTGTGTAATTGAGAGTTTGTGTACGTCAGTATAATTCTTCGTTCCAATAGTTCTCCGTGGTTGGTCTCCTGGGTTCTATTTTGCGTTATTGCATTGCTCCCTCAAAGAAATGCACATCATTTTAATGACATTGTGTAGATTAAATTATTTGGCTCTCTTTCTTGGTCTCCCTTTTCTGTGTTTATATTTCGTGGAACGACGCCGTCTATTTAATTTCTCAAATAAGCTTCAATACTGAAGAGCAATCAACATACCGAGTTGACACTTAAAAACTATAAGCCCAAGCGTTACTGTCTGTATATAGTCAAAAACAGTATGTTTAACTGAATTATTTGCTTGAATATGTGTCGCGTTACTCTACAAGCCAGTCACAATACTTTATCTTCACTGTGTGATAAATTATTGTGGAAGTCTTCACACATAGATATGACAAGCTTTGGACGGATTCTACGCTCCATCAAGCCAAACATCGTATTATATTCTAAACACATCATTAATACAATCCTATTAACCTTTAAAGGCCAATATTATAATTCTGTACACAAATTGAAAGCATGGTAGCGAGAAATCATTTTGTGTAATGTATCAGTGAGATGTTATGGACCGTTTTTCCTGTTTAGGTAATTTGAATATCCGCACAACGCCATTAAAACTGATATGAATTTTCAAGACCATTGTATTCTTAAGAGAATTGAGTAAACGTTTAACTAGCCAACACATTCATAGAATCGAGTCAGCCTTGTTAATATAATATTTTTGCTACAGTTTTGTTTTGAGACTTTGGAGAAAACATACCGAAAAAACATACAGGCTTACTCAACCTTGTGCTGTCTCTGAAGAAAGCCAATAATATTTCACAGTGAAGTCCTTGCTCTGACAGCGCCTCCGGATAAATATTCAAATGTGGGCTCGGTTTATTTAATTCTTTGGCTTGTCAAAAATTAATGACAAGCAACATTGATGAGATCAATATGTTGGCATCCCCCTATATCATTCTCTCATCCACAGAAGTAACGAATCCGAGCAGGAAGAAGGAAACCCCAATTTGTGGAACTTGACTCGAAGTTGTATTATTTGATCGCTTAGACATACACATGTTTAGGGGGGCTTTTTAAGTGAATTTAATCCCTTGTAGCAGTTTTGGTTTCCTTTGGTGTCATGAATACAATAGTAGTTAGCTGTTTCTCAAATGATAGTTCAACTGATAAACAAGCGTGTGTGCTGTTGGATTAACACGTCACATTGAGTGTCAACATGAATTACAACAATTATTCTCTTCTCTTCCAGTGCCTTCGTCTGCTAGCCGAACTACCGGGAATTTACCGAAATAACTCGCCCTACGCCCGAGCTTTAGAAAGTTGTTGTGTAAGTGGAATAGATGGTAGAAGAAATGAGTAGAAGTCTTTAGGGGTATAACAGCAGCTGTTGACAGGAATAGAGGAGATATCTACTTATGATAATTACCTTTGTGCTGTTTGTTTGGAGTTCGAATGCAAATGTTAAACCAAAGTGTGTCAGCACTCGCTCACGCAGTCCTTACCAGCTACTAGCTTTAAAACAGCATGCCAAAGTGACAAGGTAGGTCCAAAAGTCGCCTGCCTTTCTGTTTCTGTAGAAGCCCAGAGCAGTGATTCACCAATTTGCTCCATCAAATACGAGGTCTGAAAATAATTTACACTGATTCTGGTGAACTAGGTGAACGTTGCAATTCCCACTAGAATACACAGACATTAATATTTCTTTGAAAATATTGCACAAGCTGAGGCACGAAATTAGCAGACATTTAAAAAAACCTGCCGGTTTTATTGACCGTTAAATTTAATTGATGTCTGATTTTCTTTGATTTCAGATACAGGGAAAGAGACGAAATAACTGTTCGTGCGAGACAACGGCGAGTTCTAGCAGACAACAGAACATTTAATAGGAACCATGGCGCTTGATGAGCTCTGTTCCACCACGCGATCCGTGGAGGCGATTCTGTTGCTCGCCTTGTGTATGGTTTCTGTTGGATGGCATGGGTTTGCAAATGCACAATCAGATGGTATACATGTTAAGGGAGATATTATTATAGGGGCTGTTGTACCAGTGCGTGTACCTTCGCTTGGATCGTCTTGTGGAAAATTAGATATTGGTGCACTACTAAGGGTTGAAGCTATGTTGTACGCAGTACGCGACATCAATAAGCGCGCTGCAAGCCTTGGACTAAACAGAACTATAGGTTTGGATATTCGCGATACGTGCTCTGGGCCGTATGAAGCCATGCTTGATCTGGTTGTTCGCTCCCAGCCCAGGAAGAACAAACACACATTAATTGCGGTTGTAGGAACTGTGGAGGATGACAACACTTTAATGCTGCTACTTAGCCGACAGGTTACACACATTAGCTGCGATTCATCGTCGATTGTGCCTAATAAATTCATCGCCGATTCCGAGAAAGTATTTCATGTGTATCCAACAGAAAGGACAAGTGCCCAAGCCATGGTTGATTTTATAGCTAAATATAAGTGGAGCTATGTCGGGGTAATCACGGATGATGGCGCAAGTTACTTGCTTTCTTTGTTTCAGCAGCTGGCCGCGAAGAAAAATATTTGTGTTGGAGGCAATTACACACTGCCTTCCAACATGGACGATCAACAGGTTGCTCAATTCGTCAGAACACTGAAAGCAGAAAAGAACTATTCCATAATTGTTGTTTTTACTTCTAATGCTATAACAAAGAAAATTATCGAGGAGGCCTCGAAGCAGAAGATTAGTGGTTTAACATGGATTACGGGACAGCGCTCGTGGCCGAACACCATAGCGATTCCGCTCCCTAACTCAGCTGCTCAAGGAATGTTCACCATAGAGACACATACGAGGCTGTCAGGCTTCGAAGATTACTTAAGGAGCTTACTAACGGGTAATACTAATATAGACAATAAGTGGCTCCGTGAGCTTTCTACCAGTAAGGGGGCTTCCCCTACGTCATCAAGCGGTGGTACCCCTATTCCAACAAGTAACTCGAGCTCCAATAACTCGACAACCCCAACGACTTCTACCCCTTCGCCAACAGGGTGTGACTACGATGCAAATCCTCTGTGTGGTATAGACAAAAATAAACTGAATGGCATCATTAAGAAGATGCTTGAGAAAATCGAGGAAGCTGCCTGTATTTTGGATACTGTATCTACTGTGGCAAGGGGATTAGAAGCCAGGGCAAAGTGTAAAAATTCGTCCCACTGTCACCAGAAACCTGACAAATTTCACGAGTTTATCCAACACTTGGACTTTGAGAGTTCCCTTACCGAGCACGAAATAAGCTTCTCTGCTCGGGGATACCTAAAACAGACGAAGTATCGGGTATACAATTATCAGCAAAATTACAGTAGAATCTCATCAAGTCAGAAGAACGAGCTCAAAGCAGTTGATGTGGGTATGTGGACCTTGTCGCCACACACTGCTGCGACTCTGACAACTAATGAGAGACGAATTGAATGGCATGGTGGATCTACGAAACCACCAACCTCTCGCTGCCATGAAGTTTGCGACCAAGGCCAATATCGGGCTCTCAAGAAGGTACGTTACGGTGCAGAGTGCTGTTGGGAGTGTGAGAAGTGTCCAGAGATGAAGTACTCCGACACACAGGAGGCTATATCATGCAAGACATGTCCCAACTACC
This sequence comes from Actinernus sp. WN-2022, assembly GCA_030867875.1. Lineage (NCBI taxonomy): Eukaryota > Metazoa > Cnidaria > Anthozoa > Actiniaria > Actinernidae > Actinernus > Actinernus sp. WN-2022. The sequence goes on along the minus strand of JAOWCC010001634.1, from coordinate 83,578,489 downwards.
ATCGCCCAAGTCTGTCCCAGAAAGAATGTGTAGCATATTATGAAGATTTTGTACACTGGGAGCATCCTGGGAGCTTGATCATGCTCTTTCTCATGGTGGTAGGGATATGCTTTAGCTTGTACATTATGTTTGTGTTGGTCAGAAATGGAGACACACCAATTGTGAGTAAAGCAAAGAGCGCAATTCTTGGCATGCTGCCCTTCGTTGTTATTCTCTTTCTGCTCCCGATTCCACTTCTGAGTAAGCCAACGGAAACATCATGCGAGGCCTACCGTGTCTTCTTTCTCCTCGCACTAGGTATTCCTCTTGCTATTCTGATTTCAAGAAGCCAGTACTTCGATGATAGATGTTATGATCTTAGTGATGGACGTCCAGCTTGCAAGTGGATGGGGTGCACTCCAAGGCTTGTAATCACGGTCATCATCATGATCTTGCATATTATTGTAGCTATTCTCTGTGCGTTCTACATACCTGCCAGAGTCAACCGCTTCCACCAGCTTAATGACAAATTTACAGTGTTCCTGGAATGCTCATACCACTCAACATTCGAGTTCCTGGTCGTTATTTTCTATACCATGGCCATTGCCGTGTTGGTGTCACTCTTATCGATGAACGAGATCATCACTCCTGAGAACAACTACGAGGTCAAGTGGATTTCGATGGCGATGTTCAATTGGTATGCAATAACCTTTTTCTATGTAGTCTTCACCTTCGGTGTCCATGACAAACCTAAGATTATTATGCTCGCCTTCGTAGATCTTCTGTATGCGGTCAATTTGTTAGTCTTCCTGTATCTGCCAAAATGGTACATTGTAGTTTTTAGGCCAGAAGAGAATCGTTCCGACGTGTCACCCTGGACGGCGTATATGAAATCTCAAGAGAAGGTTTCAGAAAGGCTATCTGCGCCTGAAGACTCGCCTTTGATGACCAAAAGAGGACAAGCGAGTACGGCACTGGATAAAGATGGCCAGAAAGCAGAGGATGAAGAACTCATAGCGGACAGATATATATAAACAATGATAGACACTATAGAAAATTTGAAATACGTAATGAGATCATGGGACAAAATTGAATTGGACGGATCTGTATTGGAATTGCCTATTAACACGAAACGACTGATAGTGCCAGTTTAATATACATGTGAAGCATGTTGGAAATATGTACAGACGTTGCATTATGAACGACTTCACGAGTGTGCTATCGCCTGCGCAAACAAACAAAGGCTTCCTTTAAAAAAAATTGTCAGTTATTGGAAAGATTTGATAATTTATCATGTAGAAGGAACGACATTCATCGAGTGTCGGAAACAAAAATAGGAGAGTTTTCAATTTTAGATATGGTAGTCATAGTGGTCTTTGAAAGCAAAAATGAGACGTAAAGAAAAGGAGAGGGAAATGTGTAGTTCGTTTAGTAAACTTCCGCCTGTTATCTTGAGCTACGTTTACGGCAAACGTTTTATATACAGTAGTCTAACAATAGCAGTCAGGATCTAAATAGAAAGGTCACATGACTCGACATGAGAAAGTAATAACGGAAGTAACAAGAAGTACTCTTGTTTGTAAACTTCGCCTTTTTAGAATGAAGTGAAGAGTGCATGACTTGAAGCTTGCTTAAACCGAAGTCGTGACTTAACTATTGTCAATCAGGACCATAAACAAAAGGTTATGACAGCCAATGGACTTGAGTTGTTTTGTGACGTAAACAGTTGTCACCAAGCAACTAATACTCGAGTTGACCGAGCGCCCGCCTTTCAAACCTGCCCAGAAAGGACTTTGCTTTATAATATAAATTCAGGAAATTTCCCAAGATCGCACGCGCGATTGGATTGTCTTCTGTATATATGCAGGCTCAGAAGAATCAACAGTTTTTTTGAGTTTTATTTTATAAAATGGATAAAAGATAGTTTTGATATGTTTTATACAAACATTTAGTGCATTTAGAGATCTTTAAAGCCCGGTTTACAAGACAACCATTTTGGGCACGGAACTCCTAACTTTTAGGTACGCGTGCCAATTATTTTGGGCACGGCACCCCTTATTTTTGTCGTGTACATGAAAATGTTACTGATAGGCGTGCCTGAAAATCTAGAGGTGCGTAGACCCTGTTGAAGGACAGTCCTGCCAAATTAGGAGTACCATGCCCAAGTTAGGAGTACCGTGCCCAAATTAGGAGTACCGTGCCCAAGTTAAGAGTGCCATGTCAAAATGCTTGTCATGTAAATCGGGCATAAAGCTTTTCAATAGAGTTCCGAAATGTGACGTCACGTCACCATGACAGCAATTTGTTTGGCTCTAAACAAATGTCACAAAATGGTTAAAACCTTTGTACAAAATATGAAAAACATCTTCAATTTGTTAAGTACAAGTAGTAAAGGGTGTAACAAAATGTTATAATTGTGAGAATTTGTTATTATATATAAACAAGAGACCATGGTCTCTTGATATAAATTTATATACGCTTAACTAATTGCTCTTATATTCTTATAATGACATTTCCTGAAAACAATATTGATATTGCGCTTAGTAAATTACCATGTATTATAGTCTCTTACTTACCTTCAAAGTTTCTTTAAAACAAAACAACAAAAATAATCCCCTGAGTTCGAAGAGAACTGAAATAGCATGTGAATGTCCTGAACTGTTTTTCAAACTTTATCGATAGAGGATGGCAAAGATTAATGTGGTAACAAAAGCTTATTCCAGAAACTTGATGTCGGTTACAGTGAACCGATTTCAAGTTGGTCTAAATTTCACTTAAAAACAGTATTTTTCATCGTATCTACTCGAATCTTTGCCATCCTTCATCAAAATTGTTTCAAATTTTCCCCAGTCCACTCTGCTAATAACTACTAGTTATTGTTGTCATTCTTTGTGAGAAAGTTCATCATTTTGGGGTTGTCAGTACCCCTCTAATTATTTTCATTTTAGAGAGTATGAGTATAACGAGGTTATGGCAGTACCGTGTTTTACCGTGCCCTTGCCACGTGTGTTGCGATAGCTTTCCGTGCCTATTAATGAAAGAATTACAAGGAAAGCTGTTCTTAATGTCGAACTGTAGCTGTGAGGTGTATGTTCGGGCGCCATTTTATCTCTCGTAAACTTAGGGTAGTTGTAGTATCATAAATTTCGCGATATAGACATGTATTTCATCAGCGTGAAGTTGACTTAGGCGGAGATTTTTAACTTTTCCTAGAAGGCAAAATTAAGAAGAGTCTCCATCTAAAACGGAAGTATTAAAATTTGAAGAAGCTTGGTTTCGTACGTAAGCTCTGTCTAGCTTCTAACCAAAATGAAAGTGCTTTCAATCCTACATTCTAGCCGATTCGCTTGTGAATTGACTATAAACATTGGAAACTCCTAACTACACATACCAATGATCATTACGCACAGAGAATATAAAATGCGCAAGTTAATCCCCGGGAAGCTAATATCTCCCAAAGTATATACTTACAGGTTTGTATACTGCTAATGCAAACCCCGAACTAATGGTACTAGAACGAAACTCGCTCGATTGCTGAAATAATTTTAGTATTTTCAATTATACTCCAATTTTAGTAAAGAACACAATAAATATGACAGAGAACTGAACTCGGTATAAGTCGGAGTTGTCGTTTTGTTTATTAATTGGGTGATGGGAATTATTTGATTTACTTTTTTATAATTACTTATTTTACTTTCAGTATCAAAACTTTTCAAATGATTATCAAATCAAGTATCAAATGATTTTTCTGTCAACGGATATCATATCAAACTCAGTTCCAGAAGTACTTAAAGTGCCTATGAAGCTTATTTTTTTATTTTAGATATCAATTCTAAATCAAGTGAATAGTAGAATGGTAAAATATATTTTGCTTTGAATGCTGTGCCGCTGCATGAGTTAAGGAGGTTTTAATATCCAAAATGCTAATTACGTGACGTCAGGGGAGGTATCTGCGATCACTTCTTAGTGGTTGTGAATGGGCGTTTCTACTGATATAGGAAAACAAATTTCTAACATCATTTTATTTCAACCATTGGTATAACACTGATAATTTAAAAAAAATGTTTAATTGCAACAAAAACAATTGTATAATAATTGATGCCTCCCCTGACGTCATGTAATTAGCATTTTGGATATTAAATCCTCCTTAGCTCAGCGGCACAGCATTCAAAGCAAGATATATTGTACCATTCTACTATTCACTTGATGTAGAATTGATATCTAAAATAAAAAAATAAGCTTCATAGGCACTTTAATACATGTGGCTTTTGGCTCAGAAATGTGACTTCGTAACGGAAGATACGTACTCAACTTACTAAACTCCACTTACTAAAATCAACACGATTTCGCACGGAATAGACCTTTATCGCGCCGCGGCCATTAAGGCTACAAAAAATGGCTTTTGCAGCCTCGTCTCTGCCTCGAGTTGGAAGTGCAAAAACAAAGGTTTTTTATTCTCACGGGACGCAACCACAGGGAGCCCACATAACGTGTTTGTATTTAATTTTATAGGAAATGTATGAGGATTACCGAAAACTTTGAAGTGTGGCGAAATATCGCGAAATACACATGAATTTATCTTACCTGGTGTGTTTTGTCATTCATGTGGCCTGAAACGCCAAATCGTAGAGATTTTGGAGGGTTTTGCCTTGCTGTTCACTCTACCTCTTCAGCAAGGCAAAACCCTCCAAAATATCTAAGATTTGGTGTTTTTGATTGTCCTGTGTACTCCTGGGGTCATTTTAGCCACTATCACAAGATTTCCAATTCACCGTCCCAACTGTAATAGAAAATAGCAAGGCTAGAGACTTAACCTCGCATCCAATGATAGCGATCGCCGAAAATCCCCTCGTATCGCGAATTTCCCCGGAAAGTTGTCACAAAATTACGCTAACACTAAAGTCCAATGTTTTTTCCTTCACCTGCATCCTCCATGGCGATCACAGTTACTTTTTAGCCCGATTAATAGTCCCTTTTCCACAATATATTTTCAATCCTGAGAGGCTTGTGATGAACACCGTGCCGACCACGTGCGCGCGCAAAGCCAACGTTCAAAATAACTGCTGTACTACCATTGGAGTGGATCGAATCTGGCGGCAAAGCTCGTCCAATCAACCAATGGGAGTGCAGCAGTTATTTTGAACTTCGGCTTTCAGGGCTGGAAAAAGTTGATTGAGGGTGTAAATATTCCTGATCAAAAATGCTTGTTTTTAACTAATGTGAACATTTTGAATGTCTCAGTTGAGTGATAAGTTAATATAAAGGAGATGCATCTGTGTATAAAACTGTAATCATCTTTGAGTAACATTAAATCATGCTTAAATGTGCCTATATTATATGTTTATCATTCATTTGAGCATTTGTAGCACTGTTCTTAAACAATGATTTTGCTGTGTGGCATACAGTGTAAAACAATATTTGGAGATAGAGTAGAACACAATCAACCCTATAGCTAGCTACGGCTATTCAGATGTGTATAAACTGCATTATGCCAGTCCACATGGCCTACCACAAGGATCAGTACTTGGCCCAACAGTATTCTCACTTTTCACGAACGATCTCCCGTCTGCAGTATATTCCGGAGAAACATACTTATATGCAGATGACACTACAGTATTTTGCACTGCGGATACTATCGATATACTAACTATAAAGCTAAATTGCGCCTTAGCAGAGGTTAAGCAATGGTGTAAAAAAAAATGTTAGTCCCGCACCCAGATAAATGCTAGGCAATGATAATGAATAGGAAACCTATTCAAATTCTGAAGCTCGGCGATAATAACATCAATTGGTCAAAGTCAGAACGACTCTTGGGCGTACAGGTTGATATTACGCTGACCTGGTCCGACCACGCTGTCAATGTAGCAAAGTCCTTCCCCTCAAAGTTAAGCCTCCTTCGACGCATGCAGTTTCTTCCTCAAAAGCAGTCAGAGAATTTCTATATGAAGATGATTATGCCATCTATCTCGTATGGGCTGACAGTTTGGGGCATCGGGCAGAATCCTATTGTTCTTCGCGACATGTACTTACTGTTGAAGAATTAATCTAAAGCGGAATAATTATAATCTAACGCATGAGCAGTTCGCTTTAACGATACCTGTTTGGTTGTTCATTAATCGTTATGGGAATACAAATGTCCCCAGGCTGAATAGGCACCCGTCAATCAATGCCAGAAATAACGTGATGGCGCTAATTATTAACAATAGATGTCCTCTTTAATTGAACCGACTGTTGATTACACCTGATCTTGAGTTAAAGTGCATAGAAGCCCTAGCCAGTTATCTTTGATATCGATTGTACATGAAGTGGATAGTTCAACGGTGGAATATTTCTTGATTTGGGTGTTGCACCTACGAGATATAAAGGTTTAGATTTCCAATATGCTAATGATGTGATGTCATCACCGACATTACTTATTTTCAATGTGCTTGTGAAATTAACTATTTTCTAATTTAAGTATTTTTGGTTTTTGGTAAAATGACATCAAAGTCATTTTACCAAAAAAAAAATCTAAATTAGAAAATAGCTTAATTCACAAGCACAAAGAAATTCTGCAAATGTCGGTGATGACATCACATTAGCATATTGGAACTATAAACCTTTATATCTCGTAGACGCAACACCCAAATCAAGAAATATTCTACCGTTGTACTATCCACTTCATGTACAATCGATATCAAAGATAACTGGCTAGGGCTTATATGCACTTTAACGATGTTTGCTAAAGCCAAAAGCCTATTCTGTCACTGAACGGTTTTCGAAAAGATTTGGCGCGTAGTCAATAATTGTTTTACTGCTCGCGAATCATAACTGGGCAGTAATTTGACCGAACAATCCTGTTGCCATTTCATGGTTTCAGAAATATTTTGTTTTAGAGTACCAGTGCTCTTTATATCTTTTTTTAGTTCCACTTTCACTTTCCAACAGGATTTGCTTTGAATTCAACAGTCGACGGCTTTACACGGCTGCTTAGATCTGAGTCAATACGACAAGGCAATTCGTTTCGTCCTTTGCTAGTTTGAATTCTACAGCAAACGAAAACATGAGAAACACCTTATTTTAAAGCTGAAGAAATTCAAAATCCGTTTTGACATCATATTACGCGCCAGAGCTTTCTACGATGTTCTGTTAGTTTTCTTTTTCATTTTTCAAACGCCGGTTCTGAGTGAAGAGCACTAGATTCTTTCTTTTGGTTGTTGACTTCTAGTGCACACAGAAACACGAAAAAGGTCTCATTTTAAAGCCGAAGGGTTACAAAATCCGCTTGAACATTTGTTTACGATGCGCTATGGACTTTTATACTGTTTTGTTAGTTTTTCAGGTCAGTCAGTGTTCAAATGTTTTGGTTGGAAATCAAAGCGGCAGTGCGGCTCTCTGTCACACTTAACCGGTTGTGAGTCGGAAGACCACAGCTAGATTATTTATTTTGGCTGTTTACTTCTAGTGCACACAGAAACACGAAAAAGGTCTCATTTTAAAGCTGAAGGTTTACAAAATCTGCTGGAACAATTGTCTGTGATGCGATATCGAGTTTTACGATGTTCTGTTAGTTTTTCAGCGCAGTCATTTTTCCGGGGCGGCCTTCACCTCCTCGGAACGTGTAATAGTACTGGCTATCCAAACAATGCCTAACCCTGAAACAATACAAACCCTACCCTAAAACAATGCAATTCTTTGTCAGTGCAGTCCAACTGGGGTCCAATAAAATGCAAGGTTTTGAGAGGTGAATGCTTGCTGATTTTTCCAGCGCAAAAAGACACTTAGCCAATTAAAATTACAATCGCGAAGGCTTGTGTGACTCGTCAATTTCAATGCTTCATTAGCCGGCGTGAGCTCTATTGTCTATATGGGAGGAGCTTAGAAGTCAAGAGATGCCTCGCGGGAATTCTGAAAATCCAAATTTGACAAGCGAATTTGAGTTTCCAATATGTGTTCTAGAAAGTTTTATTTCGATAATACTAATATCCGTCAGAATAAGACGAAAAAGCGGCAACGAGTTACTAAGATATCGAACTAACTTTTGCCGTTGGTACCTAAGAAATTAAGTAATTATTCGAAGAGAAAATCGGCCTCAAATTCAACCATTCGTCATTTTCCAGTCTAGCAGCTTCGAAAAATCCCAAATTTGAAGGCAAAACCGATAATGCTTATATTCACGCAAATAATTTAATCTTGGGTGCAAATACTTAATTGATATCTCTTCTACAAAAGCCCATTGGTACCTAACTCTTATGAAGGTTATTTTCTGCGTAAATGAGTGAAATCGTAACCTCACTGAAGCGTTTTGGCCCATTTTTCTGTTATTTGCTTCACGTATCATTGCGTAGCTTTTGAATTTAGCGTTGTTGTTCTTAGAAATGTCCCGGCATTCTGGGCGATGGATCATGCAATAATACACACTTCAGTGACCTGGAAAAACTGCATGCGAGAGCTGGTCGTATCATATATAGCACGAGCAATTCGCTAGGCATGGTTCCTTCACAAACTAATCTTCAATGTGAGCCCGCCATAAATCTGGCCTTTGGAAGTTATGTCTAGTGTTTAGGCATGCGTATTAGATATTAGATTCCATCACCACCCCCAGCGGATATAATTGTTCGCGGAGCGTCTGGATTGTGTTCGTGAAGGTTAACGTCGAAATTAACATGAACTAACACGGGAGATTTTGACTTTTGAATAACAACTGAACTACAAGAAGAACCACTGTCAGAATTTCGTATTCTCTCACCATTCTTCAGAGGAATCAGATGAAGTTGGGACTCTTTTCTGATCTGATGGAGAAGATAACCTTTTTCTGGATTAAAACTTCTGTGATGAAAGGTACTTCATTTTCAGCCGTTTTCAATACAACGGAGTATCCAAGTACGAAGTGCTGGCTAGAAAGTGTTTCGATTTCATAGGCAATACGATGGATAGCTTGAGGAAGAGTTGCGAGACAAAACTGAAAGCTATCAGTTCTGTTTTAGTAACGTTCTTTAGACTGCTTCACACTGGAATTTAATTCGACCGAATTTTGTTATTAACAACTTTAGCATTGTACTATAAAAGTCACTATATTGTGGCTTTGTGGAAGGAAAACTGTAAGGAGAACCATTTTAACATATGTAAAAAAATATTTTACTTTACACACTGGGCAGCATTGTTGTAGTCGGATTGTCGTTGCTGATGGCTAACACCATAATATTTCATCATTTCTGAACAGGTATGAGGCCCTCTTCAGATCATGTTAGTTTCTTTTAAATTCTGTAATTTGCAAATTATCATTTGCTTGTGTTTATGAGTTTTACACGCGCGATTTATGCCACAGACTGTAAATATTACTTAATTTTGGTAGCTGCGCTGATTGTGATATTTAGTGTTTATAGTTTGATTATTTATTTTGTCTGTCTCATTCATTAATTTTGTTGAAAGCTAAACAACAAATTCTTACTATTTGGTAAGAACAGTTATATCACTGAAGAATTCGATGATTTATTTCTACAAAAACAATCAAACCCCGTGAAAACATAGTCATAATCCGCCTGCATGCCCAAGTCAGTGTCATGCCTAAAACATTTCTTGTGCAAACTGGACTTTAGATAAACTTTTGGACATGAGGCAGTACGTCGACCCGTCAGAACAGAAATAAAATGGTCGGTTGATCGCAACATTTAAAGGAATATCAAAACATTCAGACAAGAGATTTCAGAGCAAATTAAAGGAAACTACAATTGACAGTGTGTAACTCTACGATGTAAATGATTCTGCTTAAGCAATATTTTATGCCGGCAAGGCAACGGTAGCGAAGACAAAAAATCACACTCAAAACGCTCTCGGGTGTCCCAAAACCCAAGTATTGCAACGGATGGATGACGGCTAACTGTTCAATCAGTAGAAAAATTGATGAATATAATTCTCCACCTCGGGCCGATTAGACTACTGCTCCAATCTTCAGTAATTGCATCATTGCCAATGTGCAGATCGTTTTCAATTCCACGGAAAGCCGTTGTTTTCAACCGATGAATTAATTAGTTTGCTCAGTTGACTTCAACAAAGCAGTTACTTCAAACAGAAAGACTAATTTAAAGTGTCATATCAGGGCATTTTTTCATATCCATTCTTGTTCAAGTGAATAGCTGAATAGCAGAATATTTCTTGATTTTAGTGTTGCGTCTATGAGTAATTCGGGAATTTGCTTTCATTTCTTTTTCCTTGTGAATGAAACCATTGTCTGATTTTGAAAAAAAATATTGGTAAAATCACTGATATAATCTTCAAATATAACATAGATGTTTACAAAAGGTCATTTATCTCTATCAGTATGTTTTTGTATAATAAATGAACTCATGCATGCAAATCGAGAAATATTTTACTATTCAACTTTGTACCACAACTGCTCAGTTTCTCGTGTTCTGATTGGCTTATTGCCATTGGAAATAAGAGGACCTAACACGGATTGCGTCATTGCTCGCGTCACGTACGGATTACGTGAAATCATTTCCCCCCACAATTTCCATCGTTTTCAGGACTTTTCCGCTTGAATATTTCTAGTTTGTTGTTGTAAAAATTAAACAAATTTACTATAGGCTAGCGCCTTGTGAAATCCACAGCAATTTTTACCATGCGATGACGCAAGAATGTTAAATAAGAGGACATACTACAGTAAACTGTTGTAAATTTGTTAAATTTACTTGATGTAGAACTGATATTAGTGATAAAAATGTTTGACCTAATATACACTTTAAAGAAATGTCTTTCTCTTCCAATTTGAGAGCTTTTCAAGTAGACTTGATCTACTTTTTTTGAATAAATATTTAATAGAGCAGAGACCAGTGAATGACAGATGTACACACTCGAACAATCGCGTCGCTGCTGGAAAATTGACATTTTTTGCGCGCCTAATGTATTGAGAATTCACAACTCATCACTAATAAAGAGACTTGAGTTGCTCTTAGTTGTCGTCGTTGTGTTATAAAAGAAATGGTCAACGCCACAGCTGTGCGACCATCGAGTAAGAACGGCTGCGAAGAATTCTAGAGTCTCGGCTGTGCCTGGAGCGCCTCAAGCTTACGCTTCTTTCGTGCTTAGCAACCTATCATGGTCTTCCAGAACTCGATTATCTTTAATTTCTGAATCATCGATATTATATGTTTTGCATGGTCAAAATTTTAAGATACTCTCGGTTGCAATTTTTCTTCAAAAGACGGCTTTTTAGCCAACATATAAGTTTTTCAAGAATCAGTTTTCTTCAAAATCTTCAAATTCGTATCGATCATCTGACTTAAATCAAACGTTTTTCACTCTACATCGATTCACGCCCTTTGAACACCCTCCAAGTTGATCAGTTTCAATAATTATACAGTAATAGTTGAAGCCTTAAATACATTTAACATGGAGAGGAGGACCATATTGTTTCTTAGCTAATAATATACCTCATAATTATATACACGAAATGGATCCAATTAAAGGGACATTGTCAACCCTCAAATGATAAACATTCTCGCTGTGAAGACAAACTCAGATTAGCAGAGTATACTTTCCAGGTATATGGTTGAAAATCTGAGACAAGTTTGATGAAAGATGGCGGCAAAGATTTGTGTGGATAAAAAATACTGCTTTTAAGAGAAAGTCGGAGCAACTTGAAATCGGTTCACTGTAATCTAAATCAAGTTTCTGGAATAAGATTTCGTAATCCACTTTAATCTTTACCATCTTCTATCGAAATGTTTGAAAAGCATATTAGGACATTCACAGGGTATATATTTCTCTTCTAACTCAGCCTATTTTTGTAGTTTTGTTGTAAAGAACTTGAAGGTTCGATTTGATTGCCACTGCTCCTTTGAGTGACCTAAACTGAAGATGGAAAATAATGCCGTAACTGAATGGTTACGAAAACCAATTGAGAGCGTCGCGCACGAAGTTGGTTGCGTCCAAAGACGCTATAAAAAAGCATATGGTATATATATTTTCCTTCATGAGCAATGATTTATCATTATATTTTCATTTTCAAAAAGTATTTGTTTCAGAAACAGTGATAAAACTGTGATATTCATTATTTTTAATTGTCAGCATAAACGAACGGTAACATAGCACCTCTATAAAAACCAACGAATAACATGACAGAACTAGTTTTTCTTTGACTTGAGTTTGATTAAAAATCAACAAAGTATCCAAGCAATGAAGTAAGGGCAGAAAACATCTCTTAATATTACTGACATTTAGGTCAGTAACAACTTTGTTTTGAGAGTGAGCTTTTCTCGATGAGCTTCAAGAACTTTGCACCTAAAAATAATTTCAGTAATGAATCGAGGTCCTTTACAATTATCGAGGAACTTGTTATTATAAAATGTGAATTCCAGGACAGTTTATATATCCAGAGTCACGACAATCTGTTGTCGATTTTCTTTTTAAATCACACCAAGTAAATTGCAGAATTTAAGACAGCAAGAACATCCAAAAGTGTAACTAATTCGCTTTTCGCCTGAATCGACATCTTTTAGCAACTGACGGCTTAAAATCACAGTCAGTATAGTTTTATTTTCTCTTTATATGTTGCTCGAATTTAGATTCTATAAACCAAGCAGATTCAATTCACTAAAAGCTGCCACTAGCTCTTGAAATCAGCACTTTAATTAGAGAGATGAAAAAAATATATGTTTTTCTCCTAGCTATACTTCATAGACAAGGCCAATGACGTCTTAAATTGAATTTTAATTATCGGCCGGGTCTAGCTTACAAAAATAGTAGGTACTAGGCTTATGGATTTCTGCTAGGCTCCAATAAATCGAATCGATCAGTCATTTTCAAAAATAAAGTCAGGATATTTGATAGCACTTTTTCTTTAAACCCGAAGTGATCAACCGTTTTATTTTTCATTGGTTTTTTGAAAATGATTTCTCAGTCGTCTTTTTCGGTGTAGAATATCTTCATTTCACTTATGTATAAACATGTAGTTATTTCACCGATAATAACAACTAGTTTTGATAACCATATCTAATATAAAAATACAACATCTACCGAGTGATCAATTTTAACCGCCTCCCGGTTAAGCTCAGTGGTTACGCTCCGGTCTATCGTGCGGGAGGTCGCGGGTTCAAACCCCGGCCGGACCAACACACTCTGGTGCTGCCTTTGTGATCGAACTGCAAATGGTTAGACCCTCATGTCTTCTCGGGTTAAGGACGAGCCCTCGGAGACCTCCATTGACCTCCATTAGAGGTGCTTTAAGCCTGACGAGATTCTCCGTCCACCTTCGAGTGGTAAAACAGAATAAATCAAAGCTACTTTATTGTGTAACAGGCTAACCAGTTGATAAAAATTTCAAGTGTAATGGAAATGTTTCAAAAGAGATGAGATAAGCACATATAGCTCGAGTGAAATGGTAAAGAGTAAGGCCATGTTCACATGGATACGTACAGTCCTCAAGCTGTTCTTCGCGATTTTATTCAGTAATGGCTTCAAAACGTTTTCAAAGGTGCCATTTGCGGCCTCGCCTGCATCCATAAACAACACCCTTCATGGTCTAGCCGCTATTTTTCAATTAACAGTATGAAATTATAGCGATTTTTCGACTAAGGAATTTATTGAAGGAGTCATTTAGATTTGCATTTTGAGAAATATATGGAGGTAGCCAATCAACAAATTAATAATGCTTCACTTTGGAAAGTGACTTACAGGTTGACGGGTAGATTCGATTTGTTTTCACTTTAACAGTATGACAATTAACTCGGCCAGTTGCTGCAAAAGCAGCTTTGGAGATTGTCACATTAAGCTAACCGCTTCGACTAAATGTGAAGTGTCCATGGTAATAAGCGATGGCAGCGACTAGCTAACCAATCAACCGAGCCGGGATTTTGGTCGTTTAAGAGGACGCTAAACAAAGTATATTTATTAAAACAGAGCCAGATACAGCGAGGCTGTACTAGAGGCGCCAGTGAGACTGAAAAATGCCACAATAAGAAATTGAAAGAAATAGATTGAAATGACGAGGATGATTCCTTTGAACGTTCTGTTGGCACTCCTCATAAGTCAGTCCACGTTTGTAAGTATTCAAGATGTTTTTTGAAATCAAAATCTGAACTTGAAGGCACATTATTAGTCGCGGATTTTATGAGATGGAGAGGGAAACACTTGTGTATAAAAGAACATTGCTTATAGGCAGTTAACTTTAAGTTGTTAGTTTGCCTCGGCTGAGAAGCCATTTTTAGCGATTTTAGCTAATCATCAGCCGAGAAGCCATTTGAGTCACCGAACAGGAGCTATGTAAACATTTGCATATATTTTCTGCCAATGTGAAAAAATCCTTTGAACTAAGCTTGTGAAATTTCCAATGCCTAGCAATTGGTGAAAATGCACTTGTTTTATCCAATTATTGAAATCGAAGGTACATATTCTAGTCGAAAATAATTTAAGCTGGTTACAACTTGAAAATTTAGAGAAAAAAACTCTGAATCAGTTTTAACGGGACCTGAAACAAACATAGGGGCTGAACAAAGTCAGGACCCGGCTAAACTACAGATCGAATTGGAATTTAGCGTGTTGGTTTTTGAGGAGGGAGGAAAACCGGAGAACCCGGAGAAAAACCCTCGGAGCAACTCGGACCAACTCATCTCGAAACGGGTTACAGAGATGCGAGGCGAAGCGCTTAACCACTGCGCCATCCCGTGTAATAAGTGTAATAAGGAAGATTTCGCTTGAACAAGAAGGATTAAGGAAAATATCGTCAACAAAACTACAATGGACATGGCATTTCAAGTAAACTTAAAGCGCTTCTAACCCTTCTTGAAATTTTTCTACCTATGAACCTTTGAAAGGTTTTGAGTACTTCTGCGAAGAAATTTTTGGTTTATAAAGAATACTCTATGTTGTACGCTTGTTTGAAATGGTGAAAAATTGAGCTTTCCTGACCCATGACCGCGTTAGAAAAAGCCTGGGTTGATTCCCGGGTCGACGTCATCTCATTAAATGCATTATCCTCCACGGCGCCTTTCTATCACAACAACATAGATTTATAGAAAATATACACAGTTTGTGAGTTGTTAATAAAGAAAAAAGTCATTTTAGACAAAATGCTAAGTATTAATTCAAATTATTGCAAAGTCGAATTAATGAGATGACGTCTACCCGGTAATCGACCCAGGCTTTTTCTAACGCGGAATTTGCCATTCCTTCAGTTTTAAAGATATGAACCTAAAACTTGGGCTTTTTAATAATTTTGGCTTGCTCTTTCCATTTCTGGCATTCATGTTGTTCTAGCGCCAATTTGTTTTTGATTGACAGGCTAAAAAGGTCACGTGACCAGGTCCTGCAAAGGGCCTATTTAGAGTGTGTTGACTTGTTATTTTGTCACCGCCTGTAGTTGTTTTAAAATGAATCAAAGCACTTTCCCTTATATTCCTGTATACATTGAAACCTTTCTAATGATGCAAAACATCATTTTGCTGAAGAAAAAGAAACCGAAACAGTCGAGGAATAAGGACTAAACTGAATAAAGAACAACTCATATATGATTTTAAAAAGGTACTTCATGGATAAGCTGTTAATTTGCACAAAGCACACAGATTATAATAAAATTAAAAGGTGAAAAAATACAATGCATGTTATCGGCATAAATGTGAATTCTGCTTTTGAGATGATAGGTCCAGACCATATACCAGTAACGTATAAAATTTAATTTTCCACTCTAAACCATTTGTTTATTAGGTTTTATATTGACACAAACGAAAAGCCAATGATTGGCTTCAAAGTCTACTTTCGAGTCGACACGGCTTAATCATGATAACTTCGTGTGTTTCCTTGTTTTAAGTGTATTTCCTTGTTTTAATTCCTGGTTTAATTTCGAGCATTTTATACTTCGTTTTAAGCCGAGATCTCGCGTGAAAACTGTCATTTATGAAATCATTTACAGCTCGGACAGACTTTTCTACAAGAAACTAAAGAAAATCTTCAATCAGAAACCTGACAAGAATCCAAACTGGAACATTTTAATTATGTTTTTTCCTTTTTAATTTTCGAAACAATGTCACTCTAACGTTTATTCATTATCCAACGCTGAATAATTCATGTTATCTTCTTAGAAAGCGAGGAGAAAAGAAAACATTTCCTTTACGAAATACAATAGAACGGAGTGCTCAACTATAGCCGAATACCCTGACAATTACGGTTCGGTCTAAAGAAATACCGGTTCCGCGCGTCTCTGCACTCTCATACGATTTATTAGACTTTGAATGGGAGAATACAAAGCTAAAAGATAAGGCACAAATTGGAGGCTCACAGTCTAATGTAAGGCTTATGAATTCGTGGCTTCGCGGCTCCGTAGTGACTGCGGTGCCACGGATCCTGGTCAGATTATAACTGCAGATCATTTTTACAAAATTTTATGAGGCTATTCTATATAGTTTAGCCAAGGAGTGGGGAACTCTCGGACGTTTTTCAAAGTCCTGTCTCCTGAAAGGGTTGTCTAGCGATACATTCTTAAATTGTATAACCATGAGATTACTTGACTTTCCACTCAGTTTACTTTTGTGTTGGCACATGAATGCCTACCTTCTAGTACTTTTGTATGTTCCTAATTGATATCAACCTCATTAGAAACTCTTGCAACAGAATAATAGGATCCTAAACAAAAGCCAGACAACATAACACACAAGCATTGTAATTTCCTCGGAAAGCCGGGACCGGTTGTGTTCTTAAAGTGCCTATGAAGCTTTTTTTTATTTTAGATATCAATTCTAAATCAAGTGAATAGTAGAATGGTAAAATATATTTTGATTTGAATGCTGTGCCGCTGAGTTAAGGAGGTTTTAATATCCAAAATGCTAATTACATGACGTCAGGGGAGGCATCTGCAATCACTTCTTAGTTGTTGTGAATGGGCGTTTCTACTGATATAAGAAAACAAATTTCTAACATCATTTTATTTCAACCCTGGGTATAGCACTGATAATTTTAAAAAAATGTTTAATTGTAACAAAAAAAATTGTATAATAATTGATGCATCCCCTGACGTCTGTAATTAGCATTTTGGATATTAAAACGTCCTTAACTCAGCGGCACAGCATTCAAAGCAATATATATTGTACCATTCTACGATTCACTTGATGTAGAATTGATATCTAAAATAAAAAAAATAAGCTTCATAGGCACTTTAATGAGGCTCAAAAGGGTGTTAATAAGATCAATATACTTTGAACTTGCGGCTTTTGGTAAAAGTGTGGAAGAGTTACGAGGCAGTTCAACAAACAAAATCATATCATAATATTTCAAGTTCTAATTCGGTAAGCTGCTTAAAAGGGGAATTGTCAACCCCCAAATTATAAACTCTCATAAAGGCAACATCAGCTACTCAGATTAGCAGAGTTGCTTTCCAGGTATACTGAAGAACATTTGAGACAATTTTGATGAAGGATGTCGAGGATTCGGGTGGATCAAAAATACTGCTTTTAAGATGAGAAATTTAGAGCAACTTGAAATCGGTTCACTTTAACCGAAATCAAGTTTCTGGAATAAGCTTTCGTGATCCACTTTAATCTTTGCCATCCTCTATCGTTCACTGGGTGATTTTTGAAGTTTTATTTTAATGAAACTTGAAAGTTCAATTCGATCAGTTGACAGTGCCCCTTAGGCCCGTGCCAAATCGCAATTTTTCCTACGAATTTTGCTGCGGTTTGAGCGGCGATTTCAAGTTGGAACTGAATTTTTATATCACCGTATAATCCACCGCCGGTAGTTACAAAGGCGGTTTCAAATCGCAGCAAAAATCGCGGCATATTAAATTATCCATTATCATGAATGGGCCTTATAAAGCTTCTTATCATATTACAACTAGTAAAACTTATAATATGAATTTGTTTATTTAACTGATGCGATAGACCTCGTAAACCAGACCCAGTTTCATTAAAATATAAGTACTCAAAATCCACGCGGAGATTACTTTTTTAAATACTATAATTAAATGTTTTATGCATTATCTTTAATCTGAGAAGAACAAGGACGAAGCTTGTGCATTTCACTAGAAAATACGTCTACCAAAAATGAAGAAATTTCACCGCGCGTTTTTTAAAATATTTAGTTTTTCACGCAACAAAACTATTTCGCGTTTGCAAGTTTCGTTACCATTCTCGTGCAGTCAGAAAACTGTTTTATATTATCAGTCCCTCTGATTTTTATTTGATTGCCTCACGATCGGCGTGAAGCGAGGGAATTGAGTTTTGGTACATACGACCGTGGGAGGTACGAATCCGTTCGAGAATTTCCGGAAATATCCCGAGCACATTGGTTGAAAACCGCCGAGTGCTGTGATTAGTCAGCGAATTATTGGAGAACCAATCAGAACACTGATTGAAAAGTCCCGGTCGGAATCAAATCGTCGGTAGGAGCAATTGTTACACCGTCTATGTCTGACTGAAGAAGGTCTTTCGACACATTTCAAAAGATTAGTGTTGTTTGAGAGAAGCCAACGTGAATTTACATCGAATCCGGGAAAGACTTAGGGAGTACACTAGACGCTTGGAGATACGAAGGCTCGGATTTTGAAATCTCATAGACAAAGTCTCGGGTTCGGATTTTCAAATCGCTTTAAAGTGCATATGCAGAGGCCGCCAAAAAACTGTAACTCTAATAAAAGCTAATAAAAGAGTAAAAAGGCGCCGACTCCGAGACCCTCTCCAAAAAAAATCCGAGACTCCGAGACGGGCAAAGTAAAGAAAAATCAAGACGCCGAGACCCGACCTATAAATAATGCGAAATTTCGAGACTTTTTGACTTTTTGCGAGACCCTCCGTTTTTATTGACACCATTCGCCACCCCTCTGTTTGTATGAGGCCGAACAATAATTACTTGAGACGTACGAACTGTTGGTCGTTCTTATAATAGAGACGCACAATGTGTGTACACGTATTTCAGCAAAGAAACCGGTACGTCTTCTTAGTTCGTCTAGTACAAAAACACAAGACGCATTAAGTGAACTAAGATACGAACTTAGATACGAACTAAGATACGTTTACCCATCATGCGTCTCTAGTATAAAAATCAAATTGAAATAGAAATCCAAAGATTCCATTGTTTGCCGAGATCAATTTGATGTCGGCTGTTATTGGAAGATTGGATGGTCGTGTCTGACAAAAATAGAGGCCTCCGAAGTTGCTCTTCAGTGTCTTTGATATTTGGTAGCGCTCGACAATATTTTGGTTAGTCGTTCGCTCTTGAACATTTTGGCATTGACATATTTTTTGGCAAAACAAAATGTCACCTAGTGCGAACACAGGCGCGGAGCCAGAAAAAAAAAACGTTTTCCAATGTCGCGAGGGCCGGAGTCCGTTCTGAAATTTAGAGATTGACCGCTCTCTGGAACGCTATTTCTTGAGACTAAACATTGGATTGGGATTAGAACAACCTAAACTATAAACATGTTATTTTTATGCTTTATTTTATTTTTATACGAGTTGAAACGCCTGTACCGCGGCTGTAACGTTAAACTGAAACGCGCCGGTTTGTCAAGCTATGACCTCGGGCCGGTTTACTCTCATCATTAGTCTCAAGAAAAATAAATAAAATATGTTCGGCCTCATGTCCGCAGAATTCAAAAACTTTGACCGTTTTCTATAAAACGGTGCCTACTACTCAAATATTTTGTTAAAGTAACTCTCTATTCTTTTGGATAACACTCCGATTCAATGTTAAGAAAGAAGCATGAACATCTTCCCACCATTTTAAAGTGGGTAGAGTTTTTAATGGTGGAATTACCTGATTACTGGTAAATCTAATCTGAAATATTTCATTAATTATTTACAGAGGAATTCCGGAGGCATTCCGCTGCCGCCCTCATTTCCAGGTAGATCATTAAACATAACAAGCTTATGAATTACAATCGTTTATATGTCTATATTTCTCAATATCAGGATTGTAAAAAAAAAAAAATTCCCATTAGCTGTTGCTTTAATGTACTTCTTAAAGGGGCACTGTGAACCCCAGAATGATAAACTTTTTCATGATGAAATACAACAATAACTACGCAGATTAGCAGAGTATGCTTTACAGCTATACTGGAGGAAATGTGGGACAATTTTGATGAAGCCAGATGGTACAGATTTGAGTGGATGAAAAACACTACTTTAAGAGAAATTTAGAGGAACTTGATCATCGGTTCATTGTAACCGAAATCAAGTTTATGGAATAATCATTTGTAATCCACTTTAACCTTTAATTTGCCATCCTCTATTGAAAACGTTTGAAACGCATATCAGAGCATCCATATGGTATTTCTCTTTTATCTCATGGTATTATTTTTGTAGTTTTGTTTTTAAGAAATTTAAAGGTTCAATTCGATCGACAGTGCCCCTTTAAAAATAATCATTTCGATTAACCAAAGACAATGGATATGACAAGAAAAGGATTATTCATTATCTATGATAAATTGGGACCCAAATTATCTAATTAACTTTGCGCTACGTCCGGCCACTTAGCCATGCGATGAAAAGGTTTTATAAAACAACGCAATTTTGCATATCGAAACTCAAATATGAATATCACTTACCAATTTCACCAATGAAAGTTTGCATAATGCAACTCAAACATGCCGGACTGCAAAATCGGATACCAACATTGAATATCTCAATGACAAAACTGCATGTTTGAATATCAGAAAATAAAATTCAATTGTGATTCAGTTATATCACACTCCATGGACTGCCCCACCCAAGGCGTCTCAATGTCTAAATCCCGAGTGATATCCTCGCGATCAATGTCTAAATCCCGAGCGATATCCTCGCGATCAATGTCTAAATCCCGAGCGATATCCTCGCGATCAATGTCTAAATCCCGAGCGATATCCTTGCGATTAATGTCTAAATCCCGAGCGATATCCTCGCGATCAATGTCTAAATCCCGAGCGATATCCTCGCGATTAATGTCTAAATCCCGAGTGATATCCTCGCGATCAATGTCTAAATCCCGAGCGACATTAACGCGATCCCGAATGAGCGTGGCGCGAAGCGCCTGTGTCGAGCACGGAGCGCGAGAAGTTGTGGGAAGGAATCACGAGCTCCGTGTTCGCGCATTAGACAAGCATCGCTTTTCATAGAGTTCTAAAATGTGACGTCATCATTTTATGAATTTCACAATCAGAAGGGGTTCAAAGGCGGCATAAATGTGTTGATCGTATCTACTTGTTCTTAGATTTGTATTTTCGTTCTCGGAAATGAAATATGATTATATTTGAAAATACCGGCAATATTGTTGAACCTCATAGACAACGACCAATAGTCCAATTCGTAGTCTTGACCGCTATTTTGAAACTGAGGTAACCAAGCCTTTACCGTGACATCGAGGCTGGAGTTGACTCAGCTTAGAGGCTGGTATCTAGTTAGCATGATAATCCAAATATATCCATATTCATAGAAAGAGAGTTTGTATCAGGGGCGAGGCTAAGGCTTGGTCGGCCTTCCAAGAACTACGAATTGGACTATTATCCTGAAGTAAACATTTTACTGAAAGAAAAACACAAGTGATTATGGCTTAAAATTATATGGTGAAGGTTCAATACGTCAAATTACATCTAGAAAATACGTTTTAGACCCGAAAAATGCGAAAAAGTGGCTAAATCGTTTAATGAAGATTTGGAACATTATCTGATCCTCGAAGCTCACAGTGGCATATTTCGACGCCAGAAATATGTTATTGTATTTTGATGCCATGGTGTTGCGCATTTATTAATTAAATGTTAGATTTGTAATTTTCCTTGAAGACTATGTGTTAGTCATTGTCTTCATAATTACTCTGATGTTAACCATCCCATGCACCTTTTTCATCTCATACTCGCACTGGAAGAAGTCTCGTAACAATGGTATCAGAATGATGCCAGTGGTCCCAAATATCACAACATTGGAATTAGTCAAAAAAATATTAGTTTCTGTCGTACTTTTTTGTGTCACCAGGAAATGGTTAACGTTATTTTCCGCCATCGACTGTAGATTAGTTTTTCTTCCTGTGACAAGGTGGGACAACTAGCCTCGCTTTGATGCCTTTATGAATAAGGTCAATATGTGCACAGCATATACCCTTTAAGCTCATACCCCTATATATGTTTCTATTGTCTTAGACGCACTTCTGATTGGCTGTTACAAAGAGGGAGTCAACGATACAAATCTAGTGACACCGGCCCCTTCAAATTTGTCAACATCGGTATGTCTGAGGACATGCGCGAACTTGACATTTCCGCTGGCTCTTTTGCTAAATGGCTCAAACTGCAAATGCAGTCGAGAGGTGCTGATGCCGAAGGTGAATTTGACATTTTGCAATCTGGGTACGGTGACTACGGGAGGCGAGACGAATCCAAGAACTCACCATGTTTACAACGCAAGCGATTTCCTAACTGTATACATCGAAGTGTTAAAAACGTGGACTTTCAAGGCTCCGGTGCCAAGCAACCTTGAGACGTCACCTCAGTCCGAAAATTCATCTTCTCTGAATCAACTTTTATACTCGTTCACCTTCGGTGACGGCGGTGGAAACTCATCCTGGGGCTTAACACCAAGCGTCCAACACCGGTATCGTGATACTGGAAAGTTTAAAGTCTGCGCACTGATAAAGTTCACCAATGAGTCAAGAGTGAACGTATCCTGTCGTGACGTCATCGTACAGGCCAGGATATCGCACGTCAGCATGTCATGTCCACAGCATGCGGTAGCTAAAGAACAAGTAGATTGCCAAGCCGTCATTATTAAGGGTTCTGACGCAAAGGTTGACCTTGGTGTGACGTCACTATTGGGCATGCGCGGAACTAACAAGACGCTGTCCCTCCGTATACAAGGTATGTCAGTCGTATACAAGGTATCAAATGTCACTCTATTGACAATAACAGCATACCACAAAATCCCACTTATAAGCCCTAGGCTTATACGACTTCGTAAGGGGGTTTGAGGGCAATATAAACGAGGGGGCACATGTTCGTAATGACAAAAACGTCCTGAAAAACGGTAACAGAAAACTATTTTCTCGCTATCTACACAACATGAAATGTTACGAGTCTTTAAGCCAAATTAACGAGGGGAGGGCGGGATGGGAGAGGTGGGGGTTTATAAGTAGGTGGGGCTTTTTAAGCGAGATTGTACGGTATGTCCGAGTATTCATGATTACATCAGTCTTGCTTCTGTCGATAACCCATAACGTCGGCGTTTCTCACGGAAATTCTGAGCAGTTTCATAGCAGTTCATAGCACCTTCAGGAAGAAAAATCAAACCATACACTGCATCTATCTGTTTTACTGGGTCAGGTGGAACTTCTCGAAACGAGCGACATATTGGCCTACCCAACAATAGAAAACACCCTAACCTTTAGAAAGTGCAGTACAAAAACAATAGAAGTATGGTATTATGGGTGCAATCAGAATACAGGTCTCGAGAGGTTCCGTGCTACTCGTTTTACTAAATGCACTTCCAATATTTGTTTCTCTTAACTGATTACTGTGAGCACTAAACACAACTCTTCGCAATATTGTCACACAGACACGAAGAGAATAGTCATCGGTAATACAAAACCAAATCACCAAATCCCAACCAGTTCAGAGGTCCTTCGTACCAAACAAGAAACTACCCACGTGATGCCCTCGCTGAAGTTTAATGGCACGACTAACCTGGAGGCGTGGGAAGTTGTTGCTACAACACAATGCAACGCCAAGTTACAGGTGGGATTTCTCAAAACGATTGGTTATACTGCTTGGTTATACATTGGGACAGAACCTGGCCAATTCGCTTTTATCACGCGGCGCGCCATCTTGGCTATAAACAATAGATTTCCCACGTGTAGCCTCGCACTGAGCAGTTTCAGAACGAGGTTAGACGGGGGAAAACAAAGGCTTTTATTCATGGCCGCCGCGTGAATAAGGTCCAAGAACGGACACTGCATGTTGTGAGATGACATTTTTTAACTAGTAGTATAGACAAGCATGATTGGGTAATTGAGTACTTGTTTGAAAGTCCATAATATGTCTTTGTCATATAAAGCTGAGTATCCAGCATTGACCTTACTCATAAAGGCATCAAAGCCATGCCAGTTGTCCAGCTTGTCACCGGAAGAGAAAAATCTACAGTCGTTGGCGGAAAATAACGTTAATTTCCTTAAGACGCAAAAAAGACATGTGGCATGACATAAAGTAAAACATTTCTGACCGAATCGAATTTTGCGATGTCTGGAACGACTTGCCTCGCTCTGATACCATTGTAGCTGATCTCTTTGAGTGGGCATGTGACATAAATAAGGTGCAGCTGATTTCGACATGAATAACGCATTCACATACCATTTGGCTGCTATGTGCGTCTACAATCTTGCTCTTCCATACTCGTACAAGCAGCGCTTTCTATATCAGCATGCCTCTTCTTAAAAGATGTGTATAGAAGGCGAAGAAGACTGAAAAATAACATTAACGATATTTTATTTGTCATTTTGTGAGCAGATCTTCAGGCCGATAGAGAAGGTAACCTTATGTGGCAAGAACTGCACCTGGAGCAAGTCGTGCTTTGAATGGAGGAAACAAGAAACGCCTTCAATGCAGTCCACCCTGTGCAAATCGTCTTGCATTCATATCCAGCACTGCTCCCCAAATACAACGGAGTCATGTAAACATTTCAACAATTCTTACACAAATGTTTTTACCTCATATGTGTTTCTAAAGAAAGGCTATAACTTCGTTCCTGTGCTTAAGTCAAACGGACCGTTTCTTGCCGAGTGTGGTGATGTTATTGGCTGGGCTTCAAACATCTCGGAGTGTATACAAGCATATGGGTTTGCAAACGATAGCGATGGTGTCTATCTTTTTCCTGGAGTTGAAGATACGAAGAACATAACACTCCAGGAAAACACTACAAGACTCAACACTTCATATGCAATACAAATGATCGGTTCCTTGCCGTTCCGCGTGAGATTTACATTTTGTCATCCATTTGTTGACCAAATAATTGTGAGATCACGATTAGGAAACGACATTACAGCCGCGAACGTAAACAGCTTTCAGAATACTATAGCAATTCAATTGCGCAGCACACGAATTAAGCACAAATTTCCTAAGTACATGGCACTGAATGAATCTAAACTCCTGACTATCACAGTGACTAACGGTACGAACTTGACTTGCTCGTGGAATTTCGCAAATAAGGCCATCACTTTCTCACCTTTTCGCAACGGAAGCAAAACTGATGGGATCACAGATACACAGAATGTAACTTTCTATAGACGTGGAACCCATAGAATTCACGTTACAGTTTATAATCTTGTTTCAAGGGAGACACTGACGTCGGAAGTAACAGTGCGCATTCGCGTCACAGGTATTAAGGCTTTTTTGTGTCACGCACCTTTCGCTTACAGGGCTGCCGTGACGTGTTTCAACACGAGCTATGAGCAAGGCGAGTCAATTGACTACTACTGGCGATTTGCAAACCCTAATACGTTTATTTCAACCAAAACGACGACTGCGTCACACATATTTCGCGCTCTGCGGAATTCAACCGTCGTTTTGTTTGCGGACAATATAGCAACGTTTGATAACACAACAATAAGCATACGAGTCATCCATAATCCTCTCTCCCTGCGAGTACCTTCAATAATCGAGGCTGGAAAACCACTGGCCATCAAATGTAACATCGTCTTGCCTGGAGGCTCACCATCTGCGACCCCGAGTATAACTGTGGACTTTGGAGATGGACAGAGTACCATATTGAATAGCACCAAGTCGACACCTGATACTTACATTGCTTATCATTCATACGTTAGAAATTTGCCAAAAAGATACAAGGTTCAATGTATTGTGACAAGTCATCCAGAACTAAACATAGTTGGATTTACACAAGCAATAAATGCAGTAAAAGGGCTTCAGATCGGAACAAATTGCTCTAGATCAATTGCTGTGAATGAAAGGTGCGCACTCCAAGCTCTTTATACTTCTGGTGATCTCTTGAGTTGTACCTGGCTAATTATAGAGTCTCGGGTCAATAGAACGTCTGCTGGTTGTGCGTTAGCTTATACGGTTGCAGTAGAGGGCCAAATTGTCGTGATTCTTAATGCCGAAAATCCCGTATCATCTTTAAACACAAATCTCACATTCAATATCCATCAGCATACAAACACCAATTCTAGTGATGTCTCCAAAGATGCTACGGTTTCACTGGTGAAAGGGACTGCTGGTGCCCCAACATCAAAACGATGTCCAACTGTAAGTCATTCCAAATCAATACCGGCTACTGTAAAATCCACTGAACGTCTATCCGTCATATTAGCTCCAAGCACTGTAACTATATTTTCAAAATCATCTTCGACGGCTTCTGGTACTTCACTGATCAATCCAGCGACTTCAAGCGGTCCTTTTAAACAAAGCACCACGTTGGTACCGAGCAATAAAATTTCTCATACGACATCATTTTCGACGGTTGTTGCTTCTTCAACAATCAGTCCAACCACTTCAAGTGTCCCAGGTATCCAAAACGCGACATTGCATTGTCCAGTCTTGGGACACGTAGGACAGGCACTTCGATTTTACGTTACCTCAGTCCCCAAAACACCAACACTAACATACGTGTGGAACTTCGAAAGTTCCAACCGAACTTCTGGCTCCCTTGCATCGATCAATCACGTGTTTGGTAGTCCTGGAGTACAATACGTGGGCAGCAATGTCACGCATTCTACAGGTCACGTGTTCCTTCAATGCAAGGTCACGGTTCAGTACCTTATCATGGGATTTAGGATAACTACGTTAGAAGTAGTAAAAGACAAGACAATTCATATCCAGTTTGAGATTACTCAAGGGACGAACGTATCCTATATCATCGACTTTGGAGACGATTCTGGTAAGATCTTATCTGGTTTGTAACACTACATTGAAGAACCCTGTTAACGCTATTTTACTCAAATTGCGCACATGCGTTTGTTGTTCAAAAATAGTGAGCAAAAGAAAGGATTTTTCAAATAGAAGTTAATAAGTGTATGCTATCGTCGCGGTATGGTAAGCGAGGTGCAACAGACGTTTCGAGCGCTAGCTCTTGCTCATTAGCTCTGGTGAAGGTCAAGCGCTTGAAGCGTCAGCAGTAGTACGTTTCCCTTGATGGTTAGCATACCCTTATCGACTTGATAAAATTAATTATTATATGGACGAGAGTGTTTTACCAGGAACTAAACCATTCGTAGACTCCATATCTCACTCGCTGGAGTAAGATATGGAAAATACGCCACTCAATCTCCCGCATGTATGACGTCACGCTTGCCGCCTTTTTAACTATAAAGATGACGGCAGGTTTGTTAAAATCAAAGAGGAAGATGTAAACAGCTTAAATGAGAAGCAAGAAAATGAACATTCCGGACAGAATAAGCAAAATAAGATCTAAATCTAAAGCTCTCTAAGAATTTTCCCGTCTGCAATGAAGACACAAGAGAACCCAACAAAATTATCCCAGAAGAGCTTCGGCGATAGTTCACGAAGCAGTTTGTACTAACAGTAAGTAAAATGAATAAATTAGAGTACTTAGAGCAGTTTAATTGTCCATATAATAAAAAGATTACACGGTGGTGCAAAGGTATGAAGCTCGTTCGCTGCGCTCACTCGTGAATTATTTTGATTATCGAGGATAAACTACATATCTTCGCACCACCGTGTATTCTCCTCTATTTATCCTATAAATATTGTTTCAGCCAATCAGAGCTCAAACGTTCTATGAAATAATATAAATAGAGGATATTACACGGTGGTTTGAAGATATGAAGTTTATCCTCGAGAGTCGAAAACATTTCATGAGTGAGCGAAGCGAAACCACCGAGTAATTTTCTTTTTATTATATGGACAATTAAACTGCTCTAAGAACTGTCTCTTATCTTTTCGTTTTACTTAATGTCAGTACAAACTTCTTCGTGATCTTTTTAAGCTGTTCTGGGGAGTTTCATCGGGTTTTCTTGTCTCTTCGTTGCAGTCGAGAAAATCTTTAAAGAGTTTAATTTTAGATCGTATTTGGCTTTTGCGCTCGGAATATTCATTGTCATGCAGCTCATTTAAGCTGTTTACATCTTCCTCTGTGATTTTCACAAACCTGCCGCCATCTTTGTAGTTCAAAAGGCGGCAAACGTGACGTCATCGATATTTTCACTGGTGAGGATATGGAAAATACGCTACTCACTACCCGGATGTAGTTTCGTATGAGTTCTATGAGTGGTTTATTTCTCATTAAAACACTATCGTCCATATAATAAAGCGCGGTATTTCATGACTAGATGAAGCCAAGCAAAATGCAGGAAATTTCGCGCTATTTCCTTTTCATCCAATTAGAATCTAGAAATTTGAATACATAATTATCCCGAGACGCGCCGCCACTCCAACACACCTCCCCGTTGAATTAACAACTATCCTTAAATGGAAAACACGCTTGAAATAATGATAATCGTTAATTCTAATGACACTCTTAAAACCAGTCAAGGATAAAGATAAACATCTGTTACATTCCGAACGGCGGTAGACCGGCTTAGTGTAGTCATTAGTGGTGATGTCTGCACTGCACTGCAGTACACGCAAAGGGTTACGAGTTCGAGTCCGAGTAGGACTGAGCGCTCAAAATTTCCTCTCTTTACCTTCTCTTCTTGTTTACCTGTGAACCATAGCTCTAGGTGAGTGAGAACCCGTCGTTTACCCGTGAACTCGTCCGATGGTTAGGGTTTGGTTTGTGGTTCGGGTTAGGATTTGTCGTAGAATTAACGATTATCATTATTTCAAGCGTGTTTGCCATTTAAGGATAATTGTTAATTCAACGGGGAGAATGCGTTGGCCACTCATGACTGTAATACTAATAAAATTGTAAAGAACATCTTTCATAATGGTTTCAAATCTACCCTCTCTTTACGAACACAAAATCGATTTACAAAGGCTCATTGTATACCAAATGATATAAATATCTCGCGAAAAAAAACCATGAAATACACGACTTTCATAATGGCCGCCTCCTAATTTGCATAATTTGGAAGATAAATCTGTAGAGGGAAACCAATGCTACCACATGAAAGATCACATTAAAACTAGTAATATTTTTGAGTTTTAGAGCAATGTGGAGAATTGCTGTTGAGCTATGAGCATTTCTAATGCAGAAAAACATGAAAGCGAGGCTAGTAAGGCGTCCGTTGTTTTTCTCATACAAATCTCTCTAATTTCAACTTGCTGTAACTTCATTGCTTTTTAAGCTACAGCACTCAACTTTCACAAGTTCACTAATGTCGACATGCTCTTTCACATGGCAATGTTCATATTTTATATAAATGTGGGTAAACAACCGAAACGGAAAATCACATATGCAAATTAGGAGGCGGCCATTATGAAAGTCGTGTATAACCAGTGTCTAAATTTCCCAAAGACGCAGATTGACACAGTTTTTTCTTACTTCAAAATTGTTTAAAGGAGGAATCCATAACTTTTGAAAGGGTAAAAGCATCTTATTTGTCAATAGTTTAATTACCCTATATCATTATGACGTCACGGCTTGTTTATGAGGGGGACAGAATCGACTTGAACAATAGAATTTTGAACTAAATCTGCTCTGCTGAGGAAAATTTAACTTCGAATTGTCTGGTTTCCAGATATCAGCTGTATCAATGTTTATCCCACAATATTTACCGTATTTGGTGGCTGTTACCGCTATTCTACGTTCTTCAAAATGCATTTGATAGCGATTTCCTTTGTGTTGTTGCTGTTTTGTCTCTGTTTTGTTCCCCTCCCACGACCGTGATCCTTAGCGTTTAAACAATAGATTGTTTTGATATGACGTCATAGTGATATAGGTCAATTCAAAACAAACATGTTAATGAACAGCAAATGTCTCAAGAGGCTACTAGGGTACATTCTTGATCTATTTCAGTCCTATGTATGATGTGTGCAACGATGTGAATGGTATGTAGTATTTTTTGTGGGTGAATAAGCGGAATAAACATTTCCCCGAATACTTAGGGAGAGTTTTTCTGGGGCACATTCCGGAGACTCTGAACTGAAAGGAATTTACCGAAAAACAATGTCGTTTACATCAGCAAAGACAAAAATAAATCCTAAAGGCCGTACCAAAAGTAGCGACTACTTTCTATATTTAGAAACTGATGGATATATGTAGGATTTCGAGGTATTCTAACTTCGGATAGCCGGAATAGGGCCCCAAAACCGCACCCTTAGACAATGCATATATTTTTTATGAAAAACAGGTACCTCGAGTGGATTTCTTCAAACAATGCCGACTGTAGTAGCTCAAACGTACCACTACGCCAAGTCCAAGGAATACACCATAAACATCCACGTCACAAGTCTCGTTGGTCCAAACACAACAAGAGATCAGACTGTACTCATCGCCGACTCTCCATGTGCAATTCATGACGTCACTGTTCGTGGTGCAAGTCGTGACCCGAAAAATGCTCCTTTAATTCTGCCTCAGAATGAGTACTTCGTAGGGTCAGAGGTCAATGCTAGCTGTGGCGGAGTAGCTGATGGACTTAGGTACACGTGGACTATATTCAGTATCAACGATACTGCAATCACACGAGTACAAGCACCAGAAGTAGACTCATTCCACTCTAGGGAACTCACGCTTCCTTCCTACACGTTATCGGTTGGCTTATATAAGTTTGTTCTATACGTCACTGCTACTCCTTTTGGGGTGTCAGGGTCTGGGGTTGGATACCTTGCAGTGCGCATGCCCAGACTAGTTGCTCGGATTGAGTGTGGTCACTTCCGTACAGTGTCTTCCGGAAGTGACGTCACATTAAACGCGTCACTTTCATATGACCCTAGTGATCCCACTACTGGTAGTCTGCGGCTCAAGTTCAAATGGCTTTGCGACTCTGTTCGGTGCAATAACACTGCCGGGAATCGATCCGTCCTTCATTTCCCGCGTAAAAGTCTACAGGGTGGCGGACATAAGTTCGAGGTGGTGGTCACCCGTGGTACTCGAAAAGCAAAAGCAGCTCAAACGATCCAAGTAGTGGACGCAGATTTACCTTCCGTGTGCATTAGGTAAATATGGTTAAACGAATGCGATCTATGATACATGTTAAACAAGATTACTATAGAGTGTCTGAATAAAACACTAATGTCAGCCTGCGTATATAAATATAGAGCTTATCAACCAAAAGGTTTCTTATGTCGAATAAAATAATGCGCTTTTCATGGATGAAAATACTGTTAAATGCAATCGCGTTGTATACTCATACAACCACTTACAGCCTTTGAATACATCAAACATGCATTACATTTTTAGTGAGATGAAGAGCCATCTACTATTTCTCAAGATTGCCGTTAGGTACTAAAACTACGATAAAGTTTAGCTCAACCTAATTCATCCCATTGTTTCCCTTATAGTCTGAAAAAGACTCATTCTTTCATTCGTGTATTCATTTACTCTAGCATGAATATTCTGCTTTTTGTATCTCATCAAAGGTGTATAGAGAACTGCGACACCAAAGCCCACCTGTCAGAATCCACAATCCTGTACTCCAAAGTGTGTGGTGAAACTAACATCACATGCCTTTGGAAGTTATCAGAGCAACACACAAAACATCTGAATAAACGATCGATATCACCTAGGCAACGACTAACAACCCTTCGGGAGCACCACGTCGTCAAGCGAGCTGCAACGAAAGGACAGCCACCACAATCCTCCAAACAGTTTGTTATTAACAAAAACGACCTGAGACCTAATTCAACATACTTGGTCACACTTGAATTTAAGTTCAATAGTACCGTTGGCTCTGCGCAGTATATGTTTAAAACTGATAGTTTACCGACTGGTGGTGCATGCGAGGTAACCCCCAGTATAGGAAAAGTGATAGAGACACCGTTTCAAGTGTTGTGTTCAGGATGGGATGACGAGGATCGCCCCTTGTGGTACGAGTTCTTCTTCGATCATCCGAAGGCAGGTGCTGCTTTGCTGTCGTATGGTTGGCTACCGCAATCGCCTTCCTTGTACCTCCCTTCAGGGTCACCGCAGAGAAACTACACTTTAGACTTACATGTTCAAATCAGGGATGCCTTAGGATCTCGTAGGACAGTTCGCCTTCAAACTCAGGTACGTGACTCGAATAGTTATATGTGAAGTATATGTGAAGTGTGCATAACGTGGTGCAAGTGTACGGGATGTATAATGAATACCTTTTACCTATAATGGCCTGTTTAGCGTAAATTCTATCAATCAAATATATTCAAAATAATGCGCTTCACAAGGGAGAACTTGAGACTTACTGCTATTGTGGCGCAATGTGCAGTTTACAATCATGAGTGATTGTTAGTACCTCAGAATACCAGGCTGTTGCGTCGGGAGACAATCCCCTACTCTTTCTTGAAATAGCACATCAGGTTCTTTGGCTCATATTGATTAGAAGAGGAAGGAGACAAGGCAAACAGCTTATACGTGCCTACCCAAGGACTCGACCGCATGGTTTCGAATCCACGATCTCCCGCACTCTGACCGTGTTCTATCAACTGAGCTGATTGGACACTTGGCCTTTATTTACTAACGTCTAGTGCTCGTCAGACAGGGTTCCCACGGCCAGGGAAAAACAAAAACATTTTCAAGGGCAGGAAATTGTCAGGGAATGACTTGGTCAGGGAAATCCCAAATTTCAATGAGAAGTCAGAATTGTTTTCTTTTCAGGCTTCGCATACTTATTTCTTTGGGCTGTGCTGTTCAATGTTTCTGTCTCAAAACAATGATTGAATATTTGGAAAAAATACGAACGTGCGCCGGAGGTCATTTAGAAATGGTTCTTGGTCAGTGAAAAGTCAGGCAAAAGTCAGGGGATTTCTGTTTTCCAGTAAATGCGTGGGTTAGGGCTGAAGCCTCCTCACTGAAGGCATTCCAATCAGCCGCTATCATAACAATTCGGTCTATGCAGGCACCTGAAGAGACTGTAGTTCTCACTATTAAATGTTCCACCTATTTAGCATGAGGCGTTCTTTCTTTTGAAGGTACATGGTTTCACTGCAAGTGACGGCCCTGTATCAGCCATACTAAAAGGCTACGTTCAAGGTCCCTCGAGCATGCTGGGAAGGATCATCGCGGGGGGTAAAACACAACAGGCAATACAACTAATGACAACAGTTTCTACATTATTGAACGACGATTCAGAGCACAAGAGTGGTACGAGCACTGGGCCGGGCCATGCAGATCGGGAACAGGTCGGTAATACAGTAGATTCCCGACATATAATGAACCTGGTTATAATGTCTTTTTCAGCCCAGCAAAACTACAGTAGTCTGTGCGGATTAGATCCCCGTTTATATAACGAACATAATTTTGAGACTCTTTCTTGAAATCTATACCCGGAGAAAACGAATAAATGTTTCATTTGCAGGACTTCGATTCTTAAAGGAGCTGCATGTGTGACGGTGAGGGACACGCCTTTGTGTTCCGGGCCGGAACAAAATATTTTTCAGTAGTTTTCATATAAACTGACTATCCTAGCACATGAAAGCAAAGTAAATGTGCAAACATGGTTAACAAACTGTGCGTATAGATCTAGTCTTCAAGGAAAAATTTGCATATCCTTTCAATCAAGCATTAGGGGAGGGAACTTTATCTGTTTGAAGCCAATTAACAGCCACCAATCGAACACTGATTCCAGACATGCGCAAAGCCATGACCGCACAGCGCCTTAAATTCCTCTGGGTTGGCTTAACTTTCAGTTGCATATTCTTAACAAATGTTAACCACTGCAAACAGCCGTATACTCATGTTTTATTTTTATTTCAGTACATATGTTCTGTCATGCCTAAGTGTCCAAGGCACTAATAAGGATTCTAACAAGCTTGTTGAATTGTTCAGTCGTAAAAAAAAACGATATAACGAACATGTTGGTGCTTTTGCTAGAAAAACGTTATGACCGGTAGTCGTTTATAACGATCCTCGATATAACGAACCATTGCACTTCGTTATAACGGGGTTCCACTGTATCTTGTTTGCGTACAAATCCCTTAGTACAGACAAGGAGAACAAGAAAAAATGAACAAGGATATCAAAACGAAAGGTCTCGTGGTTAGGTTATCAATGTTGGGGGTTAGAGTGCGAATGTGAAAGAAGTACAGCAAGACTGCAGCCTTACTATGATTTGATTGGATCAAGAAGCCACAACGAATGAGGAAGCCATTTCACGGAATGCAGAGACGTTTAGTAGTACGTACATCAATTTATATGCTTTTTCTCGAAATACCCTCTGAGCATTTTCTGGTGTGACTTTATTGTTGTAGTCATCAGAACAAACAATCATATGTTATCGATTAAAGTGCCATAAACCCAATGTTTTAATCATTAATATCGATTCTACATCCAGTAACCAGGTGAATAGTAAAATATTTCTTGATTTGAATTATAGAGATTTCTATTTCCAATATGCTAATGATGTGATGTCACAGGAGGGCTAATTTATTATACAAAAACGTGCTGGCAGAGATAAACAAGAAATCAAGAAATATTTTACTATTCACCTATTTACTTGATGTAGAATCGATTTTAATGAAGGATAAAATGGGCTTAAGCACTTTAAACACTCAGCTACCCAATATCTGAAATATTAGTTTTTCTCCGCATTATATTTGGCTTCGTATCACTTTTTAATTTCGTTACAACTGAAAACATTTAAGAGTTATAATATGTATGTACTATTAATATATATCGCACTGTTCTTTTATCAGGTTCGAGACACGTTGACCAAGGAGCTATCCACAGCCTGCTGTTCAAGTTTTGTTGGCTTACGACAAGTCCTGGGAGGCCTTCAGGGTGCTACACATGTTACTACAGAGCTCTCACCTAACGCACAGGTATCTACACTGCACCTCACTGGCCGGGAAAAACTAGACCTCTTTCACTATATGGAAATCCGTATTTCTAGTAGAAATTTCCAAATTGTCCTTATTCATAAAGGCATCAAAGCGAGGCTGGTTATCCCAGCTTGTCACAGGAAAAAATCTACAGCCGGTGGCGGAAAATAACATTAATTTCCTTATGACACAAAAGAACTGGCCTCGCTCTGAAACCATTGTGACCAGACATTATTCCGCGCGGCAATGAGATATGAATAAGGTCAGGAGCCCATTACCAGGAGCGTGCATCTCCCAGATTAGGTCTGTCCAACAGCAGAACAGATGAGGTAGCTATTTGTAGCTTTGTGTTTCCCGCGAAAGTAGACAAAGGATACCTACACTAAACCAATCACACGACAAAATGTCACTTCTCATTACGAATTCACGCAGCTATTTTCCTATCCAGGGGAGCGCACATTGTCCGCAGCGCAAGCAACCATGGCAACCATGGCGGGAATCGGATATCTATAAATAGCTACATCATCTACTGTGCTGTGGGCGCTACCCAACACATAGGTACGCTCCTGGTAATGGGCTCCTGATAACGTGCATATATTTCCACTATGGCAATTTCAATTTCTAACTTTTTTGTAGAATATTTCTAAGGTATTCCCATACCGCTTTGGAAGAGGTCCAATTTTCCAGTCTCTGAGGCGGGGAAAATGTCAAAGAAAGGAACGCACTGGTGCGCAGAATTCTTTACTTGACATCCTTTTTCTGAAATTAAAGAGAAGACGATATTGTTGGATTTGCAGGGCTACGGAAATTGATGACGTGATCTTAGTTTTCTTTCGGTATAGAATAATATGTCGGTTGCATTATGTTTTATAGAACATAGAGAACCATCTACTGTTTGTGAAATAAACTACATCCAACTATAGTAGTGGTTAATGTGTTAATGTGATTTAAAAGATTGCTTTGTGTCAGGAGCAAATGAGGTTCTAGCTGGCATATCAATAACAACAAATTACATGGGACTGAAACTAGCTATTTGGTCGCAACAGAGTCCTCTTTGTCAAAACCTTTATCGGGTACTTTGACTCTTTAAAAGAACAAAAACAAAGCGTAATAGCGTTGTTATTGTTTTTGCATGTGTTATATTTTATAGATACATGGCTCAATAGGATATGCATTAATGGCCACGACTTTAGCAGTAAAGTACAAACAACGGACGATTGAAAACGAGGCTCAAGGCATTGTCAAAGGCTTGTCTGACGTTTTTGAGTCGTCGGCAAACACGGTCAGCGGTGTAAGAGAGAAACAAAAAAGCCTAGAGGTAGTGGATTGGTTGGACGATAGCAATGCTGCCAAGAATAATGAGACCCTGAGAAAGGTAATTCAGTAGAATGTAAAGTGTGACAATCACTTAAGAATGAAGTATTTGATTGGTCCATAGACCTTTGCATAATTCTGGGTTCCTACTTCCGGTTACTTCTCTAGTCTCGCTTCCATACAACCGGAAGTAGGAACTCACATTATGCAAAGTTTATAAGCACATAAGCAAAGGATTGCTGATTAAAGTTACCAAGTTACGGTAGATTAACTTAAGCAGCAAAATTTAGTACGAATGTAAATTACAAACAAAATACAACAAAGTACATGTAGTCAGTCTACGTCATAAACTTTCTCACGATGCACGACAAAAATAACTACTCAGATTAGTAGAGTATGCTTTCCAGGCGTACTGGAGAAAATATGAGATAATTTTGATGAACGATGGCAAAGATTCGAGTGGTGAAAAATACTGCTTTTAAGAGAAATTTAGAGCAACTTGAAATCGGTTAACTGTAAGCGACATAAAGTTTATATAATTAGCTCTTGTAATCCACTTTAATCTTTGCCACCTCTATTGAAAAAGTTCGAAAAGCATACCAGGAGATTCTCGTGGTATTTCTCTTCTACCTCAGGGTGTTATTTTTGTAGTTTTGTTTTAAAGAGCCTTGAAGGTTCAATACGGTTGAAATATTCGACGTCTCTTAGCTCGGTTTTGTTTTCCAGAGCAACGAGGCTTCTCAAACATGCGTCAATGGCGCCGAACAGATTGCTCGCGCACTAGTAACACGGAAGAAGCCTGGTGACGAGCCGAGCCATCTGCGTAGCGCCAGACTAGAGATAGCGGTTAGTAGGCAGTCCACGGAAGCTTTTAGAGGACTGGAGCTAGACAGCCAACAGGCTAAATTTAATATGCCGCAAGGGGACATGGATGGAAAGCTAGCTGGATTTGGTTTTGTCGACTCCAAGGTAAGACTATGCTTCATGCAGACAACTTTACTTGTGCAACGCAAAAGACCCACCGAATGTTTGATTCAAATGAATCGCGCGATCACTCCACTGAACATCACTTTT
The DNA here is from genome assembly GCA_030867875.1 of Actinernus sp. WN-2022. NCBI lineage: Eukaryota > Metazoa > Cnidaria > Anthozoa > Actiniaria > Actinernidae > Actinernus > Actinernus sp. WN-2022. The sequence continues at coordinate 83,541,336 of JAOWCC010001634.1, read as the reverse complement.
TTCATGGTTAGATACTGCAAAGGGTGAAGTATAATGTAGACGAATTGAAAACAATAGGGAAGTCTTTCAAAAAGGTGTTCTACTTTGAAATATTTCTATCTTTGTCCGACTGTTATTATTACAGAAATTGCTAATATAAAGTAAGAGACGTTTTGAAAAAGCTTAATGCTGATTCCAACTGAAATTACGACTGATCCATCTAACGAATATTGTTTAATTGCAAGGACTAAGCCTGCACGAATATGTCTTGAAGCAAAGATAACTGAAGCTTTTTCTAAACAAACGCATCCGCTTCTGACTTCTGCGTGTGGCCCGGATTATGTATTAGGCCACGTATTAGGCCACGCGTGGGATGGTTTGGTTGTTTCTCCCGGCGCTGGCTACAGGGGCAAACCAGCCCTTGCTATATTTGTATTTGGTCTACCAGCCCTATCTAAATTTATCTGGTTGGATCCTTCTATGGAGGCATTACATGAGTGATTTATGTTGGAATTACCCTTATACTTTTAGTCCGACGTCAAGAGTTGCACCACTTTTCATCGTTAAGTGACGATGGTCTAAGACTCCTTATAAAAGCTGCACTTTAAAGGAGCTATATCATGGTACTGCGCATACGTGGAGTCAATGTTCGATTAGTGGTTGTTGATTGGCTGTTGATTGGCTGTTGATTGGCTGTTAATTGGTTGTTAATTGGCTGTTGATTGGCTGTTAATTGGCTGCAAACAGTTAAGGTCCCCTCCCTCAATAATTGATCGAAAGTATTTTCAATCTTTTCCTGGGAGACTATAATAGTTGTTTAGTCATTTTTGCATATTTGCTTTGAATTTAACCATCCCACATGTGCACGAGGTTCATCAGTTCATATGAGAATCGCTTAAGATAACTGTTTCCGGCCAGGACTGTGAATATGAAGGTCTCTTAACGTGTCACAGCCTCTTTAAAACCCTCGTATTCTATCCTATTCCATTGCTTTACAAATCATCATATGCCTGCACTTCTACTCCATAGGTGCTCACCATGTCCGATTCACCATTCCTGTCTGAAGGGCAACCAGTCCCTGGCAGTCATGTATCAAGCCTTGAATTGCAAGACCCTAACGGCAATACTATCGCTGTCAACAACCTTTCCGAGCCGATTTCCATCTATCTGAACGCCAAAAAACCTGAAGATGATCCAGCAATCAGCGGTATCTTATCCCAGGTATCTCCTAATGTTACTGTGTACAAGATCACTGTCAAAGAGCCCGACACATCAATCTATCTAGAGGCAAACTTCAGTGGTTTAGAAAAAGAACGTAGCTGCTCGATCCTTTGGAGAAAACATTCGCATCCCACATTGTCAATATACGACTTCCAATGGAATACCTCGAATGGGACGTTCAAGAAGTTGATTACGTGGATTATGCTCAACAACACAGGCGAATATTTCCTTGGGATATCCCATAGGAACAGAAATGCGTCAGGTGATGTTCATCGGGTGACCTATAATATTTCAATGAATGCTGTTAGCTGTATGTACTGGAAAGAGGCAAGTCAGGCCTGGAGTACAAAGGGATGTCAGGTGAGGCAGTTCCTAAGTGATTTATTCGGGAAAGCTTGATTTTGGGTTTCCTGTGTTGCGCGGTCCAATCCTTAACTTGACCGCGCACCACAGGTAACCCAATCATTGTCAAATGTGTGAGAAAACAAACACCCAGAAGAGCCGGCAATCTTGTTCCCAGGCTCTTTTCCTCCAGGCTACTGCAATGCTCAGGGCGTTAAAGGGGCTGTATCATGGTGTTGCGCATGTCTGGAGTCAATGTTTGATTGGTGGCTGTTAATTGGCTACACACAGTTATATTATCCACCATTAATGCTCGTTTGAAATGATGAGCAATATTTTCCTTGAGGACTACATCTATACAGTTTGTTAGTCATTTTGACATATTTGCTTTGATTTGTACCATCCCACATGTGCGCGAGGTTCGTACCATCATTTGATTTGTACCATCCATCCCACATGTGCGCGAGGTTCGTGCCATCATTTGATTTGTATCATCCATCCCACATGTGCGCGAGGTTCGTACCATCATTTGATTTGTACACATTTGATTTGTACCATCCATCCCACATGTGCGCGAGGTTCGTACCATCATTTGATTTGTACACATTTGATTTGTACCATCCATCCCACATGTGCGCGAGGTTCGTACCATCATTTGATTTGTACACATTTGATTTGTACCATCCTTCCCACATGTGCGCGAGGTTCGTACCATCATTTGATTTGTACACATTTGATTTGTACCGTCCATCCCACATGTGCGCGAGGTTCGTACCATCATTTGATTTGTACACATTTGATTTGTACCTTCCATCCCACATGTGCGCGAGGTTCGTACCATCATTTGATTTGTACCGTCCATCCCACATGTGCGCGAGGTTCGTACCCTCATTTGATTTGTACACATTTGATTTGTACCATCCATCCCACATGTGCGCGAGGTTCGTACCATCATTTGATTTGTACACATTTGATTTGTACCATCCATCCCACATGTGCGCGAGGTTCGTACCATCATTTAATTTGTACACATTTGATTTGTACCGTCCATCCCACATGTGCGCGAGGTTCGTACCATCATTTGATTTGTACCATTCATCCCACATGTGCGCGAGGTTCGTACCCTCATTTGATTTGTACACATTTGATTTGTATCATCCATCCCACATGTGCGCGAGGTTCGTACCATCATTTGATTTGTACACATTTGATTTGTACCATCCATCCCACATGTGCGCGAGGTTCGTACCATCATTTGATTTGTACACATTTGATTTGTACCGTCCATCCCACATGTGCGCGAGGTTCGTACCATCATTTGATTTGTACACATTTGATTTGTACCTTCCATCCCACATGTGCGCGAGGTTCGTACCATCATTTGATTTGTACCGTCCATCCCACATGTGCGCGAGGTTCGTACCCTCATTTGATTTGTACACATTTGATTTGTACCATCCATCCCACATGTGCGCGAGGTTCGTACCATCATTTGATTTGTACACATTTGATTTGTACCATCCATCCCACATGTGCGCGAGGTTCGTACCATCATTTAATTTGTACACATTTGATTTGTACCGTCCATCCCACATGTGCGCGAGGTTCGTACCATCATTTGATTTGTACCATTCATCCCACATGTGCGCGAGGTTCGTACCCTCATTTGATTTGTATACATTTGATTTGTACCACCATCCCACATGTGCGCGAGGTTCGTCAGCGAAAACCCAGACTGCGAATATGAAAACCTCTCATCGTGACACAGCCGTGAAGAGAACAAAATAAAGACCAAGAGTGGAAATGTCCTTATATCGTAACAAGTTAGGACAACTAATGTTATGCTTACTCGAAAACTGACTTTGTGAAATAGTTTACCGTCCATAACAATGGTAATGGACTTGTCATTTCACCAGTTGTTCCTCGACAAGAGGCTATTGATTTGAATATATTCATCTGCGTGGACCCGAATCTTCGATATAGCTGCTAAAACGTGATGACCCTCAGGTTGTATTGGGCTTACTGCCTTCGTTCTCGGTATTTAACTTATTAGAGACACTTTGTCAATGTCAATATTAACCCTCTAGCTCTTTTGCCACTAGGTTGGAGCCAACACGACTCGTTATCAGATACACTGTCTCTGTAACCACTTAACATGGTTCGGTAGCAAGTTGTTCGTACCACCAAACACCCTCGACTTCGACAAAATCGCCACACAAATCTTGGAGCCGTCGCAGTACGCAGCAGTACTGGCTGTGCTATGTACCATATGGGGAGTTTACGTTATTGTGATTGTATGGGCGAGACGAGAAGACAAACGCGATTCAATGAAGGTATATTACTGTAGATTTCAAAACACTCATGAATAATTAATGAAGCAAAAACAAAGGAAATCAATGACTGTGAAGACATTTTATATCTGATAAAATTTCATCCTAATTTACATAAACTTTTAGCTTGGATTTTCTCAGCCAAAATAAGTTGTATCGTCAAAATAACTGAAAAAGGTATCTTTACATGTGAATGTTTTTGAAGTCGTTTACTAAACTCGCAGCTAATTTTGGGCCTTTGTCAGTGAATTTCTAATTAGGATGAAACTTTATATAAAATTCCATCCTACTAAAAATTATTTTCAGGATCTAATTACAATGTTGATTTAAAATATTGACAAATATTATTATAATTCTAACCTAGCTTTTCCTGCTAGATATATATTTAGAAGTGCAGAGGGCAAATACATTACACTAATCTCTAATTAATTAAATATATTATAACTCAAAATTAACACATGTGAATTTGCTTTGTATTCCAAAGGTTGGGGTAAGTTTTAGCCCCAGCAATAAACCTGGTAACAGCTACATCTATGAGGTAATTACATCGATTGGAATGCGCCGTGATGCTGGTACGACAGCTAACGCTGCCATCCTATTGTATGGAGATAAATGCGACAGCCAGTCATACTTATTAGCTGACATCAACTACGACAGAACGCCTCTCGCGCGGGGATCGGTCAATTCCTTTATCGTGACGACTTCGGAAGGACTCGGAGAACTCTCGTATATACGAATATGGCACGACAATTCAGGTGAAGACCCAGCGCTGTTCTTAAAGCAGGTAACAGTGCGTGACCATGAAACAGGGGAGACGTGGCACTTCTTGTGCAATCGATGGTTCGCTGTAGATGAGGGTGACGGGATGATTGACAGGGTCCTACCCGTTACCAGCATGGAGGAGATGACGCAATTCAAACAGCTATTCCTTGATAAGACGTACAGAGACCTGACAGACTCTCATCTATGGTTTTCAGTCGTTTGGCGACCTCCGCAGAGCCCGTTCTCACGGGTACAACGAGTTTCTTGCTGTTTATCGCTTCTTCTCTGCACGATGATGGCAAACGCCTTGTGGTACAAGACAAGCACTGGAAAGAAAGTGGACCTCGGAGCCCTAAAGTTCTCGTGGGAACAAATCTCGATCGGAATCACTAGCAGCTTAGTCGTGTTTCCTGTCAATCTCCTACTTGTTCAGATATTTCGCCACTGTCGGCCCCGCAAGCGGAAAGACGTACATCCTGGTCGAGAACTTAATACAAAACAGGCACCTCAACTAAAGTCATTTAAAACTACTTCGCAAACCTCTAAACTGGATGAGTCGCAGTCAGTGGACTATGACGGCAGGGGTAGCCAGGGGAACCCGATGGAGTCAGAAAATGAGGAGAAGCATGTGAACAGTAGTTTACACGCCGCTCTCATTTTTATCACTCTACATATGCTAAGTGATCTTGTGCATCAGGATAGAAACCAAAGTGATCAACGTCAAAGTCTTATATCTTCAATAGAAGATAACCATGCTACCCATGGAAAGAAGGACAAAGTCCTCAAGGGCATCCCTTGGTGGTGCGTCTACATCGGTTGGATAGGTGTCATTCTAACATCTCTCGTCTCAACTGCTGTTGCCCTCCTCTACGGCATCCAGTTCGGAAAACGTACTTCAGAGAAATGGCTGCTGTCTATGTTCATCTCTGTTACGCAAGACATCTTCGTCAGTCAGCCTCTCAAAGTCGTCGCCTTAGCTCTGTTCTTTGCCTACATCCTTAGGAAGCCCAACTCAAACCAGTACGCTAGCAATTCGGAGGAAATAGAATATAAGGAATGGCTTGAAGACTGCAGTGAAGCAAGGGCAAGGAAGGATGTTGAAATCCCATCGGTGCCTATGGGTACGCTGTCAGAAGACGCACTACAAAAGGCCCGAGAGAAGCGAGAAAAGGAAAGGCAGATGGCGGTCATTTTGAAGGACGTGGGAACGTTTCTCTTATTTATGATCATCTTGCTTCTGATAGTATATGGATATCGGGACGAGCGATCCTATTTACAGAAGCGTTCCATCGAGGGCATCCTTATGCAGACCAGTTACAAAACGTCGCCAAGTAGTCAGCTAACAACCACATTTAATAAGGTAAGTATGTAAAGTATGGTATACTAGATATTAAAATAGCGTGGGTGCAGTACTCCTATAGTTGATGGTCCCTACAACAACTAATCGATTCTCAAGTGTTGAACGTACAAAATCGAGGCTGCCTTCATTGACCTTTTTACACGGCAGCCATGTTGAGTTCCACTTGGAGAATACAATTTTATACTCCGTTTAAACTTGTTCTGAAACTGCTCAGTGAGGGGGTTCCACGAGGGAAATATATTCAAGTGTTCTAGCCAACATAGCCGCCGCGTGAAAAGCGTGAACTAATAGGTATAACTCAACTCCTATAGGGCATCTCTGCCGGCATGGACAACCCCAGTTGAACTATATGAAAGGCTATATATGTACTTGATGAAATAGGAATCTGGGCATAGAAATACGATACGTGTACCTAACGATTTTCAGTCGTTTTTTGAGGATACACATTCGCTAGATTACTTTCATTTCTACGTGTTTTCTTTGAGGGTTAACACGTAAATCCAATATTCAAAAGTGGTTTATGCAGTTCTAGCATTCTCCACCCCAGAGCTCGTCCGGTCGGGCATGCGTAAAAGAGAAGGGCTCTGGGGACTAATCTAGGGTTTAATCTGAATAGCGCGCATGCTCAGAATAAAAATGTCCCCGCTTCTACACACGAAAATTTGCATTTGAAGCAAACGTTCGTAATGTGGAATTATCGTCAAAATAACGACGCCATATATACACGTTTAAAGCGATACCCGAGTACAAACACTTATGGTCTAAAATTGATATTTGGACTGTACTGAAAACTGAAATCGCAATAAAAACGATTTATTGTGCAATGCAAGCGTGTAGGATTTTTTTGAAAGTGTATTGCGCAATGTTTGGATGACGTCATTTAGTTCTCCAAGCAAAACTGAGTTACTCGTTCTGCAGGAAAATCTGGAAAAAAAGCTACTCTATCAAAGCAGTTTGAAGAATAAAAGTGTAAAAAACAGGAATTAGATAATTATGTAAGAAAATGACTGAGCGGAGAGGATTATATGTCATCCCGACCACTAAATGACGTAATCAAAACTATTGCGCGAAACACTTACAAATTCTAGCATATCCATGTAATTTTCTTAATTCGAAGCTCGAGCAAGTTGAAATGCTATTCGGTCTTGTAATCAATAGTGATTGGATCAAATAACCGTAAGTTGAAATGCTATTGTCTTCTACTCGACACTGATTGGCTCAAATAACCGAAAGTTGAAATGCTATTGTCTTCTACTCGACACTGATTGGATCAAATAACAGTAAGTTGGAATGCTTTGTTTTCGTTCTGCAATGTGATTGGTTCTCGTTGTCTAAGTAGCCTCGGTTACAGTGGTCACGTAGTAATATAATGATTTCATCATATTCATGTACTATTTACAATATGAGTGGCAATGCAACATTGCCACGAATATATAGAACGAATATAAAGTACTTATGATATGCACCACATAAAATTTAAAGCTTTGATTTCTCCCACCTTGCTATTGATGTGGGATGAATTAGTTTCTCACAAAAATATGTCCCACATCGAAGAGACAGTGTGTATGCAATAAGAGAGCAGAGCGTAGCGTGCAGAACAATAAGTCCCACATGGAAGAGACGGTGTGTACGCAATAAGAGAGCAGATGTACTTTGTGATTTCATCCGGTCTGGGGTAGGGTAAGTCAGTGATCGGTCGTGAGACCTCCTCATGCATCATTCCATACAGGATTCCTACTAATAGGGCTTATTAGTATTCTGTATCATTGATACAGAATACTAATAGGCTAACTAGAATTTTGTATGGGTTTACAATGTATCCACGTGACCCGAATGCTGAGTCTGGATTGGCTAGTACCCTTATGAATTATTAATGATATTATAAGTGCACTTCTTTTCAAATGTAAATCACATGGATGTACTGGGAATGTGTATTAACAAACAGTGGGTTTCTTTTCATTCAAGGCGGTAAAAGTCTCCGATATTTGGCTGTGGGCAGAGCACGTGTTGCTCCCCGCCCTGTACAACCTTAACTGGTACTACTATTCGAAGAAACCAGGCACGCTCGTTCAGGGAGGGTCTGGTTTAGTGGTCGGCTTCGCCAGAATGCGACAACTAAGAATAAAAAAAGGTGAGTCTAATTAAGTAATTGAAGTTAGGTTTGTTTGTATCTGTCCTATTATTGATGATGACTTTCGTCATAGCATCATAATTAATCGAGGGGCATGGTTATAAACCCAGCGATTTCCTTTCTTATGTCTTGGTTCGTTTTTTTCAACCGTGACCGTGCACAAAACACAATAGATATTGGAATATGTTAATCAATCTACCAATAGAAACGTGTGGGTTCAGTCGTTGAGGGGACGCTAATGAACTAGGACCGTGCAAAATCTTTTGTCTTACCCCCTTCCAACCTAAATTGCAGCGCCTTTAGTTTGCCGGGTTCTTAACCATTCCACTCTATTAACTATGATAGCATGGTCAGAATTGCTGTGGATCTATGAGGCGACTTGTATTATTGATGATGATTTTCATAATAATAATAATAATAATATCGGACATATAGAGCACCTATACAAAATTGCTCTAAGCGCTTTACAATGTAAATTAAAATCTAAATCTAGTCTTAATCTAAATCTAAAAACTATAAAAACTTACATGCAAATTTATATGTTGATTATAAGATAAACTGTGAAATTCAAAAGTATGAAGAAATATATATACGTCATGTAAACGAAAGACAAAATCAATAACATGGTCAAAATAGCTGGGGCCGAACCAAGGAGGATTGGAAGGCCTTCCCATGAACACTTGCGCTTGAAAATTTGTCAAGAAGGCAAAGAAACTTGGAGTTTCCCGCGAGTTTTGTTATTTCCAACTAAATTTCTCCTTGAAGTTTTTTAACTCTAGAAACTAGAGATGGATTCAACGAAGTCAGAAATATACTTTCTAACTTTACTACACGCTAAACATCTTCAATTTTTTATCTTTTCTTACAATCTGAGCATATTTATCGGACACTTTTCTCGAGAGGTTGTTTGGGAGAAATTTCCCGCGAACTCAAGTCGTAAATCTTACCCTGAAAGAAATTAACTACAAACCTTTTAGACAACTAACCTTACCTGGAAATTAGCATGAGCAGTGACATAAATAAATTAAGTGTCTAATTTGTGCAAAGGGCTCCAAAGGGCTCCAGGTTTAAGAGGTTTACAAAGCCGTTGAAAATGCGTATTGTTTACGGTGTTTCGATACCATTCACAAAATGTCGCGCTCACTGGATATACAGTACTCACGCCGATCTTTCGTGAAGCATTTCGCGAACAGTACGAGTGCTGTTTATTGTTAATTATACCAAAAAAAAACAGACGATTCTTTGTTGATCATTTTACTTAAAAAACAATTATGATTACCTGAAAAGATAAAGGGCAGAAATAAGTAATACTTTGGTTTATTCAGTCGCGCTCGGGTACAAAAACAGCTTTGAGCGCGCGCGCTCATTGTTCGAAAATGGCACTACGTGATCAGATTGCGTCAGCAGCGCGCGCGAACCTCTCAAATTGAAAACTTTTCACTCAAATCACATGTAATTCCCTGCATATTTTCCCATTTTTCGTAGGCTTTCATTGTAAAATAATGGCCAGAAATACGGGGAAGTCGAAGCTAGCCTAAACATACGTCAAAATCCCAGGAAAAACTTTGGTTTTGAGATACTTTGTGAAAATTTTTGCTGCTGAGGTCCGATCTCCACGAAATTCAACGCAGAATGAATTGCTCACGTGACCGGGAAAATTGATAATATAGTTGCTACGCAAAGGATTGTGGGAAGGCCTTCCAATCCTCCTTGGGCCGAACCATGAGGCGTCTTCGCCGAGTGGATCCATAGCTATTTTGACAATGTTATGACGAAAATCATCATCAATAATACAACACACATAAAAACCTAACTTCGATTTGTTTGTTTTTACAACAAAACACGTTTAAGCTTAAAATGAATCGTATAAACTACCTTCGAGTCGAAAACACTTCTTGCCAAAACATGCATGAAGGGAAAGATCACATTGTGATTAACTTCTCCCAGTGTTGAAATGCTTGTGAAATTCCCATTTTGTTGCTTTTTGGATGATAAGTTTACATAATCACAAACCCACAGAGCGCTTTGAAAGACGTGCGCGTATACTGCGTCAGCTACTGTGTATGCCCATTTATTGATGAAGACAATTACCCAATTAGATTGCACCACAGAAAACTGGCGGTTGTTGTAAAATATGATCAAGAAATAAAAAAGTAACAACAGTAATAACAGGTTTTCCATAACTATATGATTGTAACCTGCATGTAACACAAGCTGCAGGGAGATTTTTAAAAGTTTAAAATGACATTCATTTTTTACCGTTATGTTCTTCAATACCCTGATTTAAGAAACTTCTGTTGAGTATAAGTTAGATTTATTACATTACACTTTGAATCCAGATGGCATGCGCACCTCGAAGACAATTTGTCCAAGGTGTCGACGAATTTTATATTTTCTTTTCCTGTCTAAATGACCTTAATTTGTTTGTATATGTAACAGAGTAATTTGGTTGCCATCTAACTGTACAATATTATAAGGAAGTCGCTAGTGTGTTTAAATATATTTATCTTTTGTAATAGTGTTATAACGTCTAATGGGAGTGGCGTACACTCGACTTCGTGATCGAGTCCTATTTCACTTCAGTATAAAAGCGATTAAATAAAAAAAAAATATACTTCGGGCAGGCTCCGACAAGTTTCGTGGCTTCGATGCCGAAACATACAATCAAAGATTGCGGCTGTCGACGCTCGCGCTATTACCCTATATCATTATGACGTCACGGCTTGTTTATGAGGGGGACAGAATCGACTTGAACAATAGAATTTTGAACTAAATCTGCTCTGCTGAGGAAAATTTAACTTCGAATTGTCTGGTTTCCAGATATCAGCTGTATCAATGTTTATCCCACAATATTTACCGTATTTGGTGGCTGTTACCGCTATTCTACGTTCTACAAAATGCATTTGACAGCGATTTCCTTTGTGTTGTTGCTGTTTTGTCCCCCTCCCACGACCGTGATCCTTAGCGTTTAAACAATAGATTGTTTTGATATGACGTCATAATGATATAGGGCAATTATTGTGCTAATACCATAATTACCTCGGTTTCCTTTGTTTGTTAAGGAGATTTAACCTTTTAATTCCCTTCATCAGCAACTTCAACTAAATCTCCCTCATTAAACAAGGACCCGCACTATAATAGGGATTGCTCCTCCCCTTTTCTCTCCTTTGGGATTAGAAATTAGAAATTAAAATTCAGAACTTAAAATAAGCTAAAAAAGGTAAAAAGCAGGAAGTTAGTTGCTCAGTTGTGCCTGTCAATAGTGTTTAAGAACCGTTTACAAACTCTTTAGTGCTATTTTACACATCAAACATTCAAGTTTGATTTGAATTTCGCGCGATGATCACTCCAGCGGAACATCACATGTCGTAAGCAGAGCTTTGAATATAATAGAGATGTTCACTTGACAAAGGCTGAGTGACAGCTGAATGCATGAGTCCTTCAAAGTTAAGCATGCAAGAGGGAAAATTAGAAGTGCATGCTGATGGGGGAACATTGTACAGTCCCACGGCACATCGGGTTATGGCACTGAAACAGGTTTTCTTATTCATGTTCTGATGCTGCTTAAAATATAATGCCTTCCAACGTTTGTCCCCACCAGATACTTGCAAGGTTGCGGAGGACGTGCAAGACGTGATTCAACGTTGCACGGACGGCTACTCGACAGGAACAGAGGACGAGAATGATTACGAACCAGGCTGGGTCCTTCATAACACCACCAAGCTATCTCAGCCCACCCTCTGGCACTACAACACGGAAGCAGATCTCAACGGCTTCCCCTTCATTGGGAACGTTAGGACGTATTCCGGTGCGGGCTATGTCCTCGAGATGTCACCCGCATATTATAAAGCACTAAGGCAAATAAAACGAGCTGTGTCTGACTTATGGATAGACCGTTACTCCAGAGCTGTGTTTATCGAGTTTACGCTCTACAACCCCTATAGTAACCTGTTCACCGCTAGCACTGTTCTTCTCGAGATACTGCCTACTGGTGGGATGTACATAAAGCCTGAGTTTGCAACTTTCCGATTGTATAGTTACGTCGGGGACTTCCAGATCTTTGTGCTCGCGTGCGAAGTTTCGTTTTTGTTGTTCGTATCTTATTTTACGTATCGAGAGGTTAGGGGGTTGTATAGGAACAGGCGAAAGTACTTTAGTGATTTGTGGAATTTGATTGAAATCACCATTGTCGTCCTAGCCTGGATTTCGGTCGGGGATTACTTCATCTGCTTTGGAATTCGAAAGTGGACTTTGCAACAGCACCACAAAAACCCTAAAGAATTCACCAATTTCCAGTATATTTCCGCGTGGCAGCATATTTTTGAGAATGTTATGGGATTTTTGGTGTTTACGGCGTTCTTGAAGTTCATCAAGCTACTGCGCTTTAACAGAAAGATGTTCCTTCTCGCTTACACACTCCGACACTCGGCTAAAGATTTAATACATTATTGGTTTAACTTCTTCATAGTGTTCCTGGCATTTTCCCATTTCTACTTTCTCCTTCTCGGAGGCGATTACCAGTCTTTCAGCACCCTTTCTCGCTCTATGGAAAAACTCGTCGGTGTCCTACTGGGCAAGTTTGACTTTGAGCAATTCATGAATCCGTTCCGCACTCTCGGTGCAATCACCTTTTTCTTGTACATGATCATTACAAACTTCTTTCTATTGAATGTATTAATTGCGATTGTGATAAAAGGATTTCAGGAAACCAAGCGCTCAAGGGAAATCTTAGAAAACGAATTTGAAGTCATCGACTTTACTGTAGAGAGAGTACGAGAGTTTCTCGGTATACGTAAACTGAATAATACCGTTGGACCTGTTCTAGCTGAAGATGTTAGTATTAGCAGCCACAAGGACACTGAGCCATGCGATGTACTGAAACAGTTGTCTTCAAGTCTAGACAAGCTGCAGTTATATGTGAAGAAGCAGAAAGATGCGGATACGAAAGAGGATATATTATTCAAGGCCATAAACAAGCACATTGAACATCATTGCAAAAATAAATTGCCAACAGCCAGAATTTGAAAACAAAACTAAGCCACATTTTATCAAATGAAACAGATGGAAAATACAAATTTAAGAAGTGCATTAAGTTTATTCAAATCGAATTTGAAAATAAAGTGAATCATTTAATTAATAATAAATGAGTATTCTAAGCGCAGTAGGAGGCGAAGTACAGCTGACTTCTTCACTTTGCCTTTCTAAATAAAATAAATATTATTTCTGTTATAGCAGGCTGTGTATTTCAGCATAGCATAACTGGTGGGGTCCTGCTTTCAATTCCACACACACTCCCCACTACATTCATATATTTTTATACATACTACTCTCAAACTCATATGTTGATTTTTACGGAGGGAGGAAACCGGAGAAAACCCTCGTGGCAAGGAGAGAACACAACAAACAAACTCAACTCACATATGGCACCAAGTCCGACTCGAACTCGGGCCGCAGCAGTGAGAGGCGAGCGCCAACACAATGCGCCACCCACTGTGAATCTGCAATAGACGCTAGACACATCAGCTGCACGCTTATTATACTTTTTAAAGGGGCACTAGACTGCTTGCAGCCCTTTCTTTGGCGAAAAACCAGAGGAATATCAGAGCTAAAGTTGCTGTGTTATGGTAGCCGCGCGAGGTCTGGGACAAGTGCCAGTTATTAATTAGCAACTGTTTGTCCCAGCCCTCGCGCGGCTACCATAACACAGCAACTTTAGCTCTGATATTCTTCCGGATTTTCGCCAAAGAAAGGGCTGCAAGCAGTCTGGAGGGGCACTGGTCAATCCAACTGAAACTTCAAGTTTCCTAAACAACAAAAACTACAAAAATAACACCCTGGGATAGAAGAGAAATACCATGTGAATGTCCTGATATGCTTTTCAACCTTTTTCGATAGAGGACGGCCAAGATTAAAGTGGATTACAAAAGATTATTCTAGAAACTTGATTTCCGTTTACAGTGACTCGATTTTAAGTTGCTCTAAATTTCTCTTAAAAGCAGTATTTTTCATCAATTCGAATTTTTCCGAACCTTCATCAAAACTATCTCATATTTTCTCCAGAACACCTGGAAAGCATATTCTGCTAATCTGAGCAGTTGTTTTTCTCTTTCGTAACGCGAAAGTTTATTATTTGGGGGTTGATAGTGTCCTTTTAAGGGGGCAGTCCGGCTGAATTTCTATGAAATAGGATGAGAAATAAGGAAGGAATAAAAGCGGACATTAACACCGTGTCGCACCAAATTTCTTGGATACCACTCGAGAGTAATAATGCAAAAACCTACCCCAAAAAAATCAAAAAACGCTTACTATTACCAACCCAAATCATTCATAGAACGACTCTATATACATGAGCTATAATGGCGAATTTTCTACAGTTTACAAGGGATTTTCAAGTGATCTTTTGAAGTGGAAGGGTATTCTGCAGTTACCGTACAATCCCGAAAGTGGCAAGGGTCGTTTACTTTTGTTTTTAGCAGCTCCAATGATTCGTTACTTTCGAGGGGGTTGTTACTTTCGGGGCCGGGTCGCTATTTTCGAGTAGAAAACTTCCTTTACAAATTGTCACGAATTAAGTAAAGTAACCACATATTCGATTTCAAGGATTTGGTTTCCGACTTTTCTTTAATCCTCGGATTCTGAATAACAATAACATAGGTATCAACACAAAAACTTGTCACCTCATCGGTAGTAATGTGAATACCAAATGAATGATTGAGCTTATCACAACTTATGAACCAACAGCTTCACGCTATTCAGTGGTACTGACATTGGTCCAAGGGTCGCTATTTTCGGGATTTATTAGAGGGGCACCAACATTTACCGCGTTATTTTCGGAGGGTCGCTACTTTCGGAATTCTACGGTCCCCCCCCCCCCCCCCCTCACCCCGGTATTTCAGTGACAACTTACCTATCCCGGCGGTAGGGCATTTGCCAGCAAAGAAAAGTCGAGGGGTGGGAATTTGTCAAACAGTCAAATACAGCGAATTTTACATCCATGTTTATATTAGTCCAAACCTCCACGGACGGCACGGACGGTGGGGAATTTGCAACGTTCTGATGCAAACAATCAAATGCCGGGGGGGGGGGGGGGGGGGGTGTGAGGGGCGGATTGACAGGTTTGGAATTGATAGAGACTGTAAGCCGAATCTATATCTGGATTCCATGAGATAAAGTAAGAAAACTGCTCAAACGTCTGAATAACATAGCATTTAACCGAACTGCCCCCTTGACGTCTAGCCGTTAAATTCCGCTTTCATCCCTGCTCTCGGGAATTTAAAAAGCGCATTAAAACGAGTTGATGATGATTGTGCAATAGTCCCTTACCGAAAAGGAAAAGAAACGTTTCACCAAAGCTTGGTAACGTGAAAGAGCGAATTTCGTACGAGTGGACCGTGCTGGAAGTCATTGGCGTAACTTGTCACTGTACGGCATGTCGTGACATTGAAATGGTTTCCCATTCGTTTTGTCTTTCTGATCCGCAATCAAATTACGAAGTTACGGTACACTAAGTTTAAGAGCATGCCGTATTTTTGTCCCACTCATACGAAATCCGCTCTAAGAAAACAGCTGAATATTTATTTCGTAGTTTTGATAACGTTGGGTCCTGGCCTTGACGTAATCTCTCCTACGTGTTAGCCAATAAAATCAAGCTCAGAGTTTTGCTAGTGCGTGGGCGACACGCTGCCAATTGAATACAAATTTCAGCTGCTAAAACAGCATTATTCGCACCGTTGAAACTTTACTTTCGAATCACCTTCGCTAGGTTGTTATAAGTCAATATGTTTACCTCCTACTTTTATATTTTTCACTACGCGCATCTGAAAACTCTGAAAACTCTTGCTCTGGTAACCAAATTTGACTAAAAGTATTGCGATCTCTTAGTTGGTCCCTACCGGCCCAGCAACACTCAGGGTCTTAAAATAACTGAGTAGAAGGTGCTGCCTTTACATAATCCAATGCAACAGTAAACGGTTAGACCTTCACGTCTTCTCGGCAAGGGCGTAAAACAATAGGACAGAGAGCCTTGTAGAAGATTACGGAGCTACATCAGTGCTAACGGTAAACCGCGTGTTACCCTCAATAAATAAAGTGAAGACGTCAAAACAAAATCGAACAAGTCATCTCTTTAGTTAGTATTTGTCGCCTGCAGGTCTATATATGGCCACACGCAAATGTTTTTTTTTTGTATTTTAATAACATTTCATTATTAAACCTAACACTTACAAGTATATGTTAGTAACTCTTATACTACCTAATTATTCTTCAAACTCATTCAATACAACTCGTCAATACCATACTGGTACCAAAACTATAAACTTTTACACTTGTAAAAGACTTCGGGTGTGAAGATACAATATTTTATTGCGCTTGGCACTGTTTTTAAAAAAGTCCTGGTTTCGTTTGCCTCCATGCTATTTATGTTGTCAAAGTACCGAGACTGTATTAGGGGAGAACATTCTCACCAAAGTAACCGAGTCACCTTTACCAGAGGAATCCCAATAACTGGAATGAGTAACACAAGCAAGTCCAGTGGTGCTTTACCTCTTACATCAAACCATCTGGTTGCAAATTGAAAAATAAAATGGAAAATAAACAAAAAATAGTACGCGCGTCCACCAGAGATACCGAAAAGAGACGCGGTTAAAGTGATACGCGCGTCCACCGGAAAGACCGAAAAGAGCGGGAAATGTGGTGTGCGCATCCACCGGAAAGACCGAAAAGAGCGGGAAAAGTGGTGTGCGCATCCACCGGAAAGACCGAAAAGAGCGGGAAAAGTGGTACGCGCGTCCACCGGAAAGAGTGCATCACCTCAACCACAATAGTCCACGTTTTTTTTCAAAACTTGCCGAATGAAATGACGCGTACCATGTTTTCCAACCGGAATTTCTAGTGTTTCGTTGTAAATGGTAAGCACCCTAGGTCTCCTTTTCTCACCCTGTCACTAGCGCTGGAACAGCTGCATACAACTGCTTAGGGGCCGTCGACATATTCGAAATGCCCCGCTTAACGCACAACGGACGTTTGGGGGGGGGGGGGGGGGGGGGAGGGGGTAAGGGCATGGACGTTAGTGTGGGGCATTTAGAACAAACACTTTTTCATCAATAGAAGTACACTTTTGAATCAGACGTTTCTAGTCAGCTAGATCTACATTAGAGCGAAATTTCTGTTGAATTTCCCGGAAATTTCAACAAGGTCTTTTGATTAGAAGTATCATGAAATACCTCAAACCTCCAGGTAAATGAAACTCAGTTTTATAGTCGTGTCCGAATGAGTATTTTAGTCAAGATCCGAAATGAGCTCGTACGGGAATTTGAGGTACTGATTGACTGTACAGTTGCAGCTATTAAAGCTTTAAGCTTGTTTTATACTTTGTTTATAAGTGAACTCCCGTGTATTTCATTACTGTTTTCCTGACCTAAAAAAAAGCATAAAACAATGGGTGGACGTTAAGGGGGAGGGGGTCTGACCTTAACGTCCGTTGTGCGTTAAGCGGGGCATTTCGAATATGTCGACGGCCCCTTAGTCCCTCTAAAGAAACTTAAGTCCCGAGCATACGCGAGTCATCGATTTAGAATGAACACAGAGGCAAACAGAAACCTACAATCATTGTACAAGCTGAACAACCAGTGAATCGCCAATGGTATAAACGTGTCAAAAAGATTTTTTTTTAAATAGAGACCGTGTATGGAATTTCTCTGTGGCGATTACTTTTCACATTTGTCACGATGTATCACCCTATAGAAGCTCTTACAAGTAAATCTATTTAGGTTTTCAAAATTTACTTCTTTTATCAATAATAATAACATTGTTGAAAACAACTATATTCTTTCTATGATCGCAGTATCAACTTGTATCGCAAAGGGCCACTCTTACCCACTATGCCTTGCGAGCTCACGGAGTTAAAAAATTGAAGACGGACAAGTTCCAATCTGTTCTGCAGGGAATAAAAACATTGAATTCCACTTGTCCTTCGGACAACATTATAAACATTTTGGTTGTCCTTGTCCAAAACATTTCACAGGAATATCCTTAATCTATATGTACGAGTTCTGTGGAATATCTCCTATTTCAGCGCTTTCAGAATTTCGACACTATTCTGAAAACGTTTTCTAATGTAAACTTGAACAAATGGCTGCAAAGCACTGTAGTCAGCAGTGACCCGTTCAAAACAAAGAATTCCAAATTCCCAAGAAGGTATTTGAGGTCATAACTAAGCCAGTTTATTTTCTATTAAAAATACTGTGTCTATCTACCAGTCCTTGACAGTCTCGCCGTTAACAGATAGGCTATCTTGTTACAATTTAAAGTCTAGAAATTCAGCTATCATTAGGTACCTTGTACCGCAGCCACGCAAACTAAACTGCTGTTAATCAACACTGTTTTGTTAAAGGGCTATGTCAGCATCAAAATGATCAACCTTCTTATGATGAAATACAAAATAACTACTTAGCTTAGCAGAGTATGGTTTCCGGGTATACTGGAGAAAACTGAGACAATTTTGATGAAGGATGGCAAAGATTCGAGTGTATAATTAATCTTGCTTTAAGAGGAATTTAGAGCAGGTTCACTGTAAGCAAAATCAATTTTCTAGAACAAGCTTTTGTAATCCACTTTAATCTTTGCCATCCTCTATCGAAAAAGTTTGAATAGCATATCAGGACATTCAAGTGGTATTTCTCTTCTATATCAGGATGTTATTTTTGTATTAAAGAACCATGAAGGTTCAATTCGATTGGCATAGCCCCTGTAAACGTTTCAAAATTCTCAACAACTTGAATGTGTTTGCTTCATGTACACAGAATTAATAACACCTGGTCTTTGACTAGTTTAGCAGGAGGGCGCATTGCAGCGACCTTTATGTACCACATGCAATGAATTAAAACAAATTTGGGTTCAGTTCCCTTTACTTGCCGTGAATCTGTTTCTTTATGGTGGTCAGAAATGAATTGGTCATTCCAAAATAAATCAGTAATTGTCCAAAAGTAAAATATATTAGCTTTAGTTGAGATATTCAAAACGAAATCTTCAAATTTTTATGATCATATACATGAGGACTCTTCAGGTGTAATTCATGTAGTATCACGAACTCTTCACGACAAAGGTCTAATTTGTATTTCGCATATAATGCCTCGAAACATCTCCATGTAATGTAATATAATCTCTGTTCAAGTGATGACACCATGTTTTATTTTCTTCACAAATTCAAAAACGTCTAACTGGTTTCAGGTTCTGGCCTCCAAAAAGTACCATGCAGTTTCAAACAAGCATGTCGAGAGCAACTACTGGTGTTGGAGTTAAATTTTTATAATACCGCTAGATCCATTGTATCAATGGCATGCAATTTAAGTAGGTATTCAGGGCTTTCAAAATGTTTTTGAGTGGGAGGTCAACATAGGTAAGTTTGGTCTGTGACGAAACTCGGGGCCAATAAAAGAAGAGAAAATAACTGGCAATGTACCTCGAAGCAACCACCAGAGCTCCAGTGGCTGCCGGCTTGTTTTGAAAGCCCTGTGTATTGTCCTGGAGATTTTAGCCTTGTGTACATGTTTTCACATGAATGTGAGACTAAAGATTCTTAAACAATGGTTATTCAAACTGGATGCCATTTATGCAATGCATCTATTAGTAGCAAGAACAGTTCAAGTCAAACGTATTAATGATTACCATTTTCAATAGTGCATCTCTGGAAGTTTCAAGTCACATTTGGAAAATTGTATTCAGTCGACCATTAATCAAAGGTAGAATCTAGTCTCTAAGGTGAGTGTCTGGCGCGGTCCCCAGTTCGATTTCTGGGCGATTTCTGCCACAGACCAGCACATTCGTTCAGAGTCTCTTCTCTGATCCAAGTAGCTTGAATAGCTTTGAATTTCCTTAATTGGGAGCTCTTTCAGAGGAGGTAAACTTGTTTACCATCAGCCTCCTGGAAGAGCAGTCAGTTAGACTGAAGAGGCTACCAGCATTAACTATGAACTTTACTTTACTTTATACGAAGCTTTCAAGCGCGTACCACCTACACTTACTTCAATCTACTGGTAGTACATGCTTAATCGATAATTGGCTAAATGAAAATGTCACTTGAAACTTTCAGTCACACTTCAATGAAAATAACTGGTATTGTTTTGATGTTATTTAATCGTAATGGCTAATACAGTTGAATCTCATTAATACGGACACTGAAGGGACAAACTAAGTGTCCGCATTACAGGTGTCTGCATTATAGAGGTGTCCACATTATAGAGGTTTTATTTTCAGAAAATAAGTGCACATTTTGCCAAGTGGGACCAAGTGAACTGCCCATAATAATGGAGTAATACACTACCACTCCCAGACCAGTATTCGGATTGTACCCATTATACTGTAGCTCTATTGTTTTTTACCGCTCGTTCTAAGGGTGTTTCGTATTGTTGGGTAAACCAATACTATGGCTTGTTTCGAGCGATACTGTCTGGCTCAAATAATGAGGTGTCTGTGTTATGGAGGAATCCGTAAGGCGAGGTTCGACTGTATTTCAAGATGTTGTTGGTTTTTGACATGCATCAAAACAGCATACAAGTACATGTACATTTGTACTAAAACAAAACACATTAGTATGTAATAGTTTGATGTTATCTTATTTTCTTATGCTTTTTTTTTTACTTATCTGTTGTTTGAAAGTACAAATCACATGCAATCAAACTCTCAATATAAAGAGATATTAAGTGTTTGAAAAAACCTCTATTATGTTCAGTATTCCTACTTCACTTGTCTGCATGACTAATACATGTACTTCATTATTAACAAATAATTTCATTACCTATTACAAGTAATTAGTACTCCCAAAGGGTGTCCTTGCCCACACTGACACCTTTGGCATTAAAGGTACCATTCTGTGCTCCCTTGACGTAGCAACCATTTGGCGACTTGATGCACAATAGATTGAGGCAGCGCAGTTCAATTTGAAACTTATCTGCATTATTTTCATCAGCAGAAACAGATATGCTTCCATCGTCATCAGTATGCCAGTACTTCCCACTTGCCGAGCCAATAGCATAAAAGCCTCTTTCTCCTTTCAGAGAGAACACATCGTAACCTGCACGGTTGCACTCAAGCCTGTTGGTGGAACCTTTGCGCCCTACGAAGCCATACTCTCCTCTCAGAACAAGCAATGGCCGGTTGACCAGCTCGACTGTGAACAGCCCATTGGCGGATAGCTCATCTGTACCATCCAGAAGCTGGCCGTTGGCTTTTGATGTAAGATACTTGCCAGAATTTGCTTTGAAGGCAATCTGGGAATCATTCCACTCCATGACAAACTCAGCATTGGCAGTCACACTGGTTCCCGATGCTGTCACAACAGCCCCATCAGCCACCCAGTACTTGCCGTTTTGACTTAACAAAGACACTTTGCTACTGTCTTCGTTGAACTCAAGTTGGAAAATCTCAGTGTCTTGCATATCTACTTGATTGGCTGTTACGTCCAAGCCTTGGATTGAAAAAAAGTTAATAAAAATTATTACCAGTGCGAGAGTCCACCCATACATGTACATTTCCAGTATATACAATAATAATTATATACTTTTAGCGAGTTGGTACAAACTGTATGACAACAAACAAGTATGTCCCATTGCATAATTTTTTCAATTTCCATCATGGCTCAAACTTAACTTCTAAATCCACTAGCAAATTTCTGCTAGTATGATTTTTTCCACAAGCAAAAATCTGGGAGTACCGACAAAACAACATGTATACAGGAATTGAAGTATATTTTATAAAATTTACACTACTAGCCAGATGGGATGCTTTGTACTTTAACCATGCAGCTGTAAGAATTACCCTTATGGACTTGTGTAAATATTTCATGTTTGTTCAAGGTTTTCAGACTCCAAGTTGTACCATAAAGTAAAATCGGCTCGCAGAAATTTGCTAGAGAAAAGAATTGTACTCGCAAATAAAAAAGAGAGCATGAGAGCATTTTGCATGTCTGTGCGCATTAAGTTTGAACCCATGTGTCATATTTTAAAGACCCTGTGTTGACCATGATGTGGCTATTGTTGCATACCTTCTAGGAATACTAAAACAATACTAAGTTTTATGTTTGTATTGCTATTGTTTTTATGCATTCAAGCTCAGAATTTCACATCATACAAAATTTGTTTCCATCGCGCAAAGCATAATGGTCAACATAGCTAGGGTCTTTTAAAGGACACAATGCAATTGAATGGCTGTGTGCAACAAGGGTGTAAGTGACTCCTGATCACATTCTAAATTCTCCTTAAAGTTCTTTTTTTCCTAAGGGAGAATTTAGAATGCGATCAGGAGTTACTTACGCCCTTATTGCACACAGCCCTCCAATTATGAACTCCACTTTTTTTTCTTTCTTGTAACTTTACTGAGTTCAGAATTAGAATTTGTCCTTTTACTTAATCTGACAGCACCAATACATGTATCTCATTGACGCACATTACAATATTTTTCACACTGTTAAAACCCCAGTAAAGCACTCCTACGTGTATTTCATAATAATAATGAAATAATGTAAATGTACAGTACAAGTGATTGAATTCTGAAGCACCTTTGGCTGTACAAGTACCTTTTCTAATCAACAAGTATTAACTACTCATCATCCATAGCTTGAACATAACTTCTCAAACTCATTAATTATTAATAATTCACCAGGTGAATACAATAGAAATCATGACCATAACGAGTATTTAGAAATCGTTTCCAAATACAGCTCGCATACAAATTTCAAGGCTTTTAGATCACTAATTTGATCATTAAAGTGGAGTTTGTGAAGCTATGTAAAACACTCAGAGCTTGGTTTAGAAGTGAGTTTCTAAATACAGTGAGAAGGGGCTGAAAAACCTTGGCTTGGCCTCGGTTTTCAACCCCCTCTCACTGTATTTAGAAATCGCTTCGAAAACAGCTCTTCATGTTTTACATATTACTTCTAAATTGATGAGCATGTCTGCTTGTAGGCTTATTTTCCCTTATACAAAAATTCAGAGGGCACTGGGAAAATGACATGGCACATTCTGATATTCTATGATATACATATTACAGTACAACAAGCAAATCACCCATGTTTTCACAAAAGGGGGTCTTAGGTTCTAAGGCTCCTTTTGTGAAAACATGGCTGATCTTGTGTGCCTTTAGCTTTAAAAGCCAGTAACTCGTGTTTTTGCCGTTTTCTTGAAAGGGCAAATGACAGTTTAAGACTTTTCTGGCCTTTCTATCCCATAATTGATCTCTAGGTATTTTATGTGGGGGTGGGGAGGGGTGGGGAGGGGTGGGGAGGACTAGTTCAAACATTTTCGCGAATAACTAACTTTACCTGGCACATGGCGCAACGATTTGCTTAGTGGAAGATATACATTTCCCACTAGGTCTGAGAACAAAAGTGCATTTTGCAGATGAAAACATTGAAAAGTGAGTTACTGGCTTTTAACTCTTTGTTGTCCGATCATGTGTGAGCTCAACTGGTGAACTCCTGAGTGGTAACTCAACCCTCCCCCCTCAGTTCAAGTTTGAATAGCCCGGGGTAGTTAAATACTGCTGACTTTTTAAGCCGAGGGCTCAAACGTTCCTCACAATGCCATTTGGGAGAATTCTACGTACTAGTCGATGGTAGGTATTGCTACTTTTGTAGGGTTTCCAATGAAATGTGCTCAAATTTTAGAGAAAAATGCCACTGTCAGAAAGCTTGAGGTCATCATTAAGTCTGAGGATGGCTGAAAAGTACTTGGTTTGCTTCTAGTAGGCTTTGCGAGGGGATTTCACAGAGTTTTCCTGTTGTGTTTGTGCTTTCAGACACAAGAAAAAATTATTCAATGAAATCCTTGAAATCCTGCAGTCTTTTCCCCCTGTTCAACCTATTAGGATGTGTTTCTCACTTTAAAGCAACGGCTTGAGTCCAAATCACTGCTCTTGGTTGTAGGGGTAAAAGACTTACATTGTATAAAAACATCCTACAGGAGTACCAGAGGGGGGGACCCATTGTGGAATTTTTGTCCATTACCTAGTATGCAATTGGAGGTGGGTACAGGAGAACGTGGTGGAGAGAAATGCAGTGACAAGAATAGCACGGTTCACAGTCGCTTGGTGTGTTTTGTGCCAACAAAACCTGGTGGTTGGAAAGATTAAAGAAGGTACTGTAACGACTGAGTGCTAATTTTGTGTTTGCTTTTGATTTCAAGTGCAAATGGGAATGGCATTTTGAGCCGATTTTTAGCTTCTTAAAATTCATGAAAATCGAAAAAACAAAACTTTACGGTTGTCTTATTTACATATCGAAAAATGTTATTTCTCTTTGGATGAGTAAACAGGCATAGTAAAGTGCACGAAGGAAAAGAGAAATTAGTTTCTAATCGATAGGAATCACAGTCCATTGTTTGTGATGTCAAGTGCCAGCCAATCAGACTGTGCTAGATAAGTTGAATATGTATTAAATGAGTGTCTTGTTTATAATGGAAAGTGTTGGGATTATTCAGTTATCATGGTTCTGATCTCACTCATATGTAATGTCTAATTTTAGGGAAGCTGGATATAAAGTCAATAAAGTAGACTGGACCTAGCTGGTTACAACCATTCCACCACATATTATGTGCTTGTACATGTATATTGATCTTAAGATTAGGAATTAAGATTAAGAAAAAATATTGCTTCATACATGTACACTGTACATGTATGCACTTTAACTTGATCTAATAACAACAATGGCAGCAAAATGATAGTATGTACAGCAAACTGGCATGAAAAACATCCCAGAGCGAGAGCTGGGCAATGAAAAGATTTACTCACTCTGATTGATTAGAAAAAAAATTCCATTCAGCTGGTATGGGTTTCAGCTATGTGAATATTGTTCACAAGGAAGAGGTTCTGGAAAGAATTCAATGCTGCTGCATTATTCCACACCTTTACATCTGTTAAACCTTAATCGGGGTTTGGAATTAATGAGTTGATGGCTGTGTACCATAATGAAATGCGAAAGAAATAGTAGCTCTTACAAATCTTGATTTTATTTATTATGTCTATTCATGAAAAAAATTACATGGCTTCTCCTTTGGGTGTTTAACTTTTTTTCACACTGTGAGAGAGGATATTTTTGGATACTACATGTAGTTCCATGAAAGTTCACGTTGCCTCTTTGACCAGACAACTGTTAATTTCTAATCCTGTTTCGGCTTATCTATGTGTATAACTACAATCCGATACCAACACACTTCAAATCAAAAAGGCAATTGGCACAGAATCTGAGATGTGATGCCAATTCCTAAACACATGGTGCATGTCACTAACCTACATGTAGCAGTGTTATTAGCAGCTATAACAAATAGCTAAAACAGAACTGGAATGTACAATGACCACAGTAAGATCACCAAAATTATATAACATCTGTTCTTGACTTCAGAGGAAATTTTTTTTTTTTAAGCATTGCATTTTTGAAAGAGAATACATTTGAAATGAAAGTATGTTCTTTCAGCAGTTTATATCCTGTGGCACTGACGCTATTCAGTTAATTGGCAAAATAAAAATAAATGAAGATCTTTCACATGGATGAAACCTTGTGACAATGAAATTATAACAAAGATTAAGAAAAACAAAAAAACATTTTGTGATACATGTGTAAAAATATTGCAAAATAAAATTAAAAACAATATAGTAGTTTCATATTTTGTTGTAACAAAGGTCCATATAAAACAAATTACCTAACTAAAGCTTCTGGCTATACATGAAGATGTGGCTAACTTTCATATCCTTATATGGTTATGACTTGGCTAGTAACACCCTCAGTAATCTCCGACACTTAAATTACAAACCAAACATGATGGCAAAAATGTAGAAGAACAGTTTAAAAATTTCTTCTAGTTAATTCTGCATTTACCAGTCTTGGAACTCATTCCATTATTGATTATAGCAGTCATATTCTTCTTTCTATTTTTACCTTTAATATAATTTTATTTTTTTAATTATGAATGCCAGCAAACCTAACAACTTACTCGATGTCCTAATTGCATAAACTAAACTAATGGTCCTCTAATGAAGTAAGAGTAGGTAGTAATACACGAAGAGGTATTTTTTGTAGTACACTATAAAATTTACGACAGCATACTAATGGAATATACACCATCAGAAGCCAGGGCTATACCTCTTGGATAACTATTTCACAAAGTATAATTAACATTTGAAGATAAAGCAATGAAACTTATGCATTATTGATATACATGTAGCTGTGGTTATATATATTCCATCTGAATGACTACATCAACGTTCATTCTAGAAATGCAGCAATATGGGACATTTCTCTCATTGCTTCTCAAATTTTGTGAGACTCCAAAAGGGATGATTTACATGAAGTGTCATAGAGAATCTGAATCATTCTATGGGTGCAAAAAGTATTGCATTCATGTTGAACATTAGTGATAATGAGTTGTAAAGTGCAAGAATATCGTAAAATTGTACCCTAGAATGAACACTGCTACTGTACATTATGGCTAGGGTTGTTATGTCTCACACGCTATGGCTCTCAAGCTCTCTAATATGCCTCAGCACATAATGTGTGAGTTTGTTTTCCTCCCTCAAAAAAAAACATGTTATTCTAATTTAATTTATAGTTTTGCTGTGTCCTGCTTTAGATAGCTCAGTGTTTTATTTACAGGCCCTGTTTAAAATCATCATCTATATTCTGAAACTTTCTGTCTAAATTTGGGATTTGATAAAATCTTGAAAGGAAAATATATTTCTTCAGCTGCCAAAGTTCAAACCATATTTCATAATTGTATTATCAAAATAATATTGTTGATTAGTTCAAGTCCTGGTATCACAAAACTATACTATAATAGATTTCCAGTGGTACTAGTTACAAATTGAAACAATTGTCATTAAAAATTATTGGTTGTATGCCTGAAAGGTATGTGTGTAAAGGTTTGCACTTAATAAATATAGAACAAATTTTATATGAATAGAACAAATTCTATATGAACCAAAATAATGATCTTTGGACTTCTTGTGAGATGTGGACTGCTATGGTGGAAAAATGTGTTGCTAAGCAGTTTATGATCAATAGTGTTTCTTAGTACCTCCTGAATAAAGGCTGTTATGCTGGTAGACAATCCCATACTCTTTCACAATATAGCACAATAGGTTCTTTAAGTTCTCCTCATAATAGCTTAGAAGAGGAAGGAGACAAGGCAAAATACTTCAGGGGCCAGTTGCTTAAACTTAAACAATGCGCCTAACCGTTAACATCTGAAGTTAAATTAGAGAGTTTGACGTCTGACGTTAGCAGGGCTAATGTTTATGCAACCGACTCTAGGTCCATGCCCAAGCATGCAGAAGGAAGTTCGAACCTGCAGCCTCCTGCACACAAGCCCAGCACTCTACCACTGAGCAAACCAGAGGCAAGTCTGTTTATGTATCTACAATAAATTATGTTCATTGAAGCATAAACTAATGATTTTGGTTCTTGCCTAAAACACATAATTAGTTCAATTTGATAAAGTTATATATAATAAATATTATTGTTGTATGGGAATAAAATTAATTCTGAGGAGATAGTTGGGGTGCGACCAAGCTGGAGGTGTGGCATTGTGCACTGGGATCCACCAAATGCCAGTATTTTGATGGTTATATTAGGGAGATGTCCCTTGTTATAGTTTCATTATCTGATACATTACTGCATGAGCTTCACAGTAAAATGTTTTCTTAACATATATCAATTTATTTTTGAAAAATATAAAGAATGCAATATTTTGTTTAGAATGGACTGTCAATAGGTATTTTGCATAATTCATACTGCTACAGCACCAAAACTATTTCCGATTTATGCACAAAATGATTTATTTGAAGAAAAAATATTCGGAACTATTTAGTAAGTCTATTGGGTTTCAAATTTATGAATTCAATCAATGTTGGAAGCCATGTGTTGAAGCATTTACGGTATCCATAATATTTCTTGAAAGGCAAATGACTGTAAGAAATGGATTTCCACACATGAATCCTCTCGTATAAATTTAATCCTTCTGTGTGTACGTGTATTGACAAAATGCCGATCTGTTTCAAGTAGGATGACCTTCGTAAGTATTTCTCTGACTACAAACTTTTTCCTCTGACTAAATATTATGCAATTGGTAAATGGCAATACAACAAAAGATCGCGACATTTCTCCCCTAGCTTATATAAAATATGGGAAATTGTAATAATAATTGATACAATATAAATAAAATATATGTTGTGCACATCAACGAACATGCAATTAGCCTAATTTTATCCAGCGATCATTCATTTTGGACACATTTGTAAACAAAGAACACTATCTGAAGGTTTCAGCAAGATGAAAGAGTTGCATTTATTTCTCCGTATCTGGGGTAAAAACGAAGCGAAACTTGACCTCAAGTGCTTTAAGAAGTATTTCAGAACCAGATAAAACAGCTGTAATCAGGTTACTTATTTGCCAAAGTATGACAGATTGTTCCAAACACTTTCAAACCACTTCCGGCCGGAGTCATACGTGTTAAAACGAGACCTGCATTTTGCATTCACTTGAATACAGCAATTATTAAATACTTTCTGAATAGCCTTCTTCTTCGTAAAGTATTCACACAGTTATCGATAAATTTAGTGATACGAACTTCCACAAATCGTGTTAAAACGTATTTGACTTGTGGGACTTGTGTAGCTATTTTACAAGTTAAATTAGTTTAGATTTTTATAAATCGTGAACTCTTTGTACATTGAAGAGCATTTTTATTCGATCACGCTGGAGAGATTTGCGCGTAGATAAGTTGGATATTTCGGGATGGCAGTAACCGAGTATCGTGATAGCTGGACCAATCTGTTTGCTCGTCGCACGTGGATCAGTTTATTGGCCGTTTTCAACGACTCCTTCCACGGGCAAATACAGACGGGTGTCAAACAATGTCGTGGGTAAACGCAATGATTCCAACACAAACATCAATAGCAGCTAATTTACATATTACTGAATGAACAAGCGGTTTACGAAACAAATTCACAAAAACACCGAACAAAAGACACAAACAAATGGCTCCCTCGCACACGCCACTAAGAAATACTATTTAATAAATCAGGTACTCACTTTGCTTGATGGAGACTCTCTTGTCTGTATGGCCGATGAACGAGCACTGTGGGTGACTGTCTTCGAGTACGAACAACTCATCTTTGCTGACTGTGTCTTTCTTGGCTTGAATCCTACCGGTACCCACAGCGGTTAAATACTTGCCTTTAGAATCCTTAAATGCTATGCTGGTCTGATGGAATTCTATGGAATACTGGCACGAGTTGGTCAGGTCATCTCGTAGGTCTCCGCTAGAATCCAAATACTTGCCGTTACTTGCTACCAGCGTGTACTTTCCCCCAGTAAACTGCAAAGCAATGGTCGCATCAGCACCCCAAGGAATCACCTCCGAGACTTTCAAATCTTGGTTCTCTTCGTCTAGATGCGCGTAGCGCTTTCGGACAACGCTCTTCAAGTTGACTTGGGGGTGCATAGCCAATTGTACTGTCCATAGTTCCGTGCTGGAAATCTTGGCGACGCATTTGAGTTGGTCCCCAGTGGCACCGAAGAAGGCGTTGTGCGCGCTCTTCAAAGCCCACTTGTCATCCTTTGTAACTACTGTAAACTTAGCATTTGGTTCACGCTTCTCCGCCTCACACATTAAATTTCCTTTTGGGTCCGCTGTGAGATATCTTCCCAAGTGACACTTCAGGTAGATTCCTTCATCGCTATCTTGTTCTAGTTGCCACATCTGCTTCTTTCGAAGAGAAGTACCGTCTGCGTTCAGTGTGAATCCAAACGTCTCCACGGTGAGATAGCGCGAAGCATGATTCATTAGTCCAACGTTCCACTTCGCTGTCTCAGGCATGCTGTTCTTGTAAAATTATTATGGACCGGCTAGTGAGTTTTAAAATAGTCACTTTGGAGAGGAAAATAACGAAACTGCTAAGCTGCCTGGAGATGGCGGGTCCGAGTGATCTGTTAAAGCTTCTCAGGCGTGAAATGTGATCGGAGTAAAGGCGTGGGGTAACCGAGTATTAAACCAGACTGAAAATGTAAATGTCCACGAGGGGAAATTCGTAGAGAGAAAGTAGCTATTCATCAGAAATGCATCAGCTGACTGGGAGACTTCACACAAAGCCTGTCTACATTATGTTTTTCCTTTGGGGAGTTTGAAAAAATTGATTAAATCATTACTTGTAAGAATTTAGCCAAAATAAAGTGGTATTTCCTTGTAACGGGTAAAGGGGACTTAGTATGTTGACTGGAAGAGTTCTGATCAGAAGCAAAATTCTCCTCACATGAATATCAGTTTATGTGACTCGTTTCCTCATGAGGGTCAGTCTATTGGGCCTACGCCTCATGTGCGACGTGGCTAAATCAATAAATACACGGTCATTAAACATTTAGTAGCTATTGGGAAATTTTCACATCGATATAATTGAACCGCAATTGAGAGCCGCTTAGAATTACAACCCATGTAAAACAGTTTGAAAAAAGGATTATATGTACGCATGTGTAAAATATAACACAATGTCATACACCCAGCACGCAAAGCAGTTAAACTAGATCGATTTTTAATCGAGGATTTCCAGTATGGCAAAGATGAAAGCACATGTCCAGAAACGAATTTCTTAATTATCCAATCACAAAGCGACGTTTTTTCTCGCTCCGTCGCCGCGCGCGCCGAACCACATGCGTTTGTTATTACTGACTTGTCAGATAGATTGGAACTAGCTAAAACAAGACAAGACAGTTCAATAGGCCTTTACTTTGCTGGCGGAAGAGTAACGGGACACAATGCTAGAACATATCCCTAAGGGGTTAGCAAGAGGCTCTAGATATTACTTCAACCACACGGCAAGAGAATATTGGCATTATCTTAGCTTTATTATCAAAACTATAGAATCTCAGTTGTATTTTCAGGCGGAAGTGATGACTGAAGGTGATTAGTTGTCAAACAAAATCAGCTGTATGACCAGAAATGGCTTTCTTTCCCAATCGCTATTGTCACCAAAGGATATAACGTAAAGAGGTGGTCTCAGAAACCAGCGTGGGCAGTTCAAAGGTTTGTAATGAAAGGAAATACACGCCTCATCTGACTCTATCAAACTACTGTTAGTCAAATGTTGAATTTTAGCGAAGTGAAACTGAGGCAATTATAGGGACCATCATTTTCCGGGAGGAAATAGCTTTCTCCCAATGCCAAAATAAAACTTTTTTTACAGACTTTACAGTGAAATTTGGATAAAAATGATTAGTCAGCTCAATTGATGGGCTGAAAAATTAAAGCAGAGAAGAATTGAAATATGTTAGTGATAGTGTATTCTAAGGCCAGGAAAATTGGATTGGATGAATAAAATTTGGGGAAGTGAAGATTACTGCATTATAGGCACTTTAATAATGCC
This sequence comes from Actinernus sp. WN-2022, assembly GCA_030867875.1. Classification (NCBI taxonomy): domain Eukaryota; kingdom Metazoa; phylum Cnidaria; class Anthozoa; order Actiniaria; family Actinernidae; genus Actinernus; species Actinernus sp. WN-2022. Next base: position 83,509,811 of record JAOWCC010001634.1, on the reverse strand, counting down.
GTGTCACCAGCGCTGAGCATTTCAGATAATTCAGGTGGCCGGTGGGCAATTTGTACTTTTCGGGAAATAAAGTCGTGCCGGGAGAAACCCTTCAAAGCCCTCGTACTTGCCACGCGTTGTGATTGGTTGTGAAGTTGGCTACGTTGAAGTAGTCACAGTCTGATTAGGTTCTATACTACCTTGATGAAGATGGATAAACGAGACCCAGAAGGATAAACGAGACCCCGAAGGATAAACGAGACCCCGAAGGATAAACGAGACCCCGCCTCTAACTACAGCGTTTTGCTGTGGCCCGCGGTCGTAAAACTGAGTAAAGTCAGTGATAACATTCTCCAACTCTGTTTTGAAGAGTGATATTATTACAGGTCTCTCAATAAAATGGTTCGTTTACCATCGCCCTCGAGCTCGTGGGTCGGTCGGTAGGTAAAACAAAAGTTAGGGGATCTGAACCAAGTCTAGTCGGCTTAAAGACTCGCGTAAGAATGTTCATGTTGTCTTGACAATTTGCATGAGAAAGGCAAGAAACTAATACGTAGAGAGCTCAGAAAAGGTGTAGTTAAAACAATTTTATTTTTATTTTCCAAAAAAATTGGGTCGGTCGAGCTAAACGAAACATTTTATTGGGATGCCATAGTCAAAAGAATAAGCCTGAACAACACCCGACACCTCGGGTCACAATGTGTTACAAAATTAGTCTTTTCGCATCCATAAATAGTAGAACATTATTCATTAACATGACACTTGGTTAACAAGATGATCAACTATCGATACTTCATAAGTGAGAGCACTTCCTTTTAGGAGTAAATACTTCTCAGTCAATAATGCTAATGGACATCATATCATTACGATACTCCTTTTTCTTCGAGCAGGCCTGTTCGACGCATTAGATTTGAGACCATAACAAAGATAACTGAATTAAGTGAATGAGCGGAAATTCAGTATCTGAATAGTTCTATTTTTAATTCAGCAGCAGCATGTGAACGGTCACGGACTGTAAGAAAGTGAACCAGCCCCATTACGCGCTAAGTAAACAAACAAATAGAATGAAACAGAGTTGAGTAGGACTCTAAACGTATACAGATCCATCCTCGCGAAACAGCTCATTAATGTGTCGGAATGTATCATGTGCAGGGATGGAGCTGCCAAAACTACCAAACATATTCTACTGCAGCTGCCAAACCACTAAAGTGTAGTTACCTTTTATGGCCTTCGTGCCAGAGTTTACACAGATTAACGAGGATATCCATTACTAGCGGTACTTTTTCTTTGTTGTATTATTAATCTGCATGCTGTCTAACAACATCTCAAGATAATACTGAAATATAAAGGGCCTGACGGGCAGAATATAAAAAGCCTGAAAGGCAGCTGCCTTTCACTATGGAATTTAGGGTCTTAGTGGTCGTCATTATGCACCTATCAAGGATAAGCCCGAGGGGGGAGGGCGGGTAAGGGCTGGGGATTTGACATTTTCTCCCCCCAATTTCCCATCCTTGGGACAACACCTTTGGTCAAAAATATCAAATTTCCCCACCACACTGCCCTACTTTCCTTGTGTTTCCTATAAATAACCCCACCCTGCTTGCCTGTCAAATTCCCACCCCTTGCCCCCCCCCAAAAAAAAAAAAAATGGGGATTAACATTGGTAGGTGCATTAGCTCAGTAGAAATGGCAAAAATACCGTCGGGTTAATATATAGACGTTGTGATTATCTGAGTAATATATTACCCATTATTAAGTAACTCATCTTTAGGGTACAGACCGTTATTAAGTATAGTAGTGACCGTTCTACATGTAGTAGAACAAGCCAATTTATTATAATAAATAGTTGTTTGCTATATGCCGCCGATATGGTGATTCTAGCGAAGGCTGAAAAGGATATGCAGCAATATCTGAACAAACTAAATAATCCTAGAAAATGTGACTGCGTATAAATATCTTGGACTAATGTTTAGTGCTTTCGGTAACTTTACCTTAGCCAAACAAGAGTTGAAAAAAAAATGCGCTTAAAGCATTCTTCAAACTTCGCAAAGAAATGAAAACATTTTAGAACTGATATTAGATTAACATTAAAACTTTTTGACTCGTTAATTCAACCAATCTTGCTCTATGGGAGTGAAGTGTGGGGGCTCGAGGCCAAGAATACCCAATTGAAATAATACATGTTAAGTTTTGCAAATGGCTACTGGGAATTTCTAAACATGCAACAAACAACGCGCGTCTGGCTGAGCTAGTAAGATTTCCTCTAAAAGTAGAAGCAACATTCAGGAGCATTAAGTTCTGGCTCAAGCTGCACGATAGTGTTACTGACACGAAAGTGGAGGCCTTTATGAACGCGAGCCTCCTGAATTAACCTACAAGCTGGAGTAACAAAATTAGGGAGATAATCCTCACGCTTGGTTTCGGAAACCTTTTGGTCCTCCCTGTTAACATTTCTAATAAAGTAATAACAATTTTCAAGAAGCTTAACAAAGTCAAAGGCTAATTGATATAGAAATCCAATACTTACAATGACACAAGTAGAAAAACCGGCCAGAGAATTAAGCTAAGGACTTTAAAGTTTCACAATAAGTAACCACGATCTGGAAATTGAAAAAGGAAGGCATGCTAGGCAATTTAAAACGGTTGATGAGAGGTTATGTCATTTCTGCCTCCCCAGTGAGAAGATTGAGGATGAAGCCCATTTTGTACGGAGATGCAAGACGTACGATCATCTGAGGAATGCGTTCTGGGCTTCACTTGAAAAATGATTTTAAGTTTAAAATAGCGCACTGGCCTTAGGAACGCCGCTTAAATGCCATTTTAAACCCAAACTCTAGGATTGATGTCATAACTGCAAAATTTGTTATGACTGTTTCAAATGTCGAGCCATGGCGCTAGAACACTGAGTCGCCCTTGAGTTCCCTACTATGTCTTAATTTCTTTGGACCAAAATCCATGTACTAGTAGTACTCGACGCTAATTAAAATTTGTTTTGTCTTGTGTTATGTTCGTAAATTAGCCTGGGTGGGCCGAGAAAGGTAAGCTATACAGCAACTACCAAAATGCATGACACTAGCTGATATCCCACACGCATGCGCACATCTTGTTAATTACCCGTGAAGCGGCAGCTATGGACAGCTGTTTCGTCCTTGTTTAATAGGACTCGGGGAAACAAGGGTGGCCGAGTTTTTGAGCGATGGCCTCTCACCTCTGTAGCCCAGGGTTCGATTCCCGCACCCGGTGTCATATGTGAATTGAGTTTGCCGGTTGGTATCTCAAACTTTCTTCAAGGGTTTTTCTCCGGCTTCTCCGGTTTTCCTCTCACCTCTGTGGCCCAGGGTTCGATTCCCGCACCCGGTGTCATATGTGAATTGACTTTGCCGGTTGGTATCTCAAACTTTCTTCGAGGGTTTTTCTCCGGGTTCTCCGGTTTTCCTCCCTCCTCAAAAACCAATCTAAAATACTTAATCACGAGCCTTTGGCTTGGGAGACCGGCTTCCTGTATCTTCGACGCAAAATAAACAATGGCTTTTTTTTTTCTTTGGGGGAGGGTGGGGGGCATAAATAACTATTTTATTTCTTATATCAGGCTTATTATTATGGCAGCTAAAGCTGACGTGGGCCTTCTTTTACTCTTCGCACACTCCTCACTACATTAACTGTTTTGGGCATACATCGCTCGACTCGCGTGTTAATTTTTGCGGAGGGAGGAAAACCGAGAACCCGAAGAAAAACCTTCGAATGCAGACAAGGAATCAGCAACAAAACTAACTCATGCACATATGGTGCCCGAGCCGGAAATCGAACCCACAGCGATGAGAGACGAGTGTTTTACCACGGCGCCAACCTGCATCAGCATGGCATAGCCACAAGACCACAAATCAACCTCACCGCCGATCATAACTGGCATTACCTGTTGCCTGGTTAACCCAAGGGTGCACCTAAAGGGCGAGCTAAAAGCTGCCTCATCGATGACTCATCCGCAAATATAACACACACAAGTGAATTATCTTTATAACAAATCGAGAAATTCGCTGTACAATCGTGTAATATTTCTAGCTACAGTACTTTGACTCTCGTAGCGTCGCTCAAGTCACCGTTCACCTCGTTTTCATGTAGTTTTATCAGCTCCCATGCTAATACGTTTTGAAGCTGGGGATGTGATAAAACGCGCTTAGCATGTGGATTCATGGATTTGTAACATAGCCCCCAGCTTGTTTGCTTATTTTAGCGAGTTTGAAAATATGGCATCTTATAAGACCGGTATACACAGGCGATTTTTGATGCAATTTTTATCGCGTCCCACTGCAATTTTTCTCGCCGCAAATTTGCATTAAGTTGCATCAAGTTTCGAACATGCTCGAAACCAGTGCGAGTTGGTGGCGACAAAAATTACATCAAAATCGCCGCAAGTTTACACGCGCGATTTAATCTGAAGTGCAACTTCGCTGGCGAGCAAAATTGCATTGAAAATCGCGACAGTAATGAGGCACAAATGTAAACAATGACGTTAGCAAGGATTGGCCTATATGTTACTACCAAGACAGAGCATTGTATGAGTGGGACAAATTACATGCAGCACTAGGGACTTTAAGATACCACGACGGCAACATCGACGGCAACGCGGTGCAACAATGAACTTAATTACAAAATACAATAACTGCACGTGAAAATGCATGTAGCTGCATTCATTTTACGTCGAGTTTTACGTTCCGTAGAGAACGAGAACCTGAAAACGTAAATGGCACTGCTATTCGTTCGGCCTAAACGGAACTCTGTGCACATTCTATTTTTCGAAAACGTGGATGAGAAATGCAACAAAAGTCGAAGAAAAGAAACGATAATAAACAAATTCAGTTATCGATAACACCATTTTTCAAATCACGTCGTCGCAGCCGTAGTATCTTAAAGTCCCTACTGACCAAATTCACGGTTACCGTACGGCATGACGTTGAAATGGTTTCCTATTGTTGTTGTCCTGCTGATCCAATCAAATTACAGAGTTATGGTACAGCACGGCGACGGACATGCCGCAGATTGTCCCACTCATACGAAATCTGCTCTATATCATGGTGTTGCGCGTGTAAGTCTCTTAATTGGCTGCAAACAGTTGAAGTCTCCTCCCTTGATTGAAATGCTATGCAGTATGTTCCTTAAAAACTACGTTTCTCACACACCACTGGGGCCTATGTCAAGCTGCCCGCCGCAACCTGACCTTTATTAAACAAGTATAACAATAACTTCGTACATAGATGACTATGTCTGACTAGCTTCATTGCAATAGGTCTAGCGAGAACCGAGTCTCATAATGTAACCTTACAGTAAAACTGGAATTTTAGGGAGGGTGGGTGGGGAGTCCGATGGCGTAACACACGTAACACATAATCCCCCTCGAAGAAGCCGAGGTCCCAGTGGCGTGTGAGAAAACATTTTCCACTGATTTCGTTCCTCAGCCAGGAACTCTGACTTATACCAGGAGCCATTACTCGGAGCGTCCATCTGTCATATATTCGTTATGCAGCGTTTTCCAGACCGGGTTATTTTTAGATTTCACATATCGTTGTTCGCTTCCATCGCGGAACGTTGTCAACAAAAGATGCCTCGTTAGCTTCTCTTGTTTGGTCAACCAACATGGCTGCAAACATCAGTAATCATTTGAATTAAAATTACGCAAACGCTTGTGATTGGCTAGAAATTGGAACCAAACATGACTCGTGGGAAACACGTTCTAAAAATAACCCGGTCTGTCAAAACGCTGCTTCATAGACGTAGTATGGGAGATGGACGCTCCGGGAAATGGCTCCTGTTTATACATACTATACACAGTTCGTCAGTCATTTTTTGCATAGTCATTTTTTCAAGGAGACTTTAACAGTTACACAGCTTGCAAATATTAGTGCGCGTTGTTATTAAGCAAAGAAAAACGAGTGATTTCAAGTTGTTCTGCGTTCTCCCAACATATCCCACGTGATTATAACAGAGGACAAACACATGCAAGGCGTGCTATGTTGCTTTTATAAAATAACGACACCACGCACCAACAAAGAAGATAACGCGCGCTCTGTTTCCAGGTCTTTAACTCTTATATAAACATGTCTATTAGCCAATCAGAGCGCGCCTACCATTTGGACTATTTCACTAGTAATACATTATAATATATAATAATGCAGAATAATTACAAGCCATACAGACACTCACTAATTCATTGGTGTGTTGTCTTCAAAATAGGCAGCACCACTTCGTTCCATGTTTCTTCCCATCTAACTTTCTGGAAACTCTGTAAGTTTTCCCGGAATTTCTTTAGTAGCTTTTGGTTTTTAGGGAAACCCTTTAATAGTTCCTGAAACGACGAATAAGAGAACGATGCACCATTGCTAATTGTTACATAACCATAATGTTTTCTATATATAACGCATGCTATCATTGGTTGATCCGGGGTCACGTGGCATCATCAAAATCCAATGTATCCTGCCGCGTGATCACAACGTGACAGATGATGGTGTGACACCAGCGCGCGCGCGTCTGCCCAGTTTCCCGCCGAAACTAAAAGAAAACAGAGGCAATCACCCCTGTTTCTAGTTTTAAGTACGTACACGTATTTGACGTGAAATCTTTCGCCAAAAATAAGAAACTACTTAAAAGCTAAGCCTTAGACTTTAACAGGTTGAAGTTTTCTTAAATCGCAATTCACTGTGAGTTTACTAAGTTATAAAATTGGTGAAAGTTATAAGTTATAAAGACCTCGGAAACTTGTATTTGAACTCGAGCCTTTTTTCGGTCAGCGGAGCATAACATTTTGCCGCGGTGCACACAGCGGTCAAACGTCTGCGCTTGCGTCAAAAGTCTTGCAACAACAACATATTCCAAAACAAATTCAAAGCAAGCCGGCGGCCGTCACTGTTCACACACCCGTTTTCAAACCTTGAGAACTTGTTTGGTAAATTACGATTTTTTTTGGTAAACTCACAGTTTGAAGTTTGTTCAATTTCCAGTCGACTGTGAAAATAAAAAGCTTAACTTTCACGTATTTTTCTTAACTTTTGGGGGTAGAAGTTCAGTGTAATAGGTTTTAAGGTAAATTTGCGCGGGAAATTCGCGCGGCCGCCCACCAGACTGACCGTAATACGCACGCGCAGACGTTTGACCGCTGCGTGGCCGCGGTGCTGGTGTGATGTGTCGCGCGCGTCACTGGCTAGCTATACAAAGACGGGAAAGAAATATTTGTTTACCAAAACTCAGGCAAAGGAATTTTACAATATTTGCTATATAACAAGTCACTTAAAAACTGATCCCTCGGGAAACAGTGAGTTTTGTTTCCACTCGACACCTTCACGGGAAACATCGAAGATCTCGAAGAAACAAAACTCAGTTTCCCTCGGCATGGTTGATGCTTATGAATAAATGGCGAATCTTACGGCCCCGTCCACACAAACTAAACGTTTGGAAATGAATCGTGCTCAGATCGTTATAAGATCGATTCGACCTGTCCATGTCCGCTATATATTGGATTTTTTTAAATTCTAAGTGGGCTGAAAACGGAGACTTCTGAAAAAACCCTAACTATTTCAATGCAAATTCTATTGAAAACGCAGACATTTGAAAACGTATCGGGGCGCGTTTTCAGATCGACTCGACCTGTCCATGTCCTCCATCTTGGATATTTTAAATTCTGAGTGGGCTGAGACTGAGCCCATTTTCAGTGAGTTTGACTGTGCTCACGTAAACGATAGCGTTGCATTTTCAACTTTTTCCGCTTTGGAGAGCATTTCAAAAATTTCCGTCTTCGTACCGTTTTCGTGTGGAGGAGAGGTGAAACACAACAAAACGTACATCCATGTGGACGGAGCCTTATTAGAATGGGAAAAGTGCAGTACTGCACTGTTAAGTGCTTCCACATTAAAGAGCTACTCTCAACCGTGATCCTACTCGCGTCTAGTACACCATTTTCTCCTTCACGGAAAATGGCGATTCAAGCGTTGTGAATAGCTAGCAGTCACACGGAACATTGGTGGCGTAACGAGCAGTCCCACAGAACAATGGCGGCGTAATGAACAGGCCCATAGAACAATGTCGGCGTAATGAACAGGCCCACAGAACAATGGTGGCGTAATGAACAGGCCCACAGAACAATGTCGGCGTAATGAACAGGCCCACAGAACAATGGTGGCGTAATGAACAGGCCCACAGAACAATGGTGGCGTAATGAACAGGCTCACAGAACAATGGCCGCGTAATGAGCAGTCCCACTAAACAATGGTGGCGTAATGAAGACGCCCACAGAACAATGGGGGGCGTAACAAACTCGCAGATGTACACGATAAACGAGGCGTCCGAGGGATCATAGTTCAGAGTACCCCTTTAAACACGAAGTTCCGGTATAAAAAGGGGAGCCCAAGCGTGTGTCACCACCCTTCAGTTACCAATCAGCCTTTGTTGAGTGAACATCTGTGATGCTCCGCTTGAGTGCTCCCTACTGATTGCTTATCGCGCGAAATTCAAATGAAACACAACAATGTTTAACTTCAGAGTACGGGCTACAGAGTTCACAAACAGTCATAAAATAACATTGGCAGTCATAAGTGGACAACTATATTCTCTCTGGTCACTTTTTTTACGGCTTGTTTAATTTTAAACCTCAAAATGCACTGCTCAGCAGTTTGAATTTTAAATTTCGAGCTTCAAAGGCATGAAAAGAGGAGGGGCTAACCTATTTATACCGAAACCTCGTGTTTAAAGAATATGGCCTAACCGTGATGCTTAGCGGCCTTGTGTTGCGTTGCGTTTATTTCGTGAAACTATCAAACTAAACAAGAAATGTTCCAAAACAGATTCAAATTGAAACTATCACACAAAACAACGAGACTTTAACAAACAAGATTGTAACAAAAGATTTGACAACTCGTACAAAACCGACTTTTCAGCTGTGACAAATTGGCCGCCATAGCGCGCAAAGCATGCCGGTTGGTCTATATTATTTCAAGAGTACAGCACCATGATGCTAAGTTATTGAGATCCCAATAGCCCATTTTCAAGAGGTGGTTATGTCACCGTTTTTAGCTTGGCAATCGAAACAATTGGTGCTAGTACAACATGGATTCTAGATATGGAAAGAGCGAGCCAAAATTCGTAACCAACGCGAGGTTCATATCTTTAAAACTGAAAATTGAACAGAGTTCATGCCAATCAGCCTGACTGGTAGATTGTATAAGGGAGGGGGAAGGGGAGGGGGAAGGGGAGGGGGAAGGGGAGGGGGAAGGGGAGGGGGGATGGGGGAGTAAGTTGCATATACTTACCTTTAATTGTTTCGCTAATCCTTGGCTGTCATGGAACACCAAACCATTTTGTTCATGTTTCACCAATTCATGTAGACTAGTGAAATAAAATAAAAATAAGAAAAACGATATACGGGTTGCATAAAATGAAGAGTGCTCTACACCTTAGAACACGGTAAAACGCAAGACATCATCAGTCATTCTTGTACGATTGATGGCGTTATTTGGCTGCAAACAGTTAAAGTCCCCTCCCTGAATGCTTGATTGAAATGATACGCAATATTTTCCTTGAAGACTAGACATAATTTGTTAGCCATTATTTGTATATTTGCTTTAATTTACATCATCCCACATGCGCGTGAGGTTGCTCAGTTCATATAAAGACCTCCCACCGTGACACAGCCCCTTAAAAGGCCCGTCCAAACGACACCAACATTGTCCAACATGTTGCGTACAGTGACCTTAGCGATCTTGGCTGTCGGGGGTGAAGGGAGTAGACAAGGATTCTAGAGTCTTAATTTACCCTTATTTCATTTTTGACACATTTTCTATTGTTATTCAATAACCTTTATTTCACTAAGATCCCAATGTATTTCAATATATTGCTCATTAGATATTCAAGGTTTTTATATGGAGATATTTGTGATATAAATACCTTGAATATCTAATGAGCTATATAAAGGCTCTTGAAACTAAATTTACTGGAATGTTAGTGAAATAAAAGTTATCGAATAAGTCAGTTAAATACCTCGAACCTCACGGCCCTTGTATATGACTTAATACCTCGGTTCTCGGTATTTAACTCTTACATGATTAGGCCGGCATATTGTGTGGAAGTGTAAATGGAGATCTCAAACAGAGAAACTGCGCGTGCACGAACAATGTTGCGCAAGGCTGTCCAAACGAATCCAACAGGTTGTGACAAGGTTCATCGCACACGAGAACAAAAGAAGTTGGAAAGTTTGACCGAAATCAAACTTCATCCAACATCGTCCAAAAAGGTGTCCAAAATGTTGGATGATGTTCAACAATGTTGGAGGGTTTTCCGGCTGACCGCGAGTAGACTGCGAACAGTCCCCCCTTTTCCTCTCAACTTTCTCGTCCCCATCCTTCCTCTCGCTCCGCTCAGACGCCTCCCATATTTTCTCTTCGCTCGCTCCGCTCGCAAACTCATCAATGGAGGGAAAAGTAGGGACTGTTCGTAGTCTAGACCGCGAGGGAATGGTAACAAAACCTGCAAACAAAATATTTTGTTCTTTTTTCGGTAACAGTTCCAAAAGCGTGCGGTGAAATTTCATAATTTTTGGTACACAAAACCATACAACTCCAACGAGAATGCAAATTTTACTTTTCTTCTGGAATGCTATTACCAGTAATCTCCAATACCCGTAAGACCTGTATTCTCTGTATTCTCTGTATTCTCTGTATTCTCTGTATTCTCTGTATTCTCTGTATTCTCTGTATTCTCTGTATTCTCTGTATTCTCTGTATTCTCTGTATTCTCTGTATTCTCTGTATTCTCTGTATTCTCTGTATTCTCTGTATTCTCTGTATTCTCTGTATTCTCTGTATTCTCTGTATTCTCTGTATTCTCTGTATTCTCTGTATTCTCTGTATTCTCTGTATTCTCTGTATTCTCTGTATTCTCTGTATTCTCTGTATTCTCTGTATTCTCTGTATTCTCTGTATTCTCTGTATTCTCTGTATTCTCTGTATTCTCTGTATTCTCTGTATTCTCTGTATTCTCTGTATTCTCTATTCTGATTGAACTTATTATACAGTAGTTCTATTGTTTTTGTACTGCTCGTTCTAAAGGTTAGGATGTTTTGTATGGTTGGGTCTGATTGGCTCCGATTGGCTCCCTTAAGATAGTTCCCGCACGGTATTATAGTTCTGTTGGCTTACCACTGAAAGTGAATAGCGCACACAGGCAGACCACACCCAAACATGTCAACTACCTGAAAATACCAAATAAGGCATGTCAGATCTTTGGAACACAACTCTTTAACGAACAACATGTTTGGATCGCACTAGCGATACTAAAGCTGCTGACTGAATAATCCCTTGCACGCTTCAGGACGGACCCAGCGAATGCCGTTCTATGCTGTTACCTTCATGGGAAGGTCCAGTCCAGATGACGACTTGTGTAAACACACTCCAAGGTCAGCTGAACCTGAAAGAAAAATACCTTACATAAACAAATTATGAAGTTCTAAAGAAAGTGGTCTTTGAAGGGGCTGTGTCACAGTGACTTTACATTCGCAGTCTGCGCCGCGGACACGGACGATTCTCATATGAACTGACGAACCTCACGTGGGATGGTTAACACTAATCAAAGTATAAATTCCAAAATTGCTGACAAACTGTGCATAGATGTAGTCTTCATGATCAAGGAAAATATTACGTATCATTTGAATCAAGCATTAAGGGATGAGACTTTTAACTGCCGATTTGTAGCTAATTAACAGCCACCACTCGAACATTGACACCATACACGCCCAACACCGTGATACAGCCCCTTTAACTGAGTATGAAAATCTGCGGACCATTACAACAGATTTCGCTGTAATGAGTAAAAGAGCAATGCGGCAAGGCTGTATCTGCACCGTAACTGTACAGTAACTTTTCCATATCGTAACTATGCAGTCTGATTGGATCAAATGGGCTAAATCAATTGGGAAACCATTTTAACGTTGCGGTATACCGCACGATAACTGTTGCGGTCACTATCCCATTGATACGACATCCACGCTAGAGCAGAATTAGTATGAGTGGGCAAGTTACGGCAATGACTTACGGCACGGTTACTGTACGACATGCCGTGATGCCTTGTTATGTTTGTCTTCCTGATCCAATCAAATTACAGAGGTACATATACGGTACGGAAGGTTACAGTACGGAAGGTTACAGTACGGGTACGGTAAGGGTACGGACATGCCGTTTTCTTTTGTCTCAGTCATATGAAATCCGCTCTTACGAAATGGTACAGGAATGATTCCTTTGCTACCGGGTACGGTTCGGTAACGATCTGAGGGATTAGGGGAGCTGGGGTGGCGCAACAGTTAAGCGCTTCGCCTCTCACTTCTGTGGCCCAGGTTCGATTCCCGGACGCGGCGCCATATGTGAGTTGAGTTTGTTGGTATCTCGCCCTTGCTCCGAGGGTTTTTCTCCGGGTTCTCCGGTTTTCCTCCCTCCGTAAAAACCAACACGCTAAATTCCAATTCGATCTGTGGCTTAGCCGGGACCTGGCTTTGATCAGCCCCCATGGTTGTTTCAGGTCTCGTTAGAAATTCAGAGAGGATTGGACGTGTGCCGGAGTTTCAGGGTGTTATCATGCTGTCTTTGGAGCACAAAACATCAAGCCCTGAAGAATGGGTGACATAAAATCCTGAAACCGGTCGTCACATCGATGACGGCTTTATTCTGATGGTTTTCCAGCACCGAGTAAATCATGACCTTAACGGTTTCATCCCTTCCATTTCTGTACAAAGGAATGATACAGCCATTTCACGAAACTTTGTCGGATGAAGGCCTTAAAGTGCCACTACGACGAAAATTTACCATTTCGATTTGCCACTTTTTCAGTGTCAATTGGTCAATCAGTATTAGAAATATCCAAAATAGTAAAAAATATTCCCAAATGGGCATGTTAAACCATATTTTTTTAGGAGAGTTTACCGGTAAAATCCTGTCCGCCATTACTGGAAGCCGTTCTCAGTATTCAGCGGAAGTGATGTCATACACTTAATACGACAACCTCGTGGCGCAAAATAGTGTGCATAAAAAAGTAGCCAACCTCGCAAAGATAAATATAACTTTCTTCTTATGTACGTGAAGACGTTTTTAGTAGAAATATGCCTCCAGGCGTTGTGTTCTGTAGGCGAGCGTTAAGTGTATGACATCACTTCCGCTGAATAAACCTTTGTTTAAAGCTGAACAAAGGGAACGGCTTCCAGTAATGGCGGACGTTTAGATTCAATATTTGGAGCTCAAAAATAAGACTTCCTGACATTGTATCGAAAAACAATTTGAACTGGCAATAATATATCAACTCTACTTTATGTATATGTAAAAACATTCATATGTCAAAATTTGATCGTAGTGACACTTTAAAGGGACTCTCAACCATGAACCCTCGGGTGCCTCTTTTATTGTGTTCTGTGGGACTGCTCATTACGTCCCCATTGTTCTGTGGGACTGCTCATTACGTCCCCATTGTTCTGTGGGACTGCTCATTACGCCGCCATTGTTCTGTGGGACTGCTAGCTATTCAAAACAGTTGAATCTCCATTTTCCGTGAAGGAAAAAATGGCGTACTGGTCGCGAGAAGGGTCACGGTTGAAAGTTGCGCTTTAGGTCTACGTAACATACCTGAACGAAGTACGGGTATCGATAACTACATTTGTAGATATTAAATAATTATTTTAAAAAGCTCAAGCTCAGCCATTTGTGTGGCGGCCTTCACACAATGTTTTAGATATTGCTTGTTTACGATATTCACAGCATAGAGCGGATTTCAATCGAGTGTGGAAAGCAATCGTGATTGCTTTGGTTTGGCATTTGCTCAGTTTTCCTATAGGCTGTGGAACATGTTTTGTGATTATCAACCAATCAAGTGCTAAACTAAAACCAAAAGTGTTTTGGTCCATCACGCGATCAATCATCACACCATCCACGATTGCGTTTACTTTTCCTCGTGATTGGTTCAAGTCAAACCAATCGTGAATTACTTCAGTTCGTGATTGGTTCATTGTGTTTTTACTTACTCGTGATTGGTTCTGTGATTACTTTGGTTTTCGTTTTACGACACTCAATCGATAATCGCTCTATCCTATTCGAATGGTATTCGCTCGAGTGTCGAAAGTAATTTGGTGATTGCTTTGGTTTTGCGTTTGCTTAGCTTTTCTATTGGCTGTGAAACACGTTTTGTAATTATCAGCCAATCAAGTTCTAAACTAAAACCAAACATTGTGTTGGTCCATCCTACAATCGATTTTCGGTTTAGCGAGAGTTATCCACAATTGCATTTACTTTTCCTCGTGATTGCTTGAAGTAAAACCAATCACGAATTACTTCAGTTCATGATGGGCTCATTGTGCTTTCACTTGCTCACCTGAATGGCTCTGTAATTACTATGGTTTTGATTTTACGACACCCAATCGAAAACCATTCTAGCCAGTGATTGACACCAATCACATGATCGTACACGTAGAGCGCATTTCGTACGAGGGGAACAAAAATATCCATAGCCTTACCGTAACCGTACTGTTACCGTGACGTACCGTAAATCTGTCATTTCATTGAATCAGAACGACAAAAACAATAAGAAAGCCATTTCAATATCCCGGCATGCCGTAGAGTAACGATCAACCGTGCCGTAACGTCCTACGTAACCTGTCCACTCATACGAAATCTACTCTAACTTAAAGTGCCACTACGACGAAAATTTACCATTTCGATTTGCCACTTTTTCAGTGTCTATAGGTCAATCAGTATTAGAAATATCCGAAATAGTAAAAAATATTCCCAAATGGGCATCTTAAACCACAAATTTTAGGAGACTTTACCGGTAAAATCCTGTCCGCCATTGCTGGAAGCCGTGCCCTTTGTTCAGCTTTAAACAAAGGTTTATTCACCGGAAGTGATGTCATACACTTAACACGACAACCTCGTGGCGAGAAATAGCGTGCATAAAAAAGTCGCCAACCTTGCAAAGATAAATATAACTTTCTTCTTATGTACGTGAAGACGTTTTTAGTAGAAATATGCATCCAGTCGTTGTGTTCTGCAGGCGAGCGTTAAGTGTATGACATCATTTCCGGTGAATAAACCTTTGTTTAAAGCTGAACAAAGGGCACGGCTTCCAGTAATGGCGGACGTGTAGATTCAATATTCGGAGCTAAAAAAATAAGACTTCCTGTCGTTGTATCGAAAAACAATTTGAACTGGTAATAATATATGAACTCTACTTTATGAATATGCAAAAACATTGATATGTCAAAATTTGATCGTAGGGGCACTTTAAGTAGTCTGACAACGCACCAAGTAGTTTCGGGTAATCTTCAGGCTCCAGCCATGGTGTGCAAACACTCACATGCTTGAACTTCTTCTCTGCTAAAATAGACTTATAGTATTCCTTCCGAGGTCCTTTGCCTGTTAATAACAACAACAAATGTTATTATACCTTACAAATAATCCAGCCTCCAATCAAATGTGTGTATTAGGTCACGTGCCAGCCCAATATTTTGCCTTATAATACCTTACAAATAATCCTCCAATCAAATGTGTGTATTAGGATCACGTGCCAGCCCAATATTTTGCCTTGTTATACCTTACAAATAATCTTCCAATCAAATGTGTGTATTAGGGTGACATGCCAGCCCAGTATTTTGCCTTATCCCTTCAAATAATCCACCCAAAAAAAAATAACAAATGGGTCACGTGCCAGCCCAGTATTTTGCCTTGTAAAACCTTACAAATAATCCTCCAATCAAATGTGTATTAGGGTCACGTGCCAGCCCAATATTTTGACATGCAGCTGGAGAGCTCCCTATTGGACAGTTCGCACGGGCTGTTCGCACTATTGTGTTTACTGATTGGCGGATTATTTGTTCGGTATAATAAAACAATATTTAAGTCTCGCAACTATTAATAGTAGACTCCACCTTCGAGTTTCGCCCAATATTGAAGTCTCGACATAACGATTTTCCATACTGGACTCCGATGAATCCAATAAGTATATACTGTACGGTTAGGCATGGCAGTATATATTAAATTGTTATACACACATCCACTGGATATGAGCTATCGAGCTTTCTGATTGGTTCCTTGCTTCTAGTATATCAGCTATTCTCCTAGTAGAGAAAGTTTGGCCAAAACAAACATGATGTGGTTGAATAATAGTCCAGTTTCGTCACACAGCGGTCAAAAGTCTGCGCATGCGTTAAAAGTCTTGCAACAACAACGTATTCCAAATCAAATTCAAAGCGAGCCGGCGGCTGTCACTGTTCACAAACCCGCTTTCAAACCTTGATAACTTCTTTGGTAAATTACGAAACAATTTGGTAAACTCACAGTTTGAAGTTTGTTCAATTTCCCGTCGACTGTGAAAATAAAAAGCTTAACTTTCACGTATTTTTCTTAACTTTTGGGGGTAGAAGTTCACTGTAATACGTTTTAAGGTAATTTTGCGCGGGAAATCTGACCGTAATACGCACGCGCAGACGTTTGACCGCTGTGTGCAGTTTCGTATTCAAAAATTACCGCTGGATGCACCCTGCGTATAAGCGTCTGTAGTCATTGCATTCAGCGGTAATTTTCGAATACGAAACTGGTCTATTGAGCGAAGCAAAAATCGAAGATGTACTCGAGCCTCCAAACAAAAAAGCAACCATGCAATCATGGCATGAAAAAATTAAATGATAAAAAGAAGTACATATGAACGGAGTTTCGCGTTTTCTAACTTTATCAAATGACGGTTCGATGAATTCTGAAACGCCGGTCACTAAACTATTCGTTTTGTTTATCGAAACCCGAAAGTAAGTCCGTGACCTAATTTAATGCCTCGAAAATAAAATTAATAGGCCTATTACACACGAAAGGGTGCAGCGAGTACGCCATTCTGTGGTACAACATTGTATATTCTCTACTACAGTTCGGTATTTCAATAATTCCAGTACAAATGTACAATTTGTGTCGCCTCTCGGTTAGCTCAGTGGTTAAGCGCCGGTCTGTCGAGCGGGAGGTTGCAGGTTCAAACCCAGGCCGGACCGACAATCAGGGTCTTAAATTAACTGAGTAAAAGGTACAATACAATACAATACAATACAATACAATACTTTATTTCACATTTCACAATGATTTTTTTCAGTTACATTTTCTATATTTAGTTAGAATTTTTATTATTTTTATTATTATTATTACAAAAATATACTAAATATAGTAACACAGAAGGAAATGCCTAGAGTCTAAATAAACCGTGAGGTTATCGAGTTAGACACTGGACTGTTATGTTATATTTGAAATGTAGCACACACACACATTAATCTCAATTTGAATAACAATAGAATAACAATAGAAAAGACAAATTTTGATGTACATACATACGTATATATACACACACAACACACTAATTAGTAAATACGAAGGAGAAAAGTTGAAGATTCAAAAAATTTTAGTAGAGAAAAATAGATGGAGGAAATTTAACAAAGAAATTCAATTAAGTTGATTGAAGCAATTAATTTTGCTTAAGGAACAGTTGTTGTTTATTTTTTTTGGCGAAACTGAGTTTATTGAGCTGTTTTAATTCATAGGGAAGTTGTTGCCATAAGTCAGTTGCCATGGCGGAAATAGTTTGTTTGCCAGCGTTTGTTCTATAGTGAGCCTTATAAAAATTATCTTTTGATGCAAATCGGGTATTATATGAATGTATATCTTTGGCATAACGAAAATAGTTATCAAAATTCCTGGTAATTGTTTTTTATGCCATTGATGAATAAATATTAGGGCCTGAAGTTTGTATACATTGTCAACATTGTATACATTGTCAACAGGTACTGCTGTTACATAATCCAACAGTAAACGGTTAGACCTTCACGTCTTCTCGGATAAGACGTAAAACAGTAGGACTAAGCCAACGAGGGTCATGTGGAAGATTACTGAGCTATATGTTAGCGGTAAACGTGTTACCCTCTTTAAATAAAGTGACTGTCTTTTTACATACCAGTTATGGCACATATTAACTTTGGTAAATCCATTTCTCTGTGGGAAACACATTTTTCGTAATCTGAAAAAAACACAAGGTCGAACACTGAATATCGTAAAATGGCTCAGTTTATTTGCTAAACGTCTTCTAAAGACAAGTACAATGAACACTGTTATTTTCAGTAGTGTAATTCTATTATCAGTTGTCTATGTTAATTTATACAGTAAACAGGGCAAAAGGTGTGTTATGATTGGTCAATACTATGATATACTAGAGTACGTCGCACATATGACATCACAAGGTCACGCGTGCGCTCTATTTTGTGGTGAAAGTTCGCTAATTATTGTATAAAACAAATAAATGTTATTTTGACGAGCGTCTGTCCTCTTGAGATGACGTCACAGCGTGAAGAGAACATCAGTTACGCCACTCGACACACGTCTTTGTTCTCTTAAAGGGGTTGTGTCACGGCAATAGACCTTACTTTCGCGTTCCGGGCCGTTAACAGCTATTTCCACCGATTTTGATATGAACTAACGAACCTCTCTGCCATGTGGGATACTTAAAAATCAAAGCAAATATGCAAAAAGTGACTAACAAACAGTGTATATAAACAGTCTCCAGTGAAAATATTGAAAATCCTTTCAATCAAGCATTGAGGGAGGGAAGTTTAACTGTTTGTAAATGATCCAATTAACAGCCACCTACCGAGCCATTACTAAATACATGCGCAGTACCATGACATAGCCCCATTAAGGTAGTATATAAGAGGTCAGATGTATGACAGAATGCCATCTATTTATTCAGTACCTTCTAGAGCATCCAGTAAGACAGAGAAGTCTTCATCCTCTGCAAGGAAATCAGGGATGCTGTTGCCTTAAAACGGTACTCACTATGGCCTTGCATTGCACGCATTTCGGTTGGTTTGGGTGGTGGTAGGTGGGGGGGGGGGGGGGCAAACTATGTCCATATCGCAGGAGAATGGGGCAACGGAGTCAAACTTGTCTTTTTCAAACAACGTCAACAAGTTTATTTATAGCATGGAGTATGGAATTTTATTAAAAAACAAAATATATATCAAAGAGTAAATTTAAGGAAAAAAAAAAATTAGATCGCCTGAGCAAATACTAATTTTCAAAAATCCAATAGTATTAAGAGTATTATCATCATTCTCGTATTTCCTTATTTTGTTATTTCTTTACCTCACCATCTAACTTTTTTTTTTTTTTTTTTTTTTTTTTTTTTTTTTTTTTTTTTTTTTTTTTTTTTTTTTTTTTTTTTTAATTCATATTTATTTAAATTTTTGAAATTTTTTAACATTACATGTTGACAAAACACTCAATACATAATACACAGAAAAACATAAAATAAGGGTTACCTAAAATAATATATCAATATGCGTATACTGCTAACTGTTCTTATTAAAGGATAGGTATAATTTTTTCCCATTTGTTGTAATGTTTTAATAATTTTAATTTTTTCTTTGCAATATAAGTCTCAATATTATAGATATATTTTATATTGGCTTTAAACACTTTCATGCATGGAATTGTATTTCTATATTTGCATTTATAAATTAAGTGTTTAGCAATCAATATAAGATGATTGATCAATACGAAATCCTTTCCAACGTCAAATTTACCAAAAATAACATCTATTTCTGTTAAATTGTCTATGTTAAATTTATTTATCTTAAGCCAAGATAAAACATCGCTCCAGAACATTTCTATAATATGACACCCATAAAGTAAATGCTCGATAGACTCTTCTTCATTTTTACAAAAAGAGCACATAGGGGAATCTACAATTCCAAAACGAAAAAGTTTGAGATTTGCATATAAGATACCGTTCAAGATTTTATATTGAAATTCTCTTGTTTTTGTATCTAGAGTTACAATGAATGGTAGGGAATATATTTTTTTCCAGTCAGTTTTTAGATTCGGATATTTGTTTTGTAATTTAAATCGAGCATTGGGAAGTATCTGTTTGGATGCTATAAATTCTTTATAAACATCTTTTGTCGAGACCGTTATAAGATCTACTCTTTCTCCTGCTACTGTAATCTGAACCGTATCAGTAATTGCCTCATTTAAACAATATTGATTTGTTTTGATGGTTGATCTCCATTGAGCAGGTATTGCAGTAACTATACCAAATAAAGTTAAAATATTTGCTGTTGTTAATTTGAATTTATCTATTAAGTGTCCTTGGAGAAATTTTTGATTTGTGGATATTAAGTCTCCTATTTTAATAATATTTTTATTGTAAACATAAAATGGTTTAAAAACTGACTTATTTTTAATGACAATAAATCTATTGTTCCAGATAATTTCGTTTATGATGTCTTTATGTGAACTTGGTGATTTACTGTTAATGGCAGACCACGCATCCAAGCATTCTTTGTAGTAGGCTGGTATATTTATTTGGAGTTTTGCGGTGTCGAAGTTACACTGTAATAGAAATTTCCCTCCCACCATCTTAAGATAAAAATCCAAACAGAGCTTCCATGGATGTCTACAGCTTTCCAAATATTCCTTAATACACATTATTCTCTGGGCGTTTATCATGGATTGGATATCCAGCATCTTTAGACCTCCCTCGTCAATATCATTTATTAGAGCCATGCGTTTAATTTTGTCTTTTCCTTTCCAAATAAAGTCGTATAGCAAAGTGTTAGCTTCTTTGATAAAGTCTTTTGTAACTGGGATTAATCTCGCCCTATACATTAATTTAGGTACAGCAAACGTTTTAACAATTTGAACTCTGCCTATAAGAGTAAGCCCCCTCCACTTCCACATATTTAATGACTTTTTTATTTGTTTCAAGACTTTATCAAAATTTAATTTCCGTCTCCCTTTTTCATCATAATCAAAATATACACCTAAAATTTTTACTGTAGTTTTAACTTTATGATTACTAAATTCATTTTGAGGTAACGTTGATAATGTGCCCATTCCCATTATTTCAGTTTTTTCATCATTCACTTTTAAACCGGAACATTTTGTGAATAGCTTAACTAAGTTGAAAAGGTGGTGAAATGAGGATTTATTCTTTAAAAAGCAAGTCATATCATCGGCAAATATCGTTAGTTTTGCTTCCTCGTCTTCAATTTTAATTCCCTGGATATCTTTGTTTTTCCTGATTTTAATTGCCAGAGATTCTAGTACCATAATAAATAGAAGGGGTGAGAGAGGATCTCCCTGTCTAACGCCACATTCTACCTTAAAATACTTTGATGCAACGCCGTTATTTATAATACAGCTCGAAGTATTCTTATAAATTGTTTTAACCCATTGTATAAAGGAAGGTCCCAAATTGAAGGTTTCCAATACTTTAACTAGATAATTGTGGTTAACAGAGTCAAACGCTTTTTCAAAGTCAATAGCAACAAGTATACCAGACACTTTAATCTTTTTCGTATACATCAAAATATCATCTATATTCCTTACCGCGTTAAAAATGGACCTTCCCTTTACGAAGGCGTTTTGGTCGTAGTGGATTATTTCGGGCAGAATTTTTTCTAGTCGTTTCACCAACACTTTTGAAGCGATCTTTGTATCAACATTTATTAGTGAGATCGGTCGCCAGTTTTTAATATATCTTTTATCCTTGTCTTTCTTTTCTAGTAACATTATAATAGCTTGTTTTTGTGAGATGGACAGTTCACCATGTAGGTATGCGTAATTAAGACAATCAATCACCATCTAACTTGCCGTTGAATTGCTTTTTCTCTACAATTCAGACTGACTACTGTAAATATTTTGTAATATATATTTTTGGTGGCCTAGTTTAGTTTAGCTTTTACAGTTATTCTACGCCACCCAGTTATCTGTATTATCTTTACATGTTGGTACAATATATATTTATATATATATATAATATTAATAATGTAGCAAGATTGACAAATTTAGGAGTTTGAGGATGAACAAAATAGAGAACATACAACTAAGAAGGAAGAGGACACTTATCCATATTCTAACTCACACACTAATCTTATTAGGTGGTTTATAGCAAGCCAAACAGGACAAAAGCGTATTGGGTTTTCGATTACTGGTTGAGAAATATCGATCACCCCCTGAGAAATACCGATCACCCCCTAAGAAATATCGATCACCCCATGAGAAATATCGATCACCCCCTGAGAAATATCGATCACCCCCTGAGAAATATCGATCACCCCCTGAGAAATATCGATCACCCCCTGAGAAATATCGATCACCCCCTGAGAAATATCGATCACCCCATGAGAAATATCGATCACCCCCTGAGAAATACCGATCACCCCCTGAGAAATATCGATCACCCCATGAGAAATATCGATCACCCCCTGAGAAATATCGATCACCCCCTGAGAAATATCGATCACCCCCTGAGAAATATCGATCACCCCCTGAGAAATATCGATCACCCCATGAGAAATATCGATCACCCCCTGAGAAATATCGATCACCCCATGAGAAATATCGATCACCCCCTGAGAAATATCGATCATCGATCACCCCATGAGAAATATCGAGCACCCCGTGAGAAATATCGAGCACCCCGTGAGAAATAAAGGGTGAGAAAAATCGATCACCGGCTGAGAATATCGATAACCGATCGAGAATATCGATTGACAACCCGTTTCCTGGTTGTTCTGGGTAAAATCCAAGATGGCGACTGTAGAGAAGACCCTGGTAAACAACCTCGTTTTCAGGGATCTTTACCTGGATCACGTGAGTATTTTGTCACGTGATTTGGCGATCTAAGATGGCGGCCAAGCTAAATATGGGAATATTTCATGACGTGTACAAACCCTAGGTATATGCAGTGAAAACAGGTCTACTAAACGAGTTTACTTGGATAAATAATCAGTGGAAGGGTATCACAATGCTACCAGGATGCATCTAAGCTAGTTAGAAGAGAATCCTAAAAAGTCGTTCATTTTCCGTTAGCGTTGAAGCGAAGCGATCAGATTTAACGGCTTCTCCGCCTGGCTTTACCACTGATGAAACTTTATACAAGAAAACTACCCAGTAATATGTAAAATGGTTTTATTGATAAAATTCGAGAAAATTATGTTATACAACTGTAGTTGTGCGTCATAGCTGCAGTAATACATTGCTTTAATACTAGCAATAGCTAGACTGGATATTTACGTTTGTTGCCATACCCGTTAATGTTTAGAGTTTTATTTTGGCATTAAAGTATATGATATATAAATTCACTGCTGTGCAGTAATGTTTACATGATCAAAGATCCAGCACTGTTTTCCTGACCTCCAAGTCACCCATCCCCATGAAATGCTGGTGGATGGGTTACTTGACCACGAGAAATGCCACACGGGCAACGTTGCTTGTTTCCAGACAGGACTTGTCACCGGTTTGTGACATTCATTTATTTGTGTCAAAACATGTATTAGCGGCAGATAATGTCACCACCACTACAAGCCCGTATGAAAAGAAGCGACGTTGCTGAACACTACCCTTGACAACATAATTTTAACAGCAAAACATTATCTCTAACCTTCTCTCGCGCCACGCTCAACTGATAATCATAGTACATAGCAAATGTTTTCCCGGACAGAAAGGTAAACCTAGCAAGCAGATAGGGTAACCCTTCTAAGAGGGACACCCTATCTGATCCTAGTACGATAAAAAATGTAAATAGTCAAATTCCACACACAAATACTGAAGCCAAATACTTTATATAACTGGGTTAATTAATTTCGAGTAAAGTTTACTTGATTCGTGCAGTCACACTAGGGCGCGCGTTTTTTTGGGGTACATATATATTCCGGGTATTCCAAAAATGGAATACAATGAAATAATTCACAAATTACTGTTCTATAGGATATAGAAAGTATAGTAGCTATATTTAGCACATTCTGTTGGAGGTATTTTTATATTTACTAGTGAACTTCGATTTTTCGCTATATTCCTTTTTCGGAATACCCAGAATATGTACAAAAAAAGTGCCCTAGGGCTCATTTTGCAGGCATGCACTTGCAGTAGACACACTGGTACCACTCAGGTACCTACTTTTAAAAGTTGTGCAGCCCTGGGCCTTCTTACAGCATCATGAAATTCATTCCGAACTACTAAAATATATTGTATACTACTGCTCCTCAGTACTTGTGTGATTTATTAGAGCCTTATGCCCCACAACGCAGCCTGAGATCTGCATCGAAGTTAATGTTACAGGCGCCAACTTTTAATCTTAAATCATACGGCTATAGAGCCTTTTCCGTATGTGCGCCAAAGCTATGGAACTCATTGCCTTTTAACATTAAATCTAGTCCTTCAATAGTGCTATTTAAGAAGTCTTAAGACATACCTTTTTAAGAAAGTTTTTTATAGATTTTTCGGATATCGGCAATTTATTGTAGTTCTTAATCATGGTTTTTAGCTTAAATGTTACTGTATTTGTAACTTTGTAACTTTTAAACTAGATGTAGTTATTAATTAGGTGTAAAGCGCTTTTGGACATGTAGGAAAAAGCGCTATATAAATGTCATTATTATTATTATTATTATACCAACCTGCTCAAGTCTTTCATTACCGAATGTTCTAACTCCATCAGTAATGTCACTATTAACTCGAAAGCTTTCAATTTTACTAAAAGACTGTTCGGAGAAACTAAAAATTATCTTAAAATCATCGACAGCACCCGCTATTTTCAACCGGATTCTGTTTTCATGGCTCGGACAAACCTGGTAACAAGGCAATCACAAGTAATAATCGATATTCTCGATCGATTATCGATATTCTCAGCCGGTGATCGATTGTTCTCACTCACTGGTCGATAGTTGTAAACGTCTTTATTTCTCAGGGGGTGATCGATATTTCTCATATTTCTCAGGGGGTGACCGATATTTCTTATGGGGTGATCGATATTTCTCAGGGGGTGCTCGACATTTCTCACGGGGTGCTCGACATTTCTCACGGGGTGACCGATATTTCTCACGGGGTGATCGATATTTCTCACGGGGTGATCGATATTTCTCACGGCGTGATCGATATTTCTCACGGGGTGATCGATATTTCTCAGGGGGTGCTCGACATTTCTCAGGGGGTGCTCGACATTTCTCAGGGGGTGCTCGACATTTCTCACGGGGTGATCGACATTTCTCACGGGGTGATCGATATTTCTCACGGGGTGATCGATATTTCTCACGGGGTGATCGATATTTCTCACGGGGTGATCGATATTTCTCACGGGGTGATCGATATTTCTCAGGGGGTGCTCGACATTTCTCAGGGGGTGCTCGACATTTCTCAGGGGGTGCTCGATATTTCTCACGGGGTGCTCGATATTTCTCACGGGGTGATCGATATTTCTCACGGGGTGATCGATATTTCTCACGGGGTGATCGATATTTCTCACGGGGTGATCGATATTTCTCACGGGGTGATCGATATTTCTCACGGGGTGATCGATATTTCTCACGGGGTGATCGATATTTCTCACGGGGTGATCGATATTTCTCAGGGGGTGCTCGATATTCAGTTTCACGGGGTGATCGATATTTCTCATATTTCTCAGGGGGTGATCGATATTTCTCATATTTCTCACGGGGTGATCAATATTTCTCACGGGGTGATCGATATTTCTCATATTTCTCAGGGGGTGATCGATATTTCTCATATTTCTCACGGGGTGATCAATATTTCTCACGGGGTGATCGATATTTCTCAGGGGGTGATCGATATTTCTCAGGGGGTGATCGATATTTCTCAGGGGGTGATCGATATTTCTCAACCAGTGATCGAAAATCAATACGCTTTTGTCCTGTTTGGCTTGCCATAGTGGTTCATTTGTAGGCAAGAGAAGTCTGAGAATTTAAAGGGTAAAACATTTTGTTATAATGCCCTTATCAGAGGTCGCGCATATAGCGATGTTTCATGTTGATAAACATTGCAATTGTCATGCTAATGTGCCAACCATGATTTGTAAAGCCCGCTTTGTGTTAGGAACCAATGGATCTCTGGTTGGCACATTAATGACAATAGATGACGACACACGAAACATCGCTATACACAAAAAAATGCGTAATTTACGTAGAATAAATATTTGATATGCAGTTTGCTGATGAGAGTACGTTTCACGTGCGCAATTGAGTGGGTTTTGAAGTAGAATTTGCGTATGCTCCAATCCTCACAGAACACTTGTCTTATTGCGTAGAAAAAGAGACCTTGTACGAGCCGGGATACAGCGCGGCATTGAAGCTTCACGTATGCGCTGTACACTCACAAGCTTGTGCTTAAGACAATTCTCATTGTTATGATGTGACAGATCAACTGCATAATATAACGCAGGCTAATATAAGCCATCGGACTCTGACTAACTGCTGGTGAGGGTTGTTTGGTTAATACCCCCCCCCCCCCTAAAAAAAACTTGCTTTTTCCCATGTTATGAAATTTATATACGCATTTGTGAGGGTCATTTGCATACACTGCAACTACGTGAAACCTAGCGGCGTCACTTCTGCCTTACATGCATCGGATCCATACAGGAAATGTTGTTTTTTCATGCTATATACATGTACAATGCAACATTGGGGACTATAACTGTTTATAGCCAATTAACAGCCACCAATGATGTTCCATGGGTTTTTTCCCTTCATAACAATCAACATGTGAGTTGAGCATTGAGTGCAGATAATATATGAATGTAGTAAGGAGTGTGTGTGGAATGAGTCTCTGATACATTGGCATATCTTACTAGAGAATATATGAATGTAGTAAGGAGTGTGTGGAATGAGTCTCTGATACATTAGCATATCTTACTAGAGAATACATGAATGTAGTAAGGAGTGTGTGTGGAATGAGTCTCGATACATTAGCATATCTTGCTAGAGAATATATGAATATAGTATTTAAGGCCCGGGATTTAAGGAGTGTGTGTGGAATGAGTCTCTGATACATTGACATAATATTATTATCTTACTAGAGAATATATGAATGTAGTAAGGAGTGTGTGGAATGAGTCTCGGATACATTAGCATAACTTACTAGAGAATATATGAATGTAGTAAGGAGTGTGTGTGGAATGAGTCTCGATACATTAGCATATCTTGCTAGAGAATATATGAATGTAGTAAGGAGTGTGTATGGAATGAGTCTCGCTACATTAGCATATCTTACTAGATAATATATGAATGTAGTAAGGAGTGTGTGTGGAATGAGTCTCGGATACATTAGCATATCTTACTAGAGAATATATGAATGTACAATGTAGTAAGCAGTGTGTGGAATGAGTCTCTGATACATTAGCATATCTTACTAGAGAATATATGAATGTAGTAAGGAGTGTGTGTGGAATGAGTTTCAGATACATTAGCATATCTTACTAGAGAATATATTAATGTAGTAAGGGGTGTGTGTGGAATGAGTCTCGGATACATTAGCATATCTTACTAGAGAATATATGAATGTAGTAAGGAGCGTGTGTGGAATGAGTCTCGATACATTAGCATATCTTACTAGAGAATATATGAATGTAGTAAGGTGTGTGTGTGGAATGAGTCTCGGATACATTAGCATATCTTGCTTGAGGCCTAATCAGCCTCATTCATCCAAGGACAAACAAAAACAATCTTTATTTTTAGGGCACCATTTTTAACATTTAACATTGACTCCACGCATGCACAATGCCATGAAATACCCTCTTTTAAGTTATTATCAATTGACAAGACTCAAAATAAGGCTAGCATACTTGCAATACATGAGTAGATTATTAGACATTGACAACTCGAAACTACTGCTAGTAGAATCTTGCCAAATTATTTGTGGTTTTTAAGCTGTTGCTGCATGGTGGATCAAACAATGTTGCCAGTAAAAAATAAATTAGTGACAACTAGCAATAGTTGCTAGTGAACAATGCCTTCAGGAGTACATGTACCAGGGGCGTAGTTATTGGGGCATGAATAGGAAACAAACAATGCCCAAAAAAAACATCTACAAAACCTAACTGAGAATGCAGGAAATTACATTACAAATTTACAGCGAAACCAAAATATTAAAAATTCCCAGGGGATCACACTCCCATGGCTCTGGCATTTGTGTTGGGATCTCCCCCCACCCCCCCCCCCCCCCCCCCCCCCCAAAAATCCCCTGTGTGTACACATACCTGTCCAACTTGTGCTGCTGACCACCAAGGCAGGTCTGTCATCTCTTTGATACATTATTCCTTGGGTTGTTTTAACTGTTAATGCTGTCACTTCCTCCACAACCTTCTCTGTGAATTCTGCAAGCCTTATTGGAAAGGCAAAATGCCTTCAACATTACTATAACACTCGGCTAATAACTATATATAACTATTGTGAGTACATGGCTCAATGGTACACCTGTGGGCAATAAAGAAAATTCAAGTTCAGTAGTGGAAAGGCTATACAATGGCGCTACTTTAACAAACCCTCTAGTCTGAAAACTGCGGTGTCTAACAAAGTGTGGTCTAATTCTTCATTCTCAAGCTGCCGCAACAAACTGTATATGTCATGTTGAATTCAATGTTCAATCAGTGTCTATTAATTGGATACAAACAATTCAAGTCCCCTCCCTCAGTGCTTGATTGAAATGAAATGTAAATTTTCCTTGAAGACTACCGTAACTTCCGACAATAACCCTTCCCGAAAATAAGCCCCCTAAGTATTTGATGCAAAAATCCTTCCCATAATATACATCCCCATCTCTAAATATAAGCCCACAGGCTTACAAATGCACATTAAGCCGGTTAAGACTCAAACCTATGACAAAAGGACTTGTAGCAACGAGGCAATCGAATGAACGAAGTTAAAACTGAAAGAAACTAGTAAATTTTGGGATTTTCAATATGTTACATTATACAAATGTAGCTTGTGTTGTGTTCTATATTGTTGTCCAAAGAGTTACTGCGTGGCTTATTTCAGACTAAACATTTCATCCAATTATAAGCCAAACCCATTTTGAAGCACAAAATTCTGTCCAATAATAAGTCCCCTGAATATAAGCCCTCCCCGAAAATAAGCCCTCAAAAATGTCCTTTGAACAAATGAAGGGATATGTGCAAAAAGGGCATTTAAGTGTCTTCTGATCAGATTATAAATTCTCCTTCAATTTCTTTGTTTCGTAAGGGAGAATTTAGGATGTGATCAAGAGTCACTTATGCCCTTTCTGCACACAGCCCTTCAAATATAAATATAATATTTTCAGAAGTTTACAGTATGTCTATAGTTTGTTTTAATCATTTTTGCATATTTTATTGTATTTTAAACATCCCACATGTGTGCGAGGTTTGTCAGTTCATATCAAAATAACTGAAGTTATAAACAAAGTCTCACCACGATATCTAACCCTAACCATTAGAAACTATATCCGAGTATGTTATAGTGCAACTGCTGTAACCGGGGCCACTTGACAATGAGAACACATTGCAAAACGAAAATAAACCATTCCAACTTACAAATTGATACTAGTTAGCATATCCACATAACTTTCTTCATTCAAACGTCTTCTGCATCCAGTAATTATTATATTAAAAATTCAAGAACTGAAATACAATATAATATCCCTTTCAAGATTTGGAGCCAAACTGTGGAATGAGATCCCCTGCTGCCTTAGAAAACTTCCCAAAAAAGACTTTAGATGAAAGCTGAAAAAAGCTCTTTTTGACATGTACATGTATTCTCAAAACAGAAGATGCCAATACATGTACATGTATTGATATGCTTGCTCTAATGTCCAAACTAAAAGCACTAACTTCGAAAAGATAATTTTTGTTCCTCACAATATTGATACATGTATATATATACACATTGCTTTCATACCGTTGTTACTTATAATAGTATTTATTTTATTCTAAGTTTCCACTCCTCCTCATGATAATATGTAAATGTGCAAATTTTCGTTTTTATATAGGACTAGACCCACCTAGAATAGTAAACATTTGTAAATAAAATATGTTAATTTAAATTAAAAAAACTGTCTTAAAAAATGACCTCAGAACTACAGGTAGTCCACCAAATTTGCCTCTTACAGGATCGAAGCTTGAGCAAGCTGCAAGCTGGGAGGCTTTGTTTTCATTCTGCAATGTGATTGGTTCTCGTTGTCTAGTAAGTGGCCCCAGGTACAGAAGTCACACAGTAACTCTGATACATGTAGAACAAGCAAAAATGTTGGTCCTTTTGAAAAAAAGATATCAAGCCTTGTTTGAATGCATTTACTAAATAAATGCACTGAAAGCATCATCGTCGTCGTCATCATAATCAGTTATTGAACATTCATTAATTGCACATTTAAAGTACTGTATGTGTACAAAACTTACCTTGTAGTTTGTCCAAACACACTGTAGTCTTTGGAGAGTTTCATGAATAACTGAGAATGAAAATAACCACAATTATTTATAGCAACTATAGCTAACAGATTTGCAAGATTACCAAATGAATAAAATATTAATGCAATTGAACATAGCATAATGTATAATGTGTACTGTACGTATACCTATTTTACCTTACAAATAATCCACCAATCACATGTGTGTATTAGGGTCATGTACAAGCCCAATATTTGCCATGTAGAAAAGCTACCTAATTGGACAGTTCACACGAGCTGTTCATGATATTGTGTTTAAATTGACTGGAGTATTTGTTCGAAATATAATAAAACACTAGTCTTATAGGATTCCTAGCTAATATAATATGGAAAATATTTAAGTCTCAACTTTTAATATATAAGTATGTAATATTAGACTAAGGTTCAGTCTCGCTCACTATTGAAGCCTCAACTTAATTATTTTGCCATACTGGGCTTGGATGAATCCAATTACATTGTATACCTTGTGCTGTGTTTCTGAGTCAGTTGCTTTGAATCTGTTGGGTGGACGGTCATAGAGAGTCAAGGCCCTAAAATATTGTGAAATACAGTGTAAACATTTTATAAATACCGGTACATGTACATGTATATGTTGTAGGTATATAATCTTTCATTTCAGGTGATTTTATTTTTACCAATAATTTACTGTAGGTAATTTTTGGGATGCACTTAGTACTTTTACCTTAGTTAATAATTATTGTAGTTACTGTGCCCACCCACCCGAGTCAGAATGACCATCTGCCAGTACTTGCCAGAAGGGATTTTTTCTCTATTTTAAATTAAATGTATTTTGTGTTCAATTGGATACAATCTGCTTTTGTTCCTGGCCCTGAGCGCTGCCTGGTTGGTAGTCAATTCCTACACCAGCAGCTCAGATTCCTGCCTCTGCCTGGTCATTTCTCATAGGTGATTCTCTTCCACCAATTCCTCCCTGGCTAGTCAAGCAGGCCAACCAGGTCAACTCTGGTCAGTTGTTGTTTTAATAGACTTCCTGCTAGCCAATCTGTCATCCATCCCTGATCCATCCAGGCCGGCTACTGTCAGATTGTTGTCTACTACACTGTACATGTAACTCTCTTGTCCCTTGTTTAGAGCCGACTCGTACTAGGCCAAAACATAAAGCACTGCTTACATGTATCTTACACGTGGTGCTGGCTTCATCTTCCCACAGATTGGCTGACCTTCTAGCCTATCTTCTGCTTATCTGCCAGTCTGCTCGCAACTACCAAACTCCCCATTGGTTTACTTACATGTACCTGTAGTATGATTGCAGCTTTCAAGCTCTGGCAGCGAACAAGCCTTCGCTCTCATGTGCTCAGGTTCACCACTTCCACCACATGGGTAGCTTAGCTATTACCACAGAGCCCTTGAATGTCCCTTAAAGTGCCTATCACCCTTTTGCAATTTTGATAGCCTATGAACCTCCGAAACGTTTTGAGTACTTCTGTGAAGAAATGTTTGGTTTAAAGTGAATACTTTATGTTCTACGCTTGTTTGAAATTGTGTAAATGTGACCTTTCCTGACCCATGACCGCGTAAGTAAAAGCCTGGGTCGAAACCTGGGTAGACGTCATCTCATTAATGCATTATTCTCCATGGTGCCTTTTTATCACAACATCGATGCATAGAAAATATACACAGTTTTTGAGTTGTTAGTAAAGAAAAAAGTCATTTTAGTCAACACGTTGAGTATTTCTTCACATGATTGCAAATCCGAATTAATTATATGACGTCAAGATGACCAACACCGTAACGCCTCAAGTCTGGCTCCACCTTTGAATCAAGCTCCTTGGGTTGCTCCCAGAGGCAGGGATTTTTATTTAGATTGAGCCTAAACTGTAGATGGCTTGCTTGCTTGTTTATCCCAGTCCCTGTGGCTCATGACATCACACTCGCTGGCCTTGACATTGCAGGATCCAGAGGTTAGTGTCAGTCCTTGTTTGGCTCGACCGTGGTCTTGTTGGGCTGGTTGGTTGCCTGTTGCATGACAACCAAGCTCTCGAGCACTGACCCTACTTACAGCCTGGGCACTGAACCTCAAATACACTTCAACACATCTAGCATTACACTGTTTCTATCATCTCCTTAGCAGGAAATTTAACCCCTGGTTCAATTTGCTTTGAACCAGTTCATTTTTTTGCACCGGTTCAATATTTTCTTACCTGTACATTGTACATTTAGATATTTTACGTACATGTCATATATTGAAGTGGCAATTCATGACCATTTTGAATAGCTGGGAATGAGCCAGACTGCGCCATTGTGCCATTGCTGCTTTAAAAATACATTTATCCCTTGAAAAAATACAATAAATGTCAAATTGTCCTACTTTTTCCACTTCCAAAGGAAATTAAATGACAAAAGGGCCAAATTCAGCCATTAATTAAGGTTCCTTCTGGCACAATTTCTGGATCAATCTCTGTACATTATCAATCAACCACCAGATTAGTATACGTGTACATGTACAACTGTACATACCTAATATGCCAATTTGTTTGAAGATCTTCCTTCATGGCTTCAGTGACACAAAAATTTGCTGAAGACAGTTTGCCAAATCCATGCTCATACCTAGAAATTAAGATAATTCAATAGAATTTAAGTGGGTTTTAAAACACTAATTAATTCATACATGTACTACATGACTGTATACTACAGTCAAACACTGGCATGACTGCATGATTGTATAATTAAGTATATATATATATTGCTGTGTGTCTGTCCTCTTACAGATGAACAGATGACATTATGATGTGAAGAGAACAAAGAAGTGCATCACAGGGTTGTAAGGTCAGGGGTCATTCCACGGTATTATGTACATGTATGTTGCAGAGGGGACATTCAGAAGCAGTTTTCATGCCATAGCTTGATAATTTATATAATAATTAGAGCTGATCAATTTTGCCTTTATATTGTGGATATCCATTATATCTATGTACTATAATGTTGTTATTCTCTCTGCATACATTTGTAGTACTGATGGCAGACTGTAATAAGATAAGTTACTGTTGTGGATGGGACTCAGAAAATTTGCTATTCTTGATTTACCAGGTTTAAGTGAAATTTTCTCTGATTCTGCAATGAATTTTAAATGTACATGTATATATTTTTTGTGCCAAAGAGTACTTTATCTATTTTAGATTAATGGTAAAAAAGTGCAGCTGCATTTGCTATATTCTTATCAAAACTGGTTTCATTTAGACTGTGACCTGTTGCGGAGGGGATGTTGCGGAGGAGACATTTTGTCCACACTTATACATTATGTTATTATTTAATTTAATTCTACTCCTATCTGTATATTTTTCAGTTGATTTCAGTTGAGTTGCTGTAATATATATTTAGCACAAGCAGACTCATACAAATTAAACTGTACATGTATGTACATTGTAGTTACAATGTAGGACTACCTGTGGTGTTACTAAAATTTAAATGAAAGGCCCGGTTTATTGTTAAATTTTAAATGTGTCTTTAGTTACTTACTATAATTACACATGAATGCATAAACTATAAGTACTATACTACTATTTTACTTACACATTTTGAATATAATTTAGATTCACCTTTTAGAACATGTCCCCTCCGCAACAGAAATGTCCCCTCCGCAACAGAAAATAGAACTTATTTAAACCTTTAAATGGAGAGCCCAGGAACTTTACAATACAGTACAATATACCTCCAGGTATAAATCAGAAGTTATCATACTGTGTACCTAATATGACTATTTGACCACTAATAACATAAACTTTAAGGTGTGAAAATGTTGCGGATGGGACATTTAGCAAATGGACAATGTCTACCATGTGACTCTGACCAAAGAGTCAGCATGTAACAACTGCTTTTTAAAAGGAACAAGGAATAGTTTATGTCCTGATAAGTTTTGAAAGATTTCAGTTTTTTGTTTAATTTATAAATAAGTAATTGATTTGTCCCCTCCACAACAGCCATTTTGGCTTTTATTGTAATTGATTATAATTTATGCATAAATGTCGACCTGCTACCAAAAAAAGTCATATTTTAAAATAAACCATCATCACTTAGCTACAATTCTATGAACACTTTAGGTATGTTGGAAAACATTTAAAAAACTGACAGATCTTCATGTCCAAAATACCGTGGAATTACCCTCAGACAAAATGAGAAATGGAAAAAATGGAGGAACATGGGAAACAATGTTTAAGACTCCAAGGGTGAGTGTTTATATTGTAACCCAGTGACTGACATCCAGTGGCTAAATATTTATTTTGTACTTGATGTGAAAGTGAAGGGTCAGTGGGAGCTAGAGGGGGAGCAGTTCCTTAGGGATTCGGGGACATTGCATGCCTCTCTGCCCCCTATTTAAACCTCTGGCAACAACCCTGCACCATTGAATCACAGACTTTGGTTTTATAGTCACTGCGGTGGGGCCTAATAAAATCAGTCTATGCCAGTTAGTAGATGTTGCTGTCAAACAGCACATGTAGCCCAGGGACTAACCACCCTGCGCTAATCGCCTCCTGGTTAATTAGCTCAGTGGTTAAGCACCGGTCTATCAAGTGGGAGGTTATGCATGGGTTCAAAAGACCGGCCAGACCAACATGGGTCTTAAAATAACTGAGTAGAAGGTGCTGCCTTTACATAATACAGGAAATGGTTAGACCTTCACGTCTTCTCAGATATGAACATAAAATCGTAGGACTAGTGTCCTCAATTAGCCAAGGAACGAGCCAGGCTGCACCTTTGCACCATTACCACTTTAAAAATACATTTGTCCCTTGAAAAAATACAAATTAAATGCCAGTTCACTCGCAAAAGGGCCAAATTGTCCCTTCTGGCTCGATTTCTGGCTCAATCCCTGATTAGCTGCAAAGCTAACATGAGTAGCACTGAATCACCATGCACTTTTGGGGGTGGTTGTTAATTCGTTAATATTTTTAGTACCAGGTGCTGAATGAAAGCTATTTATTTTATTATTGTAAAAGTGATGCTTGGAGAATGCTATGCCAGCCTTTGGAAGTAAAATGACTTATTTTCTTTAGAGAAAATAGAATAAAAACCGATTTCAAGAGTGTAATTTAGCTTGTAATGCGTAACACACGACCAGAGCGTAAAAATTTAAAAACCTAGTTTTACCCCTAAATGAAGTACGTTCGAGAAAAACAATTCCACAAACTGGTGACTGATATTAAACACTTTATTTCTGCAAAGTTTGAATATTTCCATTGGAAAACGTTTATGTAGTCAATCACATTTCTTCTTGTAACACTGACTCTGGAACACTGGTAGTTCATGCAGTTATTCGACTCGGCAGAGTTTAGTTTGAAACTTACAAATAATAAAAACACATGTATAAATCTGCTCAAAGCTCATCGTATGAGCTTTAATTTCAAGTAAAAATCGTTTAAATTAGTGGAAAAAAGCAGAAGATAATAAAGGTTAACTTAGTCACTACGCTGAAATTTGATTGAATTCCAAAGTACAAATTTTGCATAAGCTTACTTGTTGTTAGTCATCTGGAAGTGAACAGCTTTTAGTTCGATTTTGGCAACTAGCCCAATCGGAATGCTCACATGTTTCTGTGTGCTTCCCCTAAATTTTGTCCCCAAATCTTCCTCCAAACCAGAAATATTTGAAGAAGAATGCATCACTACGATTTCCGCCATGTTTGCCTTTGTTTACAATGTCATTTTGGGCCAAGTAGATCGCTAAAACGATGTAAAAACTAGCACGTTTCTTCACAAATTCGCAATGCTAAATCTTATTCACGTGAAACAAGCTTAGTAACCTCACCTTAAGCTAGTAATAGGGGATAACGGGAAATTCGCGGGGATTTGTGAGAATCTCGAGAAAATTAATACATGTACATGTATTTTGCTTTCTGGTTTAAGTTTTTGTGCATTCAGTAATGAATGAACAAAATTAAGAGAAGTTATCAAGGATTGAGGCATGGAGATGGAAAAAGAAAGGAAAAAATATATTTCAAAAGATAGTTATCTGTATTCAATTAAAGCAGTACAGTGTATCTTCAGTTTGATCGAGAAAACAGACATTTTTTTAAATTTTTAGAGCATGTTACATGAAAGTACATACATGTACATGGTGATTGTGCTACATACTCATCTAAATACACCGACACTTTTAAAAATAAAGTCACTTTCGTACTTACTTACGTAGTTCTTAGCACTTTACATCAACCCATTTCATGGTACCTTAATTAGCAATTAAAAAGACATACCACTTAGCTATTTTAATGAGAGGATGAGTAGGATTGTTCAACCCCAAAGCCAAGATGGTGAATCCATAATTATGCCAATCAACCAACAGCTTACTCCCACACAGTAAACTTACAACCCAGGCAACAGCCAGTGAGGGGATGGCAGGGGGGTTCTAAAAAAGTAATGTCATAAATAAAATTATAAGCAAGCATGTACTTGTCAAAAGATTGCTAATAATTATTGCCAGTAAATACCTCTCCTACTTTTTACAATGCTGGCAAATATTGTACAGTCTCAAACATTGTACAGTAAAATTATTATATCCTGGCTTCTAAAACCAAACAACAAATTATGCATTTTTCTTATCATGGATTTCTGGGATTTTCTTAGCATCAAGTTAATAAAGGTACATGTAGGAAGATAGGTTTAGGCCTTGGCCAAACAACGAAACACTGTTGTGGTTCAGTGTTTTTACATTTAAATGTAATGTATACATGTACACGTACACGTACATTGTGTATGTACTTAACTTTGCATTTACATTACAATTTATGTAATACAAAATTAACATCATTCATCACCACAATTCAGTACCTACTTTCTACAGTCATGTAGTTTCATACATGTACATGTACTGCAGTCTTAAATTTGTTCACGTGTTAAAAACAAACTACATTTCCAAACTAAACAATCCCATACAAAACAAAATAAAACTCTCAAATTGCATTATCATATTTCTGCACATACCTGTACAAGAATATGTGAACAATTCGAAGCACAGCTAAAGAGAACAACAAAGAGTTGGGTAAACTGGAAGATGGCCTTCACAACATAGTACAATAATCTTGGAAGACCTGCAAACAAGAGCCAATGATATATTTAGTATTACCATAATTAACATACCACAAGAAAACAATAAATAATAAAGTAAATTACAGATGTACATATATGAACATGTACATGTACATTGTAGCTTGGGGGGGGGGGGTTACTACCTTATATGGGCTATACAGGTATGTGCCACAGGATAGGGTATGGTTTTTGAGCTGCTGAGATCTTGTAAAAACGCTGTGACAAAGGCCTAGTATGTGGGATGGATGCTCCTAGTTATGAGCTCCTGACAATGTACATATATATGTTGTGGTTCAAAAAATTTTTGGTTCAAATTTTTTTTAAAACAGTTCAATTTTTTTTACACCAGTTCAAAATTTTTACACTGTCTAGTTCAATTTTTTTTACACCAGTTCAAAATTTTTACACTAGTTCAATTTTTTTTACACCAGTTCAAAATTTTAAAACCAGTTTATTTTTTAACATTCTAAAAGGGAAGTTATGTTAACTGATGTTAGGGTTATTTTAAATGCTGGATTTGGGATCCTAAATTAGTGACTACTAGATGTTATTGTTTGCTTCGTTCTATTAATGTTTGTTCTATTGTTTGTCGGTGAAGGTAGTAGCAAATTGGAGCAAATCTTACGGGCGCTGCGAGGCGACCCAAAATTATTAGTGACTAGCTCTAAACACCCTAAATGAGTGAGCATCCGTTGTTGACGGTTAGGGTATTTTTAAATGTAGGGCCTGTAGGGTTTGTATTAGTTCACAGGACCATTGAAGAAGCATTCTTATTCTGAGTTGTTCAGTGATCTAGTTCTAAGTGTAGTGACTATAGCTCTAAACACCCTAAATTAGTGAGCATCCATTGTTGATGGTTAGGGTAT
Source organism: Actinernus sp. WN-2022 (assembly GCA_030867875.1). Classification (NCBI taxonomy): domain Eukaryota; kingdom Metazoa; phylum Cnidaria; class Anthozoa; order Actiniaria; family Actinernidae; genus Actinernus; species Actinernus sp. WN-2022. The sequence goes on along the minus strand of JAOWCC010001634.1, from coordinate 83,471,621 downwards.
TTTTAAATGTAGGGCCCGTAGGGTTTGTATTAGTTCACAGGACCATCGAAGAAGCATTATTATTCTGAGTTGTTCAGTGATCTAGTTCTAAGTGTAGTGACTATAGCTCTAAACACCCTAAATTAGTGAGCATCCGTTGTTGACGGTTAGGGTATTTTTAAATGTAGGGGTAGGGTTTGTATTAGTTCACGGGACCATTGAAGAAGCATTATTATTCTGAGTTGTTCAGTAATCTAGTTCTAAGTGTAGTGACTATAGCTCTAAACACCCTAAATTAGTGAGCACCTGTTGTTGACGGTTAGGGTGTTTTTAAATGTGTTTTTTTGTTTGGATTATAAGTCATTTATGGCATCATAGAAGGCCTCTTTACTTTGAAGAATCCGGTGCGCATTCGCGTATAAATTTAAGAGACTGGAAACAAATTAGCATAATGAGAGGGACTGGCTTCAACGACTAGCACTTATAGAATATACGGTGGTGTTCAAATCAACGATTGCTTCTGTGGCGCATTGCGTTAGGCGAGTGGACCATCGAGTAGCTGAAGTTAAGCCCGATCGGGCAGGGTTAGTGAGTGGATGGGTGACCGCCAAGAAAGTGGTAAGTAAGTGGTACAGTAAGGTAAGTAGGTAGGGGGGCAAGGGAAAAAAGGGAATGGAATAGGTTGGCTTTTTTTTTTGCAGGGTGGGTAGATTTTTTTTTTCTTTTGAAAAAGATAAACCAGTTTTAAAAATTTGAACTGGTGTAAATTTTTTGAACTGGTTTAAATTTTTTGAACTGGTTTAATTTTTTTTAACTAGTTTAAAAATTTTGAACCAAAAAAAATTTCCAACCACAACATATACATAGTCATTCCAAAGTTAAAAACAGCAGGGGAAACAAGAGCTTAAATTAAAAATATCATCAGGGTTGTCGTCAGAGGGTTAAATAGGGCAAGGCAGAGGGGCAAATGGCTCCCCCTCCCCCCATCAGACTGCCCCTCTCACCCATCAGACTGCCCCTCTCACCCATCAGACTACCCCCTCCTCCCTTCACTCTTCGTACATGTACTTCATACTTTATTCATCTTTCCTTAAAAAAGCTTTTCAAAGACAAAATACAAATACATTGAATTACATCTATACAGTATTAATTTTAACTTATTTTGAGTTCGATATAATTTGCTCAAGGTTCAGCTTTCGCTAGTGAGTTCCATATTTTTACTGTTCTGTAATAAAAACTTCTCTAACCACTCGCATATTTGAATAAGGGGATTTGTAGTAATTGCGAGTTTCGAGTTTCACGACCACTAATATTGAAGCACTTCTCTCTCATATCAAGTCTAGATTAAATTTATCCACTGGATGTCACTTACTGCGTTACAATATAAACACACACCTTCAGAGTCTCAAACAACTTATTCCATTAATTTGTTTTCTGTCTAATTAATTGCCTGGCCTTCCCCAAAAATATTTTGCCCATTGTTTTCCCATTTCTGATTTTGTTTCACCTTAATTTACCCCCAAATCTTGGCAACAATCCTAATCATGCGTGAACAAGTTTTCCAATAAAAAGGAATAGAGAAGAACCATAACAACCATATTATTACATGTACAAGCCAAATGCAAAGTCATTCCTTGTATCAACATTACATCGTCCGCCAAGCTCACTAATGAATCTTTTTGATAAATTTGAAAGCTTTGTTGGCAGAGCTGATTGTGAGGACAAAGATATTTATATTTTGGGCGACATCAATTATAACTACATTGTACTTAGCTGACCCATTTGACGGGCCAACCAACACGTTCAAACAAATACATGTATGCGATATATACCAATTGTCCCAATTGATAAAAGAGCCAACCAGAGTAACACCTACAACAAGTACCCTCATTGACCTAGTCCTCACCAACGGCTCTGACAAAGTAGTGTGTTCTGGCGTGCTACGACTTAATTTATGCCTACCGCAGGATCTCTATCGCACCCAACAAAGCAGGTCATAAAATTTAATATATTAGTTATAGGACACTTAAAAACTTTGATCCTAATAAATTTAAATCAGATTTTGAAAACGTTCCATGGTTTCTCCTGCATCAGTATGAAAATGATATTGAGGCAATGTGGAAACAATGGAAATGTGATTTCCTAACAGTGGCTGATAAACACCTATGCGTACTAAGCGTACACGTCAAAAACAGTCTCCATGGATCAACTACGACCTATTGTCCAAAATGAGGCTGCTTGATTATCTTAAAAAACTAGCCGTTAAGAATAATGACCCACTTGATTGGTCGCGGTACTACCGAACCATGAGGAATAGAGTCACGCAGTTAACGCGTCAAACCAAGGCTGATTACTTCAAATCTAAGCTTGGTGATAAGAAATCATCACCAAAAGAGTCTTGGATATTAATTAACGAGTTAACTGGGAGAAACTCGAACAAAGCTGCAGGTATAGTAAAAATAGATTATCAAAATAAGGAATATACAATCATGTACATGTACATGTACCAAACCAGCTGAGATCACTAATGTTTTTAATAAACATTTTGTAAACATTGGCCCTAGTATTGCCGAAGAAAGATTTGGAAGCCTACAGGGCTTGATAATATTCCATGCAAACTTTTAAAAATGGGTACTGAAACAATCTGTGACTTGCTCGTGCTATTATTTAACACCTCGATTAACCTTGGGGCTCTCCCAAGCGACTGGAAACAGGCTAAAGTAACACCTGTCTACAAAAGCGGAGCACAAATGGACACAAATAATTACAGGCCTATTTCTGTAATCTCAGCTATCGCAAAGATATTTGAAAGGATAACATATGACCAACTATATATCTATCTGAAACATAATAACTTATTAACAAATTGCCAATCGGGCTTTCGTAAACTGCATTCTACGCTTACTGCACTGCTCGATGCCACTGATAAATGGTCATTAAATATTGACAAAGGCCTCGTAAATGCTATCGTTTTTGTTGATCTAAAAAAGGCATTTGACACCGTTGACCACTCAATTCTTCTAAAAAAAACTTGAGAACTGTATGGCCTTTTAAAATCTGCTATTTGCTGGTTCACCTCATACTTAAGTAAAAGAAGACAGAAGTGTGTGGTCAACTGTGAAACATCCGAGGCCGGGTTCCTGTCTTGTGGAATTGTGGCTAGTGAGTCAAGTTACGAAATAGAATTTAAAATGAATATTGATTTGGAAAACATCTATGAGTGGTTGAAGACAAATAGAACCTAAATACAACCAAAACAGAATATACATGTATATATTAATGGGGTCTCATCAAAGACTAGATAGCAGATAGCCTGTCCATCGCTTCAAATCGGAAATGAAACCATTCCAAGAATTTCGACCATGAAAACGCTTGGTGTTTACATTGACCAAACACTATCCTGGTCGAAGCATGTAGAGGTTTTGTCCAAAAGAATCTCTTCTGCAATTGGAGTGCTTAAACGTGTCCGATCCTTTGTCCCCCTAACAACTCTGCAGACTATGTACACCAGCTTAATACAGTCAAAATTTGATTACTGTAGCACAGTAGGGATTGGAAAGGACGTACAACACAGGAAAGCTGCAAAAACTACAAAACCGAGCGGCCAGGATTAATTATAACAAACTCCCTGTTTGATGCAAGTTCAGCCCCTTAATGCTTGAACAATTAGAATGGGACAAGCTATCTGTACAAAGGCATAAGCAAATGGCAATTGAAATGTTTAAAGTTTACAACAATTAACCTACATTGTAGTACCTGCTTATCTCCTTCAAACATTTTCAAAAATACTGACAAATTATAATTTACGGGGCGGTTCCTCTAAACTTCAGTTGCCCCTTCCAAAAACAAATTATGGAAAGAAGCGGTCTCACTGCCTAAAAATTTACGAGACAGCAAATCGTTGGATTCGTTTAAGAATGGCCTAAACAAATTAACTCCGTTTCTTTGAGGCACTGTAGATATCTTGAGACTATATTTTTATTCATTCACTATGTAAGTTATATTTTATGCACAGCTTTTATGTAAACCAGTCTCTGACTGAAAAACTACCATGATTAAATAAAGATTTTACTTACTTACAATGAACTTACATGTACATGAATATAATGTACATAATTAACTTTAATAACAACAGCACTTACGTGTTAAGGTTTCTGGGAAGTCTCCAAGTTCAATAATGGTGATATTACCATGGTCCTGCAGCTCTTTGATGGGTCTAGAACCTATAAAAATATTTAGTGGCCATCAATGTTAATCCCGAGTCCTAAGGGGATCGGAGGGGGGGGGGGGGGGGGGGAGGGGGATACAGGGATGGAGACTTGATACAATGTAGGCTTCTTTGTTGTATTACCCAGAGGGGGTGGGTTTTGACCCTGGGGGGTACTCCCTTATATGGGCTATATGGGTATATGCCGCAGGATAGTGTATGGTTTTTGAGCTGCCGAGGTCTGGGATAGGGTATCCTTTTTACGGTTTTGGTTTGGGAAAGGGTATGGATTTTTATATATACACGTACTTGTCTTTGACGCCATGCTTAGTGCTCTATCGACTACACTACAGCTTAAAATGCCATATTAAAACAAACCAACTGCTTTCGTACTGTAATTGAGTATGGATCTACATGTATGGTTCGGGTCTGGGATAGGGTTTAGATTTTTTGCTTCAAGTCTTATATTTTTTGCTACAATTAAGTCTGGGATAGGGTATGGTAAACACATTTTTAGGTCTGGGATAGGGTCAGGGTTTTGAGTTGTCATGGCACACCCCTACCACCCCCCCCCCCCCCCCTCCCCCCTAGGGTGGGGTTATTTATAGGTAAAGTAAGGAAAATAGGGCAGTGGCGTGCTAAATTTTGATATTTTTGACCACAGGTGTTGTCCCGAGACTGGCAAGAGTGTGGATATTGACATGACATTGGGGGAGGGACATTTTTGAGGGCAAAAATGTCAAATCCCCACCCCTTACCCCCCTCAGGCTTAACATCGATAGGTACATAAACGGGGTGAATATTATATATATATTCTATTCCCAATGTACCACACAAGAAAAATTATAAAATATAGTACAAAAATTGCAATCTTGCACACCTCCAAAGCCGACAAGATCAACGATGAATCCAGCCTTCGCACATGACAATGCATGGTTCTGCATTCGTGGGCTTCTGCCAACATCTCCAAGCACTAAAATACACACTCTTATATCATGACTTCTCTTTCTGCTCCTTTTTAAGAAAATTGCAATAACAATAAACAAGAAAAAACTAATAACCAAACCCCAAAACATTTCTCAACTTGTTTTCATTCATTTACACTATTTGTACTGACCAGCGGTCGAGGTTATACAAAGTGTTATGGATCACTAATAGGGCAGCAAGACCGCGGGGGTACATGGGAAAGGTAACCCATAATGCTTTCTCCTGCCGCCATCTTGAAAATTGCGTTGTAGACTTTTAAAAAGACCGGTTTTCAGCAAAGTTTTTCTGCATTAAGATCATTCTTGAGGGAGAAAAACGCTCTCTTTAAGAAAATGACGTCCCTTGGAGACACAAAATTGCGAAATGTTGGAGAATATTTGGTTCGTAACCCCTCAGCGCAGAACTTATGGGGAGGCATGAGTCGTATTTGGCACAGCTACCGTGCAAAGTACGTTACGTGCAAGAACGCCAGGATGACTCCCTTTTGGCACGCTGTATTCCTTGCTATGGCTCTCAATTATGCTATCGATTATCCTCATCTTAAAGGTAAGATGAATTTCACTCTTACTCTTAGACTAAAAATTGACCACAGGTGTTGTCCCAAGACTGGCAAGAGTGTGGATATTGTCTTATTGACATGCATGACATTTGGCGGGGGGGATTTTTGAGGGCAAAAATGTCAAATCCCCACCCCTTACCCCCCTCAAGCTTGACATCGATAGGTGCATAAACGGGATGAATATTATATATCCTATTTCCAATGTAGCACAAATGAATTCAAACTTTGAGCTTGGGCTGCCTGTGGTGACAGTGCATGGTTTTGCATTTGCAGGCTTCTGCCAACATTGCCAAGCACTAAAATACACACTCTTATATCATAACTTCTCTTTCTTTTCTTTCTGCTTTCAAAATTGCCTCTACATGTACAGTACCGCCTGGAATTATTGAAGCATTTACATTGTACATGTACCACGGTTTTACTGCATCCATGCAATGACCACGGTAATACAGCGGTTTGACCTCAGAACAACCACAGTTTTACTGCGGTAAGACCTTGGTAAAACCGCGGTCAACTGCGGTAATTAGTTGTATGCGGTTACGGCCATGCCCGCTGAGATTTTTATCACGCCGAAATACAGAAATCATTGACTTTAGTGTGATACGCGAAAATTTGAATGCCAACCTACGAGCGAAAATTCGGACCAGGTTATCGAAATATTGTGATCCGAAATTTCTTCAGTGTACGTGCTCGTTGCACAATTTTGTATTTTAACCTTTCTTTCACCATGATTAATGCGTGACAAATTCGAATTCATGACAAGCAGTCTTACAAACATACAGTAAGATGGTTTTAGTAAATACCCTGCATGCCAGAGGCATCAAAAAGTCAACATTCTTGTCAGCTAGACGTGTGTCTCATTTCTGACACAAATACTGCGGGGCGCAATTAATTTCCATTTACGTGAACTGACTGATCTGATCCGATGCATTAAAGCTCTTTTAATTCAAAAGGAATTGCACTTTCTCAGTAGAAGTTTTCTGGTAAGAGTATAGAAGTTTTTGCACGTCTTTCTATATGAAAAATGTTGCTTCAAAACTCTGTTGATGTTCTGTACAAAATTAGACTGACACGTTCACGCCTGACTGATTCCACGTGGAAATTCAGACTCCAAGAAGAGTTGAGATTGTAATACGCAAACATTTACAATGATTTCTGCCGACCTTTTAATACTAGTAACAAGACAAGGATATGCCGTAAATGTGAAACTACACCACCGTTAGAGTTCTGAATGAAGTGAAAATAAAAGATTCTAAACTGTTAGTTTTATTGCTTCTCTACCCGCCATTAGAGTTCTGAATGAAGCGAAAATGAAATATTCTAATTAAGTGTTAGTTTCACTGATGAGTGCTTCTCTACCCACCATTTAGAGTTCTGAAGGAAGCGAAAATAAAAGATTTTAAAGTGTTAGTTTCACTGATGAGTTCTTCTCTTCCCGCAGTTAGAGTTCTGAATGAAGCGAAAATAAAATATTCTAAAGTGTTAGTTTCACTGATGAGTGCTTCTCTACCCACCATTTAGAGTTCTGAAGGAAGCGAAAATAAAAGATTTTAAAGTGTTAGTTTCACTGATGAGTGCTTCTCTACCTGCCGTTAGGGTTCTGAACGAAGCGAAAATAAAAGATTCTAAAGTGTTAGTTTCACTGAAGTGTGCTTCTCTACCTGCCATTTGAAACATGTATGTTTTATTAAACTTACATACATGTACATGTATATGTTGTAGGTGAAATTGACCATTCAGTTCATTTTGACCATGGGTCAAAACAAACTAGTTCAATTTGATCCAGTCAATCCAAACTAGGTCAATTTGACCCGGTCAAAACAAACTAGTTTAATTTGACTCAAACAAATTAGTGAGCACATATTGTTGACGGTTAGGGTTTTTTTTTATGTAGGGGTAGGATTTGGATTAGTTCACATGATTATTGATTGTTTGAAGCAAATTAAAGCAAAAAAAAAAAATTTGGAGTTTCATGAAAGATTCCATGTGGGTTACTACTTCATGTAAGTGTTGACTTGGTGACCCGAGAGGATCTGGGTTCTGGTTTAAGTTACTTATATAATAAATGTTGCTTCCAAATCAACAAGTGCTTGTGTGTTAAGTCAGTGGAAAACTGGGTGTGTCAAGGCAGAGCTGCTGAGTTCAAATCCCTCTGAGTTCAGTACATGGTATTACATCTGAATGAAAGGTACAAATGTAAGTGTAAGTATATGGGAGGAGAGAGAGAGGAAAGAGAGAGGAAAGAGAGAGGAAAGAGAGAGGAAGGAAGGGAGGGGAGGGTGATTTTTTTTTAGAATCACTGGGGCAATTTGACCTAGGTTGAATTGACCTGGGTTGGTTTGACCAGGTCAAATTGAACTAGTTGAATATGACCAATGGTCAAATTGAACTACATGTAGTTTGTTTTGACTCATGGTCAAATTGAACTGAATGGTCAATTTCAACTGCAACATATACATACTGTAGTATTGCGTCATGACTGCGGATTTTGACCGTGGCTTTCATTGCGGTGAATAATTTGACCACGGTAAAGCAGAGGCTTTACCACGGTAAAACCTCGTCCATAGTGCGGTAAAACCGCATCCAGTGACCGCGGTTTAACCGCGACCCAATACTTCAATAATTCCAGGTGGTACTGTATGTTGACACTATATTGTGGATTTGAACTTTTAGATATATACATATAACAGCAAAACTATCAATACTGCTGAAAAGAGCACCTCAAAGTTTTTAATATTTTTCAGATATGAGAATATTTTGCAAACTCTGAATATTTTACAGACGTTTGTATGGAAATTTTGAATGGGGGGCAATTTGTTTGTGCCCCCCAGTCGAAATTAATTTCCATACAAACATCTGTAAAAAAAATCCTATTTTGCTGGCCTATAAATTTGCTCCTATTCTCGAATTTGGGATTTGACTTGTCTAACTTTGAGGTGCTCTTTTCAGCAGTATCAACAGTTTTCCTGTTATACGTACATTGTATGTACATGTGTATATCAAAAGTTCAACAAACCACGAAAGGGTCTATTATTATTAGTTATACCATGGCATGAGAGGTATTAGTGATTTAAATTGCCTCGAGAGCAGAGGGAAGATTTGTAAAAGTCCCGAGGCCGCTTCGGCCGAGGGACTTTTACAAATCTTCCTGAGGCTTGAGGGACAATATAAATCACTAATACCCCGAAATGCCATGGTATAAGTTTGTTATACCATGATCACTGAGGAATGGATCAAATCTCGTGAGAAGTTTTAATAGTTTCTCTGTCGAAATGTTTTGTTTGATGCTTGACTGAGCACCATTGATTAATGACCCTGGCTTCCCTTGGGACAAGCATGTTGTTTTTGAGAAGAATAACACTAAAATACAATAATTATGCGGTTGACTAAATATTCAAAGAGCATGCACGTTACTTTATGGTTTTAAGTTTCCCACATGGAAGAAGCAGGCTTGAGAAATGAAGAGAATAACGCGCAGATTGAAATAGCTCATCCCACATGGATTACGTTGACGGGTTTAATGAAGACTGGTCAGTCTGGATTCAGTATTTTTCACCCAGGAGTGCAGGGCTAGTAGTGCCAGAGGGGAGCAGGAGTTGATGCTTTTGACCCTCTCACTTCCAGCCTGCATTCTTCTAATTTTCCCTCATTACACATACAGGGGAAATTTAGAAATATGCATTCCATATTCCATCAGGGAAAATTAGTGGTTTAAATGTGCCTCGGAGAACAAAAGAATCCAAGGCTACCATGCTATAATTACATCAATACACGTAATGCACTTGTCAATGTTTAGCTCCAGGGGGGCATACTCAGGGGATTTTATTCCATCCCCTCTCCCATGGGTGGGGAATTTGACGTCATTTGGGTTCCCAAGGGAGGGGCCATTTAATGACTTCGTGCAAGAGCCTGTAGACTAGCCACTGAAAAGGGAGTAAAGAGCATGTGACCAAGTGTCTGACCACATAGCTGCACCACCAATCAAGCTCAATGGTAGGGGTGTCAGTAGTAACTCATTTTCAAAGGCTCGGATGTTAATCTACATGTACTGTACATGTAGGTATGTATTCCGTCATTTTTATAGTCACTGCACATGCACTCGTGACTCAAGGTTGTTGTATGGTATAGCAATACTTACTGCCATTTCATCCATTATCATTAATGTGCCAACCAGAGTTCCATTGGTTCCCAACATAAAACTTTTGAAATCATGGTTGGCACATTAGCATAACAATATTGTAATGTTTATCAACATGTGCAAAGTGTTGCTATAGTCTATTTATATCTTTATTAACTTCTAAAAATGCCACTGTAAGCTTGGGATGTTCCGAGGGCAAAAAGAAAGGCTGTACATTGTAGTTGCTGATAATTTTGAAGAATTTACTGTAAAAGGTGACTTATTTTCAGCTTGGTTCCAAAAAGACTCTTTGATCTTGAGGGTTGTAACTTGACAGTGTTACCACTGCATCCTTTCCCTGAGAGGAACTTAGGGCATTTGACACCAACACTTGAAAATGAGGTGAGATGTCAAATCCCCCTGGGTATGCCCATCCCCTTCGTCTCGGTAAATATTCACCAATAGTCACTTTGACTTCAGTGAAAAATTGTTAAATAATATTGCAGTGTCAACATAGCCATACCTTCAATACAGTACATTTGTACATAGTGTGGATTTTGTATGAGTAAGGTAATGACTGAGGGACCATCAACATAATGTATGCTTAGTGCCCCCTTTACGTCAACTGGACATCAAAGTCGGAACCCCCTCCCCCATTAACATTCACACATTTTTGTTGTCATCAAATTACAATACTACATGTACATGACTGTATAAAAAGTACCAAGAACTCATCGAAAAACACAGAGTTTAGTCAATACAAAGTTTAGGACATGTATCAAAATAGTAATTATTATTATTGATTGTTTTCTCATTATATGGAGACATCTCATGGTTGGTTACATTTGTATGTAATTTATGTCGAAAGTTCAAACAGTTTGCTTCAACTTCCAAAGCCATGGCTGCCATATTCGCTCAGATGTTTCCTCCAATCTCATTCCCATAACTGTTTTGGTGTTAATGCCCCACACTAACATCCACTGGACACCCACCTGAACATCCAGTGGATGTTAAGTGGGGTACTAAGCAGTTACTGTATGGCATGCCGTAACTTTGAAATGGCTTCCTTGTTGCTTTTGTCTTTCTGATCCAATTAAGGATGGTGCCTACTAAAACAAGATCATTTTTGTAATTTTTGTAAAAAAATAAATAATCAATATGGATTGTTTGAACCCCCTAAGGAGCTTTTGAAATCAGAAAAAGTTATGGGGTACCCATAAGAGATAATTAAGGATGAAAATCGAAAAAGTGCTGACTCAACATGTTTCTTAGGCTCGGTTTCAGCCATTGGGGTGTCGTTTCTCCAAAGCCTCCCCCCATACCGTGTCTGTGACGTCAGCTGATTAAAATTCAATATTATTCAATTTGCGTGTTTTGACAAGAAAAGCCATTTACCCTTTCACGACTGTAGCGTAGGCTCTTAACTTTCAAAACACACTGGAACTCTAAACTAAAACTCCAAGTGTGAAATGAATTCTCAGGAACAAACGGCATTTAATATTATTGAGAAACTAGGCTGCATTATTTGTTACTCTGTAATATTAGTGCTGACAGAAATTAAAAATAAAGTTGAAATATTATCTCAGAACTATTCTGAGCCAGATTCGAGCATTTCCGCTCGACCAGTACTTATGTAGAGTATGTTTTGGCTGTTTTGGAGACCTTAAAAAATGCACAAACTTAGTACATAGGACTAAGCAGCGATTTTCAAGTGAATTGTGATCGCAGAGACGTGGCCTGATCAGACGTGATTTCCTCTATTATAACTCTTTTAATATGGAGTCGTCCTTCTTTTCTTCTCCGATAAAGGAAGCACTAATTTTCTTTGAAGTAAGAATGGCTACCTGGTCTTGCATAGGCAAAGAAATGACTGAACATTACGAGTTTCGCGACCTTCGAACTTGGTACAAGTGACAGTTTCCTAAGTGACTTTCCAAACCCGGTGCATACTGGCACAGTGTCTTCACCCAAAACTAACTCTCTTACTGCTTCCTTGTGTGAATCCTTGAATTATTCGAAAGCAAACTTTTCCAAAACAAATTTAAATGCATTTTGGAACAGCAATTCAAAGCTTCTGGTCTGGCTTTGAAAAGTTTACAATATAAATTATGCAAATACATTCAGCAACAGGATTTTAGTGGCAAGTTTTTGATTGGCTAAAAACCAACGGTGCCTCAGCTCGCACGCCCAGCCGTGAGTGGGATATTTTTGGTTATCTGCCAAAATATTAGAGTGAAAAATGTTAGACAAAGGTTGCCAATCAAACCATTTATCTTACAAGTAACTTTTTTACATATTTTGCTTTGTACATGTAAGCCTCATTAGTGACCAAGAACAGACAATTTTTTTGCTGAAATGGACATCAAGTTTCAATTTATAAATTAAGACAAAAACAAGTAAACGTTGTTTAGTGTCTATATTACATATTATATACAATAAGAAAGAATGGGGGTATCCACACATTTTAAAAAGTTATGGGGATGGTAAACCTCTTCTCACTAATTTTATTTTCAAAAAATGAAACCATATACATGTATGCTCTAAACTCTGTTGGGATATGTCCCAGATAAAGATTTTTGGACAAAGGGTGAGGTGGAAAGCATACAACCCAATTCCCATCAAAACATGTTTTAGGGAGGGAGTAGTAAGTTATGCTATCTGAACTCCTTAAGGACACATACCAAATACAGAATATCAAATAACCCATTTTTTAGCATATTTATATAATAAACAACTATAAATAAACAACTTACATTAGTCAACTAACCTGGTAATACCGTGGACAGGTGTATTTTTAGTCATTATTTGCATTAAAGGCTCACCTAAATACCGGTACATAACGACTCTTTAGAACACATAGCTACATTAGCTTGTTTATAGCTGACTAATAATATTGACCCATAGCATTAATGGCGTCCAATTTAAATAGGTATTGTCCTGGAGACATTAGCCTTGTGTTCACGTTGCCACACAAAAGCGTTTTCACATGAATGTGAGACTAAAGATTACTAAACAATGGTTATTCAAATTAGATGCCATTATGCAATGGGTCCACAACCTTACATGTATATCACCCATGTTTTCACAAAAGGGAGTCTTAGGTTCTAAGGGTCCTTTTGTGAAAACATGGCGGATGTTGTGTGCCTTTAGCTTTAAAAGCCAGTAACTCGTGTTTTTGCCATTTTCTTGAAAGGGCAAATGACTGTTTAAGACTTGTCTGGCCTTTCTTTCCAATAATTGATCTCTAGGTATTTTATGTGGGTGGGGAGGAGGAGTTAAAAAAAATTCGCGAAAAACCAACTTTCCCTGACGTATGGCGCAAAGATTTGCTTAGTGAAAGATGTACATTTCCCACTAGGTTTGAGAAAAAAAGTGCATTTTTTTAATGAAAACGTTGAAAAGTGAGTTACTGGCTTTTAAAGCCAACAGGTACACATTAATTTACTTGTGTAACCTAAATTTCAAAGTGGCGCCATTTCTCGAGCTTTTAATGGATTTCGATGCACTACACGGCAATACAACGGTCTCTTCCAGTAGATTAAGTTTAATCAATGGAATTTTGCTGTATTTCGAGTAAAAATACCAGAAAATTGCCTTTTTCTAACCTAACCCTAACCTCTAGCTCTCAAATAAAGAAATTATGGGATAGATCTAACACAAGTAAATTATGCGATAGAAAGGCCAGAAAAGTCTTCAACTGTCATTTGCCCTTTCAAGAAAACGGCAAAAACACGAGTTACTGGCTTTTAAAGCTAAAGGAACACATTAGATCACCCATGTTTTCACAAAAGGGAGTCTTTAGGTTCTAAGGGTCCTTTTGTGAAAACATGGCAGATATGTATGTACAGTATATATATTAATCCATGTGTTATGTCTACAGCTCATTCACTGAACAGGAAATACCATTGATGAAGATTGCCCCCTTGGTTGCCCGTGTCAGGAATTGCTGGACATTGTTGGCCATCTTTTTGTGTGCCTTCAACAAATATATCAATGGAGACTTTTTAACTGGAAAAACAATTTGACCTGAAGGATGTGTGCAAGGGCTGTGGATCATTAACTTCTTCTGTGTACATGTAAACACTTTGAATAAATGGTGTTATTATTTCTTGTTGTAACGACATGTAAAACAGATCTTCCGTGTTTGCACAGGCCCATGCAAACCGAGGTAAGTTCCCAAACTTACCGAGGTTTGCATGAGCCTGTGCAAACACGGAAAATCGGTTTCATTTCTTTTATAAAATAATTATTTTGATAAAAGAAGCACTTACGGTGTGACGTCATTGCCATGTTTGCACAGGCTAATGAAACATGGCTATCAGCCAATCAGAACGCGCGTACATTGTAAAAATGCACAGTTTAATCGGCTCAGTAAATGATATTTGCTCGGCCTGCATTATTTTCTTATCAATGCACATTCGAGCAGGATAACCACATTAATATTACAGCAGTTTTCAATTGAATGCAATTGAATGTGACCGAAATCCTGTTTGACCAAAAAGAACGCAGGCTCTCGCAACGAGCGGACTGACTGACGACCGGTTGGCATTAACCACACTTGCAAAAAATAACTCGGGGTGGTATGCTTGGGTTCCGCAAAGAAACAGTCCCGAGTGATTGACTATTCTTACCGAATATCCTTCCGTTAAAATATAGTAAAACCAATCAAAAAGTGTCCTCAATTTAACTAAAACTTTTGAAAGTGTGCCGGCTGTTCGGTAGCTGTTTCTCGTTAAACGTTTTATACATGTAGAATGACCGACTGGGTCCCTGTTTGGTAAGGGACTAGAACAAAGAAGTACAAATGGACACCACGAGGCGTAGTTGAGTGGCGTGACTATTGTTATCAGTGCACGTGCATCTATTGGAGGACAGATCCAAGGGGAAACGTGACATCAACCGTGTATCTGTACTACTAATAATAATGTCTTTATTTACTTGATAAAATACATATCAAATATTACATTAAATATTTCCAAAATTTAAGAAAATTACAGTCGAATACACTGATTCACATACTAAAAATCAAACCACTAATATTTAAAAATCAATCTATTGACATAACTATTCATAAAACGATCTGTATTAATCTTAGGTCTATAACTATTTCTACTTCTTAATCTAATGGATGCCGGCTTGGCTACAGGTAAGACCTCTTCCAAAGGATGCCCGTTGATGCACTTGATTTTATTAAAAAGCCTAGTATCGCTAGTTTCCAGTAAATCAAAAATGTTAAAAGGCTTATATAAGTATCTTCTCTTAAAACATCTGTCTAAGTAACATTGTAGAGTTGTAAGTTCAGGCTTAGCTGCTGCATAAACTGAACTAACTTATTTTAGGTATAACAAGGGATCTAAACAGATAATCTACTTCTTCCTGGGTGTAGCCTTCTTTTCTTAATCCCCTTATTACAAACAAGCACTTGTTGGCACTAGTTAACATCTCTTTAACATGTTCACAAAATCTGTTATCCGATTGAAATGTTACACCTAATATCCTAAGTTTACTACATTGAGGAATATTAAAAATAGGTTCAAAATCTTCGTTACATCCTTTTTTCCTTAAAATTATCTCCTTACACTTAGAAGCATTACTATACATACTATTTACAGTTGACCAATCTAAACATTCACGGACCGGCGTAGACATCGGAGTTATCAATAGCATTACTACCATTTTTCCATATAAGGAGAGATAATTGTAGAGTCATCAGCATACTTAATTATAACGGAATTCTGTCCTAAGTGATCTTTAATGTGTAGATCATTAATGAAAACTCTAATAAACATGGCTACCAAAACGACTGGTTTCCACATAGCCATTTCTTTGTTTTCCTGGGTTTTTTTTCAAACCGCGAAAAACCAAGAACGACGGAAACAAAACACGGTTGACACAAATGACCCTCAAATCGATCACTTTGCTATATTTTCAAAGGTTTGGAGGATTAAGACGGATGCCAAAAACAAAATCCGATGCTTTGAACTACCGTAGACATCTTGATGACGTCACAGTTACGTCATGTATCCATTTATAATAGGTTTCTCGATGTTTTCAATTACCTTTAACATCAGTAAATTTTATTTTTTCGATTTGCCATCATGTTGACAACAAAGTAACCGAAAACCCGAGTTCGATTGGTTAAGAGGGAGAAAAGTTATTAAATATAATTGTGAATTTCGGTAATTCCCCGCGAAAATTTGGCGGGAAATATACAATACAGAACCATTTACAAAATAACTTATCCACTCATCTTTTAGAGTTTTAAATAATTGTTCGCGACAATCAAGCAATTGAAAGAGTAAATCGGTACCCACAATCGAATTTTTTTAGAATTTTTAGCTTTTAAGAGGAAATACTTTAAAATTCAGAGTGAAAAAGAGGATACGTCAATATGACGTCATATATTTTTGAAAACGTTTAAAAATAAATATTTTAGTATTTTTCGGGTTTTAAAGAGGAAATGTACTTATTGTACACTGAATAGCCGCAATATGGTCTTTTATTATATGGCAAGCCACTCTCAATGTCAAATCGAGTGTTTTGATTGGCTGATGCTCGGTCGGGATTTTGCCGTACGGACCGTTACCATGATAACAGTCACAATTCGCGTATTTTGGTCTAAGCTCAGGAAATCGAAAACTAAGATCGAGCCGGGTAAAATAGAGATAACTAGGCACTTGGTGATGTAGTTATCGTAATAATACAGTTTTTAAAAGAGAGAAAGCCGGACCATCAAAAATGTGACCTGTGAGTGTGAATGTAATTACAAAGCTTACCTCCAAAACGAACATACTTGACCATTTGTTGGCAAAAAAATATCACTGATGTATGCAAAGTCAACAAGAAAAGGACAGGAAAGAACTGGTTGGAATACAATTCCATCCAAAGGTCTATGCTACAGAGACAAGATAGATGTCCTGTCAGGTTCTACAAAGTTTCAGAAGTCACCGTCTAGCAGAGTTCAATGTACGGAAGAACCATTTTCCCGGCCGTCAACTACAAGCGAGTTTCAAACAGCGACATCACTTGAAGTCTCCACTTGGTAGAAACGAATTAGAACATGACTTAGTAAATAAATGTATCAGGTAATGCATGCAGGAATCAAACACTCCAGCAGAAAAATAACTGAACAATGCGACTCAATAAATATAAACTGACCTGCTATATAACGCTGATCCTGAAAGCTGCTTCGTGGCTCTGTCGGCGAGTGTCGATCGCGTTCGTCGTTCAATCGCGATCACGATCGCGTTCGTCGTTCAATCGCGATCGCGATCGTCGTTCAACGAAGCCTTGTGCCCTGTGGTTGCCTACCTCACCTCGTTTAACCTTCGTACCATGTCGCTCCAAGGTTCCAGACATACGTCCCATGAACTCCCTACCAGGATCGACCTGTAACAGTTGTGGCCACGTCAATGGACTACGCTCGTAGATTCGTTCGAATGCCGCAGCCACTTCGCCACTATCTTTAGAGGTCAATGGTTCTGCTTCTTTGTAGCGGCTTGCCACATCGATCATAACGAGTGCATATTTGAATAGCTTCCATGTTCGTCGCCCTTTACCTTTGGTATAAGAAACCCGATCGTGTGGTAGGAAAAGCAGGTCGGCCTGGTGCACCTCGTTTGGCTTTGAGACCGTCCAGTGGGGTCTCGGAATTTCATGTGGACTAGGTAGGAACATTTGCCATAGGGCTTGCTTTTCCAGCCAAACCTTTGCTATAGCCTCTGACACACCCACAGCAGTTGCGAGCTTACCCATAGCAGCGTGACCTTTCCAGTATCCTTGAGGACCATAGTAGGTATTCGCAAGTTTAGCCTCCAATATATCTATGCTATATTACAAAGTAATAGGTCAAACTTCAATAAGCAGAAAAAAGTTCGTTTTTTTTATTTATTTCCTAAGAAATGCTTATAGCCATCGACTAGCAGCATAGCCAATGGCGAGCATTCCACCACCGACATAGACCAACTCACCTGTCTTCTGCGCACTTGAACGTCGGTAGTAGTCGGAGAAAATGGGTTCGTGCATGTCCTTCGGACGTATGCGGTGTAGTCCCACGTGTACCGTCTTGAATATAGCACAAGATTACGGGCCGTATCGTTTTGAATGTCAGAAGCATGATGCTGCTGACTTTCCTGTTCTCGGTCCCAGTAAGCTAATTGTTCGCGATTCTCCTGGAAACCAGCCCAGTCTACCTGGTACTTCTCGAGAGCCTCGTCGTGCCTTTTTCGCTCTATGGCCGACGCAGCGGGATCTACACCGGAGATTTTCTTGGCTAGGTAGCTTCCACCTACGAAGGCCGTTGCGTTTAAGGCCGCACCAATGATTGCCATTACTCCTGCTGCTATTGCCATTGTTTGTATTCAAACGTAGTACGTTACAGACTCTGTGGGATGACCTTTTGGTCCTCGAGATATTGCTTGGCGGCAACGCTACCAGCCAATACGGCCGTCTACTTCACGTAGTTCAAGACGGAAGACGAAGGATCGCTAAGCATAGACTCCTTGACCAACTTCTTTGCGATGAACCCAATGCCAGTGGCAAGTCCAGTCAATATAGCAGCGTCAGTTACTGTTTTCATCAACTTATTCTCTACCATTATGCTATAGCTTTGCTATATAACATATATATATATATATATATATATTACTACGTTATGATTGATAATTATAAGGCTTCAAATGGTGCAGTTGTAAAGCAACACGTTACTTCATGACAGGCAACACGCGCTCTGGTCTCTCTTTACATTTATCGTTAGCGTGGGGTGTCGTATCGTTGCTAGTGGCTTCGCTAGTAGATTTGCTAGTAGATTCGCTAGTATGCACTACTGTGCCCTTGTACTGATAGTACAGCCCTACCAGCGCAATGCCTACGCCAATAGCTGTGAGTGTAGTGTTGGCAGACAAGTTCTCGTACCAGCTTCCAGCTTCGCCGTTTGCCTCCGTAGGGGAGTGCTCTTCATGGGCCTCCTCTTTTTCGCGCTCCGCCTCACGATTCATTGCCTCTCTAGCACGACGGTTGCTTTCTGCCAGTGCTTTTCCAGCAGCAACGCGCTTTGGATCTTTTACTTTTTTCTCAGGCATGGTCTTCGGTGGGTCTGCAGTGATCCGATCTTGTTGTTCCTCCATCTTGTTGTGATATATCTGTAGTCGGCAGGTCTTTAATAGGTTGATCGCTTGATGTGCTATCTACCACTTCGCGACTAACTACATGGTTAGCTACATGGAACAAGGCACTAGCTAGAGCCACTAAGCGACCTGCTTTAAGAGACAACAAGCCAGCCACAGCACTAATCTCGTTGCGGACTAAGTGGTCTTCTCGTAGGTCTTTGAGAAGTGCTTGTTGATCATCTGGAGGAACTACGTACGCGACTGCGCGGGTAGCTAGACGCAGTGCTCCGTTTACTAAGCAGCCTGTTATTTGCTTTGCTACTACGGCCTGGTATCTACGATGTAAACGTCCTACGTCCTTCTCAGACAGTTTAGTTATATCTCCTAGAGAGAAATTCTGCCCTAGATATTCTTTAGTTGTACCCATTGCAGCTAAAATTGAAAGTGCTTCCCTACAATCTTCGACCCCCTCCGATTTGGTTGGATGTTCCAGTACGATCGGTGGACAAACAACAGCGCACTCACCTAGTAGTTCTTTGATTTCGTCCTCCATGGTATACTACAATGTTATAGGTGCAGGCAGCTCTAATACGACTGCAAAGGGATGCCGGAGACAGAAGCATATGCGAGCAAACTTGTGGGCCTTGAGCTCCGAGGTCAACATCTTTTTCTCATCCACCTCCAACCCTCCACCGTACTCCTAGCCTCAAATAGGATCTTGGCATCCAGAGCCGATGGCGTATGAAAGGCTACAACCATAGCTACATTTTCGCGGAAGGGTTTGCAGATACTCGTCAATTGTTGGGAGAGCACCCAAATAGAAATACCACTGTGGCGAGCAGAAAAGGCCAGTTCCACGAGCTTGTTACTTCTTCTTTTTACATCCTTTGAGGCAGCACAATCATCGAGTATCAGTAGGGTATTGGTCCCTACCCAAAAGGTGGCACAAACATACAGTGCAGCGTCGATAGCATCCTGCTTGGGGGATATGACGTAGAAATGGGAATCTTGATGGGCAAATCTACGATAGGTTTTGTTGTGGGCGTACGTGGGGCATACGAGTAGTATAATAGTCGAACTTGCCGCGAAATGCTCCACGAAGCTGCTCTATGAGAAAAGCCGTTTTTCCACAGTTCGTGGGTCCTACTACGAGGGCATTGAATGGGATTTGTTCTACTAGGGCGTCCATAGTTGGTGTATTCACCAACACGCTAATATGTTATATCATGAAAGGCACTATTCAATACTGTGAGTTGGGCATCAGCAAGCAAAAAGATGTGCATGTTTACAGTCCCAGTGCCTCCCTTCCTATGCACACGGAGGCGGATGTTGCTTCCACCACTCGTTAGGGACAAGCCATCACCGTGGACAGCTGGATCCTGTGCTGTGCGACAGTCAACAAGAATGGCGAATCTGTTGTTGTAGAACTTGGAGAAGGTCATGGATGTTTGTCCTCCGGACATGGCAAACCATCTCTTAGCAGTCTCCCAGAAGTCTGGTGGTAGCATACCTCCTGGAAAGAGGCTGTTTGGAATTCCATTGACGTCTACCTCGACCTTTGTGATACCTGGATTGACAAATCCCTCGCTGTCCCGGGTGCCATTGGTGTATGGATCCACAAAGAGGAGAAGTAGTCCAGTAAAGGATAGTCGTTGTTCGCTGACGGTCTGAGTCACCAGAGTGTCGGATGCCTTGTTAATAGGTACGGTCATGAAGTGGATAGCGTGGTTGAACAGGAATACAGCGCCTGTGGTATATATGTGCTGTGCCTGCCTGGCGATAGTTTCACTCTCGATGACCTCATACTCCAGCTCGATGTTGTTGAGCTTGTATGTACCGATTTTAGTTGCATCTGACCCGACCACTATGTCGACAGCATCTGCTAGAGTTAGCTGAAACCAAAGAGTGTTGAATAGGGCCTGAGGATATTGGGCTCCATGTTGTGTCAGAATATCAACATCTAACGGAATTCGATATCTCGATCCATATGCAGCCAGGAGCGCACTGTCTGCAGCAATCGACGTGTCCTTGTCACCAGCCTTCGAACGAAGCTTGTTCACGTTCTCTGATTGAATACCTTGTTCAATCCGAGCTTCTCGCTCTGAAGTAGGAAGATAGAGATCAGAATATGTCTGTAGTAGATCTGGTCGGACAGTATCTTCCAGTGTCTTAGCTCCCATTTTACAGATGCGACGTGAGACCAGACAGCGTCTGACATTGGCCACCACTCGGTTGTTGGCGTGTCCACCAGACAATGCAAGGTCAGCCAAGAGTGCAAGGCTACCTGGAACGAGGACAATGTTTTCTCCTAGTAGTGGGACCTCAACACGGAGTCTCTCTCCTGGGTTAGCAGATGATGGTGAGAAATTTGTTCTATATAGAATGCGTCGAGCTTTGAGTCCAAGAGGCTCTCTGCGTGCTTGTGCAGGAACTAACTTCGACGATATCATATTGAATATGTATATAACAAAGTTATAGATATAACGAAGTTATATAAACCTTCAATATGAATGTTGAGGTGGTGGACACAACCGACAAAGATCCACTCATTCCAGGTGGAGGAAACGATGATGATGATGATTCCGTCTGGGAATACCTATTTGGGCCTGGCGCTAGCAGTACGGACCCTGAAGAGTGGATCCCCATGGAAACGATGCATGCAAACACAAATGGTGCTGAGAATGAAGGCACCACGGAAGAGACATCATTCATTGAAGGCAATACGCTTTCCCCTAAGGAAGCCGCCCTAAAGCATGCCGAATGGCAGATAGCAAGGGCGTGGGAAAAGATACGTGCTAGGTTCCCCAAAGTCAAGCACGAAAAATTCACAGCTCGTGTGGATAAGTACGACAGGGTCTGGGTAAGACTCAACCAGAATAATGGAAAGCTTCACCTCTTATTCGAAACTGCAAAGAAGGGAAGATCAAAGTCCTCAAACAGAAAATGAAAGTAGCTAAGGATGTCATCAAAGATACTAATTCGACTGAGGTAGAAAAGCATGGAGCTCAGGAGCAAATAGACTCCATACAGCAAGAGGTCCAAGCACTCGAGCAAAATATTGAGGACATTGAAGAGCGTATGTCGCTGCGTGACCGGGTAAAAGCCATCTTCAAGAAGTATGGGGTAACAGTTACTTCCGTCTTACTAGCAGCTGGGGCTGTGATTG
The DNA here is from genome assembly GCA_030867875.1 of Actinernus sp. WN-2022. Classification (NCBI taxonomy): domain Eukaryota; kingdom Metazoa; phylum Cnidaria; class Anthozoa; order Actiniaria; family Actinernidae; genus Actinernus; species Actinernus sp. WN-2022. The sequence continues at coordinate 83,449,499 of JAOWCC010001634.1, read as the reverse complement.
GTATCATAGTTTCCATAATGTCGAAGAGCCTGACTAGTTTAGCCAATAGGGTCAGCAATGGATTAAAGACAATAGGAAAAAAGCTGGGGCAGATTCTACCTGGGATGGTTGGGGCAATTGCAAGCTTTCTCTTTCGGACTGCAGGTGAGGTCGTAGGATTCTTGACAAAGAATGCCTGGCTGTTGATCGTAGCCGTAGTTGTGTTTGTAGTGGAACAATATAAGAAGCGTTGATGTATTCATTAGTGCTAAGCATAATGCTAAGGCATTAACGAAACAACATCCATGCGGCTCCAGCTGCAGCAATCGATGCCACTGCCAGATTGGTTTCGTGGCGTGTTTGTTGCTGTGCCGGAGGCACTACAGGAGCAGGCTTCGCAACAGGAGCGGGCTTTGCAACGGCTACATCTGGTACATGCGTTGCAGTTCCGCTGTGTGCAGCAACATGTGGCAAGTGTTTCTTTTGGGGAGGTCCTAGCATAGGTGGCGGAGGTGGTTTTTCATTCTCCGTATTTACATGGTCGTTTGCACCCAACTGCATATCTTTCGTACCCTTCTGGAGATCGTTATTATAACCTACGACGCTGTGGATGTTGATCACCAGATTACTTGGTAATAACCACACCCCTATAGCTACGGCTAGATTGAGCCTCGTTCGTTTCTTGAATAGCCAACTGATAATTTGATACGCTTTTCTTGAGGTCATTTTCAAGGATTGATGCCTCAAGCAGTTTTTTAACTCAAGTTGAGTGTTAATAGCACCACCACTAGCAGCACTGCTGCTGATAATAGATGAGCGCATGTTGGCTTGGGCGCCTAGAACACAAAATGCGAAAGCCTCGACTGGGCGATTCAACCTACCCAACCCAGCCTTCGTAAGACCTTTTGCAATTGAGGGTGCAAACCAATTGTATTGTTTCCCTTCGGATTCATCGTTCCGAATAAAGGATACCAGATCTCCCATGTCCACCTTGCCTCCTTGGTCTGCAAACAAATTATTGTGATCGGGCCACGTATCTACTTCTTTGTCATAGCCTCGGATTACGTGGACATTTCTATAGCCATCACCAGGATAGTAAAGGAATACATCTCCTAATCCGTGATTCCTACCACCTTTCCATCGGAAGTCTGGTGTTCGAGATAAACTAAACTCGATGCATAGGGTCTCCAGAGCCGCTTTGTCGTAGAGGTTATCAAGTTGCTTAAAAGCGGAGTCACCAGGTAAAGGCATTCCATGGGAGCCACCAAGTTCACGCAGAATTCGTCGTATTGTGAAATATATGTGAAATGGTAGGAACCCTTGAACAATAGGTGGATATGTCTTGAAAGCAGGGTCGGCCAACGACACTCCACATCCAGTAGTTGCACACCATGTTGCTAGGTTGAGTTGTTGAGGCCAATAGTCAAACGATGGAGCTGCCAGCCATTTCCTAGACTCCTTTTCTGTTTTATGCTTTATAACGATCTCTTTGAATATATCCCTGACACCTGCTTAGAATGATTTCGTAGGTGTGGCGTATATCCACAGAGTCTTGAGATCAATATCGTGAGCTGCTTGGCTATAGGGGGTTGCTGGAACAGGGTATTTTGCACTTTGATACCACACCAGGGAAGATGGGAAACCATCCACACCTAATGCCGCACCTAATGCCGTATCTAGCCTGGTCTGCACATCTGTTGGAATGTGTGGATCGTCGATGAACCATTCCTGACTGCCGTCTTTGAAGGTAATCCTAGTTTCATAGGTCGACTCATCCTGTATATCGGAGGCATTTGTCTCAGCATAGAACTTCGCGTAGTCGGCATTGGGGTACTTCTTCCGAAAGGCAGCAAAAGCCTTTGCGTTGCGGGGTGCTACCTTTTTGTTGAACTCAGTGAGAATACCAGATCTTTGTTGCGCTGTGAGAGCGAATTCTTGTGGAGGTCCCGTAGGCCACGGAATGAATCCTGAGTGGTGAAGTCTATCCTTGAACCAGTACTTCTTGAGTGGCATCGTATTGAAGCTATAGTTGATATCTCTAAATATCAAACTTGAAGTTTAATATGGTGATCTTAAATGTCACCTGTACCTCGGCTGACCATACGGTCTACTTTGATCAACCTCTTTGTATCCAGAATATTTCGCTAGTCGAGGTCACTTTTGAGAACAGTTGGTGGAACCTAGGTTTCCATACAGTATCGCTACAGGGCATCATGATATGGCAAGCATTCAACCATACTTAAAACCCGCAATCGATGCTGGTATCGTGAAAATCGTGCAAAACCTGCCGAGGAAGGCTTGGAATCTAGAAGTCAAGCAACCAATCCGGTTCAGCAGAAATCTCTGCACACCATTGGGTGTTAAAGGCAAAGAAGAGGGGATAGATGATATGATAATCAAAGTGGGTAGTCATGAACTGGTGCTACAAGATATCCACACACTGTATGTCCACTGCGATGTGATGGATTCCAGCTTCTCACTTCTCAAGGGAAAGCCATCGAATGTCCTGGCTAGCTTAGAGATCCGAGGCGAAAGATTTGCGATAGCAACATATGCTTCACTACTCCCACTAACCGTCCGAGCTCTAGGGACGATGAGAAGCAGCCTTCGACTGACTATTCGGGACGAAAAAGGCGACGTGGTAGACTTTCGTGGTCGACCCATTCGCTACGTATTGAAGATTGAGTAAGTATTACTTAAGAAAGTATTACTTAAGAAAGTATTACTTAAGAAAGTAATAGCATAGCTATATATATACATACATAATGGCATAAGCGATTCGATTCAAACAATTCCAACGGCACCACCGATTTATCCTACACTCTCTGGAGAGAACTTTCGTCTGCAAAAGGTGTGCGAGACGCTTTCGGGCATCGAAGCTCATAATAGACAAGAAAAACACTACGAGGGTGTGCGTAAAAAGTATGCCCGTGCGCAGTAAATCGTTCATGGGGTCGCTGTGGCCACAGGTAGCCTGAGTGTGCTTTTATCTGGTTCAGGGCTAGCAGTTGCTCTATCCGGCTTTGGTGCTTTGATTGGCCTACCCCTCGGTGTTATTGGCGGGATCTGTGGGGTAATTTCAGCCTCTACAGCTGTTGGGGCTAAAAAGCTTGGAATCAAAGTTTCTAAGCATGAGAAAACCACTATGTTGGCGAAAGCGAAAGTGAATACGCTTCGTGATCTTGTGTCAAAAGCCTTGCGTGATAAGAAAGTGTCTGACCTCGAGTTCGCTCTAATCCTTGCCGAAGCAGATAAATATGAGGCTATGAGGGTTGAAATTCGTCACAAAGCTTTGGTCCAGGGTGAAAAAAGCGTGGAACAAATTCGGGCCGAGATTCGGGAAGAGATGCGGTCAAAACTTGGCAGTCTCGTGGGATAAAAATCGATATTTCCTACGAAAGAAGCCAGCGTGGATTTTATTTCAACTTTGCGAAAACAAATTAATTCGTATGTCTGGTTCCTAGTGCGGCGTTGGAACGCCCAGAGGTGATGGCGCTGTGTTTGTCGCACTTCGAGCAAAGTCCACAACTCGTAAGACAGCCACAACCACACTTAGAACATGGAGTGGGTGATGTGCTCCCCCTTCGTATCTGGAAATTATGCTGAGCGCAGTACCCTGTCTTCGAACGACCTAGACTCCTTACACATCCTGTATCCTTCCCAAACATCAACCAACTACAATAGTCTTTCTCCATCGTCGCATATACCATATATATTATATTCTCTAATTAAACAGTAAGGTCGTTATTTTCTGGTAGAAACCTAGTAGTATAGCCGGCGTCAAAAATGATACCGCCTTCCACAAACCCACTTTTACCGTTTGATGGCACCGGACCCCAACGCCTTTTGTTAGCCTGTTGAAATTTTTACCACAATATGGGAACAAATTTCAACATCTATGGTATTCCAGAGATAATAAGTTGGGATTTGGTACCATTGGGGGCATCAAATGAAAAAAGTGGGTTTGTGGGAGGTGGTATCATTTTGACGCCGGCTATACTACTCGAGCCTTGATCCGTGCAGTCCAGTGGAAGTTGTAACTGGCTACAAGACAACAAGTCTGCCAGCGACTATCACCGCGTACCAGAGCCAGAAGTCATAGCCTGTCCATATATTCAGCAAGCAACAAGTATATTCCTCTGCAGCCGGCTTTCTTTCTTCAATTATCAGTTTTAAGAAATTTGTCTTGAATGTCAGTCAGCATCGGTCCAGTTTACAAATTACAATCCCTCACTATAAACCAGGGAAGTTCTGATTCCATAGCTAACCAATTTTGCCGATCAGCAGCAATTATCAGGGATTGTCAGTTCCAGATTGTCCATGTCTCAGTCAAAGTTGTCCAGGATACAAACAAACAGCATAGATCTTGAATTTTTTCGTCGACCACATGGCACTTGAGCGAAAGCTTTGTTTTTCGAGTTGATTTAGTGGAAAATATGTTCTTTACAAATCGTTTTTCTACAAATTCCACCTTTCATGCACTTTGGTTTAGCAAACTTTTCTAATGATGACATCTGAAATTGTATTTCCATTCATCCTTTGTATTGATTTACGAAGAGCTGTCAAAAAGATTCCGGAATTAATTCTTAACGGCTTCCGCACTAAACGTCTTTGGTATGTAAATTTATGCAAATTCGGTATCTCACGTTGTGTTACGGGGCGCGAGTCACGCGAGTCACTTATTTTCTCATTCTTTGTTTATCACAAGTGCCATATAATAAACTACTTATTAACCTCGCCCACTCAGTCTTTACGGGAAAATATCAGACCTCGGTCTTTTATGTACAGACCTCGCTATCGCTCGGTCCGTACTGTCAAGACCTCGGTCTGATATTTTCCCGTAAAGACCTCGCTCTCGGTTAATAAGAAGTTATTATTTTTCTTCAATTTAGAAAGCATGCCTGATGTCAGACCCCTGACGTCAGAAAATGTGACGTCACAGGAAACTTCAGTTCATAATTTTAAAGTCTAAGATAACTCAGCATATATTTATCGTAGACTTTAAAATTTAATCAAAAACGTATTTGTGTTATGCTTTGTTTCAAACGAAAAGGTAATGCCGAATTTGACCTTAAAAGGAGTTGTTCATTATGACGTCACAACGTCAATTTTCAAACGTGCTTGATCCTAAAGATGTTATTTCATTTTGATATTGGCATACGAAAATTTCATTAAATTTGACATCGAATTAAACAAACTGTGCTGGTTTATATATTTTTGGCTCGCTTCGTAATGATCGATTTTGAGGTAACTTATATAATTATGCCATGCTTGAAATGAAAACACCTCGAAAAACAGCAAAAGCCATGGCCACAAAATGCAGTTGTGGCGTTCCTTGTTTTTCAGATAGAACCGAAACAAAACACGACACATCCTAGGGCTTTCTTATTTTCCGTGTTTTTCTCGTGTCGTTTTTTGTTGTAGAGAGATCAGTTCTATCTGATAAACTCGGAAAAACAAGATAAGGCAACTTTTAAGGCTATATGTAGAAACCAGCCTCAAAACAATGAAAGCTGAAATCACGGCAAAAAAAAATGGCAACCTGCTAAAAAATACGAAAAGATAAGGAAAGACAATTTCAATCACCATGAGGCAATCCCAATTCAACATTATAGCATAACAAAATTGTTTAAAGGGGAACTACTTGTTTTTGTCTTTCGTCATGCATTTGGACACTTAGATCTAGATTAGCAGAGTATTCTAATCGATTTTGATGAAGGATGAAAAATATTACTTTACAAGAGAAATTTAGAGCAACTTGGGTCGGTTTACTGAAACCGAAATTGAGCTTTTGTAACTGAATCCACTTTAACTAATTTGCCATACATGCATCCTCTGATCGAAAAAGTTTGAGAAGCATATCAGAACATTCACATGGTATTTCTCTTCGATCTCAAGGTGTTATTTTCGTAGTTTTATTTTGAAGAAACTTCAGAGGTGCAATTCCATTGACAGTGCCCCTTAAATTTTGAAACATTTCTGGGGTCGGATTCTCGCCGAAGTCGAAATAACTGGTCAGTTCCGGCAGATTTAAAGTACAGCTCACAGGTCAGGTTGTTAATTCTAAGACAAATCCTAACCCTAACCACAAACCTAACCCTAGACTGATCTGTGGCCTGACTTGTGACATCGCTGTGAATTGTGACCTGTACTTTAAACCTGCCCGTCAGTTCAATCGAACAAATGTAACTTTCGCCGATGTCACTGAAACGTACACCAGTCTTGCAATGTTTCAGTATAAAGTTCTCACACTACATATCCTCTATATTCAAAAATATAGCCAGATAATACAACAGATAACGATGAATTACGAGGCCCGAGAAACAAAAGTTACGCATCAATGTCTTGATGTTTTGTCAAGTAGTGAAAAGATTAAATTGATAAGATATCAACACCAAAGAGAAGACTGGCGGTATATAGGTACTAAGGGTGCCAACATCACGACAAAACAAGACTGGACATTTCAATGAGATATTATTTACGATCGTAATTTGTGGAATTGCGTCACGTGACCGACTCCCGCTCTCCACCAGATGGCAGTTACCGATTATCAGAGAATACACCCCCTGCGAGCGTGGCGCGCTAAAGGGCTGCCGTAAAAGAAACTATCTGAAGGGTTATATAAAAGACAGTGACATACTTATTGTTCTCACAAGAGTCTATCTCAATAATTCATAATCAGCATTCAATCGTTTCACCATAGTTAATAGAGTGGAATGGTTATGAAACCCAGCGACCTTCTTTGTTATATGTCTTTGTTAGCTTTTTTCAACCACTACCCTGCACAAAACACAATAGAAATTCCAATGTGTTAATCAATCAGCCAATTGAAACGTGTGAGTTCAGTCGTTCAGGGGACGCTAATGAACTATGACCCTGCACAATCTTTTGTCTTGCCCCCTTCCAACATAAATCGCAGCGCCTTTGTTAGCCCCTTTGAAGTTTGCCGGGTTTCATAACCATTCCACTCTATTAACTATGGTTTCACGGGTGATTTTCAACAAAATAGACCATGCATACAATGAAACTAAAAGAAAGTAAAATAAACTATCTGAAGGGTTATATCAAAGACAGTAACATACTTTTTGTTCTGAGAAGAGTCTGATTCAATGCTGATTATGAATTATTGAGATAGTTAATTAATGATCTTTGCACACGATTTTCAACAAAGTAGCACCCCGCATACAATGTTGCTTGACCAGGCAATTCCTCACTCGAAATTCTCAGATCTTTATTAATTAACAAGAGCAGGGTGATCGAAGGTGTCACGGTTCTTATCCATTGAGGTAAGTAATTATCTCACATGCTTTAGCTTGAAGCCCTTATGCAAACTCTAAAGATGGTAGTTAACGTTATCGTATTTGCATAAAGTTCAAGTTAACGGTTTTCATAACCGTAGCAAACCCCTCGGCCTCCTAACTTAGCCCATGTTCACACTATACCGGATCGATTTTTGTGCCCGCACAAAAACCTAACCGTTATAGCGTGAACAAGCACGAAGCAAGTCGGCACAAAAACCTTGCGATACAAAGTATACCACGTTGCGCAACGTCGCTCCAGCACAAAAATCGCGGCGAAACAGCGTTTCAAGTGTGAACAGTAGGCCTATCCGTTATGGTTTTCATACCGGCACAAAACATATCCGGTATAGTGTGAACATGGGCTTATAGACATACCGATTAATTAGTCAGTTATCGATATGAAATATTTGGATATAAACCTCCATCCGGCTGACAAAAGCACGACTGGCCGACTGCAAAACTATGAGAGGCCTGTTATAGCTCCAAAACGTGGTAATGGGCGGAATTTTTCTATAATATAAAGGAAAAGTCGACTTTCTCAAACTAGCAGACCAAATGGAAGAGTCGGACGGTACTTCAGTACCATTTACAATTCCAGCAGATAATCTCGCGTTGTCCTTGAAAGAGACTGAAAGCAGAAAATCCAAGTCGGTCGTTCCAACCGGGAAAAGAGGAGTACTAGCTCTGAAGGTACTCCACAATTTCCGAAAGCTTTTCCTGGAAATTAAGTCAATGATCTATTTTACATTTCAACCGGAATTTTCGTGTGTTTGTCTTTTCTCGTGTAAATGGTAGTATCCGAGGAAGTGGTGGGGAATGGCGAGCTAGCTAGTTCGAGATTAGGAAATATGAGGCGGGAATGTTACTATGAAAACTGGTTTACCGGTCGTTTTACTGGCCAGATTCAGTGAGATACTAATGCAACGTTTGGCAAGTTTCGACCAATAATATATATGAAATATTTTTTTCTTATGGGAATGGCGAGCTAGCTTAAGTTCGAGATTAGGAAATATGAGGCGGGAATGTTACTATAAAAACTGGTTCACCGGACGTTTTACTGGCCAAATTCAGTGAGATACTAATGCAACGTTTGGCAAGGGGGGAGTCGACCAATAACAGATATGAAATATTTATTTTCTTATCATGAAATTGAAGGTGGGTAGTTGGAATCTAAAAGAAGTCAGTATTCGACTTGTTTTAGGAAGAAGTATAAACACGCAGCCTTGAACTTTAGGATAAATATTGAGAAAGAGGCGTATCCGTCATTTTCTGTTGGGAAGCTAATCTATCAAGATGAACTTCAAACAGATTTATGATGACTTTGAAGACTTTTACTCCCATATATAATATTTCAATGTGATTTCTGCAAGATTTTAACAATCTAAAGGAATATGGGACTGATACGATCATGTACCTCCATTATGTTACCTTGAGAAGTATATTTCCTCTGAACACGAATGAATAGATATGTCTTTTAATTATTGATAACGTCCTCAAATAATCAGCATTCAAGTGATCTTTAACCAAAGTTGATCGTTTGCATTGACGTCACAAAAAAAATTGCCTCAAGAAAAAACTTATATTAGTAAAATATTTTTAATGCTGTGTATAGAGCAGGTAAAAATATAGAAATGACCGAAATTTTGGAGCAATAGAGTACTTCGTAACCGAGCTGTCGGCAAAATAATATTCGAACAATTTAGTGTAATCAGGCTCCTGGTGTAATTTAATAGTATGCGGCATTGACAAAGACACTAAACGCTTTCTGTTACACAGTGATCCCACAGCGGGACGTTTCTACATTTTACCTAAAATCCACAAACCTGGTAACCCCGGACGTCCTATCGTTTCCAGTAACAATCATCCTAATAAACGTATTTCACAATTTGTTGACTTCCATCTCAAACCCTTAGTAACTAATACTCCATCTTTTATCAAAGACACCTCACATCTCCTTAATAAACTAGGTCAACTCGGCCAACTCCCTAGTCACGCCATTCTTGTCACACTCGACGTTTCCTCGCTATACACCAACATACCTCATGACGAAGGTATCGATGCTTGTCGTCACTTTCTCAACACTCGTACCACATCTACCATACGCACTGAAACACTATGTGATCTCATTAGAATGATTTTATCCATGAACAACTTCGAATTTAACCACGAACACTACTTACAAGTACACGGTACTGTCATGGGTACTAGAATGGCACCTTCATTTGCCAACCTGTTCCTAGCTAAATTTGAAGCTGATGCACTCGCTCACGTCCCACATCAGCCACACACTTGGTGGCGTTACATAGACGACATTTTCATGATCTGGACGCACACAGAAAACGAACTCCTTACATTCACCTCTTATCTTAATCAAATTCATCCTACCATCAAATTTACTTCATTTCACTCCGTCACTTCAGTACCCTTTTTAGACGTCAATATTTCTATTAATAATGGTAACATCGACACAGACCTCTATACTAAGCCCACTGACAAACACCAGTACCTCTTACATTCATCTTGTCACCCTAAACACACCAAACGCGCTATTCCTTTCAGTCTTGCTCTCAGATTACGCCGCATCATTCTGCTCTTCAGACGAAACCTTTAATTCTCGCACTAACGAACTCAAATCCTACCTCAACAAACGTGGCTATAATCGCTCTTTTCTAGACAAGGAAACAGATCGCGTTCGCAACATCTCTAGGACAGAAGCACTTACACCCAAGCAAACTAACAACCAACCCCACCGAGTCCCTCTGGTCATAACATATAACCCTGCTCTAACACCCATATCTTCAGTCATCCACAAACACTTTAACATACTTTCTTCATCTCATCGATGTGCTAACGTGTTCACGGCTGCACCTTTTGTAGCTTACCGTCGCAGTAATAACTTACATGACATCTTAGTTAGGTCTAAACTCCGCACTAACATACCTAATAACCCCTGTGGCTCATTTCGCTGTGGCAACAATTGCGTAACCTGTAAATACATAAACAACGGCCAAACTAATTACACATTTCACTCTACTGGCGAAACCAGAAGCATCAAAGACCACATTAACTGTAACTCTAAAAATCTCATTTACATGGTACAATGCAAACGCTGTAACGCTCAATACATCGGAGAAACGAAACGTCGCCTTAAAGATCGCTTTAACGAACACCGCCGCCCCGTTGATAAACCCCGGGGGGGGGACTCCCTTATGTGAGGGGTACATGGATGCTCGTCGTACCTTTTAGGGGTCAAAATCAGGAGTTTGGTACCACTTAGGGTATCCAACATCAAACACAGACATTTCTATGTAAAGTGGTACCTTTTAGGGGTCGGGTGTCAATTGAACAAAAAAGTTGTTATTAATTTACATTTTTATTATCTTTTAGGGTTCAAAATAAGCTTGAGCCACGCCCATTTTAGTACCTCTTAGGGGTCAAATCGAAAATGTCCGACGAGCATCCCTACCCCTTTTATATCGGAGTCCCCCCCCGGGTGATAAACCTTCTAACCAGTCTAAAACCACTGCTGTCTCAGAACATTTCCTCACCAATAATCACTGTCCTAATGACATGCAATTAATTCCTTTAGAACTAATTCATTCTAATCGAGATAGTGTACGCAAAGCTCGCGAAGCACATCTTATTGATAAAGGTCAAACACTAGAACCTAAAGGTATTAATAGAAAGGAAGAACTGTAAATATCTACTGTATATCATATTCCTTAGCTCCTGTATTTTTCCTCCGTCTATCATCACGCTCATGACTCATGTAATCACCATGTTTGTAATTTCACACCACAGTGTCAGATTCCATACTTTTGAATTTTTAACGTTTTCTTGCCAGTTCACTTGTAAACCCTGAAGAAGGTTGGCCGTGCCAGCCGAAATATTGGTTATATAAATTACCATTACCGTATAATCAGCCTTTCTTCGTTGTTACTGTTTACAAATTTTCGCTGATTAGATCCCTCCAAGGTGATCCGGTATTATACTTCGTCCGTTGGTCCCTGCAGTTTTACAGTATTCATGTTGGCCGGTACAGCTTTAGTACACCAAGATGGCGGCCAAAAACGTACTCTACAAACAAAGCTGTTTCCCCATCAATATGATTAGCATTCACTTCAAAACACTTTAGATATCACTTTTAAAGGTTTATCAAGTCTAAAATTTGAAATTTGCCGAAATATATGGATTTCCTTGACATTTAGGAAACATGCTAACCTGAGCTGTACATGTCACATCGGCCAATGGAGATGCTTGCTCGAGGTCACGTGGAGATACTTTGAAACCCAGGATAGAATCGAACGACAAACTAAATTATACAAGCTAAAGTGGGCGGGCTTTGAAGCTGAGGGAAATTTAGGGGTGAAACTGACTCATTTCCATATTTACCGTATCTAGAAATCATTTCTCAATACGAAAAATATGCAAATAACCCGCAACTGTATTGAGAAACGATTTCTAGATACTGTACATTTCCAGTGTTCCGACTAAAGTGGAATATACTATTACTCGGGCTGCCTGTGGGCAGGCCCGAGTACGGTGTCGAGCACAATGTTACGTGTACACGTGATTATTGTGCCCCGTCAACCAATCAGATTACACAATGTTCATGTGTACACGTGATTGTTGTCGACTGTCGTCGCGAGTTGGCACCACACGTGACAGGATCAACCAATCAGAATCGATTTCCCACGGGATAAACACGCGGGACAGGTTTTCTCTCTGAAAAATCCAAGATGGCGGCTACAAAGGACTTTATGCCTTGTTATGGCAAATCACCTAGTTTTTTAGCCTGCGTACAGCATCCCCTACTTGAGGGAGAACGGCGATTTCATCGTTTCCGTTTCTCCGTGTCTCTGCGACTCAGAGCCCAAAACCGTGTCCGTGACGTCACTTCCAAATTTTTGGTAATTAACTATTTATGCATAAACGAAGTCAAAACAAGTTGGCGATTGAAATGAGATTTCGAAGTGTAAAGTCCGTCGCAGAGGAAATTTCTCTCAAATTTGGAATCCCATCTCTCAAATGTGAACAGCTTAATGTTTTATGTAACTTCACTGATATTTTCAACTGGCGGCCCCTTCAAACCAACTCGCGGCCAGGTTCGGGCTTTTGGAAGAAAAATGCATTTGTCATTGAAGTTACTCCGCTTGTTGCCCTCATGAAAGATCAAGTGAAGCGCTTTCATAGTCATGGATTTAAGGTGAATATTTGGGCAGGGATTTTAATTGTCTGAACAGAGATTAATAAATGTAATTTATAGTTAAGCTCGGTACGAACCACTATATTCTTGGCAGGGAGAGAGGGTGAGAGTAGTTGATTGAGTAGTTGATAATAATAATAATAATAATACTTTATTCCAAAAATACCATCAAAGATACATAGGAAGTACACAAAGTACTGGAAGTACAGGAAGTACAGTACTGGAAGTACACAAGTAGCTAGGTACTATCATTAAACTGGAAGTACTGGAAGTACAGTACTGGAAGTACACAAGTAGCTAGGTACTATCATTAAACATAGTCATAATGTCGTGCAATATTTTGCTGTACACCTCATTACAGACTCATCCTTCATTGACAAGCAGTACGAAAATAATTCTCGCCGACTAAAACAACTAAATGAATCATTGATAGCTAACAAATTGCCCCAAAAACGTTCTATAAGATTTACAAATTTTATATTATTACAACTGGTGAAGTAATGCAATTCATCACCTAACTCATTAAGGTTACAAAGAGGGCAAACGCGTGCATCATAAGTAATGTTTGCGTAGCGACCAGTTTCAACAGGGAATTTGTGCGCAGAAATCCTAAATCTTGTCACCGCCTGACGATGCTTAACGCTCGAGACATACGACATGTAGTTCTCTAAACCTGTATTTGGCTTCACTAGATTAAACGTACGCAACTTACTGCACTCTTGAACCTGGTCCTTCCACCGCTTATTAAAGGAATTATATAATTCAGATTTCAGATATTTAGACAGAACTCTAATATTCTTAGTGGATATAACAAGATCCTTAAGAGATTTAACATTGCACATCTCTAACAGATAATTCGTAAACTTAACGCCCTGAAAATTTGATTGTATGCACACACGTGCAGCTCTCCCAACTAATTCATCCCCGTACAACGAATCCTTCACCCGTACCCAGTATTTAACTACCAAAACAGAAAGTTGCACAAACATTGGTACTCTGCCCAATTCTGCATACACTGCTAAGTTTGTAGACTTAAAGTGAACGCCTAAAATACGTTTGCAAAACTTCAAATGCAGTTTTTCTATGTCGGTAACCATACTAAAAAACTTTGTCTTGAACATGTCAAAACTAGATATCCTTCCCAAAGCCGTAAACTCCCCAAATCTCACAACCATACAGCAGCACCGGAACTACAACAGTTGAATACAGTTTCAACAGCACTTTCACTGGAACATTCTCCACGTTAGAAAAACTTTTAAATAGACCGTGATACGCGCGTAACGCCTTATTGTACAAAGCCTTCTGGGCGATTTTAAAACCACCACCAAAATGGAAAGTTATGCCCAAATATGTGTACTCATCGACACAATCCAACAAATCCTTGCCAAAATACCATTTAGAAGTTATAAACGAGCGTCGCTGAGCTCTCGTACCAAATACTAAAATCTTGGACTTTTTCAAGTTGACCTTTAACTTCCATTTCTTAGTATAACGCTCAAGCCTACGAATGCAACCTTGCAATCCACTCTCGGACTCAGATAACAGTACCAAGTCATCAGCATACAGTAGACAACTCAACTTCGAATCGCCCAGTATCACTGGATCACAGGATGGTGTGTTAAACAAATCAGGAATATCATTTATAAAAAGATTAAACAACGTAGGACTAAGATTGCATCCTTGTTTAACTCCTATGCATGTCCGACTGAAAAAAAGGAGTGGCTCCTTGACTCAATTTAACCGCCGCCTTGACAGATGAATACATACTGAGCAGAATGCGTACAAACTTTCTACTGCAGCCATACTGAATCAGCTTGAAAAACAAACCCTCTCTCCAAACACTATCGTAAGCCTTCCTAAAATCAACAAAACTAGCAAACAACGGCTTGTGCCGAGTCTTATAAAAGTCAATCAATGTTTTCAACACCAGCACATGATCAGACGTCCTGAACCCACGTCGGAAACCGATCTGACATTTATTAAAAATTTCATTCTCACTCAAAAACTCATTCAAACGAGCATAGAGGCGGTCTCTGGATCACTCTGTAAAATCTTAAAGTTCCTCTGGATAATTTTCTTGATAGACAGATTAGACGGATGGTAAGTCAATGGAAACGGAATCCTATCTTCAGTCTTCGGTTTGGACGGAAGCAGAGCGCTAGCCGTTCTTCTGTCGATGTCACGGGCGCGGTCCAATGCAGTTGTCACAACAGCGTTAGGATAACAGCGCTCGACAAAGAACTGGTGCATCTCCTCGGACTTTGAATTGAAGTCGGATTCATCGCTGCACAAACGGCGAAGCCTAAGGAATTGAGAATACGGGATAGAGGTTTTAACATGTGTAGGATGAGAAGATGAAAACAATAAATAACTGTGCGAATCAGTTGGCTTGTAATGAACAGTAGTGGTTAGACTATTGCCGCTAACAGAAACATTGACATCCAAAAAAGTGATAGAAACATCTGAAATCTCCCATGTGAAGTCGAGAGCCGGATGAAAGTTGTTAACAAAATCAATAAACCGTTCTAGATCCCGTTTACTAGAAGAAGTTGCACCGATGCAGTCATCGATGTAACGACCGAAAAAATCAGGCGTAGGTGCGTCGTACTGATCAAAAATTTGTTCATTATGCTCTTCTCTCGCCGCTCTCGGTGTGTTTTCAAACTTTATCTCATACCGAAATCATTTGTATCTTGTTTAACCATTGTCTTTGATTCTGTGATGGCTATATAATCCACAAAACAGTTTGTAGTTTCCAGGAAATTTGCCCTTTGAAGTAAACTCATGAAAGCGGTTTCTTTCGATAAATTCTGTAAATTTGCACTCGCCGTGGCAGATTTTCAGTTTTGCCCATTTCCACTCATTTTCGCTGCATTTCCTCTCATTGTAACACGGTTCGAGGTCTCAAAAGTGAGGACTGGTGCTTCAACTTGAATTCTAGTGTGCATTTGGACTGCTTTTCGGTATTTCTCAGCTTTAGCAAATCCATTCTTGTAGTCCCTGTAAGTCTCGTGTCGAATTGGTTTGTGCAGTGAACTGTAGCGGCACGTGATTATGCAAATGTTTGTCACAAAACTTCTGTCACCCGCTTCACTGCTGTTACCCGTGCTCCTTTAGTTTAGACATTTGATCATCCATCAGAGATATACGAGTAGAGAAATCAAAATTATAATCGACGAATTACAAGTCTGTGAAGATCTTAAAGAATAACATACGAAAGGAAATATAGTACAAACCAGTGACTTGCCAAACTCAGTGCTGAAGTTGACGAAGACATCTTCCCGTTGCATAGATTAAATAATGCTTTATTAAATCATTGCACACTTTCAAGGCATATTAAAGACCCTGTGTCCGAGCCCATGGTGCTTTGCGCCAATGTTATGATTAGTTTGTTTATCAACGGCCGCATAAATTAAAGGCCAGCTTTTAGGCGAACTGAAATGCTCTCGATTGTTTATAACTTTCATAAGAGAAGTACACATACACTTTGGATAACGAATTTTATAATTTCTACCGGATTAAAAACCCAATCGAGCACACGAATTTTCCCCGGATGCTTCGAATATGATTTGAACAGTACTCGGCAGGAAGCCAGTTGTTCTGTCTTTAGATTCTAATTAGGTTTACGAGTGCGACTTTTCACAACTCTACAAGCAAACACATACTCTTGCTACCTTGTTTTCATGTCTCCAGTATTGCTTAGCTGTATTTGAAGATCTCTACTTTCCTTGCGAATGATATATTTTGAGTGCAAAATTAAATGTCGTACTCGCACTCGAGTCAAACTCACAGCGAAGTAACAGCTGAACTCGGCAGATTGGACTTTGACCCGCGATCGTAGTTTTGGTAGCAAGACTTTCTGGACGTACTGTAGGATGAAAAAAAAGGTTAACGACATTGCTTTCTCTGCTAATAAAAATACAAAACGTATACAGATAAGTCTGTAACACCGCAGTGGAGCTCAGCCGTGCGAAATTATAATTACGAATGATCTTGATACCAGAAGTGGTTGCTTTATATTGTGCCGCTTTGTATTTCCAACGAAGTCCGCCGGTCCCTTAGTGCAGCAAATCCCCGGGAAACTCACGTAGTAGTCCTTTTGAACCACAAGTGGTCTCTTGTAGACCTAGAGAAAGTAAAATGTGGACTGCTGAAGGATTATTTGTCGAGTTGCTTCGCCTCGCTGTCTCGGTCCTTTCTCCGGCATTCCTCTACTCGCCACTCTACACCGGGATTCGAAGAAATATTCGAACTAAAGTTTCATTTAAAAAAGTATATATACAAAAGTTAAGATAAAAGAAAGTCACTTAAGCATATATACCTATGAATAACTACACGATGGCCCAAACTAGGGATGGATTTCGAAAGATTCGAGAGTCGCATAACAACAACAACGATCTTTCTGTTTTTCGTAGCCTACGGAAATGATTTGCGCGCGCAAAGCACCATGGGCTCGGACACAGGGTCTTTAAGTAGTAGATAAAATATGAGCGGGAGATCTGTATGGGCATTTACAATGGCGAGCCATTGTAAAGCCCATACAGATCGGACGCGAATATTTTATCTTACTTGTGAAATGAATAGATAACTAAAACCATTGATATGCACGACATAAAAATTTAACCTTTGATTTCTCCAACCTTGGTATCGATGTGGGATGAGTTAGTTTCTCACAAAAACATATCCCACATCGAAGAGACAATGTGTATGCAATAAGAGAGCAGAGCGTAGCGTCCAGAAAAAACAGGTCCCACATGGAATAGATGGTGTGTACATATTATGCACGGCATAAAAAATTTACCTTTGATTTCTCCAACCTTGGTATCGATGTGGGATGAGTTAGTTTCTCACAAAAACATATCCCACATCGAAGAGACAATGTGTATGCAATAAGAGAGCAGAGCGTAGCGTCCAGAAAAAACAGGTCCCACATGGAATAGATGGTGTGTACATATTAAGAGAGCAGATGTACTTTGTCGTTTCATCCCTCCCGGGATAGGGGAAGTCAGTGATCGGTCGTGAGACTTCCCTCACTAGCTTAGCTAGTATTCTGTACCTGATACAGAATAGATGGTTTTCACTCAATCCCCAGAGATTTAAATGACAAAGGGCATGGCGGCCATGTTGGTGTACCTAACAAAAGAAGCTAACGAAGGATCTATTGTTAAAGGTACACCAACATGGCGGCTATGACGTCACGTGAAAACCATCTATACTACTAGAGCTATAACGGACCATGGGGTCTGTATCGCGGACCATGGTGTCTGACTATTTGTGTATCTCGATACAGAACCTGATGTTTTATTAATCAGGTTTGTACGGGGGTATACAGAGGCGATCATGTGGTGTCATTCAGCACATGGGATTGGCTAGTACCCTTATGAATTATTAATTAATTTCACAAACGTTGATACAATTCAGTAAATACCACACTCCACTCGCACTTTCACCGCCATGATAATGAGATAATGAGCTAATGAGGGTATTAGGTGTTGAGATTGATCAATATTTGGCCTGGGACAAACATGTTGGTCAAATTGCTAAAAAAGTGTCCTCAGGAATAGGAGCTCTACGCAGAGTGAGGGACTTTGTAGATAGAGATACCCTTGTAGATATTTACAATGCCCTTATTAACCCCCATTTCAATTACTGTAGTGAGGTATGGGACACCCTAGGTCACGGACACTCCAAACGTTTGCAAATATTACAGAATAGATCTGCTCGGATAATATTGAATTTGAGAAACGATGCTCCCCACCTTGAAGCATTAGATGCTCTAGGGTGGGAAACACTTGAAACTCAAAGGGCTAAAAATAAGGCGAAACAAATGTACAAAGTTATAAATGGTCAAGCCCCAATTTGTCTTATAGATTTGTTTAAACAGAAATCTGAGGTCACGGAATACAATCTTAGGGGCTCCAATTCCTCACTGCAGTTACCTTTACCCAAAACCGAAAGTATGAAAAAGAGTTTCTCGTACAGTGGGGCTAAAATATGGAACTCGCTCCATAATGAAATTAGGGACTCCAACTCATTCCCTTCTTTCAAGACTAAAATTGCCGCTAACAAATACCAGCTATAAAATTATTTAATCATTATTACGTAATATTCAAACATTTTATTTTTATCTATATTCATAATATATTTTTATATTTTGTAAATTTTATATTTCTGTCACGCCCCTTGTGTAAATCAGCTGCTGTTGACAGGGCTAGCGTGCTTAAATAAAGTTATACTACTACTATGTAGCCAGGCCACACCATATTTTTATGTTGTGGCCTGGTTACATTACTGACATGCGCATGCAATATCTACTGGACTCTCTTTCGCGCGACCTTCCAGTCTAGTGAGGGTCTGTTGTGCGGGAGATCGCGAGTTCAAACCCCGGCCGGACCAACACTTAGGGTCTTAAACCTTCACGTGTCTTCAAGGATAAGGGCGCTAAAGCCCACGGAGACCTTCATAGAGGGACTTTAAACCTAGCTGTTGAGGTTCTCCTTCCACCTGCGAGTGGTTAACAGAATAAATCAAATATAAAGCAAATCAAAATATTAGGTTCATTAATTGTTATATACACATGGCTCCATTCAAACCAGCCTTGCAGAGCTGGAATGCCATATTTAAATATTGCTACAAACGAAGACAGTCGAGTGGCGTAACTGAAGTTCTCTTCACGTTGTGACGTCATCTGTGCATCTAAAAGAAGACAGATCACATCAAAATGACATATATTTATTTTATACAATAATTAGCTCACGTTCTCACCAAGATAGAGCGCGCGTGTGACCTCGCGACGTTATTTGTGTATCTGAACTCCAATAGAACATGGCTATCGACAATTCAAGGTAGTCACAGACCATAAGCGCTTCGAGTTCATCTTCAACAGCGCAAGCAGCAATCCCCCAATGAGAACAGAGAGATGGAACATGTACAGAAAATACTAACAACTGACTATCAGTGTCAAGACACCCACTGGGGAGTGATTCATGTGACCTGAAGGAGCCAAGCGATTAACTACCTGGTGAACAAGAACGTATAGCAACAGAAATAAGGGAGGCTAACGATGAAGACCTAGTGATAATCAGGCTTATAGATATTGGTCTCAATGGCAATGCAAGGTCAAGCTATAGTGATGAGGATCTCAAGCCTTATAGACAGATTCGCAATGAGTTATCAGTAGCTCGTATTGTCATAACCAAAGGCCCAACAGTCCAAAGTTGTAGATTTAAGCCACGAGGGACACCAGAATATCACTAAGACAAAGCGACTTCAGCTGTCAACGGTGTGTTTCCCTGCTGGGGACCGGTTGGTGGAACAAGCAGTGCGCAAGTGCTTATCCTTTCGGGCAGCTACTCCATACAGACAAACTGAGCCACTTCTGATGACAGAGCTCGCGGACAGACCATGGCAGAGGATTTCTGCTGATTTTAGTAGACCATATCCGTCAGGCGAATACTGTCTAGTCATAGTAGATGATTACTCTAGATACCCTGTTGTCGAGATAGTGAATCGTACTTCAGCTGCGGCAGTCATACCCCGATATTTGAAAAGACATGTGCTACCTTTGGCATAACAGAGGAATGTAAGACAGATAACGGACCCCCGGTCCAAGGCAAATAATTCGCCGAGTATGCAGAGAGCTGAGGGTTCAAGCGCACAGAAAGATAACTCCATTCCACCCAGAAGCAAATGGGGAAGCAGAGAGGTTTATGAAGACTTTACAGAAATTCATCAGAACCACTACAAGACCACAAGGCCCTGGCAAACCCAGATACCCAAGCAGTTCCAGAGCAACTAATTTGGGAGGAAGAATGCGATCATGGAGCTGAACATGTACAGGAGGATATATTCCCACATGCAGTTACCTGATTAGACCGTCAAGAGAAACTCAACGAGAGAGAGGAAAATGCCTACAGTATGCATTAGAATGACTAAGACATTGTTATGGTGTTAAACAGAAGACTCCTTAGTTTGAGACTATAACGGTTTTGGCGTCCTTATTAGTCATTCCTTTACTTCGTTAGTATGCTATGGTTATATGTTTTATTGTTGGTGGGGAGGGATGTATATAGTATCTCCATATAGGAGCAAGTTAAGTCACGTGACATACCAGAGAGAGCACATGGCATAGTAAAGCAGACGAACAAGAGAGAAGCAATCCTACAGCTGGGTGTCGCAACATATTATTGTGGGATATTTTTTTCGAATGGAGACTGCTATAGGGTCAACGCGCTTGTTGATTTTTCAAACGCACCTAGAACGAACTACAGCCGGGGGTATATATGTGGTTCCAGAAAGTATCCAAAACCCCGGCCACATGCAGTATAATGCAATATATGCACTCATGCTAAAATATAATTAACATTTATCCACGAGTTATCCAGCGGGAGGCTGTGTTTCTTGAGAGTTTTAAACCTTGATTACTTTAATTGCAAAGATATATTGTTTCATTCTCAAAGTTCTAAATGTTACTAACATAAACTCTCTCTTTCATAAGCATCACTATAGATAGTTTGTTCTTCAGACAATATTGAATATCAAAATTACGGTAGTAATGTTTCGAATGTGTATCGTAATATTGGACGATATCATGTTTTGTTTTTCAGATTTATGCTGAAAATCATGAAGACCTTTACTAAACTTGCCTTTCTGTTGGTTCTAACTTGCATTTGCTATTGCATGGACTTTAAGGAAGGCATTTTTCACGCAAAAAAAGGTTGGTCATAAAATAACTTATTTTCTTAAACCACTCTGAGATTCTGACTACGTTTACACTGAAGGCTTTCAAGTTTGATTGGTTACTTATCCATGAGTTTGATTGGTTAGTTATCCATGAGTTTGATTGGTTAGTTATCCATGAGTTTGATTGGTTAGTTATCCACGAGTTTGATTGGTTAGTTATCCATGAGTTTGATTGGTTAGTTATCCATGATTGCGTTTACTTTTACTTGTGGTTGGTTCAAATAAAATCAATTCCAAATGATTTCAGTTTGGTTGGCTCATTGTGTTTGTCACTGCTTTGGTTTTGGTTTTACGACACCTAATCGCTCTAGAGAACAATATGAATCCGGTTGGTCATAAAATAACTCCGTCTGAGACTGCGAACATTAAAGGAAAAAACTCCGGATTCGTATTGTTTTACGTTCTCCCGTGGAGAACCGGATATATAGCTTTCTTTCATGATAGTGTAAACCGCGTAGTATGAGAGTATTACAAAGGTATACAGTAGATCCCCGCTAACTCGAACTCCAAAGGGAAACCAAAAATAGTTCGAGTTGGCGGGGGTTCGAGTTATCGGGGTCGGTGTAAATACTGAAAATACTGAAGAACTAACCAAGGTGAGAAAAACTTCAAGAAGCATTTAAATTATACTACGTTTGTGTACTAGGCAATTAAAATCATTATCCTGTGCGGTCAGAATTTCAATAGTAACCAGATTTAGACCTTTATAAATGGGCTTGAAATGCTGTATCAATATATAAAAATCCAATATTCCGACAAGTCAATCAGCCGATGTTCTTCCCGAATGGTGTTCTAGAAATAGAGTTCGAGTTTAACGTGGCAACTTTTAGCCAAGGGAAATTAAAATTAGTTCGAGTTAGCGAGGAGTTAGCCGATAGTAAATGACTGTAAAAACAGGGGCAAAAGCAGGGGAAATGAGTTCGAGTTCGAGATAGCGAGGAGTTCGAGTTATCCGGGTTCGAGTTAGTGGGTTTCAATATCCATAACAATATATAGCTGATTAATAAAATTGTCTCACTCAATAATAAGTGAGTCAATAAGCATGCAGGCACAGACTGCTCAACAAGCTCGGCATTTTCAAAACGACATATCTTTATTTAAAGCATTGAAATAATAATAGCCCAACAGTAACCAATAAAGCTAATCAATCTTAACTGAAACGATTTTTAAAAATACGATTTTAGAGAAATCGATTTACGTTTATATAACATATCTTGACCGCGCGAAATTTGAACCATAAATGTCGCCACATTCGTCAGAACTTCCCGGGCTAAAAAGGTAATAAAATTGGGTTCTGACAAGGGGCAAACTATATTTTCTTCACCTTGGTTGAAGATAGTTTGGCAAATTGGGAAAAACTAATCTTCACTTCATCCGGACACTTTAAAGATAACACTCAAGTATGAATGCTTGGCTTCGTTCGGGCTTTGTAAATTGCTTCGGTCCGGGTAAAAAAAAATTTTGTGCCCCAGTTCAGATCCATGAGCAATAATTAGAATAGTGCAATTTTGTTCGGGTTGCGATACCTAGTTTAATTTGACACATTTCTTTGCGTCATCAACCGAAAACCTGCAAGTTGAAAGGTGAAAATTTTAAGTTTCCTTATTAAACATTTTAAGGCCTTGTAATCTTTAATTACTTATGATTCTTTTCCCGATTGTGCAAAGCAATTATTCTCTTCCTGAGAGAGAACAAGGGGATCAAGCTTAATAAATACCCTAAGTGCTATAACGCTGAAAACAAATTGAATGTTAAAAAACTAATTTCCTTACGCAAGGAACAAAGGAACAAAGGAACAAAGTATATTTTATAAACATTTTGTCGTAATTCATAAGAAAATATTATAATATTTTTATTTTATATAATATATTAATATAATTCTAAAAAGTATAAGCACAGTCTCCGAGGAACCCCACCCCTCCCCCCACACCCTAGTTCCACCCATCCATGCTTATGAAGCCTTTTTTTACTTTTCCAATACTTTTATATGCAGAGTTATAAAAAAATAAAGGTATTCATATATATGCATGTACGTATGTATTTCTTACATTTGTCCAGGTAGAGAAAGAGCATTAGGGTACTAATTGTAATTTTGGGTGACTTAATTTAACTGCAATTGCACTTATTAATTCATAAACCCTACCCCACATGTATATACTGATTTGTTTCAGTTTAACCCTTTGACTTAGTTGAAGTCTCGTATTTCTTTACAGTAACAATATATACAATAAATACAAAATAATGTACTTCTTTAATTTATCATTAAACAACACATTGCTTGATGAATCCATTATTTGTGCCAATATATAATATTATATACTAGAACACACTTAACATGCATTTTAAATTTAAAAGTTGTGCATGTTAAATAATAATGATCAATTCATTATGTACATGTATAAATATGAAAGTGTTTATCAGCGAATAAAAATGTACATGTATGTTTTTATATAACAAGTGTGCTAGTATATATATAATTTTATATAACTGGCAACATACGATTTGTGGTCGTAATACAGCCTCAACACTTGAAAAATACTGTGTTAGGTTTTCTGACAAAACAATTGTGACAAAATTGCAACCCAAGAATGACAGGGTTCTTTTTATTCCTTTACGCTGCATTCATTATGTATACCACAGGGGGAGTATAGTATCCCAAACCATACTTATGAAAATTTACGACTCTTTAATTCAAACACACTTTGATTATTGTTGTGAAGTTTGGGATATTACAGACAAATTACAAATTCTCCAAAACAGAGCCGCTAGAATAATACTCGGCGCAGATTATAATACCAGTTCTAGTAAAGTGTTACCAATTCTAGGCTGGGATAAACTCGATGAGCGAAGGGCAAAAAGGAAAGCGATAATTATGCATAAAATAATAAATAATCTAGCACCTGTTACCCTTTCTGAGCTGTATACAACGGTTGGAAGTTCAACGTATTATAATCTAAGAGGCGCCGATACCAAACAGCCCCAAACCGAATATTTAAAGAAAAGCATTTCATACGACGGCGCAAAGCTGTGGAACAAATTACCACCACAGCTTCGCGGAATGAAGTCCCTTGTTTCATTTAAGAAACAAATTACACAAACCACCATGCTTGGTGACCGCTGAATTAATGATAATCAAAATATTTTAATTGGATTTTATTATAAATTTTAGCATTTAGTATCACACAATGTATTTATATTTAGATTAGCATTAGATAGATTAGCATATTTTAATTAGGCACGGCTCTTATTGAAATCAGTTTTATTAATGTTACTGTTAAGATTCCGTGGATAAATAATAAAGATTGATTGATTGATTGGGGACGCAGGTGATTTTTAAGGGGGATCCCAATTTTTTTTAACAGAAGGGGGGAATCTTAAAATTCATTAATGAAAGGACTTGGGGGGGATTTAAATTTTTTTTTAAATGCATGTTTGTCAAATAAAGACCTATACTTAAAATGGTAGGTGAATAGAATGGCTAAATGCACTATTAAAATAGAGCTAGGAAATGCAGGAGAATGCACTTTTGATAATCTGAAATGTAAAAACTTTTCCGCCTTCCTAAAAAAACAAACTTTTTTTCTTAGGGTTGCATGTAGCTAGGTTGCCTGATGTAAGGAATTGATGATTGTTTTATATCAAATAACAATTTTATATTCTTGTGTAGTTTTGGAATACCAGCAACAAATACAACCTTTTTTACAATAATTTACACCAAAGTACCGGTAGTAATAGTAATTTTATGGTTTATTCTTAGCTGTTCTACATTAGTATTAAACTGAGTTTCACGACCCAACATCACAGTTCTGTTTACAAACTTATGCTTGTAATAATGCTGTTTGCATATGGAAATGGCCTGGAGGGGTTAGGGGGGTTGTATTTTTTTTTTTGAAAGGATGGAGGGGAGTTACTAAAACAATAAGCTTTATTCTGGGGGGAGTCATAAAAATATGACATAATATGAATAAATCACCTGCACCCCTGTGGTATACATAATGAACACAGCCTTATTCCAACTAATTTACATGCAGTACATTTACTTCAAATATCACAACTGAAAAGTTCAAAAGCTCCACAGGGTCAGCTTATTTATAAAGAGATCATGAAGTCATGCATCCTCTCAGGCCTCACCAGGCACAAATAATCAGTTCAAGCCTGCATGTGTTGGATAAAAAAGAAGTATATGTTGTTGTATTTTTTTGTAAATGTTGTTACTGTAAAGAAATACTAGACTTCAACTAAGGAAAGGGTGGAACTGAAACAAATTGGTATACCTAGCTAGGAAGGGGTAGTCTTTAACACATAATCTGCATAACCCTACCCTAGCTCCCTCCCCCCACCCTACCTCCACCCAACCCTTATAAAATATTCCAAAAGCATAAAAGTCTAAAATTTACAAGTACTCCACCTCGAATATTTTGATTGAAAATGACTAACAAAAGATTTAAACATTGTTGGATAACCCATATAAATTTCCCTGAAGAAATTTTAAATTATAAATTAGTACCCTTGCCTTTCTTTACCTAGTACAACTGTAACAAATACATAAATATATATGAATGTTGTTTTATAACTGCACTATGTATCAATTGGCAAAGTAAGAAAAAAGGCTTCATAAGTGCTGTTCGGGGGGGGGGGGGGGGGAGTGCTATACAAATGACGTTTTATTATAATATATTTTACAAATTAAAAACAATATATTTTCTTATGAAATTACGACACAATTTTTATAAAATGTACTTTCTTCCTTTTGGGGGCTCTACCATTGTTCCAAAGCTAAGTCGGAATCTGCCATTTGAGTGCGTCTTCCCTTTATAAATTAAAAGTTGACACTCACTCTCTGTTGACCCCAAAAATATTTTTAGCGCGCAAAAACGTCGCGTCAAGTGCGTGAATTAAGACGTGAAAGGCGAACACGAAACTGAAAGCAAATTAACTTGCGTCGATCTTTGTGCTTTGCGTAAAGATATTCGTTTTTTTTATTAAACATTCACTTTATTTTACATTAGCACTTTAAGATCCCCTTAATTGTCATCTCTCTGAAGAGAATATATACCGGGATATATAAATCGCAAAGGTAGAAACCAGATAAACGATCGAGTAATGAATTGCACTGTTCAGGAAACAAGTTTCCGAGATTTTTCAAACCCTTATTCGGCTCCATTTAGGTTAGTAAAAATACTAAAAATCTCACGATCCGTGCAAAAGCCGGTCCCGCCAAAAATTCGGTATTACGGTTCTAAAGTTGCTCAGTGCCAGCCACCCACTGCGTTTTATTTCTTACTGACCCACTCCTCCCTTTGTTATGGCAATATCACGTGGTTTCTTGAATTACGTCATCACAGTTGTTAAAATTTTACTAGCACCACCCCGAGAACAATTTCCTTTCCCTAAGTCCGCCATCTTTGTCCGCCATCTTGGATTGGGCGCGCAAGGCCTCGTAGTAAAGTTGCTCATTGATCTGAACTCGTATTTCTACTATTTTATATCAAGGGCACCCAACGAAGTTTTCGGTTAAAAAGCTGTTCGGGAGAGTAAGTTAGCCTAAAACTTTCGGATTTGAAAAAATTGTCCCTAGAAAATTGTTTTCTGAAATACTGGCTAGAAAATTTGTTTTCAATCCCTAGAAAATTATAGAAGAAAAGGGAGACTAAAAGGTTTCCCCTAAAATATTCGTACGTCCCAATTCGTCTGATCAATAGAGTCAGAACAACACATTTTCATTCCCTAAAAAATTCGTACCTCCACAAAACTTTGCAACATGAAGTTACTTGGGCTAGAACATTCTTGTTTCTGTTCTAGACTACTAACAAATTCGTAGGCCGGGAATATTTTGCCATAGTATTTTCGGTTGACGCGATTTCCACCTAGAAAATCCGAACAGCTAATAGCTTTCTAGAATACGTCAAAAGACATAGTAGGCGCCTTAAAATGGCTAGATAAGCTGCAGACAACTGGTTTCAAACGAATTTCAAAAAGTACTCGTTGGGTGCCCTTGTTATATCCAACTTCGTGCACAGTAAAAAATCCAAACGAGTATTAAATTGGCTAATGCCAGTGTTTCATTGTTGACCACAGCACGCTGTGTGCTCAGTTCGAATATTTTTTTAAATTTAAATTTATCTTTCCTCGACATTTTCTCCAAGAGCAAAGCTCATCGAGGGATATTATGTCTGTATCATTTACAAAAGTAGTGGAGAGTGCATTTAGTAATATCAAGAGAAATGATACTCTCTTGGTGATATTTAACTAAATTAACAGTGATTAGAATGACAAATATATTAAACAAAGTGCATAAACAAAAGACAAAAGACACTAAATCATAAGTCAATGGTCTGCTACTATTTTCATCAATGAATTGTCTAGTTCGAATATAAAAAAGGTTAGATAGATTACTCTGTTTTCCGTTGTTTTATTGACGAATACAGGCATAATTTTGCTGAGCGTACGATGTATACAGTTCCTCATGCCTCATTATTTGTCGTTCATCCGACAGTCAGCGTATTTGTCAATAAAACACCCCCGTCAGTCTCTACTGACCCTTAAATATTTGGATTCAGGTTCACTTTTAACAAACCACACGATTGCTAACCACACTGTTGACGATGTCATTGAATGTGGAATAAAGTGCATACTAGAGGCAATATACTGTGCATCGTACAACTACCAACATGGCGGTGAGAAACACCGATGTGAACTGAACGACAACAAGCGAAGTTTGGTACCTGATGACTACAAGAACAACTTAGACTTTACCTATTACGAGAGGGTGAGAACCGAATGATTGTTTTTCGTATAAGATTATGTTATACTGATCTTGTCAATGATTTTGATTATTTTATAACATTGTTTGTAACGCATTTTTCACGTGATGTTTCCCCATATATATGATACCTTTTATGTATACATTTGCAGTATCCAAGAGTACATGTTAAAGCTAGCTAAATACACTGACACGTTAAAAAATACAGGGAATCAGTTATTGGACAACAGATCCAAGTACCAGAGGTCGACGTTTTAACTATGATTTATCTCCGGGTACATCAACCAAAGCCGAAAATATGTAAAGCTATTGCCAATGTTCACTATATATCCACTATAGCTATAGTGTTAACAGGCAGGAGCGGAGCGGCATAAAAACCTAACCACTACAAAGTATATCATTTCCAAAACCGCAATATCGCTCCGCCACAAAAATCGTGCCGAAACAGCGTTTCGTGTGTGAACAGGAGGCCTATCCGGTCTGGTTTTCGTGCCGGCGCAAAACATATCCTCTATGGTGAGAACATGGCCTCACACTGCCGAAAATAACGAATAAATATTATGTGTTAGGGAGCGGTCATTAATTACCGGAGGGGGGGAGGGCCGGTAAATTTAGGGGGAGGGCTAAGATTTTTTGGGCTTCGATTTGGGGAGGGTCACAAATTTTTGGGCGCCTGTTTTAACAATGAAACTTTTACAATATTTTTAGGCTACTTCAATCGACCATTCAGCTCCACCTTGGAAATGTCCCTTAACCAGCAATCAGCGCGTGCTGGATGCTGCTAATGGGCAACGTTCGAGACCTCAAACATTCTGCTTGATAACGAGGTTTTCAGGAGTAAAACAAAAGAAATGCTTTCCTCTTTTGTTAAAAAAAAGACGTCATTTTTTTATGTTTTGGGGAGGGCCACGATTTTTTGGGCTGATGTTTTGGGGAGGGCCAACATTTTTGGGTCCTCGTTTTAGATATTTTACCGGTCCTCCCCCCCAGTAATTAATGACCGCTCCCTTAAAGCTTTTTGATTCTCCTCTTAATATCTAGTTCTAAAAGT
Source organism: Actinernus sp. WN-2022 (assembly GCA_030867875.1). NCBI lineage: Eukaryota > Metazoa > Cnidaria > Anthozoa > Actiniaria > Actinernidae > Actinernus > Actinernus sp. WN-2022. The sequence continues at coordinate 83,420,457 of JAOWCC010001634.1, read as the reverse complement.
ATGGAAATTATCTATATTATTAATGAAAATAAATAACATAAAGTGATAAGCTTACTTCCACGATACTCTAGTGCTGTGTTTACTTTCTTACAAATATAAACTATGACATGATTGATTTCCTTTAGTCTTCATATCAAAGCGTTCTGAATGTATATTTATTCCTATTTGTTGTAACTCTATTAGCACCTGCACTGTTTATTTATTTTTTAATATACTTATACTGTCCTCGTGTATTTGTTTTTCTCATGGTAGTGGTCAACTCGAAAGCTTCATGCTCCTTTGACCACTACACACATTTCCTTAAGACATTTAATATTTTTTTTCCTTTTTTCCTTATATAAAATATCTACATGCACTGTAATTAAATAATTTGTAAATAGTGTGCAATAAAGAGAATCTGTCATCGTGAATTGTACTTTCAAAGCTAGAGGTTTGCGAGAGTGCGTTTTCCGTTATTAACTGTCTAGCTCATTGTATGTTTGTTTCTCTTGATCAGGAGCCCATTACCAGGAGCGTCCATCTTCCCCACTGTGTCTGTACCCCAGCACAGAGGTAGATGAGGTTATTTTTAACATTGCGTTTCGCGCGAAAAAGAACAAAGGTAGGCTATTCTTAGCCAATCAGATAGCTAACGTCACTTCTCATTATCATTCTTCTCACTTTCAACGCGGGAATTCGAATTGCTGGTTTTCACTCAATCCCCAGAGATTCAAATGTTGTTGCCCCAACAAAAGAAGCTAACGAGGAATCTATTGTTTAAGGGCACCAACATGGCGGCAGCCTCTTTTCGCGGGAATTTCGAATCTAAAAATAGCCTCATCTACCTCTGTGCTGGGGACCCAACCCATAACAGAGGAACGCTCCTGGTAATGGGCTCCTGTCTTGATCTATGATCAGGACGGCTGCGTACCGAACCCTTGTCAAAATGGTGCATCATGTACTCCTGATGTTGGCATCGATTATTACAGATGTAAATGTCTCCCAGCCTACTACGGCACAAACTGTGAATCAGGTACGATGACTTCGTCAATAACATTTCTAATAGCCCATTCACAGCTACACTGGCAAAACGTTGTGATCCGCTGGCCGATAATAACGAAGGCTCAAGGAAGGATATTGTTCTAATACAGATTTGGTAAAGTTTATGAGGGCTTAAACTTTTTAGTAAATAATTTTCTAACTGTGCTACTGTAATCAAATTACGTTTCCTTTTTTCTTACGATTCAAAATCTTAAGTCAAAATTCCTACGGTTAGTCTGATTTTTTAGCCATATTTCTGTCCGCCATTATTCGGTTTAGAATTGGATGACGTCATCTAAGCAACCCAACAAATGATATAGACGTGGTTACTTTAATATGCATAAGAAACGGTCATTTTTACATAGGATCGTCTAGAGAAGTTAAAATTACTAAGGGTAGAATCAATCAATAAACTTGAGATATATGTTTTAATGTTTAAGTATTATGCTAAACAGTTACCATATAAATTAGATAAACTCTTTTTAATAAATAACATGATACATAAGTATGATACACGTCAGACACATGACTGCCATATACCACGAACATTGTCCAAGTTAGGACAATTTTCTGTGTCATTTCAAGGTCCTAAAATATGGAACGCCATAGAAAACAAGATAAAATGTGTTAAGTCAATTTAATCTTTTAAAAAATACGTGAAATAGACATTACTAAAAAAAATATATTTCTGTAATTAGTTTTTTGTTACTTCTATCAAATATATTTTTTTAGTATTGTATCTATAATTGTATATAACTTGACGACTTTTTAAAGGGTTCTATTTTTTCAAGTAGTTTTGCTTTCCATAGACTCCTTATCGCTTTAACATTGTATTGTATTATTATATGCAAGAAATTTGTGATGGAAGTAATAAAATGAAAAAAATAAATTAAATTAATGTCGCATAATGTCGTGTAGCTGTTGCTTAGATGACGTCACGAAAAGACTACTAAACAAAGGATCGCTCGTTTGTAATAATAATGACCATATTTACATAGCGCTATATCACCAGTCTCATGGCGCTTTACAAATTACTGACATCCTGTCAGTGAAGTTACAGACTGCTTATACCCGAGCAATGACAGTCAATCTGACATTGAACTTATGGCTAACGGACCGTTCATGTTTTTTATCGGGGGGGGGGGGGGGGGTGGTGGTGGATTTGAAGCTTTGTTCCCCAAATGTAGCAAGCCTCCCCCTCCCATTTGAATAATGTTTCGCATGACCCCCTGAAAATCTCTGATTTTTGCCTGACACACCCAAGTTACAAGTAGATCTTACAGTATGTTTGAAACTACAGTATTATTTTGCCAGATGACCCCTCTTTATAAGAGCTCATGTTTTAGCTAACCCCCCTTTAAGAGCCGTTTTTTACCCTACCGATAAAAAATGAACGGTCCCTAAAGTGCTCAGCCTACCCGTAGGAATTCAGCTGGATTGATGACCGCGGCACATCAAAGATAACCGAGCCAACTATATGAGCCAACTAAGCTCACGGAAACGAGCTGCGAAAATTGGTTGGTGAAGAGCCAAACCAGTAAACAAGTTTATATACAGACGCTATCAATTCCTTAGGGAAGGCGCAAGGCGCTCAGTTATGAATGCCCAATATAAACACACTTAAGTCACTCGTGGGCTATTTCACCGTATACTGACCACTCGAAAGCATTGCATATATAGTACAGTAAGCCCTATACTTGCCGATCTCTTACGGTTTTTGTACCTTGCAGAACGAATCGGTTATTTCCCTTGGAATTCAGCTCCATCCTGTAAGCAGATACTGGTCAGCGGACAAGCAGTACCTGATGGGCCATATTGGATTGACCCTGAGAATTCTGGGAAAGCATTCCGTGCCTACTGTGATATGACAACAGATGGAGGTATTGTATGAATCGAGACGACCGAAGCATCTTTTATTACTTCCATAAAGGGGCTATGTCATGGTATTGTGCATGTATGGAGTCAATGTTCGATTGGTGGCTGTTAATTAACTACAAACAGTTAAAGGGTCTGTGTCATGTTGTTATGCATGTATGGAGTCAATGTTCGATTGGTGGCTGTTAATTGACTACAAACAGCTAAAGGGGTTATGTCATAGTGTTGCACATGTATGGAGTCAATGTTCGATTAGCTGTTGATTGACTACAAACCATTAAAGGGGCTATGTCATGGTACTGTGCATGTATGGAGTCAATGTTCGATTGGTGGCAATTGGCTACAAACAGTTAAAGGGGCTATGTCATGGTACTGTGCGTGTATGGAGTCAATGCCCGGGGGGGGGGGGGGGGGGGGTACTTACATGAAAAATGGGTATGTATGTGAGGCCAAGAGGCTCAAACCCTGACCCTGTTTGACCCAATCCGAGCTCCAAAACCCTGATTGCCCCCTTTTTTGGGAAAAAAAAACTGATTGCCCCTTCTTTAAATTGTTTTCAAAACACGGTCGGATATATATCCTGGCCGGTATACCGCGTACCGGGATTTCATGCAAAATACGGAACATTTCAAGTCGGGACGTGGCATTGGGTAAACAAATCAGCAGATGAAGTACATAGATAAGTACTGAAGTACGAATTAGCGGCGTCACGATGTATGGGAACCTCAGTGCTTGCATGTGGGCAGGTGATGAAAATGTGGCAACAGAATGTCTTTTTTTGACATAGTAGCTAAAAAAATGAACTGCCTAAAAAATACTGAACCACGACCCTGACTGCACCCAAATTATACTCAAATCCTGACCCTGATCTGCCGAAATCAGATCAAAACCCTGACCCTACCTGCCCAAACTGAGCTCAAAACCCTGACCCACCCGGGCGGCACATACATAATACGTCACAAACAGGAGTACCCCCCGGGAGTCAATGTTCGATTGGTGGCTGTTAATTGGCTACAAACAGCTAAAGGGGTTATGTCATAGTGTTGCACATGTATGGAGTCAATGTTCGATTAGCTGTTAATTGACTACAAACAGTTAAAGGGACTATATCATGGTACTGTGCATGTATGGAGTCAATGTTCGATTGGTGGCTGTTAATTGACTACAAACAGTTAAAGGGGCTATGTCATGGTACTGTGCATGTATGGAGTCAATGTTCGATTGGTGGCTGTTAATTGGCTACAAACAGCTAAAGGGGTTATGTCATAGTGTTGCACATGTATGGAGTCAATGTTCGATTAGCTGTTAATTGACTACAAACAGTTAAAGGGACTATATCATGGTACTGTGCATGTATGGAGTCAATGTTCGATTGGTGGCTGTTAATTGACTACAAACAGTTAAAGGGGCTATGTCATGGTACTGTGCATGTATGGAGTCAATGTTCGATTGGTGGCTGTTAATTGGCTACAAACAGCTAAAGGGGTTATGTCATAGTGTTGCACATGTATGGAGTCAATGTTCGATTAGCTGTTAATTGACTACAAACAGTTAAAGGGACTATATCATGGTACGAGTCAATGTTCGATTGGTGGCTGTTAATTGACTACAAACAGTTAAAGGGGCTATGTCATGGTACTGTGCATGTATGGAGTCAATGTTCGATTGGTGGCTGTTAATTGACTACAAACAGTTAAAGAGGTTTTGTCATAGTGTTGCACATGTATGGAGTCAATGTTCGATTAGCTGTTGATCGACTACAAACAGTTAAAGGGGCTATGTCATGGTACTGTGGATGTATGGAGTCAATGTTCGATTGGTGGCTGTTAATTGACTACAAACAGTTAAAGGGGCTATGTCATGGTACTGTGCATGTATGGAGTCAATGTTAGATTGGTGGCTGTTAATTGACTACAAACAGCTAAAGGGGCTATGTCATGGTACTGTGCATGTATGGAGTCAATGTTCGATTGGTGGCTGTTAATTGACTACAAACAAGTAAAGGGGCTATGTCATAGTGTTGCACATGTATGGAGTCAATGTTCGATTGGTGGCTGTTAATTGACTACAAACAGTTAAAGGGGTTATGTCATAGTGTTGCACATGTATGGAGTCAATGTTCGGTTGGTGGCTGTTTATTGACTACAAAGAGTTAAAGTCTCTCTCAATACTTGATTGAATTTCCTTGAAGACTATATCTATACACAGTTTATTAGTCATTTTTGTATATTTGCTTTTATTTTTACCATCCCATGTGCGCGAGTTTCGTCAGTTCCTATGGAAATCACTAAAAATCCGGACAGCGAACATAATAATAATATTATATTTATCATTTTAAGTAAAAAAAAGTACAATGGATTTAATTTATAGAGTATAAATATAAAAATTGGAATTACATAGTGATGATGATGATATATACAATTGACTACAATAGAAAAAAAAATGTGAATAACAATAAAACTATTTAGATGATGTTGACAAGGACTGTTTGAAATGCTAACATTAATCCTAGTGACATTAACATTAGAAATATCCGAGCCTGGCTGCTCTTGGAATAAATGACCGCTTATGCCTATCAGTATAAGACATAGGTACTCTGAAATTAATGCTCATAGATTTCGCTCTAGATCTAAGATTGTGATTGTGATTTACTACATTGCTTATGAATCGTCTGCAGAGGGGAGACCCAGAATTCATGATCCGTTTAAACTCGTTCTAGTTAAGTTGTTCCGCCTTAGTGCTAGAGGCTCAAATCATATCTCTGGGAAGCCCGATGATGTCGAGGCATCTATACTGAACTCTCTGGAGATCCTCTTCAAGATATCGAGGAAGGTCTCTCCAGATGGGCGATGCGTACTCCAACAGGGGTTGTATCTTGGTGCAGAACGTAGTAAGGCCCATGTCCTTGGAGAGATTAGCTTTCCTGCCCTACTTATAATGTTGGAGACATGCGCATTCCACTTTCTGTACACATACACCCAACACCTTGAACTCTGACACTGAGCCTCCAACATTAACAGGAGCAGGAGCTGGGCAGGACTTCTTAAAGCATACCCAACATAAAGACATTTCACCGTGACACAGCCCCTGTAATGTTGTGTATTTAGCTAGCACACACCTAGACACGGGACGTCCATCGCGCAGAATGGTCATTCTATTCAGTGTGGTCATATGGAAATCAGCACACTCTTGAACAAATTTTCCGAGCGCTTCATGCGATCAGTAATCACTTCACTATGCAATTTAGAATAGAGGTGACAGAGGGTCTAGTCATTCCGCGCGATGGATCCGACGAAAGCATAAGAAAATCAAAACGACATCTGAAAACTACGCATCACCCTCTGGGCAAACTACCACCTGTACGATAATGTTTTCTTCAGCTCGTCGTTGCGTGTATTCTTTTACTTTTTACTTGCAAACATACAACGGGTTAAACAGTGAGAAAACAAAATGTGCAGGTCTAGTTTTTACCTACAGAGATTAGGTACTTAGTGACTGCGTGGGAGGGACGGACGGGAAAATATTTTGCTCGAGGTCATGACGTACAGACCGACCTACCAGACTGCTAGCAAGCACCTTCTATTCCGATTTTTTTAGAATGGCTAAATATGGTTCCAGATTGCCAACGATGGCTAGACATGGCACACGTAGTTGGCTGGGTCTGTAAGTACTTACATACGTCCCTACTTACAGACCAGACCCAGCCAACTATGCGTACCATGTCTAGCCTTGTCTAGCCATCGTTAGCCATCTGGAACCGTGTTTAGTGACGTGTTTAGGGACGTGCCAGGAGCCTAGACAACAAGCAACACAATCGATTTTCGGGCCCACTCCCGTCAAATACGTACGGCCCACATCACGTGACTTTTATAAATGGTTTTGCAAGGACAGCGCGCGCTGGGCCGTATGGGTAATATGATCAACATGCCAATATTCATTGAGCTTTATACTATGTTAGTTTGGTGAGAGTGAAAGGCTTTTAATGCCAAACGCCGTCGTGTGAGCATGTATGATCGATGATCAAGCGGTGCTTTCCTCTGCTCTTAAAGTCTAACTTATAGTGCGATTACTGAAACCTGAGCCAGTTGGACAACGACAACTAAACACATTGACAAACGAAAATAAAGCATTTCAAAGTACAACTCCTAGCATATCCATGCGAATTTCTTCATTCGAAAGACTTTGACTTTAGAACTTGCATGTCGAGCAACTCGCGTTTTACTGAATGCTATTGTCTTGTACCAGGAGCCCATAACCAGAAGCATCTATCCCACATACTTGGCCTTTGTAACAGCGTTTTCACAAGTTCAGTTATTTTTAGAACGGTTTCCCGCTATTGTTGAGTTGCAATTATTCCTAAGGGAATAAAATCACAAAAGCGTAGCAGCCATGTTGTTTGGTATAACAAACGTAGCTAATGAGGCCTCTTTTGTTCCCCCACGGTGCAACCCACAAATTGGCGGGAGAAATAATCTAAAATAATCTAAAAACGCTGTGACACCTGTATATAGGAGATATGGACGCTCCTGGTTATGGGCTCCTGCTTGTACTCAACACTGATTGGCTAAAGTAGCCGTAAGTTGGAATGCAATGTTTTCGTTCTGCAATGTGATTGGTTCTCCTTGTTTAAGTGGCACCGCTGGACCCTCAAGTACGTTGTGTGAACTATATGACGGGACTTACCTACTTGTTGTGAAGTTCATGACAATTTTTTGAGAACTAACGCAACCAATCCGGCACAGAAAATATTCTACCGCACTTCGTCGATAGTAACTCTTTTATGTATTTTCAAAGTTTCGGTTCACATACTAAGCATCCTCGTGTATCAAATGACAGAAATTCATGATTTTGCCTCCACTACACAATTCAGACACACACAGTCTTATAGGATACTTGGGGATGTCGGTCAGCCGAGCCCGACAGCGTTTATTCATATAATTGCTCATTATAGCTTACAGGCATTCGTTCTTCAACTTTTGTTCTCTATTTACTACTATTATTAATTATTGCGACACTGCCGGATACGAAAACCCAAAACCACTGTGTGGACTAAACGGGAACGTATACTCCCACCAATGCAGTGCCGCCAACTCTGGGATCTGAGGTCATCTAAATACATAATTGCTCATAATAGCTTACAGGCATTCGTTCTTCAACATTTTGTCTCTATTTACTACTATTATTAATTATTGCGACACTGCCGGATACGAAAACCCAAAACCACTGTGTGGACTAAACGGGAACGTATACTCCCACCAATGCAGTGCCGCCAACTCTGGGAGCTGAGGTCATCTAAATACATTTAGTCCGATATGATAAATACAATCTTATGCCGATTTAAATTAAACTCGGACAATTCTAACCTAGCCAGAATGGTTTCCCTTAATGTTCGTTATGTCTCCAGCTTCTCGATCCAATCATTTAAAAAAAAAAATTTGAAGCAAGGTAGCAAGGCTGACCTAGAATGAATTCAACCTCTTAACAGTCACCTACTTATGGCACACTACATTACCCATAATTCTCAGCACTACTCTCCCCAGTCTTCTGTTCCGTGCCAGCAAAATATTCATTTCTGTGAATTTCGTACCTCAACTAACATAAATTACACTTATATCCCTGTAGGTGGATGGCTGTTGATATCGAACACCGTCGTGTCCATTCCCTCACGGCTACCTCCCTACATATTGAGTACGTCATTCCACGCAATAACGAACTACACAAACAATCACACTAAGCTATCATCTACTGCACTGCGTCAACTGCGACAACACATCGGTTTCACCCAGATGCGATTTCACTGCCGTAAGCGGCTCGTGCGTACCTTTCACGTCATCACTAAAAATGATTCCCTCGGAGCCGCAGTGGTTAACTTCTTCACAGCAGAAACGAACACCCGACCGGTAGCTTGCGATTCGTTTTTTCTCGGACCGGGGGACAACTCAAAGCTTCCTGGCCAATGTAGCCGTTGGGGTGACGTTGGAAAGTGGGGCCATTCCAATAAGATAGACGAAAATAGGATGTACAATCATGCAGCGTTCGTGGGTGGTCAGTTTCACTTCATAATACTACAGTCTTCCCTTGCGAAATGCGATGGTAACACGCGTCAATTTTCTGTTGGAGATTTTTGGAAAATCTACGTGCGCTAGTCTCACATAAAAAGCACTGAAAACGCAAAGAAATCCAAAGGATTTTTAGTACTGAGAATCATAATGTGGCATAACAGATCGTAAACTGCACCTGACCTTCAAGGAGTTGTCACTGAATTGAGTACGTGTGGATGGGCAAAAGAAAAGATTGATTCCGTCTATGTTCACTCCATAATTACACCTTAAATATCGCGACTCGACCACGCCCTTTAAAGTTGGCCGCGTAGGTACTGGGAAAATCGTGCTTGGCGATCAAAATGACTGGGAATCGAATCAGAAATTTTACTGGGTTTTCCCTTTCCTTGTGTTTCGAGGTAAAAGCTAAATCTAATTTCATCCATCTGAATCGTCTCTAGAAAATTCAGTAACGCTGTTGTAGAAAGGTTATTAGAAACCTTTAGCAATCAGGATAGCGACGGCAGTGACGACGGGACGTAAAAAAATGCAAACTTTATTAGCCAGGAGCCCATTACCAGGAGCGTCCATCTTCCCCATTGGTTCTGTTCCCAGCACAGGAGTAGATGTGGCTATATTTAGAATTTCATTTCGCGCGAAATAAACAAAGGCCATGTTGCCTTAACCAATCAGATAGCTATGCGTCACTTGTCATTATTATGAAATAGGAACGCTCCTGGTAATCGGCTCCTGTATTCGCCTGTAACCAGATTTTCAAAAAAAAATATCAGCATAGAGTTTCTTACGTTTTCACGCTGTGTTTTTGAAAATAATGTAGGCAACTACTAAACTCGTTCCCAGGCTTTTAGAGTAAGCTCGACTGGACATTGTGACGTCACTGCCTCGATTTAGCCCCACGCCAAGAAGCCTTGCCAAAACCTCTTGAAAGAGAGATCGAGAGGTCTATGACAGATTTTGAGAGGTATATGAACTATACGTGTGAAATCTAAGTCGAAATTTTCTGCGAGGTGAAACACATAAACCTACTCAAAAATACATAATTGTTTCACTTTGCGAGATTTATGCACCAGTCAATTCCAGCGGTGCCCCAACCCACGGCCATTAAATATTTTTGAAAAACAAATGCCCCACCCCCGGGCACATCCTTGTACCTTCCCCGAGTACGAGTATTTTGAATACGAGTCGGGCTTAGCTTGACTTCACAAAATAGTTCTTTGGCTTTCTTTGTGTCCAACTTATTTCGACTAGTGTAGAATTTGTTTCGCACATCCCTTCGAGTGAATTTAACGATGAGGTGAGGCATCAGCGTTTAAGTAGGAATTTGATGTGTAATCGATATATCTTCTTTTCCAACGGACACGCCGATTATTCACTATATTCTATTTCTAGCAAGTACATTCACTAGTTGGTTTAATTCCAGAGGTTTTTTTAAAAACATTCTCTTCTAATGTACTGGGTGAGTTCTTCATGATCACGGCACATTTCTTTACCTCTGTTAGATCCTCAGCCTTACAAAAATGCAAAAGAGATGATGAAAGAGTTTATTTCTTCAGAAAAAGAATCTTCTACATCATTATACGATAAATTATTTTTCACATATTTCTTCAGATTTGTCCATTTTTAGGGTATCATACCACCTTAACATCATTAATACCGTTTGGTGAAGCAATTTTTCGTTCGCTTACTGAATCTGACTTGAAAGGTCGTAATACTTGTTAGAAATTTTTTTTACGGTAGCGTTCAGTTCTTTAAAATTAGACATCAGTTGGTCGAGTTTCATGTTTATAGAAGCAAATTCCTTCCTTAGTAAGTCATTTATCTCTGCTAAACTAGCCATATTATAAATGGCACTTAGCTCCGATGGTTGATAAACCGTTCAAACCATGCGACCTACCGCCATTACGGCATATGCTAATTCCGCAGACGGCGCGCGGACAACGCGTTTCCCAATAATAGTAGTCGACTGAGCATTCAGAACACTCGGTTTTCAATATTAACATACTCGGGATTTTCGGAAATTCTCGAAGGGATTCCGAGCGTTGGCGAAAACAGAACACAAGCAATGTTGTCAACTTGAAAAGATGTGAAAAAGCTCTTTACGAAACTCGAGAGCACCGTGTTCTATAGCGAGGAGAGTCCAAACACCTTTCAGTATAACTGTTCTTTGAGAGAATGCACTTGTTCTTTCGTCTTAGCAGCGGTCAGGTATTTACAGTATGCGCCAGGCTTCGATCTTGACTAAAACACCACAAAATATACATTTACTGTATTTTTGTCTACTCCAATTTCGACTTGGTGCGGGACTGAAGGTCTATTGCAAAACATTGTCTAGAGAAGCAGGCCAGTGCAATTTTCAGGTTTGTTCTCACGGTAGCTTTTTGTTGATCGAGGTTGACTTAAACAAGTACCCGCACTATAAAAGGGAAAACGGACCCTCCCCCTGCTCTCCCTTTGGGATTCTAAATTCGAATTTCAAATTCAGAAGAATCGAGCAAGTAAGCAAGTAATTAATCTTCCCCTGCTAGAATACTAAATTGCTGAAGCTAAAATTAAAATAAACCAAGAAAACGTAAAAAATCAGGAAGCTAGTTGCTCCGTTATGCCTGTCAGTTGCATTTTGGACCCGTTTACAAACTCTTTAGTGTATATTTATACGTTCAAGTTTTCGATTCGAATTTCGTGCGATACCAAATGTCAGTGATCATTCAAGCGGTACATCACAGGTTGCAGTCGAGAGCTTTGAGGAGAGATGTTCAGGTGTTTCAACCTGGTTGATGTCTTTTTATATTTGTACTATATTTTGTGCTTAACGGTATATATGATTTAATGATTCTAAATGACTCATGATTAAGAACACGCACAATAAAAGGAAGCTCCTCCCCCTTTCTCTCCCTTTGGGATTTAAATTTTGATTCAAATGTTTAACTGCAGAATACCCCGCTGCCACTTCAGGAATGTATACGTATGGTGGGAAAGCTTTGTTTGAAACAATGGCAAACAAACAGTACATTCCTGAAGTGGCAGGGTATATTCTGCAGTTACTCCCGAGTCAGAGATCGCTGAAACGGAGCATCACATGTTGAGCCGTGGCAACTGAAGGCGTGAGCGTGCCTGGCAGAGGCACTTTTAAAGGAGAGGAATCGCTCACTCATTCTGATTGGCTAAAAATACATAGATTAACAGTGGCTTTATAATTTAAAAAAAATGACAACAATTGAGTGACGATGGTTGTTCAGTGTAGTGGTTGCGAGGTTTGCCTTACGAGTAAGAAAATCTGTCAGTTTTTCTTGAGAACCCTAGCTCTAGGTGGGTAAGATCTTGTTTACTGACCAGTTTGTTTTATGGTTTAGGGTACGGTTTTAGTTAGTTTATATTGTCATTTCATGAATTAATTAAGTGAGCGATTCCTCTCTCTGGGAGCTCGTCTTTTATAGTGTGGGTTCTTGTTTAAGGCCTGGTTTTGACCTGTTGCTAGACCCCCAGCAAAGATTGAACGTTTTCTTGTCCTATTTCATATATTTACTATTTTTTCAACACGGCACCCCTTATATTTCTCGTGTAAATAGAAATGTTCCGGGTACAGGTGTCCGAAACCTGAGACGTTGCCGGTAAAAGGTAGTCTTGGCCCACCAATTTGAAGTACCGTGCACAAAGTGCTTGTCGTATTGCTGGTCAGTTTGCAATCAATCCCCAGAGATTCAAATAACACTGAAAGACGTGGCGGCCATGTTGGTTGAATCAAACAAAGAAATATTTCGCTTTCATGGTTGATCGAACGACGAATCTTTAGTTAACCTCAACCAAAATGGCGGCGATGACGTCACGTGCAACCCAGCAATAAACCGGACTTTTGTTTCATGCTTTTGGTGTTTGCACTCGTGTTATAAAGCCGCGGTCTTCAATCGGTACAACATTAGTACAACATTAGTACAACATTAGTACAACATTAGTACACTAGTTCAACATCGGTACAACATTGGTACAACATTAGTACAACATTAGTACACTAGTTCAACATCGGTACAACATTAGTACACTAGTTCAACATTGGTACAACATTAGTACACTAGTTCAATATCGGTACAACATTGGTACAACATTAGTACAACATTAGTACAACATTAGTACACTAGTTCAACATCGGTACAACATTGGTACAACATTAGTACACTAGTTCAACATCGGTACAACATTAGTACACTAGTTCAACATTGGTACAACATTAGTACACTAGTTCAATATCGGTACAACATTAGTACAACATTAGTACACTAGTTCAACATTGGTACAACATTGGTACAACATTAGTACAACATTAGTACACTAGTTCAATATTGGTACAACATTAGTACACTAGTTCAACATCGGTACAACATTAGTACAACATTAGTACAAAATTAGTACACTAGTTCAACATCGGTACAACATTGGTACAACATTAGTACAACATTAGTACACTAGTTCAACATCGGTACAACATTAGTACACTAGTTCAACATTGGTACAACATTAGTACACTAGTTCAACATCGGTACAACATTAGTACAACATTAGTACACTAGTTCAACATTGGTACAACATTGGTACAACATTAGTACAACATTAGTACACTAGTTCAACATTGGTACAACATTAGTACACTAGTTCAACATCGGTACAACATTAGTACAACATTAGTACACTAGTTCAACATCGGTACAACATTGGTACAACATTAGTACAACATTAGTACACTAGTTCAACATCGGTACAACATTAGTACACTAGTTCAACATCGGTACAACATTAGTACACTAGTTCAACATCGGTACAATATTTGTTGAAACCGATCTGGAAACAGTTTGAAATGACCTGAAAACATTGTTGTAAGGTGTTGAATGAATTGAAAGCAACAAATGTTGTACCGATGTTGAAACCGTTGTACTTTATGAAACAGAGAAGGATACGAGCAAGACCAACTGCAATCGTTAATTTGTTGTTTGTTCTGATAAAACTTTGTCAGTTGTATGTAATATTTCAGAACACTAAAACAGGCCTTGTCTGTAGCAAACTTTTCTTTAAAGTACGTGCCTATAAGGTCACATTTGATATCATTAATATCGATTCTATATAAAATCAGTAGGTGAATGAGTAGAATATTTATTGATTTGAATGTTGCGTCTATGAGTTATAAAGGTTTATATTTCGAATATGGTAATGACAAAGGAGTCATTTACTGTGATGAGAACATAAGTAAGATAGGGACTCTCGTAGTGTCGAATAAAATATATTTTTAGTAACGGGAAGCAGTTGAAGCAAAGTGGGCACCCGCGCACGCGACAACTAAAAAAATGGCGCGAAAATATTGGCAGTCGAAACATTTTCGCGCCATTTTGTTGTTGTAGCGCACGCGCCCACTTTGCTTCAACTGTTTACGGTTTATATTAAAAAGAGATTTTATTCGACATCATCGCACAGGCGCGTGTATAGATCGTGTGCACGTGACGTCATCAAAATTCTAAAATCTAAACTAAAGGATCTTTTAATGATTTAGGTATCGGTCGGTTTAGCAAATTTCCTCTGGTTTTCCGTAGTGTGGACCCTTATTTTCCACGATTTACGTCATCGCATGGTCAAAATTTGTTGTGGACTCACGAGGCGCAGTCGATATTAGAAAACGTACAAGGAAGTTTCGTTTCAAAGCGTGACAGCTTTGAAAGAGCCAGCATTGTCTATACATATCAAAGTCATTGCGTTCAAAAGCCTACATATCGATAACCGGTGACTCACTTCCGGTATCGGCCAAGTCATTTCACTCAAAAATACATGGATTTGGGAGCTATTTTGCCTTATAAAACAAATAAAATGAAATATGACTTCCACTTACCTTCAAATCAAAGTTAAGTAACATCTAATCTGCAACTGGTAACTGTTTGGAGTGATTATATTAAGATTTCGACCGTACAAATTTGAATTTGCTTTCGCGAGTAAAGTGAATTGTTACAAGCCGTTACTGGTTTATGAACTACCAAGCAGAGGAAAACTCAGTCTCGTACCCAGAGCTCATCTCACGCATGTCTGAACTGACTACTTACCGCTGAATTCAGATAGAAGAATAAATTGCAGTATTCTGGTGTATAGAACATTGAGGTTTCTCAAGTTTAGAGAGGTACAAATCACTGTTAAAGTTCCATTTCGTCATGATTTCGTACTATTTTTCTTGTGTGACCTTTGGTATGGCGGGAGCTGCAGTAGGAGAGAATTTGGAGCGTTCAAACGAAAGCAGATAATTCTGCTTCGTATAGTTCCGGTATCAACAGGTAAGCCACATTATAAACTTCTTATGCGACTGAAGTTGTCGCGTCAGCACCGTTGTCTGGACTCTCTTTACCACCGCACATCGACCAATCAGATCGCGAGATTACCGGCAATGTTGATAAAAATCGGTATATTCAGTATTCTTTGATACGGTGAATCGTTATTGAGTATTTTGAATTTTGTAACAGCCCAGCTCAGCGTGTTTAAACCCATATATTCCTGCCAATTTAAAATGTTAGACTTGATTTAACGTTAAAAGTGATATCTAAAGTGTTTTGAAGTGAATGCCAATCATATTGCTGGGAAAAAAAGCTTTATTTGTGGAGTACGTTTTCGGCCGCCATCTTGGTGTACCAAAGTGGTACACCAACATGGCCACCGCATGCAAATTACACAAAATTGTTTGAATGTTATTTGTACGACAGCTCAGTTACGAAGTACTCTAATGCTCCCAAAAAACTCCAAAATTTCCCAAAGCCGGGAATTGAACCTGGGACCGCAGCGGTGAGAGGCGAGTGTTTTACCACTGCGCCAACCTGCATTCCCAATGAAATATGGATTCTACGAATGGTTTAGATCCTGGTAAAACACTGTCGTCCATATAATAAAACAGGTTATTTGTCTCTATCTACCAGCATGTTTTTGTATAAGAAATGTCACATCGAAATATAAACCTTCCTAACACAGACACAACAGTCAAATCAAGAAATATTCTACTATTCACCACAGTATTCACTTTATGTAGAATCGGTTTTAATGGCATAAAATAATTGTAACCTTACAGACTCTATATGGCTGCTTAATTTGCATAATGGCAAAAAACTTAGGATATTAGGTCAAGTGAATGCTGCCTGTATTAAAGCGTACCATAGTAAGTAATACTGAGCAGTTTGGGAGTTTGGTCTTTCATTGCCAAAACGTTATTCACATTACTGAAATCTAGGTAACTTAGTACCATGTTTAGTTATGTTATCACTATAGAATTCAGAGTATTGCTAATTTTGGCATACAGTGGAACTTCTCTGTGAGACCACCTCTCGTAGGCGACCACCTCTCTTAAGCGACCACTTACCAAAAGCCTGTTTTGTCTCGCAGCCGTAAAATCACTGCATTTAATACCTCTCGTAAGCGCCCACCTCTCGTAAGCGACCACTTTTCCAGGTCCCAAGGGTGGTCGCTTACGGGAGGTTCAACTGTATTACTCTTTAACAGGGTAGCATTCAACTGTTATTTCTGCTCTCTATACTCTTCAGACAAGATTCGCCAGTTTGGAATAGGGTCTATATATAGACACTTTTCCTTCTTGTTTACAATAGTATGTATAATACAAGGTTGCCACGAACTGAAACGGCATTCCCAAACCGAAATAACAACAATTACCAGGACAAAATAGAATAAATACAAGCAGTTAGAAAACGATTAATAACAGGCTAATGGTAATATCGGAAATGCATGGATTGTGGTATAACTGTCAAGCATAGCGAAACGGATAAACTAGTACCGTGTAATTCAAAGATCGTTTCGAAGGAAAGCATTAGCATTCGTCTCAAAGCTTTTGATAAAAAAAAAACGAAATGGCCATGGCCGAAACGAGTAAAGTACTGGGTTCCAGTGGTACACGCAGTGCACTTTGGGTATATCGGTTTGGGGAGACCCGTTTGTAAACAACATGGTGTCACGAGGGAAGAAATGACTGCAGTCTTTCTCTATAAAAGAAGGTCAAAAACAATTCCTCAGTTGTCCCTTAGCATGAGATAAACTAGACCATCGTTACCAGCTACAATCACAATCCATTTCGCTCAGGGAATGTAATTCGCCATGACAACCTTTTTGAAATTGCTGTATAGTGACGTAAGCATAAGCACCACTCACAGATACAGTCACCTTTATCATAGTTAATAGAGTGGAATGGTTAGGAAACCCGGCAAACTTCAAAGGGGCTAACAAAGGCGCTGCGATTTAGGTTGGAAGGGGTAAGACAAAAGATTGTGCACGGTTATAGTTCATTAGCGTCCCCTCAACGACTGAACTCACGCGTTTCTATTGGCTGAATGATTAACACATTGGAATTTCTATTGTCTTTTGTGCACGTTCAAGGTTGAAAAAAGCTAACAAAGACCTGTAACAAAGAAGGTCGCTGGGTTTCCTAACCATTCCACTCTATTAACTATGCCTTTATTTATAGAGGGTTTAAACACGTTAACCGGCTAACAGTTATCTAACACGTGGCCCTCTCTTTACTTAGTCCTACGGTTTTACGTCTTTTTCCGAGAAGACGAGAAGGTCTAACCGTTTACTGTTGGATTATGTAAAGGCAGCACTTTCTACTCAGTTATTTTAAGACCCTGAGTGTTGGTCCGGCCGGGGTTTGAACCCGCAACCTTCCGCTCAACAGACCGGAGCTTAACCACTGAGCTAACCGGGAGGCGGTTAGTTCTTCTAAACACATATTTAAGGTTCTTAGCATAAAGCACAACCGGCGGGCAATAGTTAAAGCATTCAGTTTGTAACCTTTAAATAAAATATAAAGATAAATAGTATGATATCCAGTTTTTGTCGTACTGTTTTTATATGGTTTCAATGTTCAAGAAGAAATACGATACACTAGCTGTTTTAATCTTCGCTTTTGACATAAGTTCCCCCTTACAATTACCCTGGGATCGAGAGGCGAGAGATAGGAGAGAAGCAAAAGAAGACTGAGCCTCTGGTGTTAACCGTTGAGAATGTCCCTTCCATGCGCCGAGTTTCAAATCAAGAAAACGTCAAACTGGGTTTGCTGGTCCATTGGTAAGCCAATGAAAATTACCGTTACATCCAGCACTTACGGTTGCGCCTGATAATGAATAGATTATCCAATCAGGAACGAGACCTAATGTTGTCATGGAAGTGAGATTCTCACCGGATAACACCAGAGGTGTCCTTTTCTTTCTTCGAGTCTCTGCATGGCACCAAGACACCTTACCATTTGTTTGAAGAAATGTTTCTAAACTTTAAATCGTCGGGAATAACACGAAAACTCGCTTTTATAATTCGATCCCAGGACCCTGTGGTCTATACCACACCGAGGCAAAACATCACGCGCATGCGCTCTTGATGAGCCCAGCGCGCGCGCGTCCGCCAGTTTCCCGCCGAAACTAAAGCACCCGTTTCTAATTTTAGGCACGTATGTGAAATGTTTTGCGAAAAACAAGAAAACTACTTGAAAGCTAAGCCTAAAACTTTCACAGGTTGGAGTTTTCTTAATTTGTAATTCCATGTGAGTTTACTAAGTTATGAAATTATTTACTAAGAAAATTTAAGCCCTCGGAAACTTGTATTTGAAACCAAAGCCTTCGTTCCGGCGCGCTTTCCGCCAGCGGAGCAAATTATTTTGCCGCGGTGTGTGTCTACACTTACCAAGCCAATGTGTTCAGAAATAACTACAGTACTCTTTAAAGTCGACTACAAAGTCAACTTGAAATTGATGATTAACTAAAGCCGATAACACACGATTCAACATTTGTTGGCAACAATGTTCAACTGTGTATCATACCATGTTGAATGTTGAAACTTGTTGAATGGAATACAGCATGTCTCTACTTCATGCAACATCGTTCAACGCATTAACTCGCTTCTTTCAACGTTGAACGATGTTGGCCGCAACAAATGCTGAAGCGTGTATCATCGGCTTAATATTGGTGTTCAACTTCTAATAAGAACACCGGCGGCAATACAGAGATTAACCGCCTTGTATAAAGTGAGAATAAAAGCATTTACAGATAATGAGATATTGTATGCAGCGCGACCGGTTTCGGATACGAAAAAGGCCATTTTATTTACGTCTATCATCATTACAGGGACTATGTCAGCTATTCAGTTAACATCACTTTGACAAGCTCAAAATCTTATTCAAATTAATAGAAACTTACAAACAATGGTATAACTCAAGAGAGGGCGAGGTAAGAGAACAAATCCCCGTACCCGATAGTTATTTGAAATGTATAATGTTTAGTTTCGCGACAGGTGATGTAAGTTATTTTTATCTCTTGGTAGTCTATTCTCGTAAGTGAGCCTTTGTCTATATAACCTGAGTCGTCATGGAATCTTTATAAACCACTTCTCTCCACAACACAACCTCTTGACATCAATCAGGTATCACTTCTTAACATAACCAGGATTTGGTTTGTTAATCGAAAATAACCAAACATGTTAATATAGTTTTCAAGAAATTATAATTAGAACAAACCCATGTATGGGTGATTCGTTCTCTTAATAAACTTCATTTTCTCTTGTTTAACTTTATTAAAAGCTCTTTATAAGTGAAATGAAACTAAAGAAATGTTCATCTGGCTAAGAATGGTAAGGATGGAAATGATTACGATTATGAAAAACTTAAAAACATTGGCCCAACGTTTTCAAATTTTAAGTTGGTGACTTTGATATTATAGTCTTATAGTTTAATCATGGTTAATAGAGTGGAATGGTTAGGAAACCCGGCAAACTTCAAAAGGGCTAACAAAGGTGCTGCGATTTATGTTGGAAGGGGTAAGACAAAAGATTGTGCACGATCATAGTTCATTAGCGTTCCCTGAACGACTGAACTCACACGTTTCTATTGGCTGATTGGCTGATTGGCTGATCTATTGTGTTTTGTGCACGGTAGTGGTTGAAAAAAGCTAACAAAGACATATAACTAAGAAGGTCCCTGAGTTTCCTAACCATTCCACTCTATTAACTATGGTTTAATCGAGCTTATAGTATATGTGCATAACATTAACATCGCTATGTAGATCTTAGTGTCTAAGGAGTATTTTTCATATAATCAGAAAATGTTAGGTGATTATTTGACCGAAAGTCACACAAAATATTGGTGACATAGTCCCTTGAACTCGATCTCTATCATGTTTTAGACGCACAGTGCGATTCCCTGGCTTTCTTGAGGGCTTCTTTAAACTTTTCCAAACTTCGCTTCAAAGTTTTACAGAATCCCTTCGAAAGTGGAAACAAAGGATATTCAGGAAGTTTAGTCGAGAAGTTTGTTTCTGTGCAGTCACCTCCTACGGCCCCTTCGGTTGTCTCTGGTGCCTCTTGGTTACTCTGTGGCTCTAGCCCACCGTTCCCGGCAGTAGCAGAACTCTGAGTGCTGTCACAGGTGGCGCCTGCCGCAGCCCGTTCGTTCTGCTCAGTAGATCCCTCATACTGCTCGATCCAGTAGTTAAACTTTTGTATCATTCTAAGCAAATGAACAATGGTTAATGCACCATTCCTTGGATTTCACTAATGAGGGGGGATTTTCGGTGATACCTGATAATCAGGATATAGGCACTTGTCTATATATTTACCTCAGAAAGGGCGATCGTGTTGTAACGGTATTTATCAAACTCGTTAATAATTCATGAAGAAAAAACAAAGGAAATCAATGTGCGATAAGTGATCTGTAAATCTGATACAGATTCGTCCTGATTTGCATAAACTTTTGCTTCGATTTTCTCAGCCGAAATAGGTCATATCGCCAAAATAACTGAAAAACACGACTCTATGCACCAAGACGTTGATAAACCATATAAAGAATTCGTGTCCGTGCTTTATCGGATTTACAAACTTTCGCCTCCTGGTCAAGTTTGCAAATCCCATAAAGCACGGCCACTCATTCTGTATCTATTACTTACAGATCTCACCGTAGCCTGAATTTCAGCCGTCTACTCTGGTTCGTTCATCCCTCTCTCGGGGAGGAATGAACCAGTGGAGACGGCTGAAGGCTAAACTCACCAGCGCGGCTTACTGAAAACAATGTACTTCTATTCTCTATTCAAAATGAAATTCAGATTCATCTCAAGATAATTACATCATCTCTTACTTAAACTAACACTAGCATTTTAAAACGGCTCTTTGTTAAGCCGCCGGTCAAACAAATGAATAATAGGAATACCCTTTTATGAAACCTTGTCAATGTGAACTAAGTCAGTTAAATACTTCGAACCTCGGGTCATATAGGACTTAATGTCTCGGTTCTCGATATTTAACCCTTACATTCCCCTTGGTGGATCAATCACGGCTTCTGTAAAACTATCCAGCCACCCCTCCTTTGGGATTAAACATTAAATTTAGGTTGACACAGGGGGTCCCAAAACCCGTGATTGATCCCATATTGTTCAGTGACATCTCTCATGCTACTTACATTGGCGCATGTTGTATAAAGTGTTGTAGTATCTCCTTTTCGAAGCCTTCTGGCGGCCTAGAGATCATCCTGTCCATCGACTGCAGCAGCTTCAGTATTGCCATCTCATTATAGAGACGGCTGTTGTCCAGTCCCTCCTGTGTCCCTCGCTGTTTCTCGTAACCCGCCTCGTTGTAGTACGGCTCGTTGCTCAGAATCAGACCTGAATGAACGAAATGAATATTTTTCAAATTATGACTGGAATGCACATTTGTTGGCAACAAAATCATACCATGTTGAATGTTGAAAGAAGCGAGTCAACAAGTTGAAATGTGGCAACTTGTTGAATGGAATAGAGCATGTCTCTATTTCCTGCAACATCGTTCAACATGTTGACTCCCTTCTCATTCAACATGGTATGATATACGGCTTAACATTTCTTGCCAACAAATGTTGAACGATATTGACAATAATTTAATGTTAACCGTGTATCATACCATGTTGAACGATGTTGAAACTGTTGAATGGAATAGAGCATGTCTCTATTTCCTGCAACATCAATCAACATGTTGACTCTCTTCTTTCAAAATTCAACATAGTTTAACATTTGTTGCCAACAAATGTTTCATATTTTGGCAACAAATGTTGAACCGTGTGTCATCGGCTTTACAGATGACTCGATCTGTGGATGACTTAAAAGGGCTATGTCAATCGAATTTAACCTTCCAAGTTTCTTTAAAACAAAACTACAAAAATAACACCCTGAGAAAGAAGAGAAATACCATGAGAATGCCCTGATACGCTTTTCAAACTTTTTTTGATAAAGGATGGCAAAGATTAAAGCGGTTTACATTAAAAAAGTTTATTCCAGAAACTTGATTTCGTTTATAGTGAACCGATTTGTAGTCGCCTCTAATGTCCCTCAAGAGCAGTATTTTTCATCCACTCGAATCTTTGCCATCCTTCATTAAAATTATCTGGAAAGCTTACTATGCTAATCTATGTGATAATTTGTGTCTGTCCTCATGAGTTTATCAATATTTAGCGTTGACAGTGCCCTTTGACTGTGCGATAGCCTGCATTGCGGCTCTGGAGTATCGGAGCGCAGCTTTTTACCGTTTTCACTTAGACAACTAGAACCAACGAAAATCAGGGAGAACCCCCTCACTCAGTATTGTTTTTGTTTTCACCATACAACGATTATGCACCGCACTTAGGCTTACAATACAAAGCATTTAGCTACACCCCGATGTGGAATGACAATATTCAAACATCAAAGTTATGTCAGAACAGTCAGCAGGAGATCTCCAGTCCGATTCCTTGTACTTTTCAGTAGCATAGCGAGCAAACAGGCAGATGAGACAAATGCCATTTCTAAAATGTTGAAACTGCTCCAAAGTACTCTCAAAATGTAGGAAATGCCGTTTATGAGAACCTTGATTTAGAAAATGTTCACCCCCCTGGGCGTCCGCAAATATTGCCTCGTCTAAATTTTCAGTTAGTCTGGCAATGGTACTGCTTTTGATAAAAAAAGAGACATTGCATTGATGGGCAGCAATTGTGATATGATCACCACAGGATTTTCTGATTTTCAATTTATAAGAGGGGGGGGGGGGGGGGTCACACAAAAAATCTACATGGAGAGGAGGGGCATGCAAAACATGTCATTCTGTCCAAGCAAAGTAGTACAAAATCCCACCAGCCCCCCCCCCCCCCTCCCCCTGATAAAAAAAGGATGGTTCCCAATATGCAGGACCAATCCCAGTTTCTGGAAAACCTCCACCCCTCCCCCACACTTCACCCTAACCTTTAATGTTTAATTATTAATAGAACGATGCATATCCAAGGGAGGGGTGGGTGAGTAGTTGCCCGGAAACCGGGATTGAGCCAATATGCACATATGTATGAAATGTCCAATTCAATATTCAGTTTATTTAACTGTATATATCTTCACCACTGGTGTCGTTACTACCAGGTAGAATGTAAACATTGGTACATGACTCAGCAACCTATCCAGTACTCACCATAAACACATGTTGTGGGCAGTTATTTCATATTTACCCGTCTGTCGCTAAAGTATACTTGATATTTTATATGTGTCTCAGAGATCATAAGCATGATTATACCGTCGTGCAATCTACATTGAAAACAAATGGCAAAAAAATCTTGTAAGCAAAAAGGTAAAGCGACCGTATTTAACGTCGGTAACTCCTAACAGTCTTGAAAGACTGTTACGGGAGACCTACGATTTAACGTCCTTATCCGAGAAGACGTGACGGTCTAACCATTTGCAGTTCGTAAACGAGATTGTTTCACAAAGGTAGCACCTTCTATTCGGTTATTTTAAGACCCTGAGTGTTGGTCTGGCCGGGATTTGAACCCGCGACCTCCCGCTCAACAGACCGGTTAGCTCAGTGTCATAAAAAAATTCTTACAGAGGTTTTAGTCGTAAAAATATTTTTCTAGTCCCAGAAAAAATTGCCCAACCTCCCGCTCAAATATATAATGGTTCATCCCTTAGTTCTTGTTGCCAAAGTGGCCCGGTCACAGTAGTCACACTGTAAGGAGTGAGGCAGTGTTGACACCAAAGTCTCCCAAAATCTCTCACGTGCACGTCGATCTGTGAGTCAGAAAGGCATCACTATTGTCAGTTTCTAGCCCCTACTTCTATTGCCTACCTTGTATGGAGACAAGGACTTGTAGCACATTAGACTTGGATGTCCATACCTCGCTTCCCTTGCCAGACCACGTCCCAAGAAGACTCACACACACTTTACCGTCCTCGTACAGGTTAGGGTTGAGCCGCCCTGAGCACATGGACAGGTAGTGGAACACAGGCGGAGAGCTGGGGTAGTCAGCAGGCAGGCGAATGTCGAACAAGAACACGCCATGCTCGTATGGGGTCCCTACAGGCCCAGACACCATCACTCTTAAGAGGTCCTGTAATTTAAGTGATAACTTAAATTAGATCTGCGAATTAGCCGGGTCCTGACTTTGATCAGCCCCCATGGTTGTTTCAGGTCTCGTTATAAATTCATATATATATGAGAAGACTTGTCAAGGAAAAACTTGTCAAGTCGCGAAACTTGCTCGTGTGCACGGCTCGACAAGGAAAATATAACAATGAATTGCGAAATCTAGTTCCCAGAGCCTTCGCCGTTTGATTTGCGTTGCGCATAATGATACTGCGCATTTTCTAAAAACTGTCATGGCGTCCAGTCGTGGTGCAATCTACGATTATTACACCGTTTTGTATGCTCATGGATTGGTGGATGTGAAGGGCGACAACTAGACTACATCCAAATACGCATTGTTTTCTTGATAAAGAAGCCATACGTTGTGTGCTTGGAGGATCGGGAATGTAGTTTTCAAACTACTCTCGAAACTACTACAGTACTCTAGATATTCCGTTGTCCTAAGAATATTGCTGTCACCAAGGAAAACTTGTCATGTTTTGCATTACACACGAGCAAGTAAACTTGTCAACTGAAGGAAAACTTGCTCGTTTGGACCATGCTTTACCTTTCAAGAACTATGAATTACAATACTGTTGTTGTTGTTGTTGTTGATCAGGTAAAATGAAGTTTTATTCAGTTCTTACCATTCTGTCCTCATACCCTCTGACCAGGATACCCTCAGGCAGTGAACTCTGTAGCAGCGCCATTTCTTTTCTAACACATGACAGGAACCTGCGAAGGTTTTCAGGCTGGAAAGTCGTGTTCTTGAATGCGTGGCCATTGGGCACACTCTCTATCATCATGAACGCTGGAAAATAACCGCGACAACGAAAATAGCGATAAGTTTGTTTTGAGACAATGGAGGTGGAATGGCACCATTCCAGAATACTAGGCTTGCAATGATACACTGGTGAACCGATGTATCAGGACTTGCCTTGCCACCATGCGAATATCGTAACCAGGCCAACACGATATACGAGCAATTTACCGGCTGACAGGACCGTATAGAGAAAACTGTGGGAACAATTACGGTTTCTGGGAAACCCCCACCCCTCCCCCACCCAAACCTTGATGAATGACGTCAGCTTTAGTTGTCTGTCCAAATATGCGTATCAAATTAGCCAATCAGATTGGGAGAAAATTAGCGCCGGTTGTTGTAAAAATAAACCTACGCTCTTTCCACTTGAGAGGTCTTGATGCAGCATCGATCAGTACTTTCAAAACCGAGGACACAGTTTTTCTCTATACGGACCGACCCTAAGTCGGTAAATAACGCATATATTCTTTTTGTATTCTCTTTTGAATTGAGAGACAAATTATTGAACAAACTCCAATGAATTGAGAGAGCGCGAACTGGTTACCGTGAGTGTGGTCAGAGATAGGAAAAAGCGGCTAGCTCCCGGAAGCAATCAGATCGCAGGAAATCGTATAAATAAATCGCGATATTTGAAACAATTACATATACATCAACTAACATGGGAAATCAGTCTTCCCAGTTTTCAGTCTTTGCACGGCGATTTGCAGAACATTAACTGACAATATAATACCCGGTGAGCAGAGCCTACAACTCTCCACGAAAAGCGAGTGCCGAGTCTTCCGTTTTTGTGTTGTAGCCAGGACAGAAGTCTGTTACGTTAAGTCTAGTAGTGGCTACGGATAATACTATATGTCTAAAGTCCTTTAATTTAAAGGGATAGAAGATAAGGTTATCGTTACCTGGGTTCCTATTGGACAAGATGTCGTTAATCTTGTTATTATCCTCCTTCTCTCGGTCTCCCGTTCCTTCATCACCCGTCGTGTTTCCTGCCTCCGGCGATGAATAGCCGATAATCAAGTCAGGTGACCCTTCCACGTCAGTGCTGACGTCACTAGCTGTCTCCCACTCGTCATCAGTGTGACTACTGCGCTGTGATGCATCCAGGATATAGATGTACGGTCGAAATATGCGAGCGCCAAAATCAATTGGCAACCTTTTTGTTGTCTTTAGGAAGCGAGCGAGAAAGGATTGAACCCCCTCCAGATCCGCCACAGAGGCTGCGTATGTTATGTTGCTTGCGCTTATGCTTGCGTCGCTACTGTGAACCAGGCTTAAAAGAGAGAGGACCACTACCTCTGGGTCAACCTTGTAGAGCTCTTGAGGTTTCAGATGTGACACGGTACCATCTACCCACCGAATGAATACGTCTCCCTGCCCATCTACTATCGTTACCTAAATACCATCCAAAAAAAAACGAGCGGTATGGTTAGCGGTATGCGTGCACCTTGTGTGTACAGTGCATCGATGTATCATTACGGATTAGCTTAATTGTGGCGTGCCTCACGTTCTTCCTTTGGTCCTTTGCTATTTCTCCTTTATACCAGCAAACGTTTCGATGCGCATCTAAAACAAGTGCATTACTACTCTAAAGCCGATGATACACGGTTCAACATTTGTTGCTAACCGTGTATCATACCATGTCGAATGTTGAAAGAAGCGAGTCAACATGTTGAACGATGTTGCAACTTGTTGAATGGAATAGAGCATGTCTATTTCCTGCAACATCGTTCAACATGTTGACTCGCTTCTATCAACATTCAACATGGTATGATACACGGTTCAACATTTGTTGCCAACAAATGTTTCACATGTTGGGAACACATGTTGAACCTGTATCATCGGCTTAATGTGGTACAACGGTTGCTAACGAGGATAAAACATTCACATCAAAGGAAAGACGGAAAAGCGGACGCCGATTGATCACTGTATTCTTGACTGGATGTTAATTCAAAAACCTCTTCTCCGCTAACTCCTTCAGATCGTTCAAACCATTTAAAGAAGGGAAACAAACTCGGTCCATAACTTACGGTACAGACCTCACACTCGGTCCATAACGTATGGTACGGACCTCACACTCGGTCCATAACGTATGGTACGGACCTCACACTCGGTCCATAACTTATGGTACGGACCTCACACTCGGTCCATAACTTATGGTACAGACCAGAGGTTGAGACCACAATCATAACCTATCTATATTTTATATATATCTACCGATTAAAATGGTTGTGTTTTGACCCTTTTGGTATTTTGGAAAAGTATTTATCAGTACTGCTTAGTTTCTCGTGTTCTGATTGGCTAACTGCCACTGGAAATAAGAGGACATACCACGGATTGCGTCATTGCTCGCGTCACGGATTACGTGATAGCGCGCGCTAGAATCACTTTTCTCTCACAATTTCCATATTTTTCAAGACTGTTCCGCTTGACTATTTCTCGTTTGTTATTGTAAAAAAGAAATTTACGATTTAACAAATCGCATCCATTTTTCCATTGTCCGTACTCGTATTGATCATAGAAATGACGTCATAAAATGTTCACAACTCAAGTGAAGCAACGAGCGCTTAGCACTTAACTTCAAATGAGTGCGTAATATAAAACTGCTTTCGAGTCGAAAAAGGCCATGGTTGCTCCATTTATTTTACTAGCCTGAGGTTCAGCTTCTCTGCGGTTCAAAGAACTATCCGCTGTGCAGCCATTCTCAACGTTCTTCACCTCCAAAAAGGCTCCCGACTGTTCTTCAGCACTCTTCGCTCCCCATGCCCCACTCTCCCCCTCCTCCGTCAAACTATCCGATATCGATGGCAAACAGGAACCAGCCTCATGTTGAGTACTAGCCTCGTTTAACGATAGAACCTTTAGAGAGGATTCAACATTACTGTTACGTTGAAGCAGTTCACAGCCATTTCAACATCCCTAGCTGTAACAGTGTAAAATGCTTTGTCTCCAATCTGGATACTGGCATGCCGAAAATGGTTGACAACTTTGAGTCTGAAAGATATAAGAATGGATGGATTAGAGCGGTTTTCAATTGAGTGTCGGGAGGAAGTAAAACACAATGAGCCAATCACGAACTGAAGTAACTCGTGAGTAATGTTACTTGCAGGCCCGTCGACAGGGGAAGTTCGAGGTTTCGAACAACCCCCCCCCCCCCCCCCCCCCTCCACCCCGTAAGGTCCTTTTGTCTGCTGACGCATCGAATCGAGGTTGGATTTTTTCCCGCTTGCTTCATGTATCTTCGACGCGACTTACTAAAAACGAAGGGTAACAATGCATCGTTACACGCTATTGCACGTGATCAGAGCGTGACAGAAGGTGGCGTGGTGTCGTGTGAGTTTTGGCTACGCGAGTATTTTAAAATGGTTTGGTTTAACTTTTAGTTTGCCTTTATCTAGCCTATATATTAAAACAAAACAATTACTTATTACCGTTTTCGTCAAAGTGCGACCCTGAATAATGATTGGTCGATAGCTAATACTGCAAAAAGTATTGTGTAAACTCTAGTTTGTTGGGAAAGTTTGCTAATTATTGTATGAAACAAATAATTTCGTTTTGCCATTTGGTCTGTCCAATTTTACTTGTAGATGCATGTAGATGACATGTATTAAAATATATTCAGTTATAGAGCGGTTTTCAGTTGAGTGTAGTGAAACCAAACGCAAATTACCCTCAGCCAGCCAATCATAGGAGTGAGTAATCACAAGTAACTCATAAATGGCTTCCCTGTAAGCCAATGACAAACCAAAGCAAAACCAAAACCAATTTGCGTTTGTTTTACTTTGGATTCTGATTGGTTGGTTTACTTTCTCAGCCAATAGGAGAGCTTAGAGCGGATTTCAATTGAGTGTCGGAAGTGTTTTGGTTTTGCGTTTACTAAGCTCTCCCATTGGCTGAGAAAGTAAACCAACCAATCAGATTCCAAAGTAAAACCAAACGCAAATTGGTTTTACCTTTGCTTTGGTTTGTCATTGGCTCACACGGAAGCCATTTATGAGTTACTTGTGATTACTCGCTCCTATGATTGGCTGGCTGTGGGTAATTTGCGTTTGGTTTTACTACACTCAACTGAAAACTGCTCTAGTACACGCAAAACCAAAACACTTCCGACACTCAATTGAAATCCGCTCTAACGAGAACATCAGTTATGCCATTTGACTGTATTTTGTGGCACCAGGAGTATATTACACAGGAGTGTTCGTGTGTCCTTGTATTGGCCCCTAACACATTAGATGGTGTGTCTATTTATAGTCACGAAGTTCTGGTATGCGATTACGTTGTCTTTTGTTCTCTTGCTTTAGTATTTTTTAGCAGTTTGAACCGTGTTAATTACAATTTTTCAGTGCATCCTGATTGGTTCAAAGTGACGGCCTTTGTTTCTTCTCGCGGGAAACTCTATGTTAAAAATAACTCTACCGTCTACAGTGTTGTGTTTCAAGATAATGTGGGAAGAGAAACACTCCTCTATAATATACTCCTGGTGGCACAGACTTTCTCGAAGTCATTTCCATTTTTTTTTCAAAACAATTTTATACCGCTTCAGTTGCTTGCTTGACCTCTCACGACTTCGTCGCACGCCTCGCTTCGCTCGAAATAAAGAAAACATACAGAGGTCGACTTGTGTACATGGTGTGACGTCATCTGTGCATCTAGAGGACAGACGCACGGTAATGCGCACACCTATCAATGTCAAGCCCGAAAAGGGGGGTGGTAGTCAAGGGGTGGGGATTTGACATTTTCTCCCTAAAAAATGTCAAATTCCCCACCCTCGGGACAACACGTTTGGTCAAAATATTATATATCTGCCCTATCTTCCTTATGTTTCCTATAAATAACGCCACCTGCAGGCAGCGTATGTCAAAATTCCCAAATCAAATCCCCCCCCCCCCCCCTCCCGGGGGCTTAACATTGATAGGTGCATAATGTTAACTAGATCACAGAATGATATACCTCTTCAACGGTCCCCTTTACTTGTGTCTGACAGTGCATGATTGGCTTGACGCCCGACAGCCACTTGGCCTCTTTGAAGGTTTTAACGGGCCCTGCCACCATCTGACCAGGGGAAAACGCCACAGAATAGAATGGAGAATCCTAAAATAAGGATAATAGCAGAATTCAATTTTAGCCCCGCGGTGTGTTCAATGTGCTTTTATCGCACGGCGGCCATGTTGAGTCCCAGGAGAATAAAAACCTTTGTTTTAGTCCGGTAAACTCGTTCTGAAACCAACCAGTGCGAGGCTACCGGGGCCAAAACTGTTGTTTTATCCAAGATGGCCGAACTGCGATAACAGCCCATAGGTTCGTATTCTCACGGTCAAGCTGGAATGAGGCTTCGATGGAGGAGACTTCTATTGCTACTAAATTGCTTTGAACTTACAGTCATGTATAGACCAGTTTCCGACATTTTGAAAGGGTGCAAACATGGCGCGAAATAGGAATCACATGCCAAATAATTTCTGAAAAATCGCATCAGTTCTGAAATATTCACTGTCTGCAAACTTGAGGGGTGTAGCTGTGCTGGAAAGCGTGTAATCGTGTTTTCAGTTTTCCATACATTTGTCTTTAACAACGAGTGAAAGTACGTAGAAACCAAGTGATACAGACGATTCTTACCGAAGATCCGTCCGTTAAAATATAGTAAAACCAATCAAAAAGTGTCATCCATTTCATAGTTTTGAAAGTGTGCCGGCTGTTAGGTAGCTGTTTCTCGTTAAACGTTTTATAGAATGACCGACTGGGTCCCCGATCGCCTGTTTAGTAATGTGACTAGAACAAAGAAGTACAAATGTACACCACGAGGCGAAGTCGAGTGGCGTGACTATTGTTATCAGTGCACGTGCATCTATTGGAGGACAGATCCAAGCGGAAACGTGACATCAACCGTGTTTCCACATAGCCATTTCTTGGTTTTCCTGGGTTTTTTCCAAACCGCGAAAAACCAAGAACGACATGGAAACAAAACACGGGTGGCACAAATGATCCTCAAATCGATCACTTTGCTATATTTCCAAAAGTTTCCAACGTAGAAGATTGTATTTTTGTTGGAGAATTAAGACGGATGCTCAAAACAAAATCCGATGATTTGAACTGACCGTAGATATCTTGATGACGTCACAGTTACGTCATGTATCTATTTATAATAGGTTTCTCGATGCATCAGTAAATTTTATATTTTCGATTTCCCATCATGTTGACAACAAAGTAACCGAAAACCGGAGTTCGATTGGTTTTAAGAGGGAGAAAAGTTATTAAATTGTGAATGTCGGTAATTCCCCGCCAAAATTTGGCGGGAAATATAGAATACAGAACCATTTATTACAAAATAACTTCTTCATTCATCTTTTAGAGTTTAAAATATTTGTTCACGATAATCAAGCAATTAAAAGAGTAAATCGGTACCCACAATTGTATGTTTTAGAATTTTCAATTTTTGAAAGGAAATACTATAAAATTCACAGTCAGACGTCAGAAAATGTGACATCACAGGAAACTTCAGCTCTTAATAACTCAGTATATATTTATCGCAGAGACTTTAAAATTGCGGCAATCAAAATACATATTTGTGTTGTTGTGATAACAAGCTTTATTTCAAACTTATAGGTAATGCAGAATTTGACCTTAAAAGGAGTTGTTCATTATGACGTCACAAGAACGTCAATATACAAACGTGCTTCATCCTAAAGATGTTATTTCATTTTAATATTAACATACGAATATTTCATTAAATTTGACATCGAATTAAACAAAATGTGCTGGTTTATATATTTTGGCTTGCTTCGTAGTGATCGATTTTGAGGTAACTTATGCCAATCGTGAAATGAAAACACCAAATGCAGTTGTGGCGTTCCTTGTTTTTCAGATAGAACTGAAACAAAACACGACACATCCTAGGGCTTTCTTATTTTCCGTGTTTTTCTCGTGTCGTTTTTTGTTGTAGAGAGATCAGTTCTATCTGATAAACTCGGAAAAACAAGAAAAGACAGCTTTTAAGGCTATATGTGGAAACCAGCCTCAAAACAATGAAAACTGAAATCACGGCAAAAAAAATTGGAAACGTGCGAAAAAATACGAAATGATAAGGAAAGACAATCTCAATCACCATAAGGCAATGCGAAAGTTCAATGTCGGAGATTATCGTAAAATCCAAAAAGCATAACAAAATTGTCGTTTAAAGGGGCACTACTGTCCAAATGCATGACGAAAGACGAAAACAACTAATATCTAGATTAGCAGAGTACGTTTTCCAGATATACTGGAGAAAATTTAAGATGATATCGATTTTGATGAAGGATGAAAAGTATTACTTTTCAAGAGAAATTTAGAACAACTCGAGTCGGAAACCGAAATCAAGTTTCTAGAATAAGCTTTTGTAATCCAGTCTTTAATATTTGCCAAACATGATCCTTTGATCGAAAAAGTTTGAGAAGCATATCAAAACATTCACATGGTATGTCTCTTCGATCGATCTCAAGGTGTTATTTTTGTAATTTTATTTTGAAGAAACTTCAGAGGTGCAATTCCATTGACAGTGCCCATTTAAATTTGAAACATTTCTGGGGTCGGGTTCTCGCCGAATTCGAAATAACTGATCAGTTCAATCGAACAAATGTACTTTCGCCGATGTCACTGAAACGTAAACCAGTCTTGCAATGTTTCAGTATAAAATTCCCACATTACATATCCTCTATATTCAACATTAAAGCGAGATAATACAAACAGAGAATGATGAAGTATGAGGCGAGAAATTAAACAAAAGTTACTCATCAATTTCTTGATGTTTTGGAAAAGGTGTGCCAACATCACGAAAAACAAGACTGGACATTTC
Source organism: Actinernus sp. WN-2022 (assembly GCA_030867875.1). Classification (NCBI taxonomy): domain Eukaryota; kingdom Metazoa; phylum Cnidaria; class Anthozoa; order Actiniaria; family Actinernidae; genus Actinernus; species Actinernus sp. WN-2022. The sequence continues at coordinate 83,387,471 of JAOWCC010001634.1, read as the reverse complement.
AATGAGATACATGTACTTATTTACGATAATCCATCAAATATGTTTTCTCCCATGCACGTGATTGGTGGAACTGCGTCACGTGACCTGACTCCCGCTCTCCACCAGATGGCAGTTACATTAACAGCGAATACACCCCCTGCGAGCGCGGCGCACGAAAGGGCTGCCGTAAAAGAAACTATTTCAAGGGCTATATAAAAGACAGTAAACCTACTTTTTGTTCTCACAAGAGTCTATCTCAATAATTCATAATCAGCATTCAATCAGTTAATGATCTTTCACGGGTGATTTTCAACAAAGTAGACCATGCATACAATGTTGCTTGACTAGACAATTCCTCACTCGAGATTCTCAGATCTTTATTAATTAATTAACAAGAGCAGTGTAATCGAATGTCACGGTTCTTATCCATTGGTAAGTAATTCTCTCACATGCTTTTTAGCTTGAAGCCCTTATGCAAACTCGTTGCTAGTACTAAGGATGATCGTACTTGCCTAACAAGATAACTGTTTTCAATGTGTTTTCATGACCATAGCAAATCCCTCGGCCTCCTAACTTAGGCTATATATGTTCACACTATACAGGATAGATTTTTGTGCAAGCACAAAAACCTAACCGTTACAGCGTGAACAAGCACGGATCAAGTCGGCACAACAACCTATGCGATACAAAGTATACCACTTTGCGCAACGTCGCTCCAGCACAAGAAACGCGCCGAAACAGCGTTTCAAGTGTGAACAGGAGGCCTAAGTATTCGTTATGGTTTTCATGCCGGCACAAAACATATCAGGTATAGTGTGAACATGGTCTTAGACGTACAATATTTAGTCAGTCATCGAGATAAAATATTTGGATACTATACGTCCATCCGGCTGACAAATGCACGACTGGCCGGAGTCGTAGAAATTCGACTTTCTCAAACTAGCAGACCGCAACTGGAAGAGTGGGATGCTGCTTACCAATTCCAGCAGATAATCTCGCGTTTGTCCATGAAAGAGAGGCGGAAAGCAGAAAATCCCAGTCGGTCATTCCATCCGGGAAAAGAGGCGTACCTATGGAGGTAATCCACAAATTCCGAAAGGTTTTCCCGGAAATTAATAAATGAATGAGCTATTTGATATTTCAACCGGAATTTTCGTGTTGTTTTTACGTGTAAATGCATGGTTGCATCCGAAGTAGCTGGATCAGGCGAGATCATAAGCAATAATAGGCGGGAAATGTTACTATGAAAACTAGTTCACCGGACGTTTTACTAGCCAGATTCAGTGAGATACTATATAGTGCAACGTTTGGCAAGATTTCGACCAATAACGGGTATGAAATGTTTTTCTTATCTCTTACTATGGTCAGCGGCGTGCCTCAAGGGAGCATACTGGCACCACTCCTATTCAGTATATATACGAATGATCTCACCTCTGTACCACAGAAATGTATTGCAAAGAGTTATGTGGACGACACCAAACTACTTATATCATTCAATCTTAGAGAGAGGACATCTACAATAACTGATATAGAAGAAGATTTATTTAACGTCAGCAAGTGGTGCTGTCAGAACCGCTTATTATTAAACCCAGATAAAACCAAACTCTTAGTATTTGGTAGTAAACAGAAGATAGCTGAACTAGAATATTTTGAAAGGAGCTGTTACCAGTATCCAGTGCCAAAGACTTGGGCGTGATCTTAGACACGAACTTAACCTACGATGAACACATTACTAAGCCGACCGTTTTTTCATGCTTTTCTCGACTAGCACCTGAATAAACCGTGTTAAACACGCGTTTAATAGGCTTCAGAGTCCACCGGTAAACGGTGCTTATGATAATTTTGAGATTTCATAAAACATAAAAGTATAATTATAAGTAATACCATAACAAGAGGGAAATTAGTGATTAAATTTCCACGCAAGCCAAGAGGGTCTGAATGGGGGGCTCTACATGTCAGTTGTCAGTTAAAATTTTGGCCATTTGTCAGTTAGCCCTAGTTAATCATTACTAGAGAACATTTACAATGTTTGACCCAAAACAAATTTGTCAGTTGTCAGTAAAAAAAAATCGTCATTTTCAGTTATTTTTAAGGCGGTTTGTCGGTAGTCAGTTAACCCCATTCAGACAAGGGACAGTTTGTGGAAGCGGCCCGGGACTTTTACAAACTCTCCCGAGGCAGACGTATTTTTTCACTCACGTACTGATTCGAAGAAAAAAGTAACGTCTGGTTACTTTTTCTTCGAATGTATGAGTGAAAAAATGCGTCTGCAAGCCAACGCATCCTCGCTCTAGAATTACCAATAATCATGCAGTAAATGGCGAACATACTTGAAATACCGATTATTGGTAATTCTACAGAATTCTACGACAAATCCTAACCCGAACCACAAACCGAACCTAACCGTCGGACGAGTTCACGGGTAAACGACGGGTTCTCACTCGCCTAGAGCTAGGGTTCACAGGTAAACAAGAACGGAAGGTAAACGAGATATTTATTTGTTTGAGCGCTCCTACTCGGGCTCGGACTCGTATAAACCGTTTGCGTGTAGTGCTTGGTAGTGCAGACGTCATGACAACTATATTAACAAGGGCACCCAACGAGTACTTTTTGAAATTCGTTTGAAACTAGTTGTCTGCAGCTTATCTAGCCATTTTAAGACGCCTACTATGTCTTTTGACGTATTCTAGAAAGCTATTAGCTGTTCGGATTTTCTAGGTGGAAATCGCGTCAACCGAAAATACTATGGCAAAATATTCCCGGCCTACGAATTTGTTAGTAGTCTAGAACAGAAACAAGAATTTTCTAGCCCAAGTAACTTCATGTTGCAAAGTTTTGTGGAGGTACGAATTTTTTAGGGATTCTTTTTTCCTTTAGGCAATTCTTAGGGAATGAAAATGTGTTGTTTTGACTCTATTGATCAGACGAATTGGGACGTACGAATATTTTAGGGGAAACCTTTTAGTCTCCCCTTTCTTCTATAATTTTCTAGGGACTGAAAACAAATTTTCTAGCCAGTATTTCAGAAAACAATTTTATAGGACATTTTTTTCAAATCCGAAAGTTTTAGGCTAACTTACTCTCCCGAACAGCTTTTTAACCGAAGACTTCGTTGGGTGCCCTTGTATTAAGCGCGTTCGGGATTTAACAATTGTTTATCTTTATCCATGACTGGTTTTAAGAATGTCATTGTTTAATTTGCGTTCTAGAATTAGCGATTATTGGTAATTGAAGAGCAAAAACCATTACTGATTATTGGTAATTCTAGAACGAGGATATGTTGACATATCAGGCTACCCGAGGCTTGAGGGGAAATTTAATCACTCTTTAATCCAAACCCTCTTCCCGCCAGCCATAAATAATGAATGGTCCCTATATACATGTAAGACGACAAAAACTTTTCCCAGGAACTATAAGCGCTGTGGAAAATTTCCCAGGAACTAAAAAAATTCATAACCAAAAAAATAGAATTTAGAAGTAAGGCTTCCGTCGAGGAAGAAAAAAAATGTATTTGAAAGTAAAAAAATATATTTCCCAGCAACTAATATATTTCACAACCAAAAAAATAGAATTTAGAAGTAAGGCTTCCGTCGATGAAGAAAAACTAATTTGAAAGGAAAAGTAATATCCCAGCAACTAAAATATTTCATTACCAAAAAAATTGGAATCTGAAACGAAAATCTCGGCAGAACAGTTTTTCTACAGAACAGATGTCGTTGGGTGCTCCTGTCCAAGCCGGGCGATGTCGAGCCTTGCCCTTGGCCTGTCATGCATAACTAAGTAGCGCAAAGCAAACTTGTAAGAATCACAATCAATAACTCGCCTGTTGGCACACACCAACTCAGCTGAGATTTAAATAACTGTGAGCAGACCATCAAGCGAAGCCCTATCATACTCCGAAGGATGAAGGTGGTGAGGTTGAAATCATTGTGCATTTTATATATATATATATATATGCTTTTGTCTGTGGATATTTCGCGATACCAAAGAAAATCTTACTCGTATTGAGTCAGTGTACTTTTTCAGTTGTACTTTTTCAGTTGTACTAGTCTAATTAGTCTAATGATGTCCATGCAGTGTTAAGTAGTGGTCCGGCTAAGAATGATAGCACTGAACGGCAAGGAATGTAAAAAGGTGCTAATTTTCTATTCTTCTCACTCGTAATTTCATTGGTCGATACTCATAAATTCAATAGAAAACCATCGAAATAATACATTTTTATATGATATTTTTTGAGGTTTCATTTTATTTTTGATCAAAATGACTATGGTTTAATTTCGAAGAATATCGACCGTGGGGAAAGTTGTCAAATTTGCGATTGAAAGATCTTTTGTTTTCTCCCTTTCCGATTGGCTGGATGGTGGTTTCTTTGGGTTTTCTCAGTAAAAATAGCCCATAGCATAAAAACTACTTTATTTTCTGGGTGTAGTTTGGACTGTAGATATCTCATACAGCACTTAAGTCATATTCACGCAATATCGACCGTGAGGATATGCTCAATGCCGCGGCTCTATTGTTTTTACTATAGTTCTTACGCGGACCATTACTTAATATCCTTGTGATCATGATTTTATTATTCGTGAATCTCTGGAAGAAACTTCATCGCTGCACGAAAATTAATTGTTTTCAACATATAAAGTTCACTACTCAACTAGCTAGCTTTGCTTGTGAAATACCCATAATATATTTATAATTATATGCCCACATTTTTATTTTTGCAGGCATAATTATTTCCACTGTTGTACTTCCCTATACGAGGTTGGCCTACATTTTATACATTTACTCCTGTAGTCTTCTTCATAGCTATTCAGCAAATCCAGAAAAATTACCAGCCTGAAGATTATGTATGTCAGCACATCATATTACCAGTTAAGCTTATGGTCTCAGGGCCCACATAAGAATCGAGCTTCCAGGAGCTCAAACCAAAGGTAAGTTTTCAATAGGATTTATGTTGGAGTGAGGGAAGGTAATATTTTCTCTATATGGTAACTAGTATTTACATGCCCACATTTTTATTTTTACAGGCATAATTATTCCCATTGTTGTACTTCCCTATATAAGGGTGGCCTACAACTGCTGAGGTGTTCTACAAAGCTGATTCAGCAAATCCAGAAAAGTGACCAGCCTTCAGATTATGTATTTCCACAAGGCACATCAAATTATCAGTTAAGCATCTTTGTACCAATTCATTGGAATAAAAACAAATTGAATCACATGGCAACCATTATATAGATATATCAGTTTTGATGTATATGTCTTCAGTCTTCACCAAGACGCTGGAAATGAAAGCACCTATTTGGAGATGGTACATGCAGTTGACAATTGATTCCAACATCATGGAGGTGCATTTGATAGACTCTGAAAAAGCCCTGAATTTTAATGGCCTGATTGAAACATTCAGGACCCAGCTAAAATATGCTAGGAGCAGAAAAAAAGAGTGACTGACATCTGTACTCTAGCAAAACCATTGTCCTACTTCGACAACATTAAAGTTTGTGATCATCAAGATCCTGAAAGAAGAGTTATCACTGAAAAGAGAATTTATATACATAAAAAATGTAACTACAGAACCAGTTGTTCTAAATAAATCCCTATAAATGTACACATACCTTTAAGGTGGTTACTGATTAAAAAAAACTGAATTAAAGACAGGCCTAAGAGTAAAAGAAGGGCTTTGTACGACAAGCTTTACAGGCAGAGACAAAGACTCGAAGTCCAAACAAGCTAAGCCTGTTACTTACAACAAATTAAGAATATGTATGTATATATATATATACAGCGAATTGCAAAAATTATGAGGTGTCCAACATATCGACATATCAACATATCGGGTTCATTGTGGGAACGATTTCCCGTTACTGTCCCGCACAGAGACCGATGCGACAATGGCTACGTACTGTTAATGTACATCTAAGGGTTTTGGATGTAGTTACTAAACGAATTTTTCCCGGTACTAAACAGCTTTTAAATGTCGTATTTATTTCAGCATCATCCGGCAAGGATCTCCGCAGTTATGAGCGCGTAGATGAAATAATTATTGTTGCGGTTCGTGACTAGCGTGCCGGCTAAAGCTGAGAGTACTAGACGGAGTACATGTAAATAAATCCGCGGTTCCCCACTTTATCATCCGATTATTAGGTTATTTCTGAAGTAAAAGTTTGTTTCCTAAGGTTTTATTAGCTATGAAAACGTCGATACTGCAAACGAAAAGATTTGCATATTACCGAAAAATTCGAATTGCTCGAGCAAGCTTGATGTGATAATTACAAAACCGGTTATAACGATCTAATATCAAACCTTCCAATGAATCATGATTTGCAAAATTTACAAATAACTTCATTTTTGCATTGCTTACTATTTTTCGACAAACAATGGCTTTTAAAAATGATTTACAGATAATAAATCCAGAAACTCGCGCGTGCCTTGAATCACATTTCAGTAGCTCCTTTGATGTTATTGTTTCTTGAACACGGCCCGATATTGTAGAGGTTGGAAGGCTTTTCGTAAGAAGGGCTTGAAATTGTCTGCACCTTAGATAATGAGGCTAATGGCAAAATATATTTTTCTTTACTTCGTCGCGTACTCTCGGCTTGACGTTCCAAATAGCTAGCGCGCTAATCACGAACCCGGTTTAGTACCGGGAAAAATTCGTTTAGTTACTACATCCAAAACCCTTAAATGTACATTAACAGTATGTACCCATTATCGCGTCGGTCTCCTCAAGCATGTTAAGGCCTGGTTCAGGTGTCAAATTTCGGGTAAAAACTGTTTTTCTTATTCCAGCACAGCCTAGTATGGTAAGTACGCCAAGTTTCTCACGATAATAGGTATCGCCATTCTTGACTACCTTAAGTGGTTTGTGTGTAGTAAACCGTGTCACGTGGTCTGTCACGTGACTTAGAACACGATATCAGTAAATCAAAAACGCGGCTCCGAGTTTAAAACAGCTAGGATGATGAGTGGATATGTTTAATTAAGGTTGAAGCCTTTTACCTAAATCAGCTTAGAAAAGATGACTACAATGTTTCGTTAACGAGTAATTAAGACGAACATATGCAAAATAGGTCACGTGACTTTTTGTACTCTTAATATCTCCTTATCTTTACATTATAGTCTTGTTTTCTAAGCGTGATCTGAAACACTGCTGGGGGAGTAACCATCTTAGCAGGGTTACTTTATATTCATATGCTATCGTCGCAGCCGCATTTCACTTAAACGATTTTATATAATTATGACGTCGTCGATCACGTGATACGACAACCATCCACTTAACAAATATTAGTATCATGGTGTTATTTCTGTGAGAAAACATTTTTTTAACGTACACCTATTTTCCGTTAAATGAACCAGGCCTTAACATGCTTGAGTCTGTGCGGGACAGTAATGTTAATATGTTGAAATGTCTGGACACCTCATAATTTTTGCAATATACAGTATATATATATATATCTATTTTGAACGCAAATGTATGAAGGTTCAAATTCAAGGAGATCAATGACTTCATGAAGGGGCTTTAGCTAATCGCAGTGGTCCAGAAGACGGATCGATCGGATCAGATCACAAATTATTGTTGAAATGACATTTTTTTCCTCCAGGATCTATGGATCTATTTTTCATAGAACCTGCAAGGGACCATTCATTATTTATGCCCACAAAAACGTTTTGACCCCCTTTAAACAAACTGACAAAAATGTATGACCCCCTGCCTCCTGATGCTGCATACAAATGTAAATACAAAACATAATATCATTTGATAATTATAAACATCAGTTTTATTTTTTGGCCTTGATAAAACGAACCCTGACATTAGCTAATTTTCTGGAGACAAAGAATTATAATTCTTCTTAAAAATAATTTATGTATGTAAGTCTTGTCAAAATAATCTAAAATAATTTATAACTGGCTCTCAAAGGCTCGAAACAAATCGAAAGTGTAAACTATTTTTTTAATCGAACCTTCAATTCGCAAAGTTGTACCAACAATTCCTTGTTGGAATGCCATACGGCCCGGGTAAAGGCTCGTGCAGCCTGTTGTTAACAAGAGCAGGGTGATCGAAGGTGTCACGGTTCTTATTCATTAAGGTAAGTAATTATCTCACATGCTTTAGCTTGAAGTTCAATCGAACAAACGTAACTTTCGCCGATGTTACTGAAACGTACGCCAGTATTGCAATGTTTCAGTGTATAAAATTGCCACACTACATATCCTCTATATTCAAAAATATAGCAAGATAATACAACAGATAATGATGAATTACGAGGCCCGAGAAACAAAAGTTATTCATCAATTTCTTGATGTTTAGTCAAGTAGTGAAAAGATTAAATTGATAAGATATTAACACCAAAGAGAAGACTGGCGGTATATAGGTCACAGTATTAAGGGTGCCAACATCACGACATAACAAGACTGGGAATTTCAATTAGATGTTATTTACGACTAGTACTAGTATACCTAATAGGTAGTGAATGCTGCTCAGCTCAGTAGAAGAGAACCTACAGTAGCACTTTGCGGGCAGGAAACTAGATAGATTACTGGGTGATAAAAATGCCAAGGTGTTAGATGAATCAGTATTTTGTACTATATTAACACCAAAGAGAAGATTGGCGGTATATAGGTACTAAGGGTGCCAACATCACGACAAAACAAGACTGGGCATTTCAATGAGATACTTATTTACGATAATTCATCAAATATGTTTTCTCCCATGCACGTAATTGGTGGAATTGCGTCACGTGACCGACTCCCGCTCTCCACCAGATGGCAGTTACATTATCAGCGAATACACCCCCTGCGAGCGTGGCGCGCTAAAGGGCTGCCATAAAAGAAACTATCTGAAGGCTTATATAAAAGACTGGCATACTTATTGTTCTCACAAGAGTCTATCTCAATAATTCATAATCAGCATTCAATCGTTTCACGGGTGATTTTCAACAAAGTCATGATGTAGACCATGCATGCAATGAAACTTAAAGAAAGTAAAATAAACTATCTGAAGGGTTATATAAAAGACAGTAACATACTTTTTGTTCTGAGAAGAGTCTGATTCAATGCTGATTATGAATTATTGAGATAGTTGCACGCGATTTTCAACAAAGTAGCACCCCGCATACAATGTTGCTTGACCAGACAATTCTCAGATCTCAGTTTATTAATTAACAAGAGCAGGGTGATCGAAGGTGTTACGGTTCTTATCCATTAAGGTAAGTAATTCTCTCACATGCTTTAGCTTGAAGCCCTTATGCAAACTCTAAAGATGGTAGTTAAGGTTATCGTATTTGCATAAAGTTCAAGTTAACGGTTTTCATAACCGTAGCAAACCCCTCGGCCTCCTAACTTAGCCCATGTTCACACTATACCGGATAGATTTTTGTGCCCGCACAAAAATCTAACCGTTATAGCGTGAACAAGCACGAAGCAAGTCGGCACAAAAACCTATGCGATACAAAGTATACCACTTTGCGCAACGGCGCTCCAGCACAAAAATCGCGGCGAAACAGCGTTTCAAGTGTGAACAGGAGGCCTATCCGTTATGGTTTTCATACCGGCACAAAACATATCCGGTATAGTGTGAACATGGGGCTTATAGACATACCGATTAATTAGTCAGTCATCGATATGAAATATTTGGATATAAACGTCCATCCGGCTGACAAAAGCACGACTGGCCGACTGCAAAACTGTTATGAGCTCCAAATCGTGGTAATGGGCGAAATTTTTCTATAATATAAAGGAAAAGTCGACTTTCTCAAACTAGCAGACCAAATGGAAGAGTCGGACGGTTCTTCAGTACCATTTACAATTCCAGCAGATAATCTCGCGTTGTCCTCGAAAGAGACTGAAAGCAGAAAATCCCAGTCGGTCGTTCCAACCGGGAAAAGAGGAGTACTAGCTCTGAAGGTACTCCACAATTTCCGAAAGCTTTTCCTGGAAATTAAGTGAATGCTCTATTTTACATTTCAACCGGAATTTTCGTGTGTTTGTATTTTCTCGTGTAAATGGTAGTATCCGAGGAAGTGGTGGGGAATGGCGAGCTAGCTAGTTTGAGATTAGGATTTATTAGGCGGGAATGTTACTATTAAAACTGGTTCACCGGACGTTTTACTGGCCAGATTCAGTGAGATACTAATGCAACATTTGGCAAGTTTCGATCAATAATATATATGAAATATTTGTTTCTTAACACGCCACTCGAATGGGAATGGCGAGCTAGCTAGTTCGAGATTAGGAAATATGAGGCGGGAATGTTACTATGAAAACTGGTTCACCGGACGTTTTACTGGCCAGATTCAGTGAGATACTAATGCAACGTTTGGCAAGTATCAACCAATAACAGATATGAAATATTTATTTTCTTATCGTGAAATTGAAGGTGGGAAATTGGAATCTTAAAGAAGTCAGTATTCGACTTGTGTTAGGAAGAAGTATAAACACGCAGCCTTGAACTTTAGGATAAATATTGAGAAAGCGGCGTATCCGTCATTTTCTGTTGGAAAGCTAATCTATCAAGACGGACTTCAAACGAGATTTATGATGACTTTGAAGACTTTTACCCTCATATATAATATTTCAATGTGATTTCTGCAAGATTTTAACAATCTAAAGGAATATGGGACTGATACGATCATGTACCTCCATTATATTACCTTGAGAAGTATATTTCCTCTGAACAAATGAATAGATATGTATTTTTACTATTTGTCTTTTCAATTCAGTCATAGGACAAAATCAAAATAAAGGCGTAGCTAGGGTAAAATGCCACCATGATATAGACTACTTTCTTAATTAGTCTTCTTTTCATTTTAATTATTGATAACGTCCTCAAATGAGGTTTATCTAAATAATTCATAATCAGCATTCAAGTGATCTTTGACCAAAGTTGATCGTTTGCAATGACGTCACAAAAAAATTTGCCTCAAGAAAAAACTTATATTAGTAAAATATTTTTAATGCTGTGTATAGAGCAGGTAAAAATATAGAAATGACCGAAATTTTGGAGCAATAGAGTACTTCGTAACCGAGCTGTCGGCCAAATAATATTCGAACAATTTAGTGTAATTTAATAGTATGCGGCGGCCATGTTGGTGTACAGCTTTAGTACACCAAGATGGCGGCCAAAAACGTACTCTACAAACAAAGCTGTTTTCCCATCAATATGATTAGCATTCACTTCAAAACACTTTAGATATCACTTTTAAAGGTTTATCAAGTCTAAAATTTGAAATTTGCCAAAATATATGGATTTCCTTGACATTTAGCAAACATGCTGACCTGAGCTGTACATGTCACATCGGCCAATAGAGATGCTTGCTCGAGGTCACGTGGAGATACTTTGAAACCCAGGATAGAATCGAGCGACAAACTAAATTATACAAGCTAAAGTGGGCGGGCTTTGAAGCTGAGGCAAATTTAGGGGTGAAACTGACTCATTTCCATATTTACCGTATCTAGAAATCATTTCTCAATACGAAAAATATGCAAATGACCCGCAACTGTATTGAGAAACGATTTCTAGATACTGTTCATTTCCAGTGTTCCGACTAAAGTGGAATATACTATTACTCGGGCTGCCTGTGGGCAGGCCGAGTACGGTGTCGAGCACAATGTTACGTGTACACGTGATTGTTGTGGGCTTCCGGCCCCGTCAACCAATCAGATTACACAATGTTCGTGTGTACACGTGTTTGTTGTCGACTGTCGTCGCGAGTTGGCACCACACGTGACAGGATCAACCAATCAGAATCGATTTCCCACGGGATAAACACGCCGGACAGGTTTTCTCTCTGAAAAATCCAAGATGGCGGCTACAAAGGACTTTATGCCTTGTTATGGCAAATCACCTAGTTTTTTAGCCTGCGTACAGCATCCCCTACTTGAGGGAGAACGGCGATTTCATCGTTTCCGTTTCTCCCCATGTAGGTTCTGCGACTCAGAGCCCAAAACCGTGTCCGTGACGTCACTTCCAAATTTTTGGTAATTAGCTATTTATGCATAAACGAAGTCAAAACAAGTTGGCGATTGAAATGAGATTTCGAAGTGTAAAGTCCGTCGCAGAGGAAATTTCTCTCAAATTTGGAATCCCATCTCTCAAATGTGAACAGCTTAATGTTTTATGTAACTTCACTGATATTTTCAACTGGCGGCCCCTTCAAACCAACTCGCGGCCAGGTTCGGGCTTTTGGAAGAAAAATGCATTTGTCATTGAAGTTACTCCGCTTGTTGCCCTCATGAAGGATCAAGTGAAGCGCTTTCATAGTCATGGATTTAAGGTGAATATTTGGGCAGGGATTTTAATTGTCTGAACAGAGATTAATAAATGTAATTTATAGTTAAGCTCGGTACGAACCACTATATTCTTGGCAGAGAGAGAGGGTGAGAGTAGTTGATTGAGTAGTTGATAATAATAATAATAATAATACTTTATTCCAAAAATACCATCAAAGATACATAGGAAGTACTGGAAGTACACAAGTAGCTAGGTACTATCATTAAACATAGTCATAATGTCGTGGCAATATTTTGCTGTACACCTCATTACAGACTCATCCTTCATTGACAAGCAGTACGAAAATAATTCTCGCCGACTAAAACAACTAAATGAATCATTGATAGCTAACAAATTGCCCCAAAAACGTTCTCTAAGATTTACAAATTTTATATTATTACAACTGGTGAAGTAATGCAATTCATCACCTAACTCATTAAGGTTACAAATAGGGCAAACGCGTGCATCATAAGTAATGTTTGCGTAGCGACCAGTTTCAACAGGGAATTTGTGCGCAGAAATCCTAAATCTTGTCACCGCCTGACGATGCTTAACGCTCGAGACATACGACAGGTAGTTCTCAAAACCTGTATTTGGCTTCACTAGATTAAACGTACGCAACTTACTGCACTCTTAAACCTGGTCCTTCCACCGCTTATTAAAGGAATTATATAATTCAGATTTCAGATATTTAGACAGAACTCTAATATTCTTAGTGGATATAACAAGATCCTTAAGAGATTTAACATTGCACATCTCTAACAGATAATTCGTAAACTTAACGCCCTGAAAATTTGATTGTATGCACACACGTGCAGCTCTCCCAACTAATTCATCCCCGTACAACGAATCCTTCACCCGTACCCAGTATTTAACTACCAAAACAGAAAGTTGCACAACCATTGGTACTCTGCCCAATTCTGCATACACTGCTAAGTTTGTAGACTTAGAGTGAACGCCTAAAATACGTTTGCAAAACTTCAAATGCAGTTTTTCTATGTCGGTAACCATACTAAAAAACTTTGTCTTGAACATGTCAAAACTAGATATCCTTCCCAAAGCCGTAAACTCCCCAAATCTCACAACCATACAGCAGCACCGAAACTACAACAGTTGAATACAGTTTCAACAGCACTTTCACTGGAACATTCTCCACGTTAGAAAAACTTTTAAATAGACCGTGATACGCGCGTAACGCCTTATTGTACAAAGCCTTTTGGGCGATTTTAAAACCACCACCAAAATGGAAAGTTATGCCCAAATATGTGTACTCATCGACACAATCCAACAAATCCTTGCCAAAATACCATTTAGAAGTTATAAACGAGCGTCGCTGAGCTCTCGTGCCAAATACTAAAATCTTGGACTTTTTCAAGTTGACCTTTAACTTCCATTTCTTAGTATAACGCTCAAGCCTACGAATGCAACCTTGCAATCCACTCTCGGACTCAGATAACAGTACCAAGTCATCAGCATACAGTAGACAACTCAACTTCGAATCGCCCAGTATCACTGGATCACAGGATGGTGTGTTAAACAAATCAGGAATATCATTTATAAAAAGATTAAACAACGTAGGACTAAGATTGCATCCTTGTTTAACTCCTATGTCTGACTGAAAAAAGGAGTGGCTCCTTGACTCAATTTAACCGCCGCCTTGACAGATGAATACATACTGAGCAGAATGCGTACAAACTTTCTACTGCAGCCATACTGAATCAGCTTGAAAAACAAACCCTCTCTCCAAACACTATCGTAAGCCTTCCTAAAATCAACAAAACACGCAAACAACGGCTTGTGCCGAGTCTTATAAAAGTCAATCAATGTTTTCAACACCAGCACATGATCAGACGTCCTGAACCCACGTCGGAAACCGATCTGACATTTATTAAAAATTTCATTCTCACTCAAAAACTCATTCAAACGAGCATTCAAAATTAATGTGAAGAACTTTCCTAAACAGCTACTGATACAAATACCTCTATAATTACCAGGGTCCAATCGACTTCCCGATTTATGAAGAAGCACTATAAAACCTTCCGACCATACGTGCGGGAAAGCACCGCACGATATAACCTTATTAAAAAGTTTAACGAAATGTGGCCCTAAAACATCCACAGAGGTTTTAATTATTTCATTATTAGTTGATTGAGATCGACGGTTTCCACACGAAACGTTTAGTGAAAAAATACGTGTTTGACTCAAGGAATAACAAACAGTAACGCCAGAAGATAAATAACATTGCCGAAAACCTTTTGCTAAAAAGCAATGTTTTATAAAACGGACAAAATGAAAGAAAAGAAAGAGTTTATTTTGCAACTTTTCTGAGCACAAGCCAAAACACACCAAAGGCAAGAGAAACTCACTAGCCAAAACACACCAAAGCCAAGACAAAGGACAACCCGAACTCACCTGAAAACGTTTTCCAGAATCAAAACAAGGTAATAAAACATACCTGAAATTGAGCTGAACCTGTTACTTTGTCGGCTCTTCAAAAATAATTATTTAGGAAACGGCGAAGTTCGAGCCAAGCTATCTCACTGACTTTATTCCAGCGAAGCGTTTATAAACACTTCACGAACGAACCAAGGCTTCACAACAATTATCATGAAAGGAGGCGAAGTCCAACTCTCTTTACAAGTCTTTAGAACTCCATACGATGGGAGGTTTCCGTTCAGCAAGGCAAGAAACGACGACTAAATTTGAAAACCGTCCGTTCAGCGTTCAAGTCAACACGGGACCAAAACCATGTTTCGCAAAATGTTGACGATTTTTACAAGAAATGGCGCCAGATTGTCCTAAACGATGACGATGACAAGTAAACAATCCCTAGTATTACATTTGACGAGTTGAAGAGTTTTTGTACACATTTAGCCGGAATTTCATTGCTGTTTTTTTCGGATAAATCGAGGTGAACTTCCGTAACTGAATTTTACTTTCTTACACAAAATCTACCCGCTAACATTGAAAGGTTTTCGATCTTACCCTCAGCCAATCAGAAATGACCTCTCATTGAACTGACCAATCAGACACAATGCTACTGTTGCTTGCGAAAGAAACCATTGCGATCGCAGAAGAATTTGGAACGGTTTGAATATTTATGATATGCTAATTCCTCAAGAGCATACTTACTGCGAACGGGCACCAGGTGACCCAGCCTTTGTTTGGAGGTTGGGGAAAAATTGTTTTTTATAGAGGAGTATAACAGGGATCGAAGTAATGAAGCATTTGTTTAGTTCTGCTATGTTTCTCACCCTCTCTCCCTGCCAAGAATATAGTGGTTCGTACCGAGCTTAACTATAAATTACATTTATTAATCTCTGTTCAGACAATTAAAATCCCTGCTCAAATATTCACCTTAAATCCATGACTATGAAAGCGATTCACTTGATCCTTCATGAGGGCAACAAGCGGAGTAACTTCAATGACAAATGCATTTTTCTTCCAAAAGCCCGAAACTGGCCGCGAGTTGGTTTGAAGGGGCCGCCAGTTGAAAATATCAGTGACCTTCCTGAGCCTGTTGGAAGGCTCACGAACACATCCTTCCCACGAATAAAGTTACATAAAACATTAAGCTGTTCACATTTGAGAGATGGGATTCCAAATGTGAGAGAAATTTCCTCTGCGACGGACTTTACACTTCAATCGCCAACTTGTTTTGACTTCGTTATGCATAAATAGCTAATTACCAAAAAGCCCATACAGATCGGACGCGAATATTTTATCTTACTTGTGAAATGAATAGATAACTAAAACCATTGGTATGCACGACGTAAAATTTTAACCTTTGATTTCTCCCACCTTGGTATCGATGTGGGATGAGTTAGTTTCTCACAAAAACATATCCCACATCGAAGAGACAATGTGTATGCAATAAGAGAGCAGAGCGTAGCGTCCAGAAAAAACAGGTCCCACATGGAATAGATGGTGTGTACATATTAAGAGAGCAGATGTACTTTGTCGTTTCATCCCTCCCGGGATAGGGGAAGTCAGTGATCGGTCGTGAGACTTCCCTCACTAGCTTAGCTAGTATTCTGTACCTGATACAGAATAGATGGTTTTCACTCAATCCCCAGAGATTTAAATGACAAAGGGCATGGCGGCCATGTTGGTGTACCTAACAAAAGAAGCTAACGAAGGATCTATTGTTAAAGGTACCATCTATACTACTAGAGCTATAACGGACCATGGGGTCTGTATCGCGGACCATGGTGTCCGTATCTCGATACAGAACCTGACGTTTCATTAATCAGGTTTGTACGGGGGTATACAGAGGCGATCATGTGGTGTCATTCAGCACATGGGATTGGCTAGTACACTTATGAATTATTAATTAATTTCACAAACGTTGATACAATTCAGTAAATACCACACTCCACTCGCACTTTCACCGCCATGATAATGAGCTATGTAGCCAGGCCACACCATATTTTTATGTTGTGGCCTGGTTACATTACTGACATGCGCATGCAATATCTACTGGACTCTCTTTCGCGCGACCTTCCAGTCTAGTGAGGGTCTGTTGTGCGGGAGATCGCGAGTTCAAACCCCGGCCGGACCAACACTTAGGGTCTTAAACCTTCACGTGTCTTCAAGGATAAGGGCGCTAAAGCCCACAGAGACCTTCATAGAGGGACTTTAAACCTAGCTGTTGAGGTTCTCCTTCCACCTTCGAGTGGTATAACAGAATAAATCAAATATAAATCAAATCAAAATATTAGGTTCATTATTTTTTATATACACATGGCTCCATTCAAACCAGCCTTGCAGAGCTGGAATGCCATATTTAAATATTGCTACAAACGAAGACAGTCGAGTGGCGTAACTGAAGTTCTCTTCACGTTGTGACGTCATCTGTGCATCTAAAAGAAGACAGATCACATCAAAATGACATATATTTATTTTATACAATAATTAGCTCACGTTCTCACCAAGATAGAGCGCGCGTGTGACCTCGCGACGTTATTTGTGTATCTGAACTCCAATAGAACATGGCTATCGACAATTCAAGGTAGTCACAGACCATAAGCGCTTCGAGTTCATCTTCAACAGCGCAAGCAGCAATCCCCCAGTGAGAACAGAGAGATGGAACATGTACAGAAAATACTAACAACTGACTATCAGTGTCAAGACACCCACTGGGGAGTGATTCATGTGACCTGAAGGAGCCAAGCGATTAACTACCTGGTGAACAAGAACGTATAGCAACAGAAATAAGGGAGGCTAACGATGAAGACCTAGTGATAAACAGGCTTATAGATATTGGTCTCAATGGCAATGCAAGGTCAAGCTATAGTGATGAGGACCTCAAGCCTTATAGACAGATTCGTAATGAGTTATCAGTAGCTCGTATTGTCATAACCAAAGGCCCAACAGTCCAAAGTTGTAGATTTAAGCCACGAGGGACACCAGAATATCACTAAGACAAAGCGACTTCAGCTGTCAACGGTGTGTTTCCCTGCTGGGGACCGGTTGGTGGAACAAGCAGTGCGCAAGTGCTTATCCTTTCGGGCAGCTACTCCATACAGACAAACTGAGCCACTTCTGATGACAGAGCTCGCGGACAGACCATGGCAGAGGATTTCTGCTGATTTTAGTAGACCATATCCGTCAGGCGAATACTGTCTAGTCATAGTAGATGATTACTCTAGATACCCTGTTGTCGAGATAGTGAATCGTACTTCAGCTGCGGCAGTCATACCCCGATATTTGAAAAGACATGTGCTACCTTTGGCATAACAGAGGAATGTAAGACAGATAACGGACCCCCGGTCCAAGGCAAATAATTCGCCGAGTATGCAGAGAGCTGAGGGTTCAAGCGCACAGAAAGATAACTCCATTCCACCCAGAAGCAAATGGGGAAGCAGAGAGGTTTATGAAGACTTTACAAAAATTCATCAGAACCACTACAAGACCACAAGGCCCTGGCAAACCCAGATACCCAAGCAGTTCCAGAGCAACTAATTTGGGAGGAAGAATGCGATCATGGAGCTGAACATGTACAGGAGGATATATTCCCACATGCAGTTACCTGATTAGACCGTCAACTGAGAGAAACTCAACGAGAGAGAGGAAAATGCCTACAGTTGGCTCAAAGACTATGCATTAGAATGACTAAGACATTGTTATGGTGTTAAACAGAAGACTCCTTAGTTTGAGACTATAACGGTTTTGGTGTCCTTATTAGTCATTACTTTACTTCGTTAGTATGCTATGGTTATATGTTTTATAGTATCTCCATATAGGAGCAAGTTAAGTCACGTGACATACCAGAGAGAGCACATGGCATAGTAAAGCAGACGAACAAGAGAGAAGCAATCCTACAGCTGGGTGTCGCAACATATTATTGTGGGATATTTTTTTCGAATGGAGACAGTCAGAAAATTATCTCTACTGCTATAGGGTCAACGCGCTTGTTGATTTTTCAAACGCACCTAGAACGAGCTACAGCCGGGAGTATGTGGTTCCAGAAAGTATCCAAAACCCCGGCCACATGCAGTATAATGCAATATATCTGCACTCATGCTAAAATATAATTAACATTTATCCACGAGTTATAATATCCAGCGGGAGGCTGTGTTTCTTGAGAGTTTTAAACCTTGATTACTTTAATTGCAAAGATATATTGTTTCATTCTCAAAGTTCTAAATGTTACTAACATAAACTCTCTCTTTCATAAGCATCACTATAGATAGTTTGTTCTTCAGACAATATTGAATATCAAAATTACGGTAGTAATGTTTCGAATGTGTACCGTAATATTGGACGATATCATGTTTTGTTTTTCAGATTTATGCTGAAAATCATGAAGACCTTTACTAAACTTGCCTTTCTGTTGGTTCTAACTTCCTCTTGTATTTGCTATTGCATGGACTTTAAGGAAGGCATTTTTCACGCAAAAAAAGGTTGGTCATAAAATAACTTATTTTCTTAAACCACTCTGAGATTCTGACTACGTTTACACTGAAGGCTTTCAAGTTTGATTGGTTAGTTATACATGATTGCGTTTACTTTTACTTGTGGTTGGTTCAAATAAAATCAATTCCAAATGATTTCAGTTTGGTTGGCTCATTGTGTTTGTCACTGCTTTGGTTTTGGTTTTACGACACCTAATCGCTCTAGAGAACAATATGAATCCGGTTGGTCATAAAATAACTCCGTCTGAGACTGCGAACATTAAAGGAAAAAACTCCGGATTCGTATTGTTTTACGTTCTCCTTGGAGAACCGGATATATAGCTTTCTTTCATGATAGTGTAAACCGCGTAGTATGAGAGTATTACAAAGGTATACAGTAGATCCCCGCTAACTCGAACTCCAAAGTAAAACCAAAAATAGTTCGAGTTGGCGGGGGTTCGAGTTATCGGGGTCGGTGTAAATACTGTAAATACTGAAGAACTAACCACGATGAGAAAAACTTCAAGAAGCATTTAAATTATACTACGTTTGTGTACTAGGCAATTAAAATCGTTATCCTGTGCGGTCAGAATTTCAATAGTAACCAGATTTAGACCTTTATAAATGGGCTTGAAATGCTGTATCAATATATAAAAATCCAATATTCCGACAAGTCAATCAGCCGATGTTCTTCCCGGTTTAACGTGGCAAATTTAGTTCGAGTTAGCGAGGAGTTAGCCGATAGTAAATGACTGTAAAAACAGGGGCAAAAGCAGGGGAAATGAGTTCGAGTTCGAGATAGCGGGGAGTTCGAGTTATCCGGGTTCGAGTTAGTGGGTTCAATATCCATAACAATATATAGCTGATTAATAAAATTGTCTCACTCAATAATAAGTGAGTCAATAGCATGCAGGCACAGACTGCTCAACAAGCTCGGCATTTTCAAAACAACATATCTTTATTTAAAGCATTGAAATAATAATAGCCTAACAGTAACCAATAAAGCTAATCAATCTTAACTGAAACAATTTAAAAAAATACGATTTTAGAGAAATCGATTTACGTTTATATAACATATCTTGACCGCGCGAAATTTGAACCATAAATGTCGCCACATTCGTCAGAACTTCCCGGGCTAAAAAGGTAATAAAATTGGGTTCTGACAATTGGCAAACTATATTTTCTTCACCTTGGTTGAAGATAGTTTGGCAAATTGGGAAAAACTAATCTTCACTTCATCCGGACACTTTAAAGATAACACTCAAGTATGGTGGCCTATGATTGCCATAAGCAATTTTGTATTATTTTTGAATTTTTATTTTTATTTTTAACAAAAAAGAGAAAAACATGTTTTGTTTTATAATTTTTTTAGAAAAAAATAAAAACAAAATGAAATCAACTTTTTTTTTAGAAAAAAATGAAAACAAATTCAAATCAAAACTAAAACAAAACAAGAATAAAATTAAAAGCAAATAAAATGGAAAAAAATCAAAGAAAAACAAAATCAAACAAAACAAAATCAAAACGAATCGAAATGAAAGTGAAAACAAAATTAAAATGTGCATGGCCTATCGTTGCCATAGACCAGAATGCATCACGGCGCGCCTCTGTCATTGGAGACTGGGTTTCAGGTTCGGGCTATCCAAGATGGCGATGGCTCGAATTCGAAATGATTCCTGGAAAGCAGACCTAGAACTGAGGGAAGATATGACTAAATATGTGAGTCGAGGTTTAAAGCGAAAAGAAATACTGGACTTTCTGCAAAGAGACTATCCGCTGTATGCCTGGAGTTTCCGTTCGCTAGATAGAAGACTTCGAGAATTCGACAATACGGCCGGACATTTTACTCATTGCTCGCATTTTTCATCGCCCCTGTGGGGCTTGGAACAATACATCCACAACTTGCAAAATATCCACCCATATTACCTGAAAGAAAATGTAATTAGATATGTTTATATTCTGATTACTCTATAATGCAGGTTGGCCTGTTACAGAAGATGAACTGGAAGATGTTGCACAGCATTCTGGAGTATTAGATACAGAATCTGACTTTCTTGATCCAAATTTTCTTGATCCAAATTATCCCATCACCAGAGGAAGTAGAACCTAAGGATGTCATGGATGCATACTTGTACCTACAAAGTCGTTTTCCTGTAGCATTACTCAATAACTGATAACACTTTTATTAAGAAATCAAAAAAATAACAATCAATACACCATGTTTATGTATCTATCAGTTTAAAAAGTCATAAAATATGTACATGTACACTTGAGTTTAACTCAGGTCTTGTTAATACACTTAGACAGTTTATTGAAGTGAATGAGTTACAAGCTCAGTAAAATAATGTCATTCAGGACAATACAAACTTTACTTCTGTAACTCATTCACCTCTAAATCATCCATGTGCAAACATGGCCTTGGTGCTATCTGGTGTTTTTTTTACATAGCAGTTTTTTGCAGTTCACTTTACAGTTCACTTTACATCTGCAATGGAGGCAAGTAAAAATATAAACCACAAATCTACTCCAAGATTATATTGTAATATTGAAATCTGAAACATACAACTACTTCATGAAAATCAGAGTCTTAAAACCGGAACAACAAAACTGACATGCATGTGCATGTATATTTTCTAACAGTCTAAATCAAAATGCCTTTTTCTAGATGCTTTACTCAACTAGGCAGGGTGTCATGTTTGTCTCAATACTTCCAACAATAAAAGTGACATTTCTGGCTGTTGAACAATAACAAAACAAAATCCAAATGGATTCTGGGTCATGATAATGTACAGTATGAAGGTCAGTAGGGACCCCCCTCCTCCTGAGTGATGATTATAGAACAAGATAACTGATGACTCTGAAAGGTCCAATTATGAAACTGATAAATAGTTGAAAATGTAACTGGCAACTACTATGAAAAGAAAAATAGAAAACAACCCTCTCTTATAACATATTCAGTAGTTGGCAGTACTTGTTACATTTGTGTTCTGATAAGAATGCTTCAATGGCTGGTGTTAAAAGGTTGCCAGTACAAAAATAGTAATTGTCATCTACTGCATCTTTATGTAATATTGTTGCAATTTCTGGATCACATAGGGTATATCCTACCCCTTGAATATCTGAGACCATCAGTTGCTTGTTAGACTTCAGGTATGTATAGTGACTAAAGGTCTCAGCCTTCAAGCTCACTTCTGTTGTATCCTCTTGTGCTGTGCAGATAGAACCATCATTGTTAATGAACTTGATGAAAGAACCTTCAAGGAAGGCTTCAAGTGTTACGCACTCATTGTTCATTGAAGAGAAGAAAACTTTATTGTACGAAAAGGTCTTTCCAAACTCCAATGCTGGTGCCTCCAAGTCCATGGATTGGGCAAAGTTACGTGCTAAAGCATTGAGTTGTACGGATTTTCTAGTGTGTGCCTCAATCGAGCCAAACAACTTCTCGATACCAGGGATTTCGTCATTTTTGTACTTCTTTAACACATACTGCCCTTTTGGAAGGCCAGATATAGCCTTAGCCATGTAAGCTTCCCTGAAAGCTCCTTCCGTAAATGGATTACAATACAGTGCCGAATCGTGACTGGGTATGGATTGAGCCACTTCATTTCATTTATCAAAAATTCCTCGAGATGAAGTGTCACAACATTGGTATCCGGTTCAATGAGCTTGCCCAATTTTAACATTTGGCTCAGTGAGACAGAACGTGGGATGACTGACGATTTGGCCACTCCTGCCATTGTACTTTTAATACTTTCGTTGTTTTTCTTTTGCGGGCTTTCCCTTGCCGGCTCACTATGATGACGATAACTGGAGAGTGGTATCTGATCCGGTTTCTTTGACTGCTCATATGGGCCTTCCAAGAATCTGACATGAATCAGCTTCCAATTTTTTATCTGACTTTCGTGCGTGTATGAGGGGCCGCGTTCCCCGGCAAGAACATCACACTCTAAATTTATAGCAAAATGTGTCTTACAAGCATCCTTGATGTTATATAAAGTCGGCTCTTTGTCGAAGGGTACCAAGGTTAGAGCTCCGATGCGAGTGTATTTTTGGCATTTGCCTTGTACGTTTGCAGAAAGTCTCTGCACAGTTAGGCCTGCCTCTAAGCTACTAGGACCAGCTTTATCGCCCTTCACGCCGGCACGTTTATTTGCTACACGATCTTTAAAATTGTCTCAGGCCGGTTTCCTCTTCCCAGACATTTTGGGAACGAAATGTAAATATTGTCCATAGCCCGAACCTGAAACCCAGTCTCCTGTGACAGAGGCGCGCCGTGATGCATTCTGGTCTATGGCAACGATAGGCCATGCACATTTTTATTTTGTTTTCACTTTCATTTCGTTTTGATTTTGTTTTGTTTTTCTTTGATTTTTTTTATTTGCTTTTAATAAGTTAAGTTTTAATTTAATTTTGTTTTCATTTTTTCTAAAAAAATGTTTTGATTTGATTTTGTTTTCATTTTTTTCTAAAAAAATAATAAAACAAAACATGTTTTTCTCTTTTTTGTTAAAAATAAAAATAAAAATAAAAATTCAAAAATAATACAAAATTGCTTATGGCAATCATAGGCCACCATACTCAAGTATGAATGCTTGGCTTCGTTCGGGCTTTGTAAATTGCTTCGGTCCGGGTAAAAAAAATTTTTGAGCCCCAGTTCAGATCCATGAGCAATAATTATAATAATGGGAGGAGTAGGCCAGTGGAACAAAATACTAATAGTTCACGGAAGATTTATTACGAATTCGGCACCGACTTTTGCAGTCGGATCGTGGGATTTTCAGTATTCTTACTAAACTGGATTTCTAAATGGAGCCGAATAAGGATTTTAAAATCTCGGCAACTCTTGTTTCCTGAATAGTGCAATTTTGCTCGGGTTGCGATACCTAGTTTAATTTGACACATTTCTTTGCGTCATCAACCGAAAACCTGCAAGTTGAAAGGTGAGAATTTTAAGTTTCCTTATTAAACATTTTAAGGCCTTGTAATCTTTAATTACTTATGATTCTTTTCCCGATTGTGCAAAGCAATTATTCTCTTCCTGAGAGAGAACAAGGGGATCAAGCTTAATAAATACCCTAAGTGCTATAACGGTAAAACAAATTGAATGTTAAAAAACTAATTTCCTTACGCAAGGAACAAAGGAACAAAGTATATTTTATAAACATTTTGTCGTAATTCATAAGAAAATATTATAATATTTTTATTTTGTATAATATATTAATATAATTTTAAAACGTATAAGCACAGTCTCTGAGGAACCCCACCCCTCCCCCTAGTTCCACCCATCCATGCTTATGAATCCTTTTTTTACTTTTCCAATACTTTTATATGCAGAGTTATAAAAAAATAAAGGTATTCATATATATGTATGTACGTATGTATTTCTTACATTTGTCCAGATAGAGAAAGAGCATTAGGGTACTAATTGTAATTTTGGGTGACTTAATTTAACTGCAATTGCACTTATTAATTCATAAACCCTATCCCACATGTATATACTGATTTGTTTCAGTTTAACCCTTTGACTTAGTTGAAGTCTCGTATTTCTTTACAGTAACAATATATACAATAAATACAAAATAATGTACTTCTTTAATTTATCATTAAACAACACATTGCTTGATGAATCCATTATTTGTGCCAATATATAATATTATATACTAGAACACATTTAACATGCATTTTAAATTTAAAAGTTGTGCATGTTAAATAATAATGATCAATTCATTATGTTCATGTATAAATGTGAAAGTGTTTATCAGCGAATAAAAATGTACATGTATGTTTTTATATAACAAGTGTGCTAGTATATATATAATTTTATATAACTGGCAACATACGATTTGTGGTCGTAATACAGCTTCAACACTTAAAAAATACTGTGTTAGGTTTTCTGACAAAACAATTGTGACAAAATTGCAACCCAAGAATGACAGGGTTCTTTTTATTCCTTTACGCTGCATTCATTATGTATACCACAGGGGGAGTATAGTATCCCAAACCATACTTATAAAAATTTACGACTCTTTAATTCAAACACACTTTGATTATTGTTGTGAAGTTTGGGATACACTTGGTAAAGTGCAATCAGACAAATTACAAATTCTCCAAAACAGAGCCGCTAGAATAATACTCGGCGCAGATTATAATACCAGTTCTAGTAAAGTGTTACCAATTCTAGGCTGGGATAAACTCGATGAGCGAAGGGCAAAAAGGAAAGCGATAATTATGCATAAAATAATAAATAATCTAGCACCTGTTACCTTTTCTGAGCTGTATACAACGGTTGGAAGTTCAACGTGTTATAATCTAAGAGGCGCCGATACCAAACAGCCCCAAACCGAATATTTAAAGAAAAGCATTTCATACGACGGCGCGAAGCCGCCACAGCTTCGCGGAATGAAGTCCCTTGTTTCATTTAAGAAACAAATTGCACAAACCACCATGCTTGGTGACCGCTGAATTAATGATAATCAAAATATTTTAATTGGATTTTATTATAAATTTTAGCATTTAGTATCACACAATGTATTTATATTTAGATTAGCATTAGATAGATTAGCATATTTTAATTAGGCACGGCTCTTATTGAAATCAGTTTTATTAATGTTACTGTTAAGATTCCGTGGATAAATACATGTAATAAAGATTGATTGATTGATTGGGGACGCAGGTGATTTTTAAGGGGGATCCCAAATTTTTTTAACAGAAGGGGGGAATCTAAATATTCATTAATGAAAGGACTTGGGGGGATTTTTTTTTTTTTTTAAATGTATGTTTGTCAAATAAAGACCTATACTTAAAATGGTAGGTGAATAGAATGGCTAAATGCACTATTAAAATAGAGCTAGGAAATGCAGGAGAATGCACTTTTGATAATCTGAAATGTAAAAACTTTTCCGCCTTCCTAAAAAAACATTTTTTCTTAGGGTTGCATGTAGCTAGGTTGCCTGATGTAAGGAATTGATGATTGTTTTATATCAAAGAACAATTTTTTATTCTTGTGTAGTTTTGGAATACCAGCAACAAATACAGCCTTTTTTACAATAATTTACACCAAAGTACCGGTAGTAATAGTAATTTTATGGTTTATTCTTAGCTGTTATACATTAGTATTAAACTGAGTTTCACGACCCAACATCACAGTTCTGTTTACAAACTTATGCTTGTAATAATGCTGGTTTGCATATGGAAATGGCCTGGAGGGGTTAGGGGGGTTGTATTATTTTTTTGAAAGGATGGAGGGGAGTTACTAAAACAATAAGCTTTATTCTGGGGGGAGTCATAAAAATATGACATAATATGAATAAATCACCTGCACCCGTGTGGTATACATAATGAACACAGCCTTATTCCAACTAATTTACATGCAGTACATTTACTTCAAATATCACAACTGAAAAGTTCAAAAGCTCCACAGGGTAGCTTATTTATAAAGAGATCATGAAGTCATGCATCCTCTCAGGTTCACCAGGCACAAATAATCAGTTCAAGCCTGTTTTGGAAAAAAAGAAGTACATGTTGTTGTATTTTTTTGTAAATGTTGTTACTGTAAAGAAATACTAGACTTCAACTAAGGAAAGGGTGGAACTGAAACAAATTGGTATACCTAGCTAGGAAGGGGTAGTCTTTAACACATAATCTGCATAACCCTACCCTAGCTCCCTCCCCCCACCCTACCTCCACCCAACCCTTATATTCCAAAAGCATACTCAAAATATATTCATAAGTCTAAAATTTACAAGTATTCCACCTCGAATATTTTGATTGAAAATGACTAACAAAAGATTTAAACATTGTTGGATAACCCATATTTAAATAAAGTTATACTACTACTACTACTTATATAAATTTCCCTGAAGAAATTTAAAATTATAAATTAGTACCCTTGCCTTTCTTTACCTGGTACAACTGTAACAAATACATAAATATATGTGAATGTTGTTTTATAACTGCACTATGTATCAATTGGCAAAGTAAGAAAAAAGGCTTCATAAGTGCTGTAGGGGGGGTTCGGGGAGGGGGGGGGGGGGTGGGGGTGGGGTTGGGGGGAGTGCTATACAAATGACGTTTTATTATAATATATTTTACAAATTAAAAACAATATATTTTCTTATGCCAGTGTTTCATTGTTGACCACAGCACGCTGTGTGCTCAGTTCGAATATTTTTTTAAATTTAAACTTATCTTTCCTCAACATTTTCTCCAAGAGCAAAGCTCATCGAGGGATATTATGTCTGTATCATTTACAAAAGTAGTGGAGAGTGCATTTAGTAATATCAAGAGAAATGATACTCTCTTGGTGATATTTAACTAAATTAACAGTGATTAGAATGACAAATATATTAAACAAAGTGCATAAACAAAAGACAAAAGACACTAAATCATAAGTCAATATAATGGTCTGCTACTATTTTCATCAATTAATTGTCTAGTTCGAATATAAAAAAGGTTAGATAGATTACTCTGTTTTCCGTTGTTTTATTGACGAATACAGGCATTTGCTGAGTGTACGATGTGTACAGTTCCTCATGCCTCATTATTTGTCGTTCATCCGACAGTCAGCATATTTGTCAATAAAACACGCCCGTCAGTCTCTACTGACCCTTAAATATTTGGATTCAGGTTCACGTTTAACAAACCACACGATTGCTAACCACACTGTTGACGATGTCATTGAATGTGGAATAAAGTGCATACAAGAGGCAATATACTGTGCATCATACAACTACCAACATGGCGGTGAGAAACACCGATGTGAACTGAACGACAACAGGCGAAGTTTGGTACCTGATGACTACAAGAACAACTTAGACTTTACCTATTACAAGAGGGTGAGAACCGAATGATTGTTTTTCGTGTAAGATTATTTTATACTGATCTTGTCAATGATTTTGATTATTTTATAACATTGTTTGTAACGCATTTTTCACGTGATGTTTCCCCAGTTGAGATAAGAAAACCATATATATGATACCTTTTATGTATACATTTGCAGTATCCAAGAGTACATGTTAAAGCTAGCTAAATACACTGACATGTTAAAAAATACAGGGAATTATTGGACAACTGATCCAAGTACCAGAGGTCGACGTTTTAACTATGATTTATCTCCGGGTACATCAACCAAAGCCGGAAATATGTAAAGCTATTGCCAATGTTCACTATATATCCGCTATAGCTATAGTGTTAACAGGCAGGAGCGGAGCGGCATAAAAACCTAACCACTACGAAGTATATCATTTCCAAAACCGCAATATCGCTCCGCCACAAAAATCGTGCCGAAACAGCGTTTCGGTCAGGTTTTCGTGCCGGCGCAAAACATATCCTCTATGGTGAGAACATGGCCTCATACTGCCGAAAATAACAAATAAATATTATGTGTTAGGGAGCGGTCATTAATTACCGGAGGGGGGGGGGGGGGGAGGGTCGGTAAATTTAGGGGGAGGGCTAATATTTTTTGGGCTTCGATTTGGGGAGGGTCACAAATTTTTGGGCGCCTGTTTTAACAATGAAACTTTTACAATATTTTTAGGCTACTTCAATCGACCATTCAGCTCCACCTTGGAAATGTCCCTTAACCAGCTAACGAGGTTTTCAGGAGTAAAACAAAAGAAATGCTTTCCTCTTTTGTTAAAAAAAAAAAGACGTCATTTTTTTATGTTTTGGGGAGGGCCACGATTTTTTGGGCTGATGTTTTGGGGAGGGCCAACATTTTTGGGTCCTCGTTTTAGATATTTTACCGGTCCTCCCCCCCAGTAATTAATGACCGCTCCCTTAAAGCTTTTTGATTCTCCTCTTAATATCTAGTTCTAAAAGTATGGAAATTATCTATATTATTAATGAAAATAAATAACATAAAGTGATAAGCTTACTTCCACGATACTCTACTCTAGTGCTGTGTTTACTTTCTTACAAATATAAACTATGACATGATTGATTTCCTTTAGTCTTCATATCAAAGCGTTCTGAATGTATATTTATTCCTATTTGTTGTAACTCTATTAGCACCTGCACTGTTTATTTCATTTTTAATATACTTATACTGTCCTCGTTTATTTGTTTTTCTCATGGTAATGGTCAACTCGATAGCTTCATGCTCCTTTGCCCACTACACACATTTCCATAAGACATTTAAGAATTTATTTCCTTTTTTCCTTATATAAAATATCTACATGCACTGTAATTAAATAATTTGTAAATAGTGTGCAATAAAGAGAATCTCTCATCGTGAATTGTACTTTCAAAGCTAGGGGTTTGCGAGAGTGCGTTTTCCGTTATTAACTAGCTCATTGTATGTTTGTTGTTTCTCTTGATCTATGATCAGGACGGCTGCGTACCGAACCCTTGTAAAAATGGTGCACCATGTACTCCTGATGTTGGCATCGATTATTACAGATGTAAATGTCTCCCAGCCTACTACGGCACAAACTGTGAATCAGGTACGATGACTTCGTCAATAACATTTATAATAGCCCATTCACAGCTACACTGGCAAAACGTTGTGATCCGCTGGTTAGTCTGAATTTTTTAGCCATATTTCTGTCCGCCATTATTCGGTTTAGAATTGGATGACGTCATCTAAACAACCCAACAAATGATATAGACGTGGTTACTTTAATATGCATAAGAAACGGTCATTTTTACATAGGATCGTCTAGAGAAGTTAAAATTACTAAGGGTAGAATCAATAAATAAACTTGAGATATATGTTTTAATGTTTAAGTATTATGCTAAACAGTTACCATATAAATTAGATAAACTCTTTTTAATTAATAACATGATACATAAGTATGATACACGTCAGACACATGACTGCCATATACCACGAAAATTGTCCAAGGTCAAGGTCAAGGTCAAGGTCAAGGCCCTAAAATATGAAACGCCATAGAAAACAAGATAAAATGTGTTAAGTCAATTTAATCTTTTAAAAAATACGTGAAATAGACATTACTAAAAAAAAAAATTGTAATTAGTTTTTTATTACTTCTATCAAATATATTTTTTAGTATTGTATCTATAATTGTAATTTTATATCACTTGATGACTTTTTAAAGGGGTCTATTTTTTCAAGTAGTTTTTCTTTCCATAGACTCCTTATCACTTTAACATTGTATTGTATTATTATATGCAAGAAATTTGTGATGGAAGTAATAAAATGAAAAAAATTAAATTAAATGAATGTCGCATAATGTCGTGTAGCTGTTGCTTAGATGACGTCACGAAAAGACTACTAAACAAAGGATCGCTCGTTTGTAATAATAATGACCATATTTACATAGCGCTATATCAATCACCACAGTCTCATGTCGCTTTACAAATTTCTGACATCCTGTCAGTGAAGTTACAAACTGCTTATACCCGAGCAATGACAGTCAATCTGACATTGAACTTATGGCTAACGGACCGTTCATGTTTTTTATCTGGGGGGGGGGGGGGGGGGGGGGGGTGGTGGTGGTGGATTTGAAGCTTTGTTCCCCAAATGTAGCAAGCCTCCCCCTCCCATTTGAATAATGTTTCGCATGACCCCCTGAAAATCTCTGATTTTTGCCTGACACACCCAAGTTACAAGTAGATCTTACAGTATGTTTGAAACTACAGTATTATTTTGCCAGATGACCCCTCCTTATAAGAGCTCATGTTATAGCTAACCCCCCTTTAAGAGCCGTTTTTTACCCTACCGATAAAAAATGAACGGTCCCTAAAGTGCTCAGCCTACCCGTAGGAATTCAGCTGGATTGATGACCGCGGCACATCAAAGATAACCGAGCCAACTATATGAGCCAACTAAGCTCACGGAAACGAGCTGCGAAAATTGGTTGGTGAAGAGCCAAACGAGTAAACAAGTTTATATACAGACGCTATCAATTCCTTAGGGAAGGCGCAAGGCGCTCAGTTATGAATGCCCAATTGCAATATAAACACACTTAAGTCACTCGTGGGCTATTTCACCGTATACTGACCACTCGAAAGCATTGCATATACATGTATAGTACAGTAAGCCCTATACTTGCCGATCTCTTACGGTTTTTGTACCTTGCAGAACGAATCGGTTATTTGAATGCAGCTCCATCCTGTAAGCAGATACTGGTCAGCGGACAAGCAGTACCTGATGGGCCATATTGGATTGACCCTGAGAATTCTGGGAAACCATTCCGTGCCTACTGTGATATGACAACAGATGGAGGTATTGTATGAATCGAGACGACCGTAGCATCTTTTATTACTTCCATAAAGGGGCTATGTCATGGTATTGTGCATGTATGGAGTCAATGTTCGATTGGTGGCTGTTAATTAACTACAAACAGTTAAAGGGTCTGTGTCATGTTGTTATGCATGTATGGAGTCAATGTTCGATTGGTGGCTGTTAATTGACTACAAACAGTTAAAGGGGTTATATCATAGTGTTGCACATGTATGGAGTCAATGTTCGATTAGCTGTTGATTGACTACAAACAGTTAAAGGGGTTATGTCATAGTGTTGCACATGTATTGAGTCAATGTTCGATTAGCTGTTGATTGACTACAAACAGGTAAAGGGGCTATGTCATGGTACTGTGGATGTATGGAGTCAATGTTCGATTGGTGGCTGTTAATTGACTACAAACAGTTAAAGGGGCTATGTCATGGTACTGTGCATGTATGGAGTCAATGTTCGATTGGTGGCTGTTGATTGAGTACAAACAGTTAAAGGGGCTATGTCGTGGTACTGTGCATGTATGGAGTCAATGTTCGGTTGGTGGCTGTTTATTGACTACAAAGAGTTAAAGTCTCTCTCAATACTTGATTGAATTTCCTTGAAGACTATATCTATACACAGTTTATTAGTCATTTTTGTATATTTGCTTTTATTTTTACCATCCCATGTGCGCGAGTTTCGTCAGTTCCTATGGAAATCACTAAAAATCCGGACAGCGAACATAATAATAATATTATATTTATCATCTTAAGTAAAAAAAAGTACAATGGATTTAATTTATAGAGTATAAATATAAAAATTGGAATTACATAGATGATGATGATATATAAAATTGACTACAATAGAAAAAAAAATGTGAATAACAATAAAACTATTTATATGATGTTGACAAGGACTGTTTGAAACATTGAACATTAATCCTAGTGACATTAACATTAGAAATATCCGAGCCTGGCTGCTCTTGGAATAAATGACCGCTTATGCCTATCAGTATAAGACATAGGTACTCTGAAATTAATACTCATAGATTTCGCTCTAGATCTAAGATTGTGATTGTGATTTACTGCATTGCTTATGAATCGTCTGCAGAGGGGAGACCCAGAATTCATGATCCGTTTAAACTCGTTCTAGTTAAGTTGTTCCGCCTTAGTGCTAGAGGCTCAAATCATATCTCTGGGAAGCCCGATGATGTCGAGGCATCTATACTGAACTCTCTGGAGATCCTCTTCAAGATATCGAGGAAGGTCTCTCCAGATGGGCGATGCGTACTCCAACAGGGGTTGTATCTTGGTGCAGAACGTACTTAAGGCCCATGTCCTTGGAGAGATTAGCTTTCCTGCCCTACTTATAATGTTGGAGACATGCGCATTCCACTTTCTGTACACATACACCCAACACCTTGAACTCTGACACTGAGCCTCCAATATTAACAGGAGCAGGAGCTGGGCAGGACTTCTTAAAGCATACCCAACGTAAAGACATTTCACCGTGACACAGCCCCTGTAATGTTGTGTATTTAGCTAGCACACACCTAGACACGGGACGTCCATCGCGCAGAATGGTCATTCTATTCAGTGTGGTCATATGGAAATCAGCACACTCTTGAACAAATTTTCCGTGCGCTTCCTGCGATCAGTAATCACTTCACTATGCAATTTAGAATAGAGGTGACAGAAGGTCTAGTCATTCCGCGCGATGGATCCGACGAAAGCATAAGAAAATCAAAACGACATCTGAAAACTACGCATCACCCTCTGGGCAAACTACCACCTGTACGATAATGTTTTCTTCAGCTCGTCGTTGCGTGTATTCTTTTACTTTTTACTTGCAAACATACAACGGGTTAAACAGTGAGAAAACAAAATGTGCAGGTCTAGTTTTTACCTACAGAGATTAGGTACTTAGTGACTGCGTGGGAGGGACGGACGGGAAAATATTTGGCTCGAGGTCATGACGTACAGACCGACCTACCAGACTGCTAGCAAGCACCTTCTATTCCGATTTTTTTAGAATGGCTAAATATGGTTCCAGATTGCCAACGATGGCTAGACATGGCACACGTAGTTGGCTGGGTCTGTAAGTACTTACATACGTCCCTACTTACAGACCAGACCCAGCCAACTATGCGTACCATGTCTAGCCTTGTCTAGCCATCGTTAGCCATCTGGAACCGTGTTTAGTGACGTGTTTAGGGACGTGCCAGGAGCCTAGACAATAAGCAACACAATCGATTTTCGGGTCCACTCCCGTCAAATACGTACGGCCCACATCACGTGACTTTTATAAATGGTTTTGCAAGGACAGCGCGCGCTGGGCCGTATGGGTAATATGATCAACATGCCAATATTCATTGAGCTTTATACTATGTTAGTTTGGTGAGAGTGAAAGGCTTTTAATGCCAAACGCCGTCGTGTGAGCATGTATGATCGATGATCAAGCGGTGCTTTCCTCTGCTCTTAAAGTCTAACTTATAGTGCGATTACTGAAACCTGAGCCAGTTGGACAACGACAACTAAACACATTGACAAACGAAAATAAAGCATTTCAAAGTACAACTCCTAGCATATCCATGCGAATTTCTTCATTCGAAAGACTTTGAATTTAGAACTTGCATGTCGAGCAACTCGCGTTTTACTGAATGCTATTGTCTTGTACCAGGAGCCCATAACCAGAAGCATCTATCCCACATACTTGGCCTTTGTAACAGCGTTTTCACAAGTTATTTTTAGAACGGTTTCCCGCTATTGTTGAGTTGCAATTATTCCTAAGGGAATAAAATCACAAAAGCGTAGCAGCCATGTTGTTTGGTATAACAAACGTAGCTAATGAGGCCTCTTTTGTTCCCCCACGGTGCAACCCACAAATTGGCGGGAGAAATAATCTAAAATAATCTAAAAACGCTGTGACACCTGTATATAGGAGATATGGACGCTCCTGGTTATGGGCTCCTGCTTGTACTCAACACTGATTGGCTAAAGTAGCCGTAAGTTGGAATGCAATGTTTTCGTTCTGCAATGTGATTGGTTCTCCTTGTTTAAGTGGCACCGCTGGACCCTCAAGTACGTTGTGTGAACTATATGACGGGACTTACCTACTTGTTGTGAAGTTCATGACAATTTTTTGAGAACTAACGCAACCAATCCGGCACAGAAAATATTCTACCGCACTTCGTCGATAGTAACTCTTTTATGTATTTTCAAAGTTTCGGTTCACATACTAAGCATCCTCGTGTATCAAATGACAGAAATTCATGTTATATCCCTGTAGGTGGATGGCTGTTGATATCGAACACCGTCGTGTCCATTCCCTCACGGCTACCTCCCTACATATTGAGTACGTCATTCCACGCAATAACGAACTACACAAACAATCACACTAAGCTATCATCTACTGCACTGCGTCAACTGCGACAACACATCAATTTCACCCAGATGCGATTTCACTGCCGTAAGCGACTCGTGCGTACCTTTCACGTCATCACTAAAAATGATTCCCTCGGAGCCGCAGTGGTTAACTTCTTCACAGCAGAAACGAACACCCGACCGGTAGCTTGCGATTCGTTTTTTCTCGGACCGGGGGACAACTCAAAGCTTCCTGGCCAATGTAGCCATTGGGGTGACGTTGGAAAGTGGGGCCATTCCAATAAGATAGACGAAAGTAGGATGTACAATCATGCAGCGTTCGTGGGTGGTCGGTTTCACTTCATAATACTGTCTTCCCTTGCGAGATGCGATGGTAACACGCGTGAATTTTCTGTTGGAGATTTTTGGAAAATCTACGTGCGCTAGTCTCACATAAAAAGCACTGAAAACGCAAAGAAATCCAAAGGATTTTTAGTACTGAGAATCATAATGTGGCATAACAGATCTGTAAACTGCACCTGACCTTCAAGGAGTTGTCACTGAATTGAGTACGTGTGGATGGGCAAAAGAAAAATTTGATTCCGTCTATGTTCACTCCATAATTACACCTTAAATATCGCGACTCGACCACGCCCTTTAAAGTTGGCCGCGTAGGTACTGGGAAAATCGTGCTTGGCGATCTAAATGACTGGGAATCGAATCAGAAATTTTACTGGGTTTTCCCTTTCCTTGTGTTTCGAGGTAAAAGCTAAATCTAATTTCATCCATCTGAATCGTCCCTAGAAAATTCAGTAACGCTGTTGTAGAAAGGTTATTAGAAACATTTAGCAATCAGGATAGCGACGGCAGTGACGACGGGACGTAAAAAAATGCAAACTTTATTAGCCAGGAGCCCATTACCAGGAGCGTCCATCTTCCCCATTGGTTCTGTTCCCAGCACAGGAGTAGATGTGGCTATATTTAGAATTTCATTTCGCGCGAAATAAACAAAGGCCATGTTGCCTTAACCAATCAGATAGCTATGCGTCACTTGTCATTATTATGAAATAGGAACGCTCCTGGTAATCGGCTCCTGTATTCGCCTGTAACCAGATTTTCAAAAAAAAATATCAGCATAGAGTTTCTTACGTTTTCACGCTGTGTTTTTGAAAAAAATGTAGGCAACTACTAAACTCGTTCCCAGGCTTTTAGAGTAAGCTCGACTGGACATTGTGACGTCACTGCCTCGATTTAGCCCCACGCCAAGAAGCCTTGCCAAAACCTCTTGAAAGAGAGATCGAGAGGTCTATGACAGATTTTGAGAGGTATATGAACTATACGTGTGAAATCTAAGTCGAAATTTTCTGCGAGGTGAAACACATAAACCTACTCAAAAATTCATAATTGTTTCACTTTGCGAGATTTATGCACCAGTCAATTCCAGCGGTGCCCCAACCCACGGCCATTAAATATTTTTGAAAAACAAATGCCCCACCCCCGGGCACATCCTTGTACCTTTCCCGAGTACGAGTATTTTGAATACGAGTCGGGCTTAGCTTGACTTCACAAAATAGTTCTTTGGCTTTCTTTGTGTCCAACTTATTTCGACTAGTGTAGAATTTGTTTCGCACATCCCTTCGAGTGAATTTAACGATGAGGTGAGGCATCAGCGTTTAAGTAGGAATTTGATGTGTAATCGATAGATCTTCTTTTCCAACGGACACGCCGATTATTCACTATATTCTATTTCTCGCAAGTACATTCACTAGTTGGTTTAATTCCAGAGGTTTTTTTAAAAACATTCTCTTCTAATGTACTGGGTGAGTTCTTCATGATCACGGCACATTTCTTTACCTCTGTTAGATCCTCAGCCTTACAAAAATGCAAAAGAGATGATGAAAGAGTTTATTCAGTTCAGAAAAAGAATCTGCTACATCATTATACGATAAATTATTTTTCACATATTTCTTCAAATTTGTCCATTTTTAGGGTATCATACCACCTTAACATCATTAATACCGTTTGGTGAAGCAATTTTTTGTTCGCTTACTGAATCTGACTTGAAAGGTCGTTATACTTGTCAGAAAGAAATTTTACGGTAGCGTTCAGTTCTTTAAAATTAGACATCAGTTGGTCGAGTTTCATGTTTATAGAAGCAAATTCCTTCCTTAGTAAGTCATTTATCTCTGCTAAACTAGCCATATTATAAATGGCACTTAGCTCCGATGGTTGATAAACCGTTCAAACCATGCGACCTACCGCCATTACGGCATATGCTAATTCCGCAGACGGCGCGCGGACAACGCGTTTCCCAATAATAGTAGTCGACTGAGCATTCAGAACACTCGGTTTTCAATATTAACATACTCGGGATTTTCGGACATTCTCGAAGGGATTCCGAGCGTTGGCGAAAACAGAACACAAGCAATGTTGTCAACTTGAAAAGATGTGAAAAAGCTCTTTACGAAACTCGAGAGCACCGTGTTCTATAGCGAGGAGAATCCAAACACCTTTCAGTATAACTGTTCTTTGAGAGAATGCACTTGTTCTTTCGCGGTCTTAGCAGCGGTCAGGTATTTACAGTATTCTCTAGATCTGAACATTGTTGACATGCGCCGGGCTTCGATCTTGACTAAAACACCACAAAATATACATTTACTGTATTTTTGTCTACTCCAATTTCGACTTGGTGCGGGACTGAAGGTCTATTGCAAAACATTGTCTAGAGAAGCAGGCCAGTGCAATTTTCAGGTTTGTTCTCATGGTAGCTTTTTGTTGATCGAGGTTGACTTAAACAAGTACCCGCACTATAAAAGGGAAAAGACCCTCCCCCTGCTCTCCCTTTGGGATTCTAAATTCGAACTTCAAATTCAGAAGAATCGAGCAAGTAAGCAAGTAATCAATCTTCCCCTGCTAGAATACTAAATTGCTGAAGCTAAAATTAAAATAAACCAAGAAAACGTAAAAAATCAGGAAGCTAGTTGCTCCGTTATGCCTGTCAGTTGCATTTTGGACCCGTTTACAAACTCTTTAGTGTATATTTATACGTTCAAGTTTTCGATTCGAATTTCGTGCGATACCAAATGTCAGTGATCATTCAAGCGGTACATCACAGGTTGCAGTCGAGAGCTTTGAGGAGAGATGTTCAGGTGTTTCAACCTGGTTGATGTCTTTTTATATTTGTACTATATTTTGTGCTTAACGGTATATATGATTTAATGATTCTAAATGACTCATGATCAAGAACACGCACAATAAAAGGAAGCTCCTCCCCTTTCTCTCCCTTTGGGATTTAAATTTTGATTCAAATGTTTAACTGCAGAATATCCCGCTGCCACTTCAGGAATGTATACGTATGGTGGGAAAGCTTTGTTTGAAACAATGGCAAACAAACAGTACATTCCTGAAGTGGCAGGGTATATTCTGCAGTTACTCCCGAGTCAGAGATCGCTGAAACGGAGCATCACATGTTGAGCCGTGGCAACTGAAGGCGTGAGCGTGCCTGGCAGAGGCACTTTTAAAGCAGAGTTCCAAAGGAGAGGAATCGCTCACTCATTCTGATTGGCTAAAAATACATAGATTAACAATGGCTTTATAATTTTTTAAAAATGACAACAATTGAGTGACGATGGTTGTTCAGTGTAGTGGTTGCGAGGTTTGCCTTACGAGTAAGAAAATCTGTCAGTTTTTCTTGAGAACCCTAGATCTAGGTGGGTAAGATCTTGTTTACTGACCAGTTTTTTTTTATGGTTTAGGGTACGGTTTTAGTTAGTTTATATTGTCATTTCATGAATTAATTAAGTGAGCGATTCCTCTCTCTGGGAGCTCGTCTTTTATAGTGTGGGTTCTTGTTTAAGGCCTGGTTTTGACCTGTTGCTAGACCCCCAGCAAAGATTGAACGTTTTCTTGTCCTATTTTATATATTTACTATTTTTTCAACACGGCACCCCTTATATTTCTCGTGTAAATAGAAATGTTCCGGGTACAGGTGTCCGAAACCTGAGACGTTGCCGGTAAAAGGTAGTCTTGGCCCACCAATTTGAAGTACCGTGCACAAAGTGCTTGTCGTATTGCTGGTCAGTTTGCAATCAATCCCCAGAGATTCAAATAACACTGAAAGACGTGGCGGCCATGTTGGTTGAATCAAACAAAGAAATATTTCGCTTTCATGGTTGATCGAACGAGGAATCTTTAGTTAACGTCAACCAAGATGGCGGCGATGACGTCACGTGCAACCCAGCAATAAACCGGACTTTTGTTTCATGCTTTTGGTGTTTGCACTCGTGTTATAAAGCCGCGGTCTTCAATCGGTACAACATTAGTACAACATTAGTGCAACATTAGTACACTAGTTCAACATCGGTACAACATTGGTACAACATTAGTACAACATTAGTACACTAGTTCAACATCGGTACAACATTAGTACACTAGTTCAACATTGGTACAACATTAGTACACTAGTTCAATATCGGTACAACATTAGTACAACATTAGTACATTAGTTCAACATTGGTACAACATTGGTACAACATTAGTACAACATTAGTACACTAGTTCAATATTGGTACAACATTAGTACACTAGTTCAACATCGGTACAACATTAGTACAACATTAGTACACAATTAGTACACTAGTTCAACATCGGTACAACATTGGTACAACATTAGTACAACATTAGTACACTAGTTCAACATCGGTACAACATTAGTACACTAGTTCAACATTGGTACAACATTAGTACAACATTAGTACACTAGTTCAACATTGGTACAACATTAGTACACTAGTTCAACATCGGTACAACATTAGTACAACATTAGTACACTAGTTCAACATCGGTACAACATTGGTACAACATTAGTACACTAGTTCAACATCGGTACAACATTAGTACACTAGTTCAACATCGGTACAATATTTGTTGAAACCGATCTGGAAACAGTTTGAAATGACCTGAAAACATTGTTGTAAGGTGTTGAATGAATTGAAAGCAACAAATGTTGTACCGATGTTGAAACCGTTGTACTTTATGAAACAGAGAAGGATACGAGCAAGACCAACTGCAATCGTTAATTTGTTGTTTGTTCTGATAAAACTTTGTCAGTTGTATGTAATATTTCAGAACACTAAAACAGGCCTTGTCTGTAGCAAACTTTTCTTTAAAGTACGTGCCTATAAGGTCACATTTGATATCATTAATATCGATTCTATATAAAATCAGTAGGTGAATGAGTAGAATATTTATTGATTTGAATGTTGCGTCTATGAGTTATAAAGGTTTATATTTCGAATATGGTAATGACAAAGGAGTCATTTACTGTGATGAGAACATAAGTAAGATAGGGACTCTCGTAGTGTCGAATAAAATATATTTTTAGTAACGGGAAGCAGTTGAAGCAAAGTGGGCACCCGCGCACGCGACAACTAAAAAAATGGCGCGAAAATATTGGCCGTCGAAACATTTTCGCGCCATTTTTTTGTTGTAGCGCACGCGCCCACTTTGCTTCAACTGTTTCAG
Source organism: Actinernus sp. WN-2022 (assembly GCA_030867875.1). Lineage (NCBI taxonomy): Eukaryota > Metazoa > Cnidaria > Anthozoa > Actiniaria > Actinernidae > Actinernus > Actinernus sp. WN-2022. The sequence goes on along the minus strand of JAOWCC010001634.1, from coordinate 83,347,271 downwards.
GTTTATATTAAAAAGAGATTTTATTCGACATCATCGCACAGGCGCGTGTATAGATCGTGTGCACGTGACGTCATCAAAATTCTAAAATCTAAACTAAAGGATCTTTTAATGATTTAGGTATCGGTCGGTTTAGCAAATTTCCTCTGGTTTTCCGTAGTGTGGACCCTTATTTTCCACGATTTACGTCATCGCATGGTAAAAATTTGTTGTGGACTCACGAGGCGCAGTCGATATTAGAAAACGTACAAGGAAGTTTCGTTACAAAGCGTGACAGCTTTGAAAGAGCCAGCATTGTCTATACATATCAAAGTCATTGCGTACAAAAGCCTACATATCGATAACCGGTGACTCACTTCCGGTATCGGCCAAGTCATTGCACTCAAAAATACATGGATTTGGGAGCTATTTTGCCTTATAAAACAAATAAAATGAAATATGACTTCCACTTACCTTCAAATCAAAGTTAAGTAACATCTAATCTGCAACTGGTAACTGTTTGGAGTGATTATATTAAGATTTCGACCGTACAAATTTGAATTTGCTTTCGCGAGTAAAGTGAATTGTTACAAGGCGTTACTGGTTTATGAACTACCAAGCAGAGGAAAACTCAGTCTCGTACCCAGAGCTCATCTCACGCATGTCTGAACTGACTACTTACCGCTGAATTCAGATAGAAGAATAAATTGCAGTATTCTGGTGTATAGAACATTGAGGTTTCTCAAGTTTAGAGTGGTACAAATCACTGTTAAAGTTCCATTTCGTCATGATTTCGTACTATTTTTCTTGTGTGACCTTTGGTATGGCGGGAGCTGCAGTAGAAGAGAATTTGGAGCGTTCAAACGAAAGCAGAGAATTCTGCTTCGTATAGTTCCGGTATCAACAGGTAAGCCACATTATAAACTTCTTATGCGACTGAAGTTGTCGCGTCAGCACCGTTGTATGGACTCTTTACCACCGCACATCGACCAATCAGATCGCGAGATTACCGGCAATGTTGATAAAAATCGGTATACTCAGTATTCTTTGATACGGTGAATCGTTATTGAGTATTTTGAATTTTGCGACAGCCCAGCTCAGCGCGTTTAAACACATATATTCCTGCCAATTTAAAATGTTAGACTTGATTTAACGTTAAAAGTGATATCTAAAGTGTTTTGAAGTGAATGCCAATCATATTGCTGGGAAAAACAGCTTTATTTGTGGAGTACGTTTTCGGCCGCCATCTTGGTGTACCAAAGTGGTACACCAACATGGCCACCGCATGCAAATTACACAAAATTGTTTGAATGTTATTTGTACGACAGCTCAGTTACGAAGTATTCTAATGCTCCAAAAAAACTCCAAAATTTCCCAAAGCCGGGAATTGAACCTGGGACCGCAGCGGTGAGAGGCGAGTGTTTTACCACTGCGCCAACCTGCATTCCCAATGAAATATGGATTCTACGAATGGTTTAGATCCTGGTAAAACACTGTCGTCCATATAATAAAACAGGTTATTTGTCTCTATCTACCAGCATGTTTTTGTATAAGAAATGACGTCACATCGAAATATAAACCTTCCTAACACAGACACAACAGTCAAATCAAGAAATATTCTACTATTCACCACAGTATTCACTTTATGTAGAATCGGTTTTAATGGCATAAAATAATTGTAACCTTACAGACTCTATATGGCTGCTTAATTTGCATAATGGCAAAAAACTTAGGATATTAGGTCAAGTGAATGCTGCCTGTATTAAAGCGTACCATAGTAAGTAATACTGAGCAGTTTGGGAGTTTGGTCTTTCATTGCCAAAACGTTATTCACATTACTGAAATCTAGGTAACTTAGTACCATGTTTAGTTATGTTATCACTATAGAATTCAGAGTATTGCTAATTTTGGCATACAGTGGAACTTCTCTGTGAGACCACCTCTCGTAGGCGACCACCTCTCTTAAGCGACACTTACCAAAAGCCTGTTTTGTCTCGCAGCCGTAAAATCACTGCATTTAATACCTCTCGTAAGCGCCCACCTCTCGTAAGCGACCACTTTTCCAGGTCCCAAGGGTGGTCGCTTACGGGAGGTTCAACTGTATTACTCTTTAACAGGGTAGCATTCAACTGTTATTTCTGCTCTCTATACTCTTCAGACAAGATTCGCCAGTTTGGAATAGGGTCTATATATAGACACTTTTCCTTCTTGTTTACAATAGTATGTATAATACAAGGTTGCCACGAACTGAAACGGCATTCCCAAACCGAAATAACAACAATTACCAGGACAAAATAGAATAAATACAAGCAGTTAGAAAACGATTAATAACAGGCTAATTGTAATATCGGAAATGCATGGATTGTGGTATAACTGTCAAGCATATAGCGAAACGGATAAACTAGTACCGTGTAATTCAAAGATCGTTTCGAAGGAAAGCATTAGCATTCGTCTCAAAGCTTTTGATAAAAAAAAAACGAAATGGCCATGGCCGAAACGAGTAAAGTACTGGGTTCCAGTGGTACACGCAGTGCACTTTGGGTATATCGGTTTGGGGAGACCGTTTGTAAACAACATGGTGTCACGAGGGAAGAAATGACAGAATACTGCAGTCTTTCTCTATAAGAGAAGGTCAAAAACAATTCCTCAGTTGTCCCTTAGCATGAGATAAACTAGACCATCGTTACCAGCTACAACCACAATCCATTTCGCTCAGGGGATGTAATTCGCCATGACAACCTTTTTGAAATTGCTGTATAGTGACGTAAGCATAAGCACCACTCACAGACACGGTACCGTATTTCTCATTAGCAGTAAAGTAAAGTAAAGTCACTTTTATTTATAGAGGGTTTAACACGTTTAATTTACCGCCTAACATGTAGTTCAGTTATCTAATACGTGGCCCTCTCGTTACTTAGTCCTACGGTTTTACGTCCTTATCCGAGAAGACGAGAAGGTCTAACCGTTTACTGTTGGATTATGTAAAGGCAGCACTTTCTACTCAGTTATTTTAAGACCCTGAGTGTTGGTCCGGCCGGGGTTTGAACCCGCAACCTTCCGCTCAACAGACCGGAGCTTAACCACTGAGCTAACCGGGAGGCGGTTAGTTCTTCTAAACACATATTTAAGGTTCTTAGCGTAAAGCACATCCGGCGGGCAATATTTAAGCATTCAGTTTGTAACCTTTAAATAAAATATAAAGATAAATAGTATGATATCCAGTTTTTGTCGTACTGTTTTTATATGGTTTCAATGTCTTGCACTAGCGTGTATCTTCCTCAGATGTTCAAGAAGAAATACGATACACTAGCTGTTTTAATCTTCGCTTTTGACATAAGTTCCCCCTTACCATTACCCTGGGATCGAGAGGCGAGAGATAGGAGAGAAGCAAAAGAAGACTGAGCCTCTGGTGTTAACCGTTGAGAATGTCCCTTCCATGCGCCGAGTTTCAAATCAAGAAAACGTCAAACCGGGTTTGCTGGTCCATTGGTAAGCCAATGAAAATTACCGTTACATCCAGCACTCACGGTTGCGCCTGATAATGAATAGATTATCCAATCAAGAACGAGACCTAATGTTGTCATGGAAGTGAGATTCTCACCGGATAACACCAGAGGTGTCCTTTTCTTTCTTCGAGTCTCTGCATGGCACCAAGGCACCTTACCATTTGTTTGAAGAAATGTTTCTAAACTTTAAATCGTCGGGAATAACACGAAAACTCGCTTTTATAATTCGACCCCAGGACCCTGTGGTCTATACCACACCGAGGCAAAACGTCACGCGCATGCGCTCTTGATGACCCCAGCCCGCGCGCGTCCCGCCGGTTTCCCGCCGAAACTAAAGCACCCGTTTCTAATTTTAGGCACGTATGTGAAATGTTTCGCGAAAAACAAGAAAACTACTTGAAAGCTAAGCCTAAAACTTTCACAGGTTGGAGTTTTCTTAATTTGTAATTCCATGTGAGTTTACTAAGTTATGAAATTATTTACTAAGAAAGTTTAAGCCCTCGGAAACTTGTATTTGAAACCGAAGCCTTTGTTCCGGCTTTCCGCCAGCGGAGCAAATCATTTTGCCGCGGTGTGTGTGTCTACACTTACCAAGCCAATGTGTTCAGAAATAACTACAGTACTCTTTAAAGTCGACTACAAAGTAAACTTGAAATTGATGATTAACTAAAGCCGATAACACACGATTCAACATTGGTTGGCAACAATGTTCAACTGTGTATCATACCATGTTGAATGTTGAAAGAAGCAAGTCAACATGTTGAACGATGTTGGAACTTGTTGAATGGAATACAGCATGTCTCTACTTCATGCAACATCGTTCAACGCATTGACTCGCTTCTTTCAACGTTGAACGATGTTGGCAACAAATGCTTAAGCGTGTATCATCGGCTTAATATTGGTGTTTAACTCCTAATAAGAACACTGGGCAATACGGAGATTAACCGCATTGTATAAAGTGAGAATAAAAGCATTTACAGATGATGAGATATTGTATGCAGCGCGACCGGTTTCGGATACGAAAAAGGCCATTTTATTTACGTCTATCATCATTAAAGGGACTATGTCAGTTAACATCACTTTGACAAGCTCAAAATCTTATTCAAATTAATAGAAACTTACAAACAATGGTATAACTCAAGAGAGGGCGAGGTAGGAGAACAAATCCCCGTACCCGATAGTTATTTGAAATGTATAATGTTTAGTTTCGCGACAGGTGATGTAAGTTATTTTTATCTCTTGGTAGTCTATTCTCGTAAGTGAGCCTTTGTCTATATAACCTGAGTCGTAATGGAATCTTTATAAACCACTTCTCTGCACAACACAACCTCTTGACATCAATCAGGTATCACTTCTTAACATAACCAGGATTTGGTTTGTTAATCGAAAATAACCAAACATGTTGATATAGTTTTCAAGAAATTATAATTGGAACAAACCCATGTATGGGTGATTCGTTCTCTTAATATACTTCATTTTCTCTTGTTTAGCTTTATTAAAAGCTCTTTATAAGTGAAATGAAACTAAAGAAATGTTCATCTGGCTAAGAATGGTAAGGATGGAAATGATTACGATTATGAAAAACTTGAAAACATTGGCCCAACGTTTTCAAATTTTAAGTTGGTGACTTTGATATTATAGTCTTATAGTTTAATCATAGTTAATAGAGTGGAATGGTTAGGAAACCCGGCAAACTTCAAAAGGGCTAACAAAGGTGCTGCGATTTATGTTGGAAGGGGTAAGACAAATGATTGTGCACGATCATAGTTCATTAGCGTTCCCTGAACGACTGAACTCACACGTTTCTATTGGCTGATTGATTAACATGTTGGAATTTCTATTGTGTTTTGTGCACGGTAGTGGTTGAAAAAAGCTAACAAAGACATATAACAAAGAAGGTCCCTGAGTTTCCTAACCATTCCACTCTATTAACTATGGTTTAATCGAGCTTATAGTATATGTGCATAACATTAACATCGCTATGTAGATCTTAGTGTCTAAGGAGTATTTTTCATATAATCAGAAAATGTTAGGTGATTATTTGACCGAAAGTCACACAAAATATTGGTGACATAGTCCCTTGAACTCGATCTCTATCATGTTTTAGACGCACAGTGCGATTCCCTGGCTTTCTTGAGGGCTTCTTTAAACTTTTCCAAACTTCGCTTCAAAGTTTTACAGAATCCCTTCGAAAGTGGAAACAAAGGATATTCAGGAAGTTTAGTTGAGAAGTTTGTTTCCGTGCAGTCACCTCCTACGGCCCCTTCGGTTGTCTCTGGTGCCTCTTGGTTACTCTGTGGCTTTAGCCCACCGTTCCCGGCAGTAGCAGAACTCTGAGTGCTGTCACAGGTGGCGCCTGCCGCAGCCCGTTCGTTCTGCTCAGTAGATCCCTCATACTGCTCGATCCAGTAGTTAAACTTTTGTATCATTCTAAGCAAATGAACAATGGTTAATGCACCATTCCTTGGATTTCACTAATGAGGGGGGATTTTCGGTGATACCTGATAATCAGGATATAGGCACTTGTCTATATATTTACCTCAGAAAGGGCGATCGTGTTGTAACGGTATTTATCAAACTCGTTAATAATTCATGAAGAAAAAACAAAGGAAATCAATGTGCGATAAGTGATCTGTAAATCTGATACAGATTCGTCCTGATTTGCATAAACTTTTGCTTCGATTTTCCCTAGCCGAAATAGGTCATATCGCCAAAATAACTGAAAAACACGACTCTATGCACCAAGACGTTGATAAGCCATATAAAGAATTCGTGTCCGTGCTTTATCGGATTTACAAACTTTCGCCTCCTGGTCAAGTTTGCAAATCCCATAAAGCACGGCCATTCATTCTGTATCTATTACTTACAGATCTCACCGTAGCCTGAATTTCAGCCGTCTACTCTGGTTCGTTCATCCCTCTCTCGGGGAGGAATGAACCAGTGGAGACGGCTGAAGGCTAATCTCACCAGCGCGGCTTACTGAAAACAATGTACTTCTATTCTCTATTCAAAATGAAATTCAGATTCATCTCAAGATAATTACATCATCTCTTACTTAAACTAACACTAGCATTTTAAAACGGCTCTTTGTTAAGCCGCCGGTCAAACAAATGAATAATAGGAATACCCTTTTATGAAACCTTGTCAATGTGAACTAAGTCAGTTAAATACTTCGAACCTCGGGTCATATAGGACTTAATGTCTCGGTTCTCGATATTTAACCCTTACATTCCCCTTGGTGGATCAATCACGGCTTCTGTAAAACTATCCAGCCACCCCTCCCTTGGGATTAAACATTAAATTTAGGTTGACACAGGGGGTCCCAAAACCCGTGATTGATCCCATATTGTTCAGTGACATCTCTCATGCTACTTACATTGGCGCATGTTGTATAAAGTGTTGTAGTATCTCCTTTTCGAAGCCTTCTGGCGGCCTAGAGATCATCCTGTCCATCGACTGCAGCAGCTTCAGTATTGCCATCTCATTATAAAGACGGCTGTTATCCAGTCCCTCCTGTGTCCCCCGCTGTTTCTCGTAACCCGCCTCGTTGTAGTACGGCTCGTTGCTCAGAATCAGACCTGAATGAACGAAATGAATATTTTTCAAATTATGACTGGAATGCACATTTGTTGGCAACAAAATCATACCATGTTGAATGTTGAAAGAAGCGAGTCAACAAGTTGAAATGTGGCAACTTGTTGAATGGAATAGAGCATGTCTCTATTTCCTGCAACATCGTTCAACATGTTGACTCCCTTCTCATTCAACATGGTATGATATACGGCTTAACATTTCTTGCCAACAAATGTTGAACGATATTGACAATAATTTAATGTTAACCGTGTATCATACCATGTTGAACGATGTTGAAACTGTTGAATGGAATAGAGCATGTCTCTATTTCCTGCAACATCAATCAACATGTTGACTCTCTTCTTTCAAAATTCAACATAGTTTAACATTTGTTGCCAACAAATGTTTCATATTTTGGCAACAAATGTTGAACCGTGTGTCATCGGCTTTACAGATGACTCGATCTGTGGATGACTTAAAAGGGCTATGTCAATCGAATTTAACCTTCCAAGTTTCTTTAAAACAAAACTACAAAAATAACACCCTGAGAAAGAAGAGAAATACCATGAGAATGCCCTGATACGCTTTTCAAACTTTTTTTGATAAAGGATGGCAAAGATTAAAGCGGTTTACATTAAAAAAGTTTATTCCAGAAACTTGATTTCGTTTATAGTGAACCGATTTGTAGTCGCCTCTAATGTCCCTCAAGAGCAGTATTTTTCATCCACTCGAATCTTTGCCATCCTTCATTAAAATTATCTGGAAAGCTTACTATGCTAATCTATGTGATAATTTGTGTCTGTCCTCATGAGTTTATCAATATTTAGCGTTGACAGTGCCCTTTGACTGTGCGATAGCCTGCATTGCGGCTCTGGAGTATCGGAGCGCAGCTTTTTACCGTTTTCACTTAGACAACTAGAACCAACGAAAATCAGGGAGAACCCCCTCACTCAGTATTGTTTTTGTTTTCACCATACAACGATTATGCACCGCACTTAGGCTTACAATACAAAGCATTTAGCTACACCCCGATGTGGAATGACAATATTCAAACATCAAAGTTATGTCAGAACAGTCAGCAGGAGATCTCCAGTCCGATTCCTTGTACTTTTCAGTAGCATAGCGAGCAAACAGGCAGATGAGACAAATGCCATTTCTAAAATGTTGAAACTGCTCCAAAGTAGGAAATGCCGTTTATGAGAACCTTGATTTAGAAAATGTTCACCCCCCTGGGCGTCCGCAAATATTGCCTCGTCTAAATTTTCAGTTAGTCTGGCAATGGTACTGCTTTTGATAAAAAAAGAGACATTGCATTGATGGGCAGCAATTGTGATATGATCACCACAGGATTTTCTGATTTTCAATTTATAAGAGGGGGGGGGGGGGGGGGGGGTCACACAAAAAATCTACATGGAGAGGAGGGGCATGCAAAACATGTCATTCTGTCCAAGCAAAGTAGTACAAAATCCCACCAGCCCCCCCCCTCCCCCTGATAAAAAAAGGATGGTTCCCAATATGCAGGACCAATCCCAGTTTCTGGAAAACCTCCACCCCTCCCCCACACTTCACCCTAACCTTTAATGTTTAATTATTAATAGAACGATGCATATCCAAGGGAGGGGTGGGTGAGTAGTTGCCCGGAAACCGGGATTGAGCCAATATGCACATATGTATGAAATGTCCAATTCAATATTCAGTTTATTTAACTGTATATATCTTCACCACTGGTGTCGTTACTACCAGGTAGAATGTAAACATTGGTACATGACTCAGCAACCTATCCAGTACTCACCATAAACACATGTTGTGGGCAGTTATTTCATATTTACCCGTCTGTCGCTAAAGTATACTTGATATTTTATATGTGTCTCAGAGATCATAAGCATGATTATACCATCGTGCAATCTACATTGAAAACAAATGGCAAAAAAATCTTGTAAGCAAAAAGGTAAAGCGACCTTATTTAACGTCGGTAACTCCTAACAGTCTTGAAAGACTGTTACGGGAGACCTGCGATTTAACGTCCTTATCCGAGAAGATGTGAAGGCCTAACCATTTGCAGTTCGTAAACGAGATTGTTTCACAAAGGTAACACCTTCTATTCGGTTATTTTAAGACCCTGAGTGTTGGTCTGGCCGGGATTTGAACCCGCGACCTCCCGCTCAACAGACAGGTTAGCTCAGTGTCAAAAAAAATTCTTACAGAGGTTTTATAGTCGTAAAAATATTTTTTTCCAAAAAAAATTTGCCCAACCTCCCACTCAAATATATAATGGTTCATCCCTTAGTTCTTGTTGCCAAAGTGGCCCCGGTCACAGTAGTCACACTGTAAGGAGTGAGGCAGTGTTGACACCAAAGTCTCCCAAAATCTCTCACGTGCACGTCGATCTGTGAGTCAGAAAGGCATCACTATTGTCAGTTTCTAGCCCCTACTTCTATTGCCTACCTTGTATGGAGACAAGGACTTGTAGCACATTAGACTTGGACGTCCACACCTCGCTTCCCTTGCCAGACCATGTCCCAAGAAGACTCACACACACTTTACCGTCCTCGTACAGGTTAGGGTTGAGCCGCCCTGAGCACATGGACAGGTAGTGGAACACAGGCGGAGAGCTGGGATAGTCAGCAGGCAGGCGGATGTCGAACAAGAACACGCCATGCTCGTATGGGGTCCCTACAGGCCCGGACACCATCACTCTTAAGAGGTCCTGTAATTTAAGTGATAACTTAAATTAGATCTGCGAATTAGCCGGGTCCTGACTTTGATCAGCCCCCATGGTTGTTTCAGGTCTCGTTAGAAATTCATATATATATGAGAAGACTTGTCAAGGAAAAACTTGTCAAGTCGCGAAACTTGCTCGTGTGCACGGCTCGACAAGGAAAATAAAAACAATGAATTGCGAAATCTAGTTCTCAGAGCCTTCGCCGTTTGATTTGCGTTGCGCATAATGATACTGCGCATTTTCTAAAAACTGTCATGGCGTCCAGTCGTGGTGCAATCTACGATTATTACACCGTTTTGTATGCTCATGGATTGGTGGATGTGAAGGGCGACAACTAGACCACATCCAAATACGCATTGTTTTCTTGATAAAGAAGCCATACGTTGTGTGCTTGGAGGATCGGGAATGTAGTTTTCAAACTACTCTCGAAACTACTACAGTACTCTAGATATTCCGCTGTCCTAAGAATATTGCTGTCACCAAGGAAAACTTGTCATGTTTTGCATTACACACGAGCAAGTAAACTTGTCAACTGAAGGAAAACTTGCTCGTTTGGACCATGCTGTACCTTTCAAGAACTATGAATTACAATACTGTTGTTGTTGTTGTTGTTGATCAGGTAAAATGAAGTTTTATTCAGTTCTTACCATTCTGTCCTCATACCCTCTGACCAGGATACCCTCAGGCAGTGAACTCTGTAGCAGCGCCATTTCTTTTCTAACGCATGACAGGAACCTGCGAAGGTTTTCAGGCTGGAAAGTCGTGTTCTTGAATGCGTGGCCATTGGGCACACTCTCTATCATCATGAACGCTGGAAAACAACCGCGACAACGAAAAATAGGGATAAGTTTGTTTTGAGACAATGGAGGTGGAACGGCACCATTCTAAAATACTAGGCTTGCAATGATACACTGGTGAACCGATGTATCAGGACTTGCCTTGCCACCATGCGAATATCGTAACCAGGCCAACACGATAAACAAGCAATTTACCGGCTGACAGGACCGTATAGAGAAAACTGTGGGATCAATCACGGTTTCTGGGAAACCCCCACCCCTCCCCCACACTTCACCCTAACGTTTAATGGTTAATCACTAATAGAACGATGCATAACCAAGAGAGGGGTGGGTGGGTAGTTCCCAGAAACCGGGATTGAGCCAAACTGTGCCCGAGGTCAGTACTTTCATGACCAAGAAGCGGGTCAATTTTTCTGTCTGTCCAAATATTGACAATAATTTTCGTCATAACATGGTCAAAATAGCTGTGGCTCCACGGGGCGCTTTTTTTTACAACAACAAAACACTTTTAACTTCAAACGAAAGCCGCGCGCGCACTCCTTGACGAATGACGTCAGCTTTTGTTATCTGTCCAAATATTGCATATGAAATTAGCCAATCAGATTGGGAGAAAATTGGCGCCGGTTGCTGTAAAAAAAACATATTTTCCCTACGCTCTTTCGACTTGAGAGGTCTTGATGCGGCCTCGATCAGTACTTTCAAAACCGAGGGCAAAGTTTTTCTCTATACGGACCGACCCTAAGTCGGTAAATAACGCATATATTCTTTTTGTATTCTCTTTTGAATTGAGAGACAAATTATTGAACAAACTCCAATGAATTGAGAGAGCGCGAACTGGTTACCGTGAGTGTGGTCAGAGATAGGAAAAAGCGGCTAGCTCCCGGAAGCAATCAGATCGCAGGAAATCGTATAAATAAATCGCGATATTTGAAACAATTACATATACATCAACTAACATGGGAAATCAGTCTTCCCAGTTTTCAGTCTTTGCACGGCGATTTGCAGAACATTAACTGACAATATAATACCCGGTGAGCAGAGCCTACAACTCTCCACGAAAAGCGAGTGCCGAGTCTTCCGTTTTTGTGTTGTAGCCAGGACAGAAGTCTGTTAAGTCTAGTAGTAGCTACGGATAATACTATATGTCTAAAGTCCTTTAATTTAAAGGGATAGAAGATAAGGTTATCGTTACCTGGGTTCCTATTGGACAAGATGTCGTTAATCTTGTTATTATCCTCCTTATCCTCTCGGTCTCCCGTTCCTTCATCACCCGTCGTGTTTCCTGCCTCCGGCGATGAATAGCCGATAATCAAGTCAGGTGACCCTTCCGCGTCAGTGCTGACGTCACTAGCTGTCTCCCACTCGTCATCAGTGCCATTGTTGGAGGCGTTACTCATCGTGAATGAATGATCATCCTCCTGTCAATCAAATAATCAATCAACCAATCAAAATCAAGAATTTGGATCTACATAACGTCGAGCCATGTGTGGCACTTCGTAAAGCCTGCTTCACGCAAGTAAGGCAATGCTAAGCACAAGCAATATATTGATTATACTGATTATTTGCGTAGATGTGATTACTGCGCTGTGATGCATCCAGGATATAGATGTACGGTCAAAATATGCGAGCGCCAAAATCAATTGGCAACCTTTTTGTTGTATTTAGGAAGCGAGCGAGAAAGGATTGAACCCCCTCCGGATCCGCCACAGAGGCTGCGTATGTTATGTTGCTTGCGCTTATGCTTGCGTCGCTACTGTGAACCAGGCTTAAAAGAGAGAGGACCCCTACCTCTGGGTCAACCTTGTAGAGCTCTTGAGGTTTCAGATGTGACACGGTACCATCTACCCACCGAATGAATACGGCTCCCTGCCCATCTACTATCGTTACCTAAATACCATCGCAAAAAAACCGAGCGGTATGGTTAGCGGTATGCGTGCACCTTTGTGTACAGTGCATCGATGTATCATTACGGATTAGCTTAATTGTGGCGTGCCTCAGAGTTCTTCCTTTGGTCCTTTGCTATTTCTCCTTTATACCAGCAAACGTTTTATGCGCATCTAAAACAAGTGCATTACTATTCTAAAGCCGATGATACACGGTTCAACATTTGTTGCTAACCGTGTATCGTACCATGTTGAATGTTGAAAGAAGCGAGTCAACATATTGAACGATGTTGCAACTTGTTGAATGGAATAGAGCATGTCTCTATTTCCTGCAACATCGTTGAACATGTTGACTCGCTTCTATCAACATTCAACATGGTATGATACACGGTTCAACATTTGTTGCCAACAAATGTTTCACATGTTGGCAACAAATGTTGAACCTGTATCATCGGCTTAACGTGGTACAACGGTTGCTAACGAGGATAAACCATTCACATCAAAGGAAAGACGGCAAAGCGGACACCGGTTGATCAATGTATTCTTGGCTGGGTGTTAATTCAAAAGTCTTCTCCGCTAACTCCTTCAGATCGTTCAAACCATTTAAAGAAGGGAAACAAACTCGGTCCATAACTTACGGTACAGACCTCACACTCGGTCCATAACGTATGGTACGGACCTCACACTCGGTCCATAACGTATGGTACGGACCTCACACTCGGTCCATAACGTATGGTACGGACCTCACACTCGGTCCATAACGTATGGTACGGACCTCACACTCGGTCCATAACTTAACTCGGTCCATAACTTATGGTATGGACCTCACACTCGGTCCATAACGTATGGTACGGACCTCACACTCGGTCCATAACTTATGGTACTGACCTCACACTCGGTCCATAACTTATGGTATGACCAGAGGTTGAGACAATCATAACCTGGTTGTGTTTTGACCTTTTTGGTATTTTGGAAAAAAAAATCAGTACTGCTCAGTTTCTCGTTTTCTGATTGGCTAACTGCCATTGGAAATAAGAGGACATACCACGGATTGCGTCATTCCATATTTTTCAAGACTGTTCCGCTTGACTATTTCTCGTTTGTTATTGTAAAAAAGAAATTTACGATTTAACAAATCGCATACATTTTTCCATTGTCCGTACTCGTATTGATCATAGAAATGACGTCATAAAATGTTCACAACTCAAGTGAAACAACGAGCGCTTAGCACTTAACTTCAAATGAGTGCGTAATATAAAACTGCTTTCGAGTCGAAAAAGGCCATTGAAAGTCAAAACGTAAACACTTCTAATTACCGGTTTTCTTTGACAAATGGCAGCATACAAGGAAATTTGGTTCACCGATTAACTTCTGTCATTGATGGAACCCTTTCTTGTTTTTTTCTGGATCAGAAAAGTTCTTGTTGTAATTCTAGACTTCTGAACTCTGAAAGAACTAGTCACAAAGTCTGAACCACAAATTCGCCGAAACTTTCTCCACTCGAGAGAAAACTCACATTTTGCCAAATGGCACACTACAAAGAAGTTTGACTTATACCGATTAACTTCTCCTAGTGATGAAATACTTGTAAAATCATCATTTTCTTGTTTTTGGAAGATAAGTTAACAGCCATTTGAATTCACAAATCTCGCCGTGAAAGCACTTTGCAAAGCTACCACTGCTTGCGAGTGACGTCATTTTCATTATCCGTAATTAAATTGCATAGAGCGGAGAGTAAATCAGAAAGCGAGAAAATTGGATGTTGTTGTAAAAAAGTAATTCTGACCATGCAAAAGCATACCACGGTAAACTATCGTACATTTGCTAAATTTCCACGCTATTACAGACAAGCACGCTTTTGTTTTCTTTCAGTTTGGGCGGGAAACTGACGGGACGCGCACGCTGGGCTCACCAAATGCGCATGCACCTAACGTTTTACCGCATGCACCTAACGTTTTACGTCTCTTACCTGACCAACACACGGGGTGGGAGTAGAGGCTATAGGGCTGATCTCTGCCTCCTGGGAGGGGAGGGACAAGCTCTCGGGAGGAGTCACGCGCACAACCACATCCCCCGAGTTGAACACGAAGTCGGAGTGTTCAGCGATGTCGTAGACGCTAACATCATCCTCTGTAGACAGTTCACTGCCCTCGCGAGTAAACCACTTTACATTACATGTACGCAAGGTGCAGTTTGTGGTCAGTACAGCGCCGTATATACTGGCATCGACCGGGTCTAGGACATGCAGAAGGAGAAGTGTTATCAGAGCAGCACAGCTTTAGTTGGTAATGCAGTCAACACATTCCTTTCCAAATCGGTGGATGCCAGAGATTTGTTCTCAGGCTCGCTCGTGTACTTTCAGAAGGGGCGTTAAATTCGCGCCTTAACTTTGGCGTAGAACCGCTGCCACCCAGGTTATGGTTCTGAATGATTTTGGCAAAATGTAATTTCCGACGTTGGAGCAACGTAGGAGCGATTAAGTCAGAAATCGATATTCTGCCAGCACGGTAAAGAGGTTTGGGCACAACATATTGCATTATGGGTAATTAAGTAGCGTATATAATGCTTTCAAGCGGGAAAGTAGCCAATCTAGGCCAGTCAGTAGCATCACGTCTTCATGTGGTTAGTTATCATTAGCCCAGCGGGCTGACAGGCAACAATCCCAAAATAAACTACACATGTACGGCTCACTATCCCGGTTTCTGAGAAACTACCCACCCACCCCTCCCTTGGATATGCATCGTTCTATTAATGATTAACCATTAACCATTAGGGTGAAGTGTGGGGGAGGGGTGGGGGTTTCCCAGAAACCGTGATTGATCCGCATGTACTTACTAAGTACATGTATCTTGTCAGAATGACGTTTTGGCTATGTGTGGATAGTGCTTTTTTCGGGAAAGTTTGATTTCGGGCTACCTGTGGCGAGCGGTCAGGATGATAGGGACTGGAACAAGAAAAAAAAAAGGAACCGCACATCCCGGGAAACTCAACATCAAACTCCACCCCACCCCCCCAAAAAAACAGAAGGATCACAAGGCTAATATTCTACTGCCATACCTCTCTTATCATTCACATAATCCCCAGGGAAGAACTCCTGCTCGTCCAAATGAAAAACAGGAATCAGATCCGTCGACAAGAGGGCCAGTTCTTTAGTTCCGTCTTGCCATATGACGTCGACGGAAGTACTCGTGGACGTTATCTCAACACACACCCTGTCGCCCAAATTAACCTGAATATGCGGCGTCGTTTTGCGTCTGCGTTTGGCCCTTTTGCGCCTCCGTTTTACTGGGAACCTAACCGTGGAGGTAGCTACCGAAGGATCGTGCTTTTGTCCCTGTACGTTAGCCCCCTTCGTTTTTGGTACGGCAGGCTCGTTACCATCGGAGTCCTCATCTGCGTCAGCTGAATCTGAGCCAGGCGCGTGCGGGGTATGGGGCTCCCTTTTGTATGCATTTGGTCCTTTCTTGGAGGAAGCTTCCTTTCTCCCGTTTACTTTAGTTTGTTCCGTTTGACCTTCCAGCGTTATTGCAGCTTCAGGTATACTCTCATGATCAGTAGTGCTTTGTCCATATTTCTTTGTGCTTGCACCATTTATTTTACTAGCCTGAGGTTCAGCTTCTCTGCGGTTCAAAGAACTATCCGCAGTGTACCCATTCTCAACGTTCTTCACCTCCAAATAGGCTCCCGACTGTTCTTCAGCACTCTTCGCTCCCCATGCCCCACCCTCCCCCTCCTCCGTCAAACTATCCGATAACGGTGACAAACAGGAACCAGCCTCATGTTGAGTACTAGCCTCGTTTAACGGTAGAACCTTTAGAGAGAATTCAACATTACTGTTGAAGCAGTTCGCAGCCATTTCAACATCCCTAGCTGTAACAGTGTAAAATGCTTTGTCTCCAATCTGGATACTGGCATGCCGAAAATGGTTGACAACTTTGAGTCTGAAAAAGATATAAGAATGGATGGATTAGAGCGGTTTTCAATTGAGTGTCGGGAGGAAGTAAAACACAATGAGCCAATCACGAACTGAAGTAACTCGTGAGTAATGTTACTTGTAGGCCCGTCGACAGGGGAGGTTCGAGGGTTCGAACAAACCCCCCCCCCCCCCCCCCCCCACCCGTCTGCTGACGCATGGAATCGAGGTTGGACTTTTTTCCCGCTTGCTTCATGTATCTTCGACGCGACTTACTAAAAACGAAACACCCCACCCGATTGCATGACGGACAAAAACGTTTTTGGTTTTAGTTTCAAACTTGATTGGTTAATAATTATTACAAAACATTTTCACAGCCAATAGAAAATCTGAGTAAACGCAAAACCAAAGCAATCACTTATTACTTTCGACACTTTTACTTTCAACTTTCATCTGCCCTAGGTTGACTGCGCTTATACGTGGGACTCTACACCTCTCTGTTACCTTGGCAACTGATCCTTGCTGACAGTGGGGTCCGGTGGCATCATAATAGTGTCGTATCCATGGTTACTGGAATGACACGCCCCACATACCTGCCAGTTCACCTCACACGAAATCACAATCGCCTGAAGAAAAAGCAAATATGATTTTCCAGATATAATGCACGCCCTCATTAGTTGATTTTTTAACGTCAGAGGGTAACAATGCATCGTTACCCGCTAGTGCACGTGATCAGAGCGTGACAGAAGGTAGCGTGGTGTCGTACGAGTTTTGGCACGCCCTCATTGGTTGATTTTTAACGTCAAGAGGGTAACAATGCATCGTTACCCGTTAGTGCACGTGATCAGAGCGTGACAGAAGGTAGCGGGTAGCGTGGTGGCGTGCACACCGCGGCAAAACGTCACGCGCATGCGTATTTGCTATTTCTTGTCCGCGCGCGGCCGCCCCCAGTTTCCCGCGAAAACTGAAATGAAACAACAGGCACATACCCGTGATTTTAAAATTTCTGCTTAAAAGTACCATTTGTGAACTGTTTTGTCAAAAACTAAGAAAACTACTTAAAAGCTAAGCCTAAGACTTTAACAGGTTGAAGTTTTCTTAATTTGTAATTCATTGTGAGTTTACTAAGTTATAAAATTATTTACTAAAAAAGTTGAAACCCTCAGTAATTTGTATTTGATGGCAGAGCCTTCGTTCTTTTCGCCAGCGGAGCATACCGTTTTGCCGCGGTGTGGGTGGCGTGCGAGTTTTGGCACGCCCTCATTGGTTGATTTTTAACGTCAAGAGGGTAACAATGCATCGTTACCCGCTAGTGCACGTGATCAGAGCGTGACAGAAGGTGGCGTGGTGTCGTACGAGTTTTGGCACGCCCTAAACGTCAGAGGGTAACAATGCATCGTTACCATTCGAATCCCGGCCACGTCCTTGGCAGGGATATTTATAAGCCGTTGGCCTTGTCTCCTTCTCTTCTAATCAGTATTTGAAGGGGACGTGAAAGAACCTGTTGTACTACTCGAAAAAGAGAAGGGGATTGTCACCCTGTACAGCAGCCTGGCCATTGCACTAACCACACACTCAATATTGTAAACTGCGTGGCAGCTATTAGCGCCGTAAGCAGTCCGGAAAAATCACTGACAGGATATGTCAGTAATATGTAAAGCGCCATGAAACTGTGGTGATATGGCGCTATATAAATATGGCCATTATTATTATTATTATTACTATTATTACCAGCTATTGCACGTGATGAGAGCGTGACAGAAGGTGGCGTGGTGTCGTGCGAGTTTTGGCTACGCGAGTATTTTAAAATGTTTGGTTTAACTTTTAGTTTGCCTTTATCTAGCCTATATATTAAACAAAACAATCACTTATTACCGTTTTCGTCGAAGTGCGACCCTGGATGATTGGTCGATAGCTAATACTGCAACACGTATTGTGTAATGATTGGTCGATAGCTAATACTGCAAAACGTATTGTGTAATGATTGGTCGATAGCTAATACTGCAAAACGTATTGTGTAATGATTGGTCGATAGCTAATACTGCAAAACGTATTGTGTAATGATTGGTCGATAGCTAATACATGCAAAATGTATTGTGTAATGATTGGTCGATAGCTAATACTCCAAAACGTATTGTGTAATGATTGGTCGATAGCTAATACTGCAAGACGTATTGTGTAATGATTGGTCGATAGCTAATACTCCAAACGTATTGTGTAATGATTGGTTGATAGCTAATACTGCAAAAACGTATTGTGTAATGATTGGTCGATAGCTAATACTCCAAAACGTATTGTGTAATGATTGGTCGATAGCTAATACTGCAAAACGTATTGTGTAATGATTGGTCGATAGCTAATACTGCAAAAACGTATTGTGTAATGATTGGTCGATAGCTAATACTGCAAAACGTATTGTGTAATGATTGGTCGATAGCTAATACTGCAAAACGTATTGTGTAATGATTGGTCGATAGCTAATACTGCAAAACGTATGGTGTAATGATTGGTCGATAGCTAATACTGCAAAACGTATTGTGTAAACTCTAGTTTGTTGAGAAAGTTTGCTAATTATTGTATGAAACAAATAATTTCGTTTTGCCATTTGGTCTGTCCAGTTTTACTTGTAGATGCATGTAGATGACATTAAAACATATTCAGTTATAACGAGATCAGTTATGCCATTTGACTGTATTTTGTGCACAGACTTTCTCGAAGTCATTTCCATTTGTTTTTGGTTTTCAAAACAATTTTATACCGTTTGCTTGCTTGACCTTTCACGACTTCGGTCGCTCGAAATAGAGAAAACATACAGAGGTCGACTTGTGTACATGTTGTGTGACGTCATCTGTGCCTCTAGAAGACAGACGCACGGTAATACGCGCACCTATCAATGTTAAGCCGAAAGGGGGGGGGGGGGGGGGGGGGGGCAGTCAAGGGGTGGGGATTTGACATTTTTCTCCCCAAAAAATGTCAAATTCCCCACCCCTCGGGACAACACGTTTGGTCAAAATATTAAATATCTGCCCTACCTGCAGGCAGCGTATGTCAAAATTCCCAAATCAAATCCCAACCCCTGCTCCCCCCCCCCCTCTCCCCGGGCTTAACATTGATAGGTGCATAACGTTTACTAGATCACAGAATGATATACCTCTTCAACAGTCCCCTTTACTTGTGTCTGACTGTGCATGATAGGCTTGACGCCCGACAGCCACTTGGCCTCTTTGAAGGTTTTAACTGGCCCTGCCACCATCTGACCAGGGTAAAACGTCACAGAATAGAATGGAGAATCCTAAAATAAGGATAATAGCAGAATTCAATTTTAGGTGTGTTCAATAGGTTCGTATTCTCACGGTCAAGCTGGAATGAGGCTTCGATGGACGAGGCTTCTAATAGCTTTTAACATACAGGCATGTATAGACCAGTTCGCGGTTAATAATTCCGACATTTTGAAAGGGGTGCAAACATGGCGCGAATACGAATACGAATCCGATGCCAAATAATTTTCCGGAAAATCGCAATTTCTGAAATATTCACTGTCTGCAAACTTGAGGGATGTACCTATGCTGTGAAGCGTACAATCGTGTTTTCAGTTTCCCATATATTTGTCTGTAACAACGAGTGAAAGTTCGTGGGAAATTTTACAGACAAATGTTTGAAAAACTGAATTGCACGATTTGCAGTTATTAAAAAAAAGGTAACGGTATTCATTTCTATAGCGCAAATTCTATATGAATATATTAAAATGCGCTTCACAAGGTTATATTTTGTGATACAGACTGCTATTGTGGCGCAATGTGCTGCCGTGCAGTTTACAATCATGAGTGATTGTTAGTACCTCAGAATACCATAATATATAATTATATCTATTGTTTAATTAAATCATGTTGTTTAGTGCTGTTTGTTGAGTAATGATCCGGATAAGAACTGTAGTGTTGAACGGCAAGGAATGTAAAATAAAAAATAGTTTTTCTCATAATTTCATTGGTTGATACTGATAATGGGAAAGTTCTCCATTTCCGATTGGTTGGATGGTGACTTCTCTGAGTTTTCACAGAAAAAAACTGACAATGGCATAATTATTCTTTTTCGAGATGTAGTTTGGACTGTAGACATCTCTTAGAGCACTTAAGGCATATTCAAGCAAAATCGTATGTGAGGGAGGCTCATTGCCGCAGAACAATGGATTCCACTACAGTTCTTATAGCCGAATCAAGTGTAAGTAGCAGTTGTCTAAGTTCGTTTTCTTCAAAAGACAGGAGCAGCAATTAAACAAGAATGAGAGCTACCCGAATTTCAGGACTTGCTTCATCTTGTTATGTCACAATGAAAACCTATGGGATTCTATTGTAGTAGTTTTCTCTTGGAGGGAGTTGATTCATCTATGACGTCACAGAATCCACGAAAAGTAACCAAAATTGGGATAAATCCCATAAATATTACAAAATTTGCAAGATTAATACCTTTTTGTGATAAACAATCACAATAATATTTAGTTCAATAAAATGTTCTACTTTTTTAACATACAGTAATACTTGCACTTTAAGAAATGTTCCATGGATATTATGACTGTACTCGACTTAAATTATGTTCTTGCTTTTACCAAATTGGTACATGTTGAAACCAGTGGTTTCGAAAACTTTTAAGTAGGAAGCACAAAAGAAAAGGTAGGCGGCTGATTGAATAAGAGTGCTATACATGTAACTGCACCTGAGCCTCTATGGGAATCAAAATGTAAAAGTAGGTGGCAAAATCTTCAAAGTAGACAGATAAAATTGCTGTCACTGGTGCCTTAATATTAGCGTGCTTAGAGAGCTGTTGATCTATATTATTACATATCATGATATGGTAACACAGCAAGGCTAGTTATCACAAGTTTGGTATTAAAACAAACCTCATCTCTCTGATCGCTCATGTCATACAACATTTCAGCTTGTTCCCCTTCCAAATAACACCTTGAAAAAAATACTACATTCATTTAACATTTCATTAAATGATGGATGCCAAAAGTGAATGATGTGCAATAAGGGTGGGTGGTTTAACTCTGCAATGTTATCCTTGTTCACTCAGAAGATAAAATCAGTATCTCCACATTCCCAATTTATACAAGACTTACTGGTTATTTCAGGGTTTTCTATGGAATACGGGCGAATATTTAACGATAAATTTATATCATTTGGTATACAATGAGCCTTTAGGCGAGTTGTATATCAAAATAATATGAATTGCAAGTGAAATGTTTGCCATTATTCCATAGGAAACCATGAAATAACCATATTATCCTATAAATAACGAATTTATGGGAAGATTTATCATGAAAACGAAGTCACTTACCGGACAATAGACTGGAAATTATTTTTTTGAGTGGCAACACATCTGCACACTAATTATGTATACTATTCAAAATCTTGAATTCTTTTTGGCTTGGATAAAGAAAGGGGCAACTTTTCCTGCATTTTGATTGGCCTTGATATAGCCATGTAATACCGCTCAATCTCTATTTCATAGAAAAACCATGAAATACCACCCTGTATTTCATAGTAAATGCTAAGCTCTGATTGGATGAAATATAATATTTATGAGATAATGTGTAATACATACCTTGATCCATTTTTAAGCCTGACAGTAACTCGTTGCTGTGACTCAGTGATAACGCCGAGCCACGGCCCCATAGTAACATGTACTCCTGGCACCATGTCCTGGATAATCATATTCAAACCAATCAATCCTACATGACCATAAGCCATTCTCATAATTGTCAGGGTTTTCACAAAGAACTCTTACTAACTCCAAAAAAAATGACAGCAAGGTTAATTTTCACTAAGTCTTCAACACATACATATGGATGAGCAAACTGTGATAGAAGTCATGCATTTTACAAATGTTTTGTACACCACATATTTTTTTTCTGATTCTGATTGCATGAAATTGAAGGATTGTTGCTCATCCACAAATTATGATGCCCGATAGTTTGCATCTTTGTGGATGAACACTATGGCATCACATGATCAATTGAAGGGCTGTGTGCAAAAAGGGTGTATTAAGTGACTCCTGATCACGTTCTAAATTCTCCCTTAAAAAAAGAAAGAAATTGAAGGAGAATTTAGAATGTGATCAAGAGTCACTTAATACACCCTTTTTGCACACAGCCCTTCAATTGGTCATGTGATGCCATAGTGCTCATCCACAAAGATGCAAACTATCAGGCATCATAATTTGTGAACCACTAAATTCTCTCTGATTCTGATTAGATGAATGGCAGATGCAAACAATCAGGTGGTAATACCTGCTGAGAAAGGTAGGCAATTTGAAGGCTGTGTGCAACAAGGACGTAAGTGTCTCCTGGTCACATTCTAAATTCTCCTTCAAATTCTTTGTTTTCTAAGGGAGAATTTAGATCAGGAGTTACCTACAGTGTACGCCTTTATTGCCCACAGCCCTTCAAATGATTTAGTGTTGAACAATAAAGGAATTATTGATCTGGCAATAAAGACTTTATGCTGTTCCTCAATGTTAATAAGTACAAGACAGTGTAATCATGTGTGGCTAGGGTATTGGATGAAGGGTCAGTATAATCAATTGATGATAGCCCTCTAGGGGCTGGAATGCCATGTGCTCTTCAAGGTCTAGCTTATTATCTGGCCATGGCTGTTCAGTGCTCTTTCTTTTAAACAGGTAAGTTGATGAGTGCAGAGGGACAGCATAAAGACAATTTATAGAGGTCACCTGCTTTCTGGATTAAATATTAAACACATTTTAACCAGCAGTTATTAATACCACATTTGCCTGGTATGGGATCATACATGTACCTGCAGTGGACTGAGATCTCTGCAGTCGACATTAGTGACAATTTGATTGGCTGCCAACACTTTGACGCTGGCAATAACCTCAACATCACTAATGAAACCTTTTTGTTTTGATCTGGTTGAGTTTGCATGTTTGACAACATCTCCTGGTAGTAATGAACGATCAGCAAGATGAACCTGAAACAAGAATGAGCAATAACGAATATGGGAAAAGAAGAGGAAGTTAATTTATATTATATTGTACACTGAAAAAGAATATGTCAAACTAATGCAGATTTCTGCATTTATGCAATAAAAATGGCACATAAGGCCAGATAAAACAAATTGCTTGTTTAGCGTCCCCGCCCGACCTGAGAAATGTCCCCGACCTCTAATTTATTTTATTTTTTATTTTTCATAAAAAACTTTAGAAAGTGTAAATGCGCCCGCGAACACCAATTCTTGTACCCAGACCCCTACATGTACCACTTAAAATATGCGCCGGCGCATTAAATATTTTAACATCGACGCCATTTTGTTTCTACAACACGAGGTCATGAACACGAGGTGAGTGAATAATGTCTAGTCAAGACAAAATAAGCTTCACATATATAAAAAAACAAAAAAACTCCCTCCCTACCTGGAAAAATTGAAACGGGTGGACGCTAAACAAGTAATTTTTTTTATCTGGCCTAATACAATTTTTTTTATGCCTGGAGATGAATTAACTGCTATTGCATGGTAAATCACATCAATATTGGGTGAGTTCTCACATTTCCAGTCTTAGAACTGTTGTTTAAAGTGGATGCACAAATCAGTATAAGGTTCCATTTGCAATTTGACAAATTTACGATAGTTTACCATTGGCGGTTAATTGTCCTCTTAATTTTTTTTACTACAGTTTTTTGTCATCTCATGATTCAAAATTGCCTCATGAATCCACAAAAAAATTGACCATGCGATGATGAAAAATGGTGGTAAATAAGACGACGAACAATGTACCATCATGAATTAACTATAATTGTAAATTCTTACAATATGACAAACGAGAAATAGCCAAGCATTGCAGAGTATTGAAAACAAAGGAAATTCTGGGAGAAAGTGATGACTCTCAGAAAGCAACTCACAGGATATATCAGTCAATGGTTCTTTCAGAGAAGCTAGAGCACGAATTAAAGCAAAGGTTATGAAACTGAAATAATCTCTGTACATTATATTTCTAGAAACCTAAGAAGATCCTTTTCACCAGATTTAACCAGGATTCTACTCAAACAACAACACGTAATCAGCTCTGGTTGGCCATCTTGTAATTCCCATAATGCTCTACAGCCTCAATTAACATTATGTTGACCATCTAAAATAGTCAATGTATTACAACACTACACCCAGATTTGCTTTCAATTGCAATGACTTGTCTTCGTGCGAATGTTAATTGACAGGCTCTAAAAAGTTCACTTTTTGCCCATGCAGTAATTAAATTTACAATCATACATGTACATGTATGTTGGAACCTTTTCCGTCAGAGGCATTGCCAAATGGCTATATCCTGTAATATAGTATTCTTCAACAATTTTGGTGCTAGAGACTTTACAAAGTGCATACATGTCCACTTAGACGGCCATATTGGATCATGTTTTCCATATTTGAAAAACATAACACAGTAGCTGTGACACTTTAAAGAAATAAAGAAAATGCCAGCATCAGCAAACATGCACAGTAAAAACTGTCAATTACTTGTAAACTTAATGAGCATATTTATCAAGTTTCTCTTTGAGCAGATTGTTTTCCAAATGATACTGATTTCTCAAATTTAGCTTTATTGACAATTCTCAAATTTAAGAACCAGGGCCGAGTTGTTCAAAGCCCGATTAGTGTTAATCCAGGATTAACTCTGCACAGAACCTATTGGTTGTCATGGAAATTAACCCTCGATTAGCACTAATCGGGCTTTGAACAACCCGGCCCAGGTTATAGACCCATTCGAAAAATTGCGTCCAATTTAATTAACTATTGTTTATTACTGACTAGCCTCGCTTACACGTTCAAAAGCTTTTGTGTGGACTGACTAGCCTCGTGTTCACGTTACCAGGACAATAGCTTTGTAAATTGGACGCCATTTTTCGAATGGGTCTATTAGTTAGAAAATGGCATTCAATCTGTACATTCTATGGGGGTTAAAGTAAAACCTCTACATTTAATAATGAATTTTTCAGAGCATGTTGATTTTTCTTTAAAAAGTTGCAGAAAATTCTATACACTTATCTTTTTTAAAAGAATCATTTTAATTGCTACACCTTTGCTACAACTTTGTCAAATCTAAATCAGCAATTTAAGTTGCTATTGCTTTAACTGTTTCAGTGAGTAACTATACATGACAACATTTACTAATACAAGAATCAACTTTTTTTTTATTAGGTGTACATGCATGTACATGAATGTTAACTGACATATTGTATAATTTATACAATTAAGTCATGCTGTTCAAATAACCTGTTAAATAAGAGCGTTCAGACAATACATTGTTTACATAAAGTTCAGGGTTACAAATATACCAGTTAAGGGCAAATCTTTTTATTTAAAAAAGACTATAATCATATACATGACAAATTCTATGGTGACCCCAGACAAATAATCTGATCTATACAACTAGCTATATAGCATGCATTATATTATGAATTGAATTGTTCCAATGTGAACTAAATTTGTAGACTATATATATTTTTGTAAAGTTAATTTTTGAAGTTGAACATTGTAAAAAGAAATAGTCGTCATCACAGAATAGTTTTATAGTAATTAATGGCAAAATCATTAATTTTCTAAGAAATAATTATTGTCATAAAAATTATAACTTTTGGATAATTTTGTACAGTTATATCTAGATCATTCAGAATCACAGGCCGTAGTACTAAGCCGATTAAATTGAATATATTACTAGTGATGACATTTTAATCATTTACCTCATTGTAAAAATAATTATGTCCGCGTTTCCTAAATACAGCATCTCCATATATTGTATATGATATTGATAACATTATTAGGGCCAATATCCCATTAAACTCGTTAAAAAAGGAAACAGGAATAAGTGTTAAAATCTCTGGACCCCTAGCAACCCGGAATTTTACTCGATCATTATTGAATAGGCTTATAGTTATACTTTTATAGTTATGACTTGACGTAAGCTTAAAATTAAATTAAATTAAATTTTCTAAAGTTCAAACTCAGTGGATATTTTTATAGAACACGATCTAATTAGAATATACTCTAGCAAGGGTCTTTTAGCTTATTATAGCTTCACATGACCCCAGTTTATATCGGGTAATGGAGAGAAGAATTTACTACACCGGCGTACACGTTTAATTTTAATTTGCGAGCAGCCTACCTTCGAAATCGAAACAGTCTCTTCAACTCCCGAAGGATACCAGCAAATTAGAATCTGGCCTTTCTTCAACACTTCGTCTTCACTGTCCGACTCATCTGACGTTTCTTCGGCATCTTGAAGCACCAATCCAAGATTTCCTTGGGAATTTTTCACGATGTCTTCGGCGTAAATACCACTTTCGTCCGCCATTGCATAGCTTCGTTGGAAATTGGGTACCAGTGCCACACGACTTGTATTCCACAGGAATCCCAATATTCAGATTAATTTATTTTGCACTATAACCACTTCCGCGATATGCTTTACTTGTCACGCACAAAGGTTTCAATACGAGGCTCCGTGCTAAATTCAATTAATCTCTGTGAAGTAATGTATATCGCGGAAGTAGGCTATTTACAAATATGTAGAAGAAGAAAAGAATGATAACTGATAAGTTATTAAATTTAATGAGCTAGGTTAGATGTGCGTAGTGGTCAAAGTAGCCGCTAGGCTTTCGAGTTGATCACTACCATAGGTATAATAGTCGAGGGGAAAAAACAATAATTATATAAATAGAAAATAGGAAAAAGCGTAGAGGAGAAATCGAGTAAAACATTTTAGTAAGAGCTCAGTTACCCGTTAAAAACTGCATTACCTGCCCTTACATCGAACATGGCCTCAATCTGGCGAAACAAATCTCACATTACATGTAATACTAAAAACGTAATTTACATGGTTCAATGTCACTACTGTAATTCACAATGCATCGCCTCAAATTCGGAGAAACAAAACGATGCCTCAAAGACCGTTTTAACGAACACAGACGACCTGTAGATAAATCTAATATCAAATCTAAACCTACAGCCGTTTCTGAACATTTTCTCAGCCCTAACCATTCTAGTACTGACATGCTCCTTATTCCTTTAGAAGTCATCTATTCTAAACGCGATTCCGTGAGAAAAGCACGTGAATCATATCTCATCTATAAAGCTCAGTAAAACCCTCGAACCACTCGGAATGAATAGACGTGATGAAATGTAATTTCACCGTTTGAACTTTATTGTCGGCTGTTTATACTCGTATCTGCACTATCTTTTCAAACCTATTTCGTAATTTCCTTTTATGTGTTACTTTGTATAAAACATATGTCATCGATTTTGTAATTTCCGCTCATAGTTACGTAATTAACAATTTATATAAGCCTTGTATCCATTTGCGACCTCCACTGTGAAATAAACCTGAAGAAGGCTGGTACTGGCCAGCCGAAATATCGTATAAACCTCGACAAGCGTTGTATCTGATCAGCATTGCAGTAGTCTTCGGACACTTTATCATTATATTGAAAATATTTCAGAGAAATTATACAAAGGAAGTAAGAAAAAGAGCAGAGGAAAAGGGTGCTAATAATAGGAAAGGCAATATTGCTATCGGTTAGTTTACATATAAATAATTTAATGACTATAATAATCCTAATGCTAATGTTGATACTTAATCTAATGCTAATACGTACTAATTCTAATACTACTATTACAATACTAACACTGCAAATAGTACGAGTATTAAGACAAAGTTTCTCAAGAATGTATTAGTCGACATATACGCCAACTTTATAGAAATAATATTAATATTATAGCTGGTTGTCAAGTAGGAACAATTATTATAATTTTTTAAACGGCGATCATATATCCGCTTACAGCGTTTTGATTGGTTCCTTGAAGCGATGGTCACCTATCTGATTCTTGACTTACCGTGCAGCGTTCAAGCATATATAACTCTACCAAACTCTTTTTATGATGATTTAGTGAAAAGACACTACAACATTGAGAGAATATGGCAGTACGAGGAAGTTTTCACAAGTTCAAATTTACGGATGTAATAAATCGAACAACTTGGAGGACCCGGTTTATTAGAAAGTATTGAGATTTAACATCCATCTTTTGCTGGTAAAATAGACATCATTTGGTCCAGCTGAGTCATTACAGTTTCATAGGTTAGGTTTTATGCAATTTTAGGTTAGGTTTTTAGAGAGTTTGTATGGGAAAGTGTAGGAAATGAATTTTGAATAAGCCGATTTGTTAGGTATTCTGCAATCACTTCCCTCCGTGTATAGCCCTTTCTGCTCTTCACTATTAGGCCAAAGTCAAATATACAAGTAAATATTCTTATGAAATGAAGAAATAATTTAAAATCGTGCTTTGTTGGCCAAGACGCCGACTATGTTTTGACATGTGACTTATATAGTACTAATATGTGTGATTGGATAATGCCGCACATTTGTAAATATCTCCACATGTTACAATAATCCGTGTAGAACGAAAGTAGATTTGCTCCTTGTTGGAATATGGGTGGAAAATAAATTAAACTAAATAAGCCTTCCTTTCTTCTTTTAGAAAAGCATCATTTCTTAAATTAGTTGAGGTGGAGATTCCTTTATATACGTCAGAGCAAAATGTTAAATATTTGGCTTCTGTTTTCGACAAGGAAAAAAATGGTGCACATTTCCGGTGTGGAATGGTGTACAATTGTAGACATGTAATTATAACCGGGGTCGTTCTATTTCACCTTTGAAAGAATCTCTAGCTCGTGTTTACTACTCAGCTGAAACGCTGAGTATTCGGAATAATCTAAATAAAAGGCATGGTAAACACACGCCTACTACAACGCGCTCAACACAAGCCACAGGCACGGATTAACAACCGCAAAGCAGCACGGGACATCATGCGGACCGCAAATCAGTGCAATTGTTAAAATCGATTGTTAAATTGTTAAAGTCTCCAAGTAACCTAATTTAATTTTAATGACTAATTACGGTCTGGATGACGTACAAGCAATTTAAATTCTCGTTGAAGTAACGGGAAGCTTCAGATCTGATATCTAATGAGGATTTATAAGGATTTATTTGTGCCCTCCTTAATTCCGTTAAACGATTAGTTGAAACTGATTTTTTTTAGACGAAGCCTAAATCTTAAACGCCGACTCTGCCTAGTTTGAACTCCATACGTGCACTGCATACATAGACTAATCTTAGCCAAACCCGGGGATTAAACGAGCTCGCAAGTCGACAGAAGTCCACGCAAGTTTCGAAATTAAATTAGCGCTCAGACTTGCGGACAGGTGGCCAAACGGCTCGCAAGTTAACGCAAGTTTAGCCGTAAAAAGCCATTTCCGTACCGTTTTGTTAAAATCCTCCATAAATTTCACGAATTTTATTGATAAATATACCTTTCTTTACCACTGCATGTTTCGACCTGCAGTGAACTTGCGCTGGGTAGCCAAACGGTGATAAAGGCTTGCGTCGACTTGCGTGAGAATTTGAGCTCGATCAAAGTCATTGCAAGTTATCGCAAGCCATGTAAGTCACTGGGTGGCCAAACGAAACGCAATTCCAACGCAAGTTGACAACCGTGCGTTGACTTGCGAGACTTCAGTTTAAAACAAAATGGCCCTTTAAGATTTGCGGCTGGACCTCCTCGGCAGGTAACCTTTACTGATATCCGGACTTTGGGAGTTTGGGTTTCCTGGGCCGGGGAATGTAGCGTGACTTCTACGTAAGTTACTTTTATATATCGTTATAAACAAGCGCCCAACAAATTCTGTACTAGACGGCTGATCGAATTGGCCACTCCGTGAAGTACTGAACGCGCCTTATAAATTTAAATCACAACCGGTTAGATATGACTAGTTGGGTTACGATGAAGAACAAATGGAAAACAAAGGTCCAATTGTATTTCTCTACGATTAAAGAAGCCTATTTAAATTCTCTTCAGTGATGAAGAGCAAATTAAAATTTTCCTAAAGAGCAACCGAGAGGGAGACTGCATGTTTGCGTCTATAAACGAAACCCAAATTCAGCGAATACCGCAGACTACAAGCTAGAGCCGCTACTATAAAACCTAACCCTAACCCTAACCTATTTACCTAGAGGATTACTTGGTCAGTATATATCACTGACCCAAATGTCGAACACAAAATAGCGTTGACCAGCTAAGAATCAGTAACTATGCGGACTGAGCAATAGACCAATTCGCGGTAAATCGTTTACCTGGTATCTTACGTTTGTATCTGAAGAATATTTCAGAAATTCTATTTTACGGATTTTATGTGGCATCGGATTCCCATTGATACCCATCCATGTTTGCACCCCTTTCCGAAATGTCGGAATTTACCGCGAACTTGTCTATTGAAACTAAGGATCGTTATTAGAGGCCATATGTATGTACTGCCTTATTAAAATAAAGAAAAAATGAAGAAGAAAGTTATCTCTTCAACGATGTGTCTCATGTGATTCTACAGAAGTTTCTGAATCCATTGCAAAACAAATTTGCCAACAAAATAAGCGATTATATTAATTTATGCTTCAAACTGAACGTACTGCCATACTTCAAAATAACCTCTTAAATCAGAAGCCATTTCTGCTTAAATTTTATATTGTTAGTGGTTGATCCAATAACAGTGTGTTGCCATGAGCTCAGATCACAGGCATAATGTGACGTGACGACTGCAAGTGTATCAGAAAATAACAATACTAGGTCATCGCTAGAAATAAATGACTCGTGGAAGGTCTCCGCATCTTCGCATGACTTAGTCCTATTACATGAACATATTACAGACAACAATACTTACATCTGTTTTCTGATCTGCATCCTACTATATATATTTTCATCTGCTGTATGCATTAACACTTCCAATCAAAGCGTATAATTTTCAAACTGAATCGAAATTCGTTTACTTTAATTAGTCGCGTACGTTGCCCCTAGCTGATCTGACAATTAACTGACCGGGAAATGATCTGACTTTCTTGTGATGTCACAACAGCTTATGCATCAATATGTTTTTTTTAAATAAAATCACCTAACTTGAAACAGACAGGTAAATATGCTCAATGGGAATTGTTGTCGGCTGTACATGTTCTGTATTATTTTGGACCACTTTAGATAATCTGGCGCGACGTAACCGATCGGCTGCATGATCTTATTCGTGCACAAACTACATTTATATCTGCGGTATATGAAATATACAAACCAAACACTTGTAAACTTTGATTACGATATTCTAAACCGGCCCACGTATTACAACACGATTTCTTTTTCTATATATCGTCTAACCGGTTCAAATTAAAGAGGAGCCGAACTGTCATAGTTATTTCTTTGCTCGGTGATTCGACGTCTTAGAATTCCTATCACATTTTTCTGACTGTTTGATTTGCGCTAATCATTACGTGTAATTACTTAATGTTCTATTAATAGCGCTGTATTAATATGCAGAACTCACGCTAGCACGGCCATGCGGTGTGAGACATTTCCTTTGTTAGACCGGTACATGAGAATAACAAATTCGAGTCCTGTTTCGTTTTGACAAAGTACCAAAACAAAATCCATAATTAAACAATACAGGACACGTCCGCTTTATATAATTAGTGTTCCAGTTCTCTGAAGAATTCTTAGACGGCGTATGGATGAACACTCGGACTTTGACCATTTTGACTACGATTACATTTGTAGTTTAGTCCTTCAGGTTTTCGAGTTAGAGAAAATTTATCTCGAATCATTAATCAGAACTCGACGAAACGGCTGTCAACCGAAGTAGCTTTTCAGGTCACCGGTGAGTCTACCTGACAACGCACTGCACTGTTCCGAATCGAAAATCAAATCTCATATCCATGTTGGGAGCTTTTGTGTTATTGAATTCACAAAGGCGAACAGTGGTCAATAAGTTTTTGTATAGGTTGTCTGTATGGCACTGATTTCAACCAATCAACCATCGCTACCTCGTGCTGTATTATGTGACCCGAGTAAACTTACGTATTCAGTAGTATGACAAAACGCCAAAAGTAGCTTTGTTGTTCCCTGAACACGATCAAGTTGCACGAAATGGGTTTGATCACGGAACTTTAGATCCGCGTTGTGGTCCTAATCGTAAACTTCAACTTATCATGGAAAATAAAGAAAGCGAGATTTTTTGACAGCTGAAACCATACCAGCCTCCGGCAAGAAACTTTATTGGAGCGCGTCGAAGCGAGGTAGTTTATATTACGAACTTCGTCACAAATGTCTCTTCCAAATAATCCACAAAAGTATAAAACATATTAAAATAGGGCGATATAGCCCGGAAAACTATCTTTCTGAGAAATACTCTAAATAGTTGTGAAATAATCGTGATGTTGGCGGTGCTCTGGTAGTTTTTGCCCGTGTACGTGAACTAGCACGATTATGCTGATGTATTCACTAATATTTTTTCTAACACCAGTATATGCATAATATTCACTCGACGGGTGACAGAGGCTTGTTGAGCCACATATAAATTTCGTCGAAGGCTCTGCCTTGGCTTGTTCACTGGAGAATAGGGGAAAACTCTTGAAGACATTTGTGATGACTTTAAGGGAGGTATGCCCTTAGAGTGTTCTTGTCTTTCATCAAGAGGTTTCGGGTATCACGGAAATTGACAAAGTGCGCCTCGTGTGATTGGCGAGAGTGCGATGTGGTCCGCAGGGGGTGGTGGGTTAGCCAATTAGCAGGCTTAGTTATTGTATGGCACAAACCCAACATCAGAACTCCGAGTGGGCTTTGAGCTTTTCACGTTTTCCGCCTTTGAACGCAGTCTGGTGTAGAACATAACGACTTTACGACGATCGAAATATGCCTTGATGAATTTTCCCAACCCACTAAGCCGTTCAAGTCGGCGAAGAAATTGAAAACATGGACAGATCTCAAGAAAAAGTGTCCTCTTTGCCGCCAAAACTACAAGCTTTGGAGTCGAGCGCAAACATTCACCAGAAAGTGCACGAGAATCAGGCAATCGTATTGAGTCGTGGATCTCAGCGAACTTTTTCGCCTGAAACGTCAATCGAAAGCAACCCTCACGGAGTAGGAAGAAGCAGCAACGATGGATTTCTGGGAAGAAAATCCGAACCTCTGGTTTCACATCTTCCAGCACAGTATTTTCACCCCGTTAGCAATCCGGGTAAGTTCACATTGCTAGTTCACTTTCACTCCGTCTGCCTTCAATAATTTATAGCGCGAATTCGTACAAAACCTGAGCTAAATAGCAGTGATCGGAATTTTTCCAGTGACTAGATAATCGAAAACGAGATTCTACGAGTGTTTAGAGTAGCTTTCTTGGATATTTAGCCCGTTTCAAAGGGAGAAGCTTGTTTGTGTCAGGTACAAGTTACAATCGGCATGTGACTGCTTGTAACAATACATTATAACCCCTAAACATTCAAACACTTTCGGTATTGCCTCAAGTTCTCGCGCTTTTTGTGCCGTACCAACAATTTATTACAGCACTTTGATAATTTTCCAGTGTTTTAGGGCTCTAACTGAGCATGGTTTGTTGAATTCCAAGTTCGTTAGTCTAGTCTGTCGACTGTAAACCCGAGATGGCTACAACCCCCCATCTTCGTACATAAGTGTTCGATCATGTTACCAAATCGCCAACACTGTGATAACGTTGGGACCTAGTATTCCCTGGCTGGCATCCCTATAACCTTTCAGATTCTAAAATTCATCTCTCAGTACTCTTACCATAATAGGAAAATTATGGAAAGCTGATTTTTGGACCAGGTTAGATTCCTCTAGGCCGTTTCTGCTGCCGTGGTGAAACAAACATTGGGGCCTTTTCAATAAGCTAGTCGGTTATTTATCTATCTCGGGTATGTCGAAATTTGGTCATTTTAACATTTCTGCTATTAAAATGAACATCTTGTAGCGTCCCTTGTAAGATTAAACATTTTTCGAAGGTTTGACTCTTTCCGTTTTGTTTAGGGGTATTTCAAGATGTCATAATTTCAATTCCAAGCGTGGCTTTCCACGTATTTGTTTTCACTTTATAAATATGATCTAGACGTTCGTTCGAAATTTGCTAAGGCTTCACGAGAACGCCTTTTATTCAATTTTCCGTGGCTAATCATGTCAAGAACAACGAGTTCTGAACAGAAATAAGCCGAAACCTAGCTTTAAAATCGCTCCTCAGCGCTTAAGCGTGGCGAACAGATGACATAAAAGTCTTCAGTATTAGTTACCTGTAAATGGCGTGGTTGGGGCGGCAGTTCGAAGTCATTACTTCCTCGCAAAATTCGAGTTGAAACGCCGAAACAATTGCTCTTATGTTTTCGACTTATGTGCAAGCTTGGTGTCTATAGATCGCAGATTATGAGAAAATTATTTATTTTGTAATCCCGATTAGGGAGAAAGCAAGAATATGAAAGGTTGTGTTACCAAACGGCGAATAATTATTGCGCTCCCCGCAAAACATG
The DNA here is from genome assembly GCA_030867875.1 of Actinernus sp. WN-2022. Lineage (NCBI taxonomy): Eukaryota > Metazoa > Cnidaria > Anthozoa > Actiniaria > Actinernidae > Actinernus > Actinernus sp. WN-2022. The sequence continues at coordinate 83,312,507 of JAOWCC010001634.1, read as the reverse complement.
GCGCGTCACTGAAAGCAATTATTCGTGTTTCGAGCCTAAATTAATTTTTGTGCCATTTTGATGTACACTCCAACTATTGGTGTATTTGTTTATTTTTGGACGACGCTCTGGTTATGTCTAGTTTAGTATGTTTTCGGTTTTGGTGTATATGATGTGTTTGAATGAGAAAAGGAGAACGAAAACAATGTTTGTATGGATACAGACAGGCGATCAAAAACATCTTGAAAGTGATGGCCTTCTCTTCATATCGCTATTGAAAGAAAATTGCCTTCAAAAAATATTAATCCTCGTCATTTTACAATTGCCCTAAAAGTAAAAGGATAGTAAACGTGTTGTGCTCTAGATGTTCACGCTCATTTCTAGACAGAGTATGCTTGAAATATGATAAAGAAATCGACTAGGTACATTGTTCGTACATATCGCTCTGAAATTTATCATCCCTTTAACTTCGCCATAATAAAACGTACGTTGCGAGATAAACTGGGGTAGTAAAATAACACAATTCACTTGTGGTAAGAGGAATTTCAAACCATGTGGGTTTTATTTGATGTGTTTTAACAGTTTTTCTAGGTTACCCATGCAGAAAGTGCGAAATGGGAATTGTTTTAAAATAAAGATACACATATCTTGGCCGCGCTTCAGCGCTTGCGAATCATATCTTAAACAGAACAGTATTCAGTATGGAGTTGTACTGGAAGCACACAAAAAGCCTTTGGAGTCATCGAATAGCAGTATTTTTCATGTTTTCATCTCATGTTGCGTGGTACTAAGTGCGTTCTTGTTCATGTAACCCAAATCCAAGGCATTTTCAATTTATCCGAAAAATCGCAACAAACATCAGACGTTTAATTCACTGGTCACATCCGGTCGAAACTTTTATGTATTACAGATCACACATCGGTTCGAATATTGCAAGTAAGTGGTTTTCACTCTTGTAGGACGATTGTTGGAGCCTATCTTGTCAAAAAATAAGTCCACTGTAGGATTATTTTATGTATATTAAAGCGCTATTCAAACTGTTGTTGGGCGCCTTTGTTCTCGCATGCTTAACTTTTCACTATTGTGTAGTATAAATAGACGTTACGATGATTGCAATGCAAATTCACTTCGCAGACAACTGCTGTTATCAGATGTCATGATTGTCGTATGAGCCCTTTGTTTACCAAAACAAAAACAAAATTGCCGAGCCGAGTCATTTAAATTTTGTTCTCCCTTTTACTCTCACGCTGGAAAGCAAACGAATTTTAGTCAGTTGTGTTTCGGTTTCGAGGTAATCCGAAATTGTCAATCATCTTCGTAATCGCGTATTTATTTGGTCGCAGCACAACCGATTTCCCGTCTTGTATTCTTTTTATAGTAACACCATCGTATTTGGAAACTTCGAAGTGCACGTACACAAAACATAATTATATTTCATCAGTTTTGAATCGCTTATTTTAACTGGATAAAGTTTGTTCAATCAGCCAGTCCTTGTTGTGCCAGTAATTTGTTTTCTGTGTTTGACCATAGATAAAATCACAAGTTTGTATGACAAAACAGTTATTTCTTCAAACCATTTTTGTGCAAGGTTTGCTGCAATGTGTATTCTGTTCAAAGACAGCGGAAATAAGCTCAATCTACTATTGCATTTGATCGAACCGAATATAAACCCCGGGGCGTTCTTCTTTCCTTTTTAAATTCATTTTCTTCACTTTTAAATCCCAAGTCGCCATAACCTCTCCACGCATTTATGATTTTTCTTGTTCCATAAAAAGCGTTTTACCGGCCGCACAAATATTTTTTTATTTTATCTTTTACAAGTTACATTTGCTTAGCTGGCATAGAAATAAGAACGACCCAGTGGGGTTTGTGTCGCATTCAAAACTTTGTTTGTTCACGAGTGCCTCTGTTGTTTCGAAACGTCGGAAATTTTTTTAATGAGGTACTTGCGAAAATCTTGTGGAAGACGTTCTTCTTGCTTTCAACCTTAATATCTCTAAGGTTCGTGTGGGCGAATTGATGGTGAATAATCGCTTGGATGGCTTTGAAGTGATCCTTTTATATGCACGATTGTTTGTAATTCTTGGTCGTATTAAAAACAGGTTTTATATCTATATGATATATTATCAACTTTTTATTTTTAAGATTCAATTGTCCTGTTTTCAATTTTTTCCATGAAGTTATTTTCTAGTTTTGAAACCGAAAAGTAATCATAATGCTGTTTCTAATGTTGAAACAATATATTGTCGAGGTTGCCGGTAGCTAGCTGTATTTGATGTTTCCTTTTTAATCACCTTGTTTCTATAGCGATGATCTATCATTGAATCAATCTAGTTTCTGAAAAAAATTTATCGGTCGTGGTTCTCTGACGGTGGTTTCGAGTTGTATTGAGATAAGTTTACGAGATGACTGAACTGAAACGTGAGTACCACAAATTAGATCACTACTTTTCGGCCTTTTATTACTACATTTCATTTGTTATTTTCCTCCTCGCAAATGGAAAACCTCTTGCTGTGTTTTACATCGTATCAGGTCAACTTAGCAATTCATAGAGAGAAACCGTATTATATATCGTTGAAATCCTATATTGTATGATTGAAAAATTCATTCAAGAGTCTTAACGAATATTTTCGAAAAATAGTTTTCCTTGTTAAATATGAAAGTAAATTAATAAATGTGGTATCCCAACGGATGATATGAAGCATAACATTTATACATTTAATCTGCGATATTAGCTGTGAAACTGTTTTATCGAGTCAAACTCGGGCGTTGTTTGTCATTGAATATGCTTTATTTAACTATAATTACCTTGTCTCTTTCTTGAAAATAACCACAAGGAACTAGAAATGTCCCAAACTAAACCTAATAATTCTCTCGTCTAAAAGGCAGCTAGTCGAAACGAAACGAACTTCAATTCAGCCAAATTGCTAAAAACCACAATTATAAGAGAGCCAGATGAATATATAGAAGAAAACAATACACGTGTGAAATAAACTAGACCACTGGAAGTGAATTCGATACAATGTCGATAGGCAAGCTACTTAATCTTTAGTACGGATCCTAAACTTAAAATAATTGAAAACCTCGCTCTAGGAATTAATAATCTGTCGATTGTCCCGTTGTTTTGTTTTTATTTTATGGTAATACCTTCGGCAAAATAAGATCCATGATTTGCAAGTAAAATCGAACATAGAATTTCGTTTATTAATCTTTTTGTTGCCAGAACGTCCGGTGAACTCTGGATTAGATAAAGCTTTTTATGAACTTCAGAAGTGAGCTTTCACGTTTCGTAGTCATAATTTTAATACTAATGTTTCCACAATAATCTTCGCACATTGGATTTTCGGCTTGACAGCTTTCATAGATGGATCTACTCAATTGTGTAAAATTTAAGTGGTTACTCATTGTCTGCATTACGCCATACATGTGCAATCTTGACGTTCAATTTACATTTGCCACAATTTCCGCAAAACCCGGCAGAAATGTTAACAGTTATCGCTGTTCGTGTTATGTGTCGCAGTGGCTGACATTTTTACCATTGAAGTACTTAGAGTCTATTCTTCACAAAGTTGACATTCAATTTAGATTTAGTTATACTACGAAAGCCACAAAAACCTAAGCACGATGTACAATATATATATATATATTCGCAAATCGATAGCTAATAGTGAGAGCCACATTATGCAATTATGTAACATACTTATTTTGTTAAATAGGTTTTACTTAAACAGCTGGGATGTTGCTTATTTGCCTGTATAGCAAGTTTCGTTTTGCAGATAAAGTCCGAACTCAGCTGGCGAAGTGTTTATTCTCTGGTTTAGTAATTCAGACTGATTTTTTTATGAAAGGGAAATCGTTTCGTTTAAACACTTCATTTATTTGATTTCGAATAGTTTTATACTGATCTATTTGCATATTATATAATTTCAATGATCCTTCACACTACGTTTGTTTTTGAAAATTTCTACAAGTTTCTATGTTTTTTTTGTATAATGTAATTGTTTTTAATAAGTATACATAACTTAATTCACGCTACGTTTCATGCGTACTAGATGGCTAAAAGTGTCTATGTGATTTTTTTATAAGTATACACAATTCGTAGGGAGATATATTAAACCTGTAACTATGACAGTTTATCCTAACAACCGAACGTTTTAACTGAAATTGCGTGTTCTTACTAAGGTTCTAAGTTCTTATAAAGAACAACAATTTTGCAAATACGTCATTCTTAGGTCAGTGTACTTATCGTAAACCGGCACAAAAAGTATTTTTCCACCGAAGACTCGTGCCCACGTCAACTGATCGAGGTCAAGTTTAATCCAAAGACAATTTTCTATAGACTGTTACTACCAATAACCATATACCTTACAACCTGGCTTACATGTAGCCGATTGCTTAATCTTATATATAGTTACACCATCTTGTACCTAGCCGATGTTAAACTGATGAACTTGAAGGTAAAAAGACAACATCAAGTTAAAGGTACGGAATTCAAATACGAGCCAATGTTCACGTAATGACTAAAAGTAAAAACTTATAATTGAGTTTTCAGTATCAATTAAATATAAACCTGTTTCTCAACGAACTGTTGGATACTTTCTATCAGGGTTATAGACCAACGGTATGGATTTGATAATTGCTGAGTGTACGAGAAGCATTTGAGCAAGGTAATTCCAAATGTAAACAGGCTAAGTCTATTAAAGTAATTTCTTTTTCCGCATTCGCCAAGACGAATCCTACAAATATGATATTAACGTTAACAATCTCTAGGGTAAACGAAACCTCCGGTACAAAGGATTATTATTAGTGACATTTGACAGACGAAAATATTGACCTTTGGGTTAAGTCGTGTCTCTATATTTTTCAAAAATACCAGGATGTCGGATTGAAAATCGTATATATAGTGAACTATAACTCATATTCTTCCTGTTTCCAAATTCACTCACAAGACAAACATTAGTGAGAATTTAAGAAGGCTAAGAGGCATTCTTTAGTGATCCGCAAAACGTGTGTCCATTCCTGTTATCCAACCCATATCTAGATTTTTCTATCGAAAAATCATATTTCCGTTCATTTATCATATCAAGAATCAGATCCAATTGAAATCCGAATAATCCAAAGTATCGATTCGTGGTAGTATTCCTTTTAACCAAATCACTTTTGGATCAAGGTAATCTACATTGTTCAGATTGTCGTTCTGAAAAGAAACTGAAAATCTGACGACATCGTTCAGCCACATGTGCCACGAATCAATCGAGAAATTGATAATTCAAATGAAACGATGAATTGAAACCTGGATGTGGCAGATCAATCCGAACAATATCTACCTTCACCTTTAATCTAGAATTTTTGATTTGGGGAGGATGTGGCAAGGTATTCTTTGAATTTATCGACTGATATACACGTAACTAGAAAACTGAACCACGAAGATCATACCGTTTAAGAATCGACAGTCCTTTGAACCAGGGGTCTTTCACCTCTCAAAACCTTGCATTTTATTGGATCCCATTTGGACTGCACTGACAAAGAATTCCATTGTTTTAGGGTTGGGGTTTGCATTATTTCAGGGTTAGGCATTGTTTGGATAGCCAGTACTATTCCAGGTTTCGAGGAGGTGAAGGCCGCCCTCTTTGAACAGCCAGACATCTGCTAAGCCACCGGCTAAATCAGATCGCAAAGCAAGTACTCGGAGTACTCGGCCAAACTCCCCTTCCCTAGCTGGTAGATCGAAGAATTATCGGCGAATTATCTTCTTACCTTCGTTTTAGGAAGGAAGCGAACTACCGAGTAAAATGATTCCTTCGGACAGACCGTGACACTATTCTCGGCGGCTGTTCTTTTCTGACGCCATCTCGTGTCAGCAAATTTCAGTGCCTTAAATAAGTTCTTGAGAAGAGTATTCATCGTATGTGCGTATATAATAGTAACTATCAGGAGTAACAACAACGAAGCAAGCAGATTATTTACATGTACATCGCTGGTCCCAGAACTGAATAGGTCCTTTGTATGATACAGTCACTTGCTGATATAATACTTTATTAACGAATGAAGTGAGCTCGTGATCCCCATGGGAAAGGTGTTGCTTTGGATGCTGTATGGCAAGCTTTGTATAAAAACGTTGTTTTAGAAAGATCGACAATCGATTGGAGATGGAAAATAGCATTTACAAACAGGTTTTGCTAATAACACGACCGATCTCGTGAAAGTGCTTTAACTGAATGAAGTCAGATTTTTTACGATGCAGCACAACCACGTGATTGCATTCCTGCGATGGGCCCATTTCATAGTCCACGAAAATACTTGTTTCGCGCAAAACATCACGGGACGTGCTAAAGGGTGTTTAAGACATTCGGATCAGAGCCTGATCACAGGAGTACAAACAATAGGACTCAAGGTCCCTTCTAGGCCTGCCACCATCAGTGGACACCGGTACGTTAGCAACCTTTTTTTTTGGGGGGGGGGGGGGGGGGGGTTGGAGCTTTCCCCCATTATATGATCGGATTCTTGATAAATGGAACGGAAATCTGTTTTTCGAATGAAAAATCCAGATTTAGATTGTTTCAAAGGAATGCTACGTACCACAATCTGAACAATCCTGATTACCTAAAGGCCTGGGAGAACGAGAAACCATTGTTGCGTTAACATTAGTCAATATTAATTTCAGTGTTTCCCAAATGTTTCCTCGTTTACTCGCGCGCGAAACAGATGTCGCGGAAGCAAATTTTATTTCTGAGAAGCAAAACATGTTTCTGAAACATTTTAAAAATGTCCTTCGCTTCCGCAACAACTGTTTCCTCGTTTGGCCGTGCGCGAAATATTTGTTGCGGAAGTAAAGTTCAGTTTCGCCACAATGTTGCCTCGTTTGTTTACGGCTTAAAATCCTAAATTCGTTTGGTTAAAAGGAATGTCGCCTTTGTTTCCTACACCTAGAGTTGATTTGAACGCATACAGAATAGGTGTTGTGGTTATTTTTTACGCATTGGTATAAAATGTTCGTGTATGCTGTTCTGAGCTAGCGCTCGTGATTTTTGATGTTGTTTTATAACATAAAATTCGATCTACGCGGAAAGAAATGTTCGAGTATGCATTATAAGAAAATTAAGCACGCTGAGCAGCCAATGAAATCGCACGTTCTTTGGATGCTCCCGTAATTTATGTATTATAAACAATCGAACTTTTACAACAAAATAGAGCACGCACGTGATCTTTTGCGTGACGTCATCTGTGTATCTATACTCTGATAGATAATGGCTATCGACCAATCGAATCGAGCGATCATCTCGTGCGAGTTGTTGTCCATTTGACAGAAAATAAAGTAACTACTTACTTTATTTAATATTATGAGATTATTTGCGAACGAAATGCATAAACAGCATGCAAGATCGAAAGTTTTGTATTCCAAAAAAAGTCACGAAATAATTAAGCCAATTGTTATCATTCAGCTAGTTCTATCATTCTTAGATAATTCAGATAGGGATTTCAGCTTTGTCCTTTCATTTTACGAACAACTACATGAAAATAATATTCGAGTTTGCGAGCTTCACAGTTGTGAAGTTGTACAACCAAAGCAAATGGTGATTTTTCACGCACACAAAAATATAAACCAAAAAGGCGCAAGCATACAAGCTTTTCTCTCTTTCCTTGAATTCAAAACCTTATTTCACTGGAAGTAAGGTCCCAATAACTAGATATTTCCCTTCAGTTTGGCGAAAATAAGAGTTCCTTTAACTGGCAGCTAACGGAATCATATTTTCCTAGTAACCCATCCCGGCCATTTTAAGTATTCTGTTCCTTGAATGCTATATGCCTTTGCTTACATTTGCAGTAAAAAAAATACCTTGACCTCTTAGTTATTCTCAATGGGGGATGTTGTCTTAGTTCTCTTTCAATTTCATCATGAAAATAACCGCCAAAGTCCAGTTGAAAATGTGTCGTTTCTGCCATTTTGATTTTCAATTATTAGATACACGAACATGACGTCATTTCCATGATCTATAATTTTACAAACCAATTGGCGCGCGCGTTAGTAAATATCTTTGTATAATTAAAGTCTGACGTGCTGAGCAAGTCGTATCAGCTAGTTTTGAGTCTTATTGGAACCGACCTCATTTGGAATTATACCAGTGGATCAAATTCATTGTCTATTTAACGTATTAAAGTTAGTTTCTTGTGTATATAAAAAAGCATGTGGTTTAGATGGTATTTCCACTATGCTGTTAAAGATACAATAATAGCCCCATCCCTTACTTTTATATTTAACCTCTCTATTTGCACTGGGATTTTCCCAAGTGATTGGAAAGTTGCAAAGGTAACACCAATCTATAAAGATGACAAGAAATGAATTCCCGATAACAATAGACCAATCTCTGTTTTGCCTGCCGTCACTAAACTAATAGAAATAATTATTTTTAATCAATTTTATAGCTATCTGACAGAGCATGGTTTACTTACAGATTCACAATCTGGCTTCAGACCCTTACATTCTACATTGACTGCTAGCTCTACTAGATGCCATCAATGATTGGTTTTTAAACATAGATAAGGGTCTCTTAAATGGAATTATCTTTTTGGACCTAAAAAAGGCATTTGACACCATGATCATAAAATCTTATTAGCGAAACTGAAACTATATGGTGTCTGCCAAGCAAGTCTAAACTGGTTCACTTCCTATCTTACAGAACGAACACAAAAAACGTTTGTGGATGGTGTACTGTGAGATGGCTGTAAAATTTAATGTGGAATACCACAGGATCTATTCTTGGACCGCTACTCTTTATAGTTTATATAAATGAAATTCCATCTTGTGATCTCTACTCTAAAGTACGGATATATGCAGATGATACTAGTCAAACTATTGCAAATACTGACGAGAAAGTCGTAGGGCAACAAATGAACCATGACCTTTGTGAAATACATACATGGTTAAAAGCTAATAAACTCAGTCTAAATGTGGTCAAAACAAAATACATGACAATAGGTAGTCAACATAAAATAAAACATCTTGAGTATCCGTTTCAAATTGAAGTAGATCACAAACCTTTGAAAAGAGAAGCGACAAATATGTTGGAGTTAAGATCGATCGATCAATCTTTAACATGGAAAGATCAAGTAGACCATTTCTAAGAAAGTTTCAGGGTGGATAGGGGCGCTGAGACGAGTCAGGCATCTTGTACCTCATGAAACGCTAATTACAATGTATAATTCTCTTGTACTACCGTATTTCAATTACTGTAGTGCAGTATGGGGAAACTGTGGAAAAGGGATATCTGACATACTCCAAACTCTCCAAAATAGAGCTGCCAGGGTGGTCACCTTTTCTAATTATGATAGGCGGTCAGCTGAGTTGTTGAACGAACTTAAATGGGATAATGTTGAGACAAGAAGATCGAAGCAACTAGCTATATTAATGCACAAAACAATATATATTAATGGGAGCACTCCAAATTATTTGAAGGAAATCTTTAAAAGCACAACATTTGTACATTGCTATAACTTAAGAAACTCAAGCTATAATGTATATGTACCAAGACCGCACACTGAAGCTGGAAAACGCAGCTTTCATTATAGAGGGGCTGTTCTCTGGAATAGTTTATCTGATGATATAAGAAAACAGAAAAGCGTAACATCATTTAAGAATACGTTATAATTTAGGTTAAATAAGTAATTTTGAACAAAGAATTGTTCATTTTATATTAGGATAATATATTTTAGGGATTTATACATTTAAAAAATTCATATTAGAACAACACATTTTAACTAGGGATCCATTTCTGTAATTTTATTACCAGTTTATGTATGCACGGCTTTCTGGAAGAGCATATGTATGGTGTTAAAAGTAAAGATTATGTATGTGTCTGTCCTAGTACTGATGATGATTTTCATCTTAATATGGTCAAAATAGCTGAGGATCCACAGGTATTTTGACCATGTTCTGACCAAAATCATTGTCAGTACTAGGACTACTACATCAAAACCTATCTTTTATTTTTACAACAAGAAAACACATTTAGCTTCAAACGAGTGTGTACAAACTGCTTTCGAGTCGAAAAGTCAAAAACGTAAACACTTCTTAAAGTGCCTATAAGCCCTAGCCAGAACTCATTTATTTGCCGGATGCAGTAAAGTGTTTTAAGTACTCTTTCAAACACGAATTGTAGTGTTTCAACAGGGGATCCAAATATTGAGAAAACAATTGAAACCTGTGAGACGTAGCCTCGAGGGTTTTATTGTTTTCGAAATATTTGGATCCCCTGATGAAACACGAACAATATTCGTGTTTGAAATTACTTCTCATGCGAATGGCTAAACCGAAAATTTATATACGCTTCTTTTCAAACAACATTAGGGAGTGTTCATTATTTATGGCTTTTTTTTTGGGGGGGGGGGTCGGGATTACATCTGCTTCTCTTGTTAAAACTTTTATGATCCTCTATGAATGAATTAAAACTTAGATGACCCCCTATACAATTTACTATAATTTCTATAGTTTCTAGATTTATGGTATTTTCCTTTGTTTAGTAGAAAACACATAATTCTTCTGAAAATCCCTACCTCACCACCTTCCTGGATGGGTAATTGAAATTGTACCGTTAATTTGTGCATTATATTGCATCATATTGCATTGTTCCGTAGTCTCAAATAAATAAATGAAAAAGAGGTCAGCATTGGCATTAAGCTAATCTCCTGAACACCAATGCATTATCTCCTATGGGATGTGCCTTTGATCATGAGCTTAGAGAGTACCTTCCTGCGTATAAAGGAACTAACAAAGCAGAATACGTGTTTTAAATGTTGCGAGTGCCGAAGGGCCGTGCCAAAATGTTTGAGATTTTACTGCTCTCTAAAACACTGGTTTCCTGTGTTCTGGAGACCAAACATTGGCAGGTATGTCAAAACTTTGATAACCCCCCCCCCCCCCAAGGAGTAGGTAAAATATTTGATGACCCCCCTAAAAAAGCACTTAACCCCCCCCCCCCCCCCCCCCCCATGATTTAACCGACCCCCCCCCCCCCCCCCCCAAGCCATAAATAATGAACACTCCCTTAGCAAGTATTGTTTACCGTTCGTAGTGTTGTATATAATTATTCAATAGGTGGATTATTATTCTTTTTTGGTAGCAGTGATTTCAACTAGCGTACCAGTAGTTTAGTGGTGAAGAGTCAGTGCAAGCAGTTGGAAGGGTCGAGGTTCGAACTCCAGTGGAAGCACACTTTTTCTTTCTATGTCGTTTCTTTACTTCTTCACACCTTACTTGTAGTTTATCAGTATGAAAGTAGTTAGTGGTTCATGAATATGATGATTAAGAACAGTTTCGCCACTAGGGATGAAAATCAGTTGAAACACTTGTGAAACATTTGTGTTTCATTGGGTTTCCAAAGACATCCACCTGACCAAATGCAGTCCTCTGATTGACTAAAAAGCACATGATTTATTAATGAGTTTGAGAAATCTCGTTCAATGTGGGCGATTTTATGGTCGTAGTATTGCTATAAAGAGCATTACAAATCCTTGAACTGCCGTCATTTAAGGCGGGACGTTATACTAATGAGTTGAACATGAATTGAGTTACAACATTACATTTCTTCATTTATACAGTTGATTTTCAGGTGTCAGACATTTGATACTTATATAATATTTTAATAAGTGATATTATGATGATATTTTAATAAGTGGAGCTGACATAAAACAGAGCAAAAGGAATTATAATTAGGTCATTCCTTAATTATTTGATTCCTTAATAAACGAAATTGGCAGACTATAATTATTATGTCGGTCATTTTGTTTTCCCGCAGTTTGACTTTTAAATCAAAGATAACTGGCCAGGTCTTATAGGCACTTTCAACAAGGGTCCACCTGCACTATAAACGAGAATGCTCCTCTCTCCCCTTTCTCTCCCTTTGGGATTTAAAATTCAAATTCAAATTAAGAACAGTTTCAGGCTTTCAGTTTTTTCTCCTGTTATAATACTAAATTGCTCACGCTGAAAATTAAAATAAGCCAAAGAAAGTAAACCACAGGAAGGTAGTTGCTCAGTTATGCCTGTCAATAGCGTTTTAGAAACGTTTACAAACTCTTTAGTGTTATTAAAGACATTAAACATTCAAATGTTTGATTTGAATTTCTCGCGATACCATAAGTCAGAGATCACTCAAGCGGAACATCACATGTTGTAGTTCAAAGGCTGAGCGACAGCGGAAGGTGTGAGCAGAAGCCCTTTTATTGTGTGGGTACTTATTAAGTAATGGTCCAGATAAGAACTGTAGTAGAATCCATTGTTCTGCGGCAATGAGCCTCCCTCACATACGATTTTGCTTGAATATACCTTAAGTGCTTTAGGCGGTGTCTACAGTCCAAACTACATCTCGAAAATAAAGTATATTTTTTTATGCTATTGGTTCTTTTTCTGTGAAAACTCGGACAAGCCACCATCCAGCCAATCGGATATAGAGAAAACGAAAGATTTTTCAATCGCAAATTTGAGAACTTTCCCCACATACGATATTCTTCGAAATTAAACCATAGTTAGTTTGAATTTATAAGTATCAACCAATGAAATTACGAGAAAGAATAATAGAAAATTAACACCTTTTAACATTCCTTGCCGTGGAGCACTACAGTTGTATATCTGGACCATTACTTAAAAGCTTGCCCAAACTCTCCAAAATATATAAGCTACTCTAAACTGTTGGTTTTTGCAATATTTTTAATATTGCTGTTGGCCGAAGTAATTATCTATTATAGTTATTGTTTCTCATCCAGTCCCATTGTTCTTCCTGTAATTAAAGCCGCGCCTTCTCTATTGTTCTTAACAGGGAATTGCCCTGTTAAGTTACCGGTAGATAATAATTCTGCCAGCAAACTGATATTAAAGTGCCTACGAACCTTATAGATATCAAGTGAATAGTGGAATGGTACAATATATCTTGCTTTGAATGCTGTGCCGCTGAGTTAAGGAGGTTTTAATATCCAAAATGCTAATTACATGACGTCAGGGGAGGCATCAATTATTATACAAAATGTTTTGTTACAATTAAACATTTTTTTCAAATTATCAGTGTTATACCCATGGTTGAAATATCAGCAGAAACGCACATTCACAACCACTAACAAGTGATTGCAGATACTTGTAGCTTAATGTATTTTCCACGTTAAATAATGTATTGTATTGATTGTTAAAGCCCCTTAATGTGCCTATGAGCCCATATTTTTTTAATCATTGAAATCGATTCTTCGTCAAGAAAATAGCTGAATAGTAAAATATTTATTGATTTGAGTGTTACGTCTATGAGTTATCAAGGTTTATATTTCGTATATGCTAATGATATGACGTAAACAATTTATCATTTATTATACAAAAACATGCTGGCAGAGAAAAATGTCTAAATCAGAAAATAGTTTCACTGATTCGCAAGGACAAAGAAATGACAGAATATTCCCTGGTTGATGTCACGTTAGCATGTTCGAAATATTAACCTTTATAACTCATAGACGCGGCATTCAGATTAACTGAAATATTTCGCTCTTCAATTATTTACCTGATGGAGAATCGATTTTAATGATAAAAAAATACACTTTCGACCAGTACAATCCATCGTAAAAAAACACTTAAATTTACAGATGTTCCTTTTTCTATTCCAGCGGTTGGTATGAGCCTCCCCTACTTAGGCATGATGCCTACTCCTGGAATGGACCCCCGGACACAAGGCAACTTATTCTACACATACAACACTCATATGATGGGCTTCCCTGGCCTGTCAGTGGGGTACGGTCGGGGCCAGAGACACAACAATGGCGATGACACACCAAGTGAAAACCGATTATCGTTCAGTTCGCCAGTCGACAGGTAAAGTATGGAAAATACATCGCACAAAGCTATTTTAATTAGTTGACTTCATTTAATTTACAGGAGTCAAATACCAAGAACTACATTCCCAAACCAAGGTCTGAGGCACTCAAGAAAAGTTTTCTTACGATTGGGCTAACTTATGGGATTTATTGCGAAAATTTATCAATATATTTTAGTTTATAATTAATCATTTAAGTAATGCTCCGGCTATGAACTGGAGTAAAGGGCATTAGTATATACCACACCAGTGAATATCACTTTTCGCGCGCTCTGATTTGTTATTCAAACAGTGAATATGATTTCTTATAACCCATCGTATTTTCTCTCGCGCGTGATTGGTTGAAAGAGTCACGTGACCCGATATTTTCTCTCCGGGAGCGTATAAGCGTGCGTCAAAGAAAATATTTGAAGGATGATAACGCAATAACCTACATTGTGGCGTCGAAATATGCCCCGATGTTGTCCTTGGACATTATCTGATCCTCGAAGCTCACAGTTTCCCTCGAGCTTCGCTCTCGGGAACTGTTCTCTTCTCGGATCAGATAATGTCCGCGGACGAAATATCAGGGCATATTTCGACGCCACAAATAGGTTATTGCATTTATATTCACCTCCGAGCAAAGCAGCGATCATTTCGCGCGAGGTTTTGTCCATTTGATAGAAAATAAAATAACTATTTGGTGCTGGTGCTGGAGTGTGGTATATACTAAAACAAGTATTCACCTCATTGTTGGTGAATAGTGGTGGATATTTACCTCGCCGAAGTGGCTCGATAAATATTCATCACTATTCACATCCACTTCGGTGAATAATTGTTAAATAGACTGCGGCAATGAGCATATCCCAACATACGATTTTGCATTGCCTTGTACTGTCTGAGATGTCTACAGTCCAAAATACATGCAGAAAATAATAATTTTATGCTATTTTTACTGTGAAAATTCAAAGAAGACAACATCCAGTCACCATCCAATCGGAAAGGGAGAAACCAAAAGATCTTTCAATCACAAATTTGAGAACTTTCCCCAAATACAATATTCTTCGAAATTAAACCATAGTTTGATCAAAAATAAATTTAAACTACTATCTAATAGTATTTGATGCTTTTCTATTGAATGTAAGAGTAACAACCAATGAAATTACAAGAAAGAAGAATAGAAGATCAATACATGTTTGCGTATCTTGCCGTTCAACGCTACAGTTCTTTACCGATTAGCTCAGTGGTAAAGCGTCGGTTTGTCGTGGGGGAGGACGCGTGTTCAAACCACGGCCGGACCAACACTCAGGGTCTTAAAATAACCGAGTAGAAGGTGCAGCCTTTACATAATCCAACAGTAAACGGTTAGACCTACACGTCTTTTCGGACAAGGCCGTCAAATCATAGGACTAAGTCAACATAGGTTACTGAGTTACATGTTAGCGGTAAACGTATTACCCTCTATAAATAAAGTGAGTTTTTAAATACAAAATTATAGTATGTAATGGGATACCGAGTGTTTATCTTACCATTAGTATGTACGGCTGTCTTGGAATCTAGGATAATGATATTCTTGATGACATTCTGTGTTCAAATAAAGATTCATTCATTCAATTGTCTAGTAGAGAAAGAATATGGCATGGGGAATGAAAACAATACTTTTTGTATTTTCCTTTAAGTGAAAGTGCGGTAGTTTTAACCATTACAATGAACAAAGAACGGTAAACTTAAAATGGACTGAAATATGTACTTATTTTTGCCACATTATACAGGCCGCTTTCATAACAAAAATCTATTTCGGTTCTCAGGCAGAATTAATTGAAAAGATTGATTCGCGAAGGCACGAAAGTCATTTACTAGTTCGAAACTGTCGTGCTAGAATTTTCTTCGCGATACTTTATAATATACATGTTAAATTAGATATGAAATATTAGGAACATTGAAGTGTAAATTGTCATCCTTTTAGAGAGCTTTCTAGGATTATAAATGGTCTGACCATATTAACGTCTTTATTGACAACGTTGAATTTCAAGTCTGTGAGGAAGACAAGATTAGAAGTGATAGCATACGAGTACAATAACACGAATACATTTTTAAAATGTATTATTAATAATCACTTTACAAATGAAATTCACTTGGTGACGGGAGTTTTCATCGTTAAATCGTAAAACTGGTTTGCATTGATGAAGTTAAATAAAACAATTTGGTCCTTGTAGAACTAGAAAAAATACACGTATAATCCAAATTTTGGAACATTAGAGTATTTCATAAAGAAGCTGTGGTTCGATGAATGTATGACTATTTTATATAACTTTGATTGTAGCCGTCATCTTGGTGTCCTTTGCGACACCAACATAGCGGCCGGCGATAAAAACTTTGATAAAGCTTAATGTGCCGTATCATATTAAAAATAAAATTTATATGGTACTGTTGTGTTTGTTCTCACAAAAAGGTACCAATCTTACAAATTTTGTAATATTTCTGGTATTTAATCCTTACTTTTCGTGGATCCTGTGACGTCATAAGATGAATCAACTCCCTCCCAAGAGAAAACGACTACAATAGAATCCCGCAGGTTATAATTGTGACATCACAAGATGAATCAATCCCGTAATTCGTGTATAGCTTTCATTCTAGTTTAATTGATGCTCCTGTCTCTCAAAGAAAACTAATTTAGACAACTGAAATATATCTGAAATATAATTTGGGTCAAAAGGGGTTAATGTTTTGTTATGGCGATACTTTCACATTAATTAACGATGATGTCTTTCTGGCTGGCTCACGAATGCATAACAGATGGACGCTCGTGGTTGTAACATTTTTTTTGTTCGACATTTCTTTCAGGTCTGATTCCGGAAGAGAATCTAAAGAACCAGTGAGAACGGAAAGTGTTATTAAAATCGCTTCGGACAGAACAGAAGCTAGAAAGGGTGATCCCGCCGACAAGAGATACCCTTATCCGACAGAAGACTACCCGGAAAGGTATGCCGACAGAAACGGTGATATAGAACACTCGAGGCACGTGGCCGCGTATCGAGGGTCACGTGACAAAGCAGAATCATGTGACACGCACGTGACAACCAATGGTGACATTCGAAAAGGAGTTCTAAAGTCATATGATGGTTCATCTTCCGAAACAGGTGCTTACAACAATCATCGAACGCCTCATAGCTCTGCGGGTTATGCTATGGCAACAAACCCAATGACATCGCACGCCAGCTCAAGCGAATATAACTACCCAGGACAAAAGTGTGATCCATCGCGATCGGGAGTGCCTACTGCGGGTTTTTTATCATCGATGCCGAAGCTAACTCCAATTGCGCCTCGTGGGGGTACGGCCCCACCTTACCCTCCTTCCACGACCACCGCGGAGATCAATCGTAGGCAGTCCCCTATGGGAACTTCCTGGAGAACACCTTACATGCCCTATTCTGGACCACGCCCTATTGGGGCCGAGTACCAAAGCAGTCTGGCGTCGGATGCTCTGACGTCACATCGAAGTGCAGCGCAGGTATATGAGAATTCTAATCGGGTTGATGAAAGTTCTGAGGTTCCTAGAGCAAGCTTTGCTGCGCGTGCAGCGTTTGAAAAGGACGACACGCTTAGCGCGCAGGACAACTTGGAAAAACTGGCAAGAGCTAGTTATTACTCGTACCCATGGGACAGGACATCAGGGGAACGTCCCGCCTATTACCAGGCTCCTGGGTACGGTCGGGTACCGCTGCAAAAGCGTGCTGATCGAGCCGATAAGGAAAACAAAGATACTGACGACGTTTGGGTGCGTTCTGCTGAAGACTCCACTACCCCACCCGATCGTTTTATGTTAAAGCACCTAAAGGAATCATCGAAGTTAATAAGCCAAGATGGTACAAAAAAAGAACTAGATAAAGGTAGTAGCAGCTACCGAGAACCCGTCTCTTCGAACCAGGAACAGCTCATTAGAAATCAAGTACCTTACAACAAGAATGAGAAACCTGTTATTCCTGAAAATGTTCGCTGTTATAAGGTGAATGAGGACAAGAAGGGACCGTTGATGTCGGATAGGGTAACCGTCTACCCAAAACAGGGTCAGGCTTATGTAGTTTCGGTTCGAGAGAGTTCTCAGAAAGTATCCGATTATTTCGCGAATGGGAGAAATCTGGGCACGGAGTTACCACCAATGAAGGCTGAATCCAAGGAACGAGGTCCGTTGTCTGTTGCGCATGAGCAGTTAAGTAAAAAGGACTCTGCTTACAGGATGAATACGAGTGTCGACAGTTTAAGAAAACAGGAGAACGCCGCGGACGACAAAAGACATGGCGAAAATAGCGAGCGTTATAAAGAGGCTGCTTATAATGAATATCATAGACGGCATGCTGACCTTCAAAGCAGTGAAAAGGCAGGTATTCCAAGCCAGGAATTGAAGAAGAACAATGATAAAAACAACAACGCAGCCTTTGAAATGTATCCATACTCAACATACCATGGCCAAAATGAGCGATCTAGGAACCCAAATAGGATAATTTTGAGTCAGGATAAAGTTTTCGTACCGCCAAACGCCACGTTAGAGATGTTCGAGAAGAGAGAACAAGAGATGGAGCGTATCAGAGCTGCGTCTTCTAGACTAGGTGATAAAAGTGCTCAATTCGATTCAAATGCAAGGGCGAAACAAGAAGACGAAAAAGACCCTAAAGCTCTTTCGCGAACTACTGATGATACGAAGGCTGTTTCCAAGGTAACGCCGTATACCTCAAGTAAACCCAAGGAGGTCGAAAGAAAGGGCGACGGCGACGGTGATAGCTCTGATGAGGAAGAACTAAAAATCATCGCAGAAAAGGCGTCTTCTGGTGGTAGTCATATACAGACAAGGCTTACGCGTGCGGATGACAAGCGCAGCACTATGTCTCCAGCGTACTCGAACTTAACCACAACGAATAGACAACAGCGAATCACATCTCCAGCTACCGAGCGGAACTCGACAATGGATTCTTCATACGGCGCTAACTTCGGTGGGAATTTTTCCGCGAGAAGAGCCGATGGTGAAGTCGGCGGACGCGAAAGTGCGGAAAGAAACTTAAACGCTGCCAATAGTCTCGGTTTTCAAAATGCGGCTAGCCTTTACGGTGCCAACCTACAGTATCAGCCGGTTGCGCAATTTCTCGATGCAGGCGGTCTTCCTATCGATCCGATGTTCTATAATAGTGTGTACAGATCTCACATGATGGAACCGTCTGCTCAGGCGCTGGCCCAGGATCCCGTGACGGGATCTATTGTAATGGTACCTGAAGCATATATCGCTCTTTTCAACCCCATGGGTAAGTGATTAGCGCCAGATAGGAGTTATTTTGTATTTGTAAATAAACAATGACTGAGGTCACACTGGGACGTTAACTATAGTAAACCAGCCAAACTATATATGGTTAATAATTGTTACTATAGTTAAAATAGCAGCGTGAGAATATCAGGCACCTCTCTCGGCTATTAAAATAGTGAAGCTGCTGAAATGACATATGATACAGTTCAGACGTGGGTGTTGGCAGTTCGGAAACCACATACTGGGGATTTAATTACCTGAAACATCAAAAAACAAGCTGTCAATAAATTTAGATTAATTCCGGCAGCGCTAAACCCATCTTTTCAGGTCGACTAACTATAGTTAACCCTTCGTCTTGCCGCTGTTGTCGAAGCAACTAACCACAGTTGAGTTTACTACGGTAAACCGTAAAATGCAGGTCACACTGAGGATGCCGCTAACTATAGTTAAATCCGCTGAACTATAGTAAACTTCGTCCAGTGTGACCTAGATCAGTAAATATCGTCATTTTGGACGTGATTGTGTCATTTTGTATGAAAATGTTTATTATTAGTTAATGAAGAAAAGCAAGTAAATGACGTCATTTGGGACTTTTGTGTCATTATGTATGGTAAAGTTTATTATTTGTTAATGATGAGTAAATATCGTCATTTTGGACTTGATTGTGTTATTATGTATGGATAAGTTTATTATTCGTTAATGAGGAAAAACACGTTACACCACGCACATAACTGTCTGTGTAGTTAATTGTTTTATTACTGTTTTCATTGAAGTGCGATCCTGAAAGTCTCGTTTGCAAAATTGCATTTAGAGTCTAGTCTGTGTATTCTTACTGCCTGACTTAATTACAATCTGATTGAAGGTCGGTTAAATGCAATTACCAAACGCGACTTGAAACTTCCAGGGACGCACTTAAATGAAAACAGTAATAAATATTTTATGTAACAGTTACAGCAGAATCGCAATTCATGGTCGATCCTTCAATGGGGCAAAGACTCTATGGGATGCCACACACAGCGGACGACCCTCGATGGCAGCAATTCTACCAAATAATGCAAAGTCAACAGCAAAAACAGCTTCACGAACAGCAGATTCAACAGATGCAGGAGAAATACAAACATGATTTGATGCTGTCTCAGCAGCAGGGCGCATGGTCAAATTCTCCGTTTTATCATTTTTACCAGAAGCAAGTTGAAATGCAAAGGAAGGTAAGCGTTCTTATGTGTTATTATTTGTCGTCCAGAAAGGATTTCCTGAAGTTTGCTAATCTGGGTACCAGTGGCTCGAAGAAATAAAAGGCGGAGGCGAGATAACGGTGTTATCCGTTGAGAATCTCTCTTCCATGCGAATATTGGGTTCAGAATTTGAACCGCTTCCCTGATTGGATAATCTACTCATTACCAGGCGCAACCGTGAGTAATGGATGTAATGCAGGAGCCCATTACCAGGAACATTCATCTCTCATACTGACGTCGGTGAGTCAGTGTATGACCAGATTAAGCTATATTTAGAACAGATCTCCGTGAGTTCTCGTGCCCTCACTATGATATTCCAATGAAAACATAGTCGGGACAATGCAGTGTTAGTAAATCACCTCAAAGAACCACAAATCATTTTCAATCTCGTTAATGGCGGCAAGCGTGTACGGACCGCAGCGGAGTCGGAAGGCAGTTACCCGGGAAACATATTCTAAAAATAGCTCAATCCGGTGATATGCTGACACACGGACATAGTATATATGGACGCTCCTTGGCCTGGTAATGGGCTCCTGATATAACGGTAATTGTTATTGGCTTACCAATGGCCCAGCAAAACCGGTTTCACGTGTTTTCTTGATTTGAAACTCTTCGCAAGGAAGTGAGATTCTCGACGGATAACACCAGAGGCTCTTCTTCGTCTCGTGTCAGTCCCTCTCGTCTCCAGGATATAGGCCTTCTAATCTGTTGAACAACTATTTTACCATATTACCCATACGGCCCCGCGAGCGCTTTCCTTGCAGGACCATTTACAAAAGTCACGTGATGGGGGGCCGTACGTGTTTGACACAGGTGGGCCGGAAAAAGCCGTCCGTCCCTGCTCGATTTGATGCTTGTTGTTTTGTCATTATTAAAACAAACTAAGTGATCATATGGTAAAAACGTATTCACTGAGTTAGGTCGGGCCGAACGGAAAAATATTTGGCTCTCGGTTGTTTTGTACGCTGCGCTCAGTCCGTACGTCATGACCTCGAGACAAATATTTTCCCCTCCGACCCTCCCACACAGTCAATAAATACCTAAGATTCATTGTCATGTAATTGTGCCAGGAGGAGAGAGAACGCGGCGCACGCAGTGAACAACGTCCAAAATCCAAGGAAGAACAAACAAGCCAGCCTCATCCCGAAAATGTGGAGGCTACTAAGGCTAAAGTGGAAACATTCAGCCCGGATGAACGTAAACACTGCATACGCCCACGTGCAGAGGAAATTGAAATTAAAGGGGAACCCGCGAGGCAACGACCACAAGAGCAACCGGCAATGGACAGTCATGCTGGATTTCCTGAGCGTCAGGATCAGAGTGCACCACGAGGTGGGGAAAAGCCGAAGAAAGGAGAATCGGAAGGAAATGGAAAGACGAAGGAGCAACAGGTATGTTGTGTATGTGATTTCCTTGGTGGCATTATTAGCCCTACAAGTGCAATCTGTCACAGGATAGTCTCGACTCCACGAGAAAAGCAAGTATTTTATATAGTCACAGGGCTCGAACTTACTTCTAAAACCAGTAGCAAATGTCTGCTAGGAAAAGATGTTTTCACTAGCAAAATGAAATGACACATACTGATATTCTATACGTTTACAGTATCACTTTATATAATTTACTTTTAGTTGTGTATAGGGTAAGAATTAATTAGGCTTTTAAACTCGTGTAAATATGCCGCGTTTGTTCGAGGTTTTCAGATTCCAAGTTCTACCTTAAAGCCGAAGATCGACTCGCAGAAACGTTCTGGTGAATATTTTAAAAATCTGCTAGCATGTTGCAAGTTTTCGAGCATTAGTTTCGAGCCCTGTATCAAATGGAACTAAGTTTTAAAAAAGTGTGACTAGAGTACTCCTCTTAACACAGTTTCAGCAGTATCTCCTTCGAGGCACCTTACCTCTGCTGCCAACCTCGGCGACCCAAGAGGCTTCTAAATCACCTCTCGAGCCCTCTCGAGATATACCGCGAAACACTCGCGAGCTGGCAAGAATAAGTGACGAATCTCGCCCCAACGTCTCGCCTCAGGCGGTATCGGCAGCAGTAACGCTAGCTAACCTCGATACGGGTCCGCATTATCCTGGAGGACAGCGGCAGGAACTGGCAGGAGAGTGCGCCCGTGGTGCTGTAGGCCAGCAGGTTGGAGTGATGTCTGATGAAAAATCTTCGAAGGATGAATATAATTTACCAGGTTATAAAAACTTTTTCTTTTCTCCAATAATGTAGTAGCCAGTTTTTTAAAGTAATCTAGCCAGGACAAAAACTTGTTGATAACAGTCAGATATTTGCTTTTGCTGAATTTGTATTTTGTTTTTCTTGTTGCTAACTCCCACCTAGAATAGCCTTCTGCTAAATGTGGGTGGGTTAAGTACTGTTTCAAACACGAATTGTAGTGTTTTATCAGGGGTTCCAAATATTGAGAAAACAAATGAAACCCGAGAGGCCAGTCTCGAATGGATAAACCGAACATTTACATGCTCTTCTTTTCAAACATCATTAGCAAGTATTGTTTACCGTTTGACTGTTGTATATATTTATTCCATAGATGGCTTTTTATTCTTTTTTTGCTGGCAGTGATTTCAACTAGCGTACTCAGTAGTGTAGCGGCCAAGAGTTAGTACAGACAATCGGAAGGGTCTAGGTTCGAACTCCAGTGGAGGCACACTTTTTCTTTTATGTCGTTTCTTTACTTCTTCACTCCTTACTTGTAGTTTATCAGTATATAAGTTGTTAGTGGTTCGTGAATATGATGATTAAGAAATATTGATCACTAGAGTTGAAAATCTGTTCCAAACACTAGTGATTTTCAACTGGTATTTCATTGGGTTTCCAAACTTATCCACCTGACCAGATTAGAGATTGTGGTTGGCAACTCAGATCATGAATTATTAATGAGTTTGAGAATTCATTTGTAAAAATCTTGAACTTGCTGTGACAGTTTTTAAAGTATGACTACTGTTTGCATTGAGCTTTTCTCGAAACAAAAAGAATTTAAGATCAATAACTGCGTGCGAAGAAGGTTTGAGGGGTATCGCAGGAAACGTTTCCCCAAAAAGAACATCAATTTAACTTCTGAATACCAACAGTAAAATTGGCAGAGTTACTTCCTCAGGCAAAAACTATTGATGGGAAGAATCCCGTTTTTCCATCATTAATATATGCCGGGTATTGATAAATTCCCAATTGATGTTTGTTTAGAAAAAATATGGGATATCACGACGATGATGACGGCAGCGACGAAGACAATGATAATGATAAAGATGATGGTAATAATAATTATGAAACCTATAAGTACAACAGGACTTAATGCTTTGCCCTTTCTTAAATCTACACAGCTGTGCAACAGTGGCCTTCAGGGATTGACAAAGCTTCCTTTACTCACCTAGAAACCTCATCCAATCCCATCGCACCTATGCAAGTTTTCTCAGCTCCTAAAACGATCTCCGCTGGATTACCGATAATAAGTCGTGCTGGTGCGCAAGAGGTTGGTCGGCTAAGGCATTTGGAGAATGTTGTAGTTCCCGAACGAAATCATGATATTAAACCTGTGACAACAATGAGCGAGGAAACCCAGCAACAAAGAACGAACAATCCTTCTGAGAATTGCGATAGAACTGAGCATCATATGGAAGAATGCAGTTTACCTCTCCTGGTCGCAGAGGCTGAGAAACTGCAGCAGGATGACGAGTTGGTGGTCATAAGAGTAGGTAGCAAAGTGGACGTACTCCAAGATATACCTGAGAGAGTTTCCAATAACGAGTCTACGGAAAGAAGCCATGAGATGGATGTACTGATTTCACTTTCTAAAAGACACCATGATTCCTTAGAGAGCCCTTCCTCCAAATCAGAGATTCTGTGGATGGAGGACTCTGAAGGAGATGACGATTTCGAGATTCGTACCATCAATTCATCTTTTCGGCCTCTGATGAAGGATTCTGACAGCCACAACAAAGAGAACTCGCTGTCGTTGTCCCTCAAGTCTACGAAAACCGAGGAAGAGAAGAAGAACATCCGAGAAAACATAGAAAAGCTGAGAGTGCTCGCTAAGGGTCGGACACGCGAGGAGAGATTCACTGTGTTTACACGTCAAAAGGAATTAAAAAGGTGAGGATCTAATTGATCCTGAAGGAAAGGCAATATTGGGAGTTATAGCCCATCAAATATTTTCTCTCGCGTGTGATTGGTTGAATGCGAGCGGTGAGAAATATCAGCAAATACACCCCCTGTGAGCGTATAAGCGCGCGTCAAAGAAGATATTTGAAGGATGATAACAACAATAACCTACATTGTGGCGTGGAAATATGCCCTGATATTTGTCCTTGGACATTATCTGATCCTCGAAGCTCACTCACTGTTCTCTTCTCGGATCAGATATGTCCGCGAATGAAATATCGGGGCATATTTCGATGCCACAAATAGGTTATTGTATTTATATTATATCGTGTTGCGTATTATGAATGACGTTAGAGTAGAGAAAGATTACTGGAAAGACTCAGTTATTGACTTTTACTGTTACACTCTATTGATCAGCGCCGTTACAGCGGTTTTTGATTGAGTGTCGTGAAACCAAAACCTAAATAATTACAGAGCCAACCACGAGCAAGTAAAAAACGCAATGAGCCAATCACGAACTGAAGTAATTCATGATTGGTTCTACTTGAACCAATCACGAAGAAAAGTAAATGCAATCGTGGATAACTCTCGCTAAAACGTAAAGAATTTCGTGACGCGTACGGATCAAACCAATGTTGGTTTTAGTTTAGAAATTGATTGGCTGATAATTACAAAACATTTCACAGCCAGAATTAAGCTAAGCAAACGCAAAACCAAAGCCATTACTTAGAGCGGCTTTCAGTTGAATGTAGTAAAACGAAAACTAAAGTAATTACATAGCCAATCACAGGAGCAAGTGAAAACACAATGAGCCAATCACGAACTGAAGTAATTCACGATTGGTTTTACTTGAACCAATTACGAGGCAAAGTAAACGCAGTCGTCAATACTGTCGCTAAAACAAAACCTGATTGCATTTGGTTTTAGTTTAGAACTTGATTGACCGATAACTGGACAACATTCTCACAGCCAACAGAAAAGCTAACCAAACGCAAAACCAAAGCAATCACTTGTTGCTTTCGACACTTTCGAAAACCACTCTAATTATTTTGCAAGTATTTATTGCGTCGGGCCCCCAACATGTAGTAGTACTGTATACAAATAAATCGATGTGTTACATCTGTGATTTTGTTTAAGCCCGACATCCATCGTGAACAGTGTGACATCATCAATCAACGACATGGTGGAGATGAATGTCTTGGAGAAGGACATCAGAATGAGGCTAGCCGATCTACAGAAGAAATACCGGGAGAGAAACAGAGAGCTAGCACGACTGCAGCCCAAAAATAGAGACGGGTAAATATTCAACTTGGTTACAAGATGATAAATCAGGCCTTCGATTTTTCTTCTATAGACCAGTTTCCGGTTCATGCGCAGTTGTTTCGACTGGTGGACCACCATAGACTATTATCGCAACCCCGCCGTCGCAGTGCACTCTGGGATGGATATCTCAGTTGCCATTGGTAAATACAAGATGGCCGCCCAACAACAACAATGGAAAACCGAAATATCCATCCCAGAGTGCACTGCGACGGCGGAGTTGCGATATAGTCTATTGCTAACATCTGCCTGCCCGCCAAATAAACAAAGGATGTGTACAACTGCGCATGAACCGTAAACTGGGCTAAGAACGGTTCTACTGGCCTTGCTAGGCTTAAAGTGCCTATAAGGCCAAATTCGTTTTCATTAAACAATGACCCGCACTATAGGGGAATCTTTGTTTACGTTTTATCCTCATTAGCATACATCAAACTTCAAGCGACGTACATACAAACAAACAGAGTCCATAAATCGAAAGAGATTATCAAACTTGATAATCACCGAAAATTTGAGAGTGATCTGATCAATATATTTTGAGGAATGAGCGTTTAAAAATCCCAAAATTTACAAAGAATGTATGGCTGTCAGCAACTCTTGTCACCCAGCCCATTTTACAGTTTCGTCGTAAATATTTAACGTATCGATCTCAATTACTAAGTTTAACATTCGCTTTCAACTGATGTAGTCTGTTTGTTTGTAGCTTGAAGTTTAATTTATGCTAATGAGGCAAAAATGTAAACAATGACGTCAGCAAGGATTGGCCTATAAAAGGAATGCTCTTCCCCATTCTCTCCTTTGGGATTCAAAATTTGAAATTCAAATTCATAACATTACAGCAAGTAAGCAAGCTTACAGTCCACTCCTGTTAGAATACTAAATTGTTAAAGGCAAAATTAAAATAAGCTAAAAAAACGTAAACAGCAGGAAGTTAATAGATCGTTTTCACGTGACGTCATCAAAATTCTAAAATCTAAACTAAAGGATCTATAACCCTGTTCTTTTTAATATGATTTAGGTATCGGTATACTCAGTATTCTTTGAAAGTTTTATGTCAATACGGTGAATTGTTATTGAATTAGAGTATTTTGAATTTTGTGACGGCCCAGTTCAGCGTGTTTCCTAAATGTCATGGAAACCCATATATTCCTGCCAACTTAAAATGTTTGACTTGATTAAACGTGAAAAGTGATATATAATGTGTTTTGAAGTGAATGCTAATCATATTGCTGGGAAAATTAGCTTTATTTGTAGAGTACGTTTTCGGCCGCCGCATACAAATTACACTAACTGAATTGTTTGAATGTTATTTGTCCGACAGCTCAGTTACGAAGTACTCTAATTCTCCAAAATTTCGGTCATTTACGTATTTTTACCTGCTCTATACACATCATTAAAAGCATTTTACTAATATCAGTCTTTTCTTGACCCAATTTTTTGTGTGACGTCACTGAGTGAGAACGATCTATTGCTCCGTTATTTTACTACAACTAACAGAATCCTTTTCTCATTCAGATTTTTAAACTCCTTTGAGAATACAATTGTCCAAATTAGAGGAACAAAAGGATTTGCGCAGAGAGTTCTGTTAGTTGTAGTATATGACGTCATCATGCCAATGTCCTATCAGTGATTTTACCAAATATATTGCCTAAATCAGAGCAGGAATAATTTCATTCACAAGGAGAAAGAAATGACACTAAATTCCTGATTTGATGTCGCATCGGCACCATATTCTAAATAGAAACCTTTATTACTTAAGATGCAACACTCAAACCAAGAAATATTCAAATATTCCACTATTCACGTTATTTAGATTTGATACTAATGGTACAAAATGCGGCCTTATAGGAACTTTAAAAGGAGCGGAAAATGTTAGGTACACTTCTGTTCTGTTCTGTTCTGTTCTGTTCTGTTCTGTTCTGTTCTGTTCTGTTCTGTTCTGTTCTGTTCTGTTCTGTTCTGTTCTGTTCTGTTCTGTTCTGTTCTGTTCTGTTCTGTTCTGTTCTGTTCTGTTCTGTTCTGTTCTGTTCTGTTCTGTTCTGTTCTGTTCTGTTCTGTTCTGTTCTGTTCTGTTCTGTTCTGTTCTGTTCTGTTCTGTTCTGTTCTGTTCTGTTCTGTTCTGTTCTGTTCTGTTCTGTTCTGTTCTGTTCTGTTCTGTTCTGTTCTGTTCTGTTCTGTTCTGTTCTGTTCTGTTCTGTTCTGTTCTGTTCTGAACACTCTTTCAATATTTTACTTTCACAGAACCGACGACACAAACGGCGGGAAAAATACTCCCATCAAGAGAGGTCCAGGTCGACCAAGGAAGAGGAAGTATTTCGGTGCCAGCAGTCGAAACGGTAAAACAACTCCTGCTCTACTAGAAAACGGATCGACTGATATCACGATCAAAAGCGAGCGAAGCTCACCCATCTCTTGTCCCCAGTCCCCTGGAATGAAGTCTGTGACCAGCGAGGAGAATGTGGCAGTGAAGGAGATCTCTGAACCTGTGCGTAAGAAAAAGAAGAAAAAGATTAAGAAAGAACCGGGGAGGGAAACGGAGCTACTTCCATCGCCACCTTTGATATTAAGCCGTACGGAGATTGAGGTGCGTTGGCATCAGTTCACAGTAATTAATGTTAGAATTGTCTGCATATACGTTTTGCCACCAGTTTTGGACTTTGTCGAGCGGTGACAGAATTGCCAATGAAATAGTTTAATATTAAATGTTGTCAGAGCTTGTAAGAATTTTCTTTCTTTTTTCGATCGCAAGATATGATCCCTGTGGCATCTCAAATGTACAGTACCATTGTTCAATTCCGGGTATCTATCCACCCACCCCTCCCTTGGATATGCATCGTTCTATTAATGATTGACCATTAAAGGTTAGGGTGAAGTGTGGGGGAGGGGTGGGGATTTCTCAGAAACCGTGATTGATACAAAGAGCTTATTACACGGAAAGTTGTGTAATACGGTTGGGTATTTTTACGAGTCAGTTTTATTTTTTCGAGCCTGAAAGGCGAGAAAAAATAAAATTGACGAGTAAAAATTCCCAGCCGTATTACACAACTCTTCGTGTAATAAATTGTTTATTATACGACAGCTAACACGAACAAAACATGTTTGTTTTCGCTTACCTTACTGCTCTGTTTGAAGAAAATCTTGAGAGAAGAAATCTCGAGAGAAGAAATCTCTCAGCCTCACGTCGGGGGCGGGCGCGCACTGAAAAGTTTTTTTCGCGCGCTAAAAGCTGATTGGCTGTTACTCAAACAGCCCCATTTCGATTGGCTCGCGCGCTTACAAAACCTTTTAAGTGTTGAATAAACCTGTGCAAACCGGTTTGCGACCCGTGTAATACCGTCTCATATTTGCACTCGTTTTAGCCCGTATTTGCACTCGAAAACGCCAAGTCGTATAATAAGGTACCATATTTACCGTTCCATTTTTTTTTAATTGCGCTTGGTTTAACCATTATGTTACCTTGAGCGAAGTCCCATGAATCAGGCTCAATGTGCCTCAAACGTTTATATTCTTGTCATAAATATCGATTCTACATCAGTGAATAGTTAAATTAGTCACAATATATGGGAAAGTCACTGATACAAGTTACATTCCATTGTCTATTTCGTGACGGTAGTCATGAACCCATAACATAATAATTGATGCCTGGATTGACGTCACTTTCATTAACATTTTGAAAACATAAACCTCTGCTACTCATAGATGCAATCGATATTAATGTAAAGAACCCAGCCTCCTGCACCCGCTGAACCCACCCCACTGAATCCCCAGAACCAGCCCCCCTGAACCCACCCCCCTGGATTCGCCTCTGGAGTAGCAAGAAACAGACCGCGTGGATAGGAGTCGTACCAGTGGTCAAGGTTTTCAGCCCCATTACATTTAGCCAAGTTGAAGGACTTTTAGACAGAGCAATTATTACTAGTCTTAAATTCGGCTCTGTGTTTTTGTGATATTTATATTTCTCATTAATACGTCTGAAATCCTATGTATGTTGAAGGAAAACGCGTACTTACGTTAGTTCTATTGATTTCAAGTTATGAGTAACGTTGCCTGTGTTTCTTATCAGGAGTATAAAGGGAAACAAGCGAAGAGCCGAAAGGCATCACGCGACGAGGTATGTACAGTGAACTTTACATTAAAACTTTTCTCTGTTTTCTTAGACATAAGAAAAGCCTTGCTGATCCCTAATTTTTGACACACATTTCATAATGTCATGGTGTTGCGCAGGTATGAAGTGAATATTGGATTAATGGCTGTTAATTGGCTAAAAACAATTAGTCTCCTCCCTGAATGCGTGATTCAGTGATATGCAATATTTCCTGGAAGACTGTGCTTACACATAGTTTGTTTCTTGTTTTTGCATATTTGCTTTGATTTGAACCATCTCATATGTGTGCGACGTTCATCAGTTCATTTACCTTGGTTCCAGAGGTTTTATAGAGAGAACAGCCGCGGAGAAGGAGTCGTGAAGCGGCGATCAGCGAGCTGCGAAGCAGCGAGAAGTGAACTTCGCTGATCGCCGCTCTTTCTCCGCGGTCTTTCTCCGCGGTCTTTCTCCGCGGCTGTTCTCTCTCTAGAAAACCTCTGGTACCAGGGTACAGTTAATTTGTAAATCGCAGAATAAAAAAACCCTTCGTTTAACGTCGGTGATACCTTCAATCTAGCAGACTGTTCTCCCAGTAGGCTGACGGTGCACTCAACTTTACCCCCTTCCATGTCGGAATACCCGCTTAGGGAATTCAAAGCAATACAAGCTACTCGGATCAGAGCAGAGTCGGTACGGATGTGCTGGTCAGCGCATGCTCAATGTGCCGTGTACTAACCCATAATGCACTACACACCTGCACCTGACAAAAAAACTGCCGGTCCATGCCGAACTGCGAATATGAACGTGCTCTAATACGACGCAAAGACGGCATCAATGAAACCCCCGTCTATGAAGACGGTGGCAAATATAGCAGTACTTTAGCAATATTAACGACGCTGATTTATATTTAAGGACAAACTGGTAAAGGTCAAGGTCTCCAGGAAGACTGGGTCGAGTCCAGTGAAGGGCAAAGGACCACCCAGCACGCCGAGTACTCCGAGTACAGCTAGTACGGCCATGGCAAGGCTGATCAGCGTTATGTCGCCCTCAGGTATCGTCCTAAACCTTAAGTAATTAAGGAACATTTTGCTTTCAAACATTGTATTGGAAGTTCACAGATATAGCACGATTGCCATTGGAACTACCCTCGCGCAGTAGCGATTGCGTGATAGCGCGCATTAGAATCACTTTTCCCCAATTTCCCTCGCTTTAAAGGTTCTGCCACTTAACTATATATTTCTCATTCTAAAAACGGATTTATGATAGTTTACCGTGGTGTGTCCTAATTTACCACGTTTTTCGTCATCTAATGCTCAAAATTGTTGTCGATTTACGAGGCGCACTAATTTGACGCATGTTGAAACATGAAGAGAGCATACAACTGTAAACTATCGTACATTTGTTAATTTGATCTAAGTCAAATGTTCAGGAATACCAGCTTCAGCGAGATAACATAGCAAGTCAAAACTACTGCAATACTTAAAGGCGCAAAATACTGGCATTTGTGGATGTTTAAAGTGCATATGAATATGGCGGGACGTAAAACGGTTTTGTGATTTCTTTCTCCTTGTGAATGAAACTATTTTGATTTAGACAAAATATTGGGTAAAATCACTGATCACTGAACATAATATCGATGTTTATAAAGGATCATTTATCTCTATAAGTACGTTTTTGTTTAATAATAAATGCCCGGTCTTTGGTCACATCGTTACCATATGAGAAATATAAACCACGCAACACTCAAATAAAGAAACTTAAATAAAGAAACTTTTTACTACATTCAACTATTTACTTGATGTAGCATCGATGTTAATGAAAAAATATATGGACTTTAACACCGCAACTCATCACACACAGCTGGTTTCCAGAGGCCCGAATAGAGCGGTTTTCAGTTGAGTGTAGTAAAACCAAACGCAAATTACCCACAGCCAGCCAATCATAGGAGCGAGTAATCATAAGTAACTCATAAATGGCTTCCCAGTGAGCCAATGACAAACCAAAGCAAAACAAAAAACAATTTGCGTTTGGTTTTACTTTGGATTCTGATTGGTTGGTTTACTTTCTCAGCCAACAGGAGAGCTTAGTAAACGCAAAACCAAAACACTTCCGACACTCAAGATAAACCAAGGGCGAGGGAGAAAGGAGACGAATGGCTACTGATCACTTTCATGAAAATATTTGGTTCAAAATTTGAACCTTTTTCCTTATTGGATGACATACTCATTACCAGGCGCGATCATGAGTGCTGGATGTAAAGGATGTAAAATGTTCATTAGCTTACCATCGTTCAAAACCGGTTTCACGTGTTATATTGGTTTTGTAATGCGAGCCGGGGTGGCGCAGTTGTTTAGCGCTTCGCTTCTTACCTCTGTGGCCCAGATTTGATCTCCGGACGCAGTACCACATGTGAGTTCGGTTTGGTGCTATCTCGCCCTTGCTCCGAGGGTTTTTCTTCGGGTACTGCAGTTTTTCACTCTCTACAAAAACACTCTAAATTCCAATTCGATCTGTGGATTAGCCGGGTCCTGACTTTGATCAGCCTCTATCGTTGTTTCAGGTCCCGTTAGAAATTCAAACTGAATGCATAGAAGTGAGATTCTCAAGGGATTTGTGCAGAGACCTCTTCCCTTCTCTCTTCGCATCTTTTTTAAATGTTTTTCTTCGGGCGTCCTGAACCGAGGGATAAACTTCAAGCGTTGACATAGATCAATCCATAGGACATTATAACACGATCGCGAAGTCACACTAAACATACCTTACTGTTACGCTCGGTGCTATAGAGGGTTTTCACTCAATCCCCAGAGATTCATATGACAAAGGGCATGGCGGCCATGTTGGTGTACCTAACAAAAGAAGCTAACGAATAATCTATTGTTAAAGGTACACCAACATGGCGGCTATGACGTCACGTGAAAACGCTCTTAATGTTTCTTAAAAGGAACCTTGGCTGAAAAACTCCCAAATGTTCCTCAGCGGTGCCTAAATCTATTGTTGTTTTTGTCTCCTGTAAATTGTGTCCATAAAACTCATACGAACTTCCGGCGCGCCGCCATCTTGGATATTATGACGTCACAGTGTTGCCTATATTATAGTTATTGTCAGACAACAATAGCTCTTTTGTTGGGTAACAATAGGGGCAACACTGTGACGTCATAAGATCCAAGATGACGGCGCGCGGGAAATTCAAACTAGTTTCATGGACAGGAAAGTCGGTCCATAACAGACATCTAGCAATAGATTTAGGTATCTATGAGGAACGTTGTTTTTCAGTCGAGATTGCCTTTAAAACAATGCCTGTTCTGGAGGGTATTACTTTCAATAGCTATTGGTACAAAAACATCCATATTATTTCTTTTGCAGCTTTTGATGAAACATCGAGTATAGACACGGAAAGCGTCGCGAGCACTCCTGCCCTGTCTGCGGAGAGCACAAAACCTAAGAAGACAAAGAAAACGAAGAAGGTTAAGAAACGGGGTAGACCTAAACTCAGCAGTGGGGAGACCGAAGGTTACAACGAAAGAGAGGAAGAAGAAATCTCCCATTCTGTGGCAAGGACACCTTGTGAAAGCCCTCGACCCTCCAAACCAAAAAAAGTCAAGGCAACAAAGAAAAAGAAAAAATCCAGCAACGTTCCCAAGTCGAAATTCGAATTCCCCGAGTTGTTGGCATCAAAGGCGAATACCTTTGACGAGAACAGCATAGACAGTACGGACATTCCTAAGCAACCTGTTACCTTGGAAACGGAGGGGGCCGGCGGTCCAGACAGTAATCAGGAGTCAAGTGAGAACGATGAGGTATTTGTTGCGTGCGATGGAGGTAGCGCTCTTGACATGCTAGCAGACTTCGCCAGTTCTGCTAGTGCCGAGAAACGGAAGCGATCGGAACGAGAGTCGCCCGTGGATGAAGACAGTAACTCCAAGAAACGAGGAAGGCCGAAGAAGTTCATGAGCTCTTCATTTGAACTAGGTACTGCTTGCAAAGTATTTATATTTCTTATGGAGGCCACCTTCTACAAAATGACCTTTTCGTTTGTAAAGTTTTCTTTCGACTTTAATTGACAACGCATTGTTTCTTTTGTATAGAAGCTGCTCCAGCTCCGAAGAAGAAGAAAAAGAAAAAGAAACCATCCACTGCGGGGGTTAGTGTGCATAACGTCTTGGAAGAAGTATTCTCAAACTCGTGAATAATTAATTAGATTTTTAGTCAATCATTGAATCTGGCCCGTGTTTGGGCTTTGATGCGACGGTGAAACACTGGTTCAAACTCACTAGTGTTTGATCAGGTTTCCAACACTTGCGATCAATATTTCTTAATATGAATATTCATGAAATATACGTGTCGCTTAGTAACGCAACGCTGTTGCGACTGAGGGCAGAAGTATATTTTTCCCCGCCAGTTTGCGTTTGATTACAAAAGAAAGATAGGTAAAGGATCCTCCGATAGCAGGGAACACTTCTAATTGTGAATGTGCAATAACAAGGCCAGTGCGTTGACTCGAATAACTAATATTTCCTGTCGTCAGTACTAAACAGGATACTATTAATTTGTGCCCAGGGTGGAAAGTCATCCAAAAAGAACAGTCCCACACCTGAAGGTAACGAGCCTGAGCAAAGCCTCGAGCCTGAGCAAAGCCTCGAGCCTGAGCAAAGCGAAACAATATCTACAGAGCCAATCAAATTCGAAGAGCCAGCCATTGAGATTGAACCGTCTTTGGTGGTCAGCGAGGAGCCTGCGGTTGAAACAGATACCACGCCACCACCCGAGCCCGTTAAGGAAAGGAGAAGAAAGTCCAGAGCTAGCTCGTTAAAGGAAGGAGACGTATCGCCATTTTCCTTATTCGGTGACTGGCAACCTCGACGTAGCGAGAGAATCTTTATTAACAGTAGCGTTGCCACCACAAGTAACACGGACTCGAGTCCTCTGTCCAGCCCAACTGCGAAGCCTAACGACTTTAACTGGACCAAGAAGACAAAAAAAGTATGCAAAGGGAAGAAGGTGAGTTTTGGGTCCCCGTGAGGGAAATAAAATAAGGCAGCTGTTGTCTCGACTTATTGTCTTTGTGAGGACGAAGGGTGATTACAACTTTCATGTACAGATGTTTCGTTGGATGTCGACTTGTAACCTAAAGACTAATTTACACGGTACGACTTTGTCGCATGCAATTAGCTTACGACAGGCTCACAACAGGAATTGTTTCGTGTAACTCAACTTTACAACTGACTTACACCTGTTGCATACAACAAGAACTATCGCGTTAGATAATCGTATGCGACAATTGTAAGCAAAAGTTGTAAAGTGTAAATCGGCCTTACGACAATCGCTTCTTTATCTTGGTCAAGTGTTTAATATCATCAAAAACCTTTAAAAGATTATCCCTGCAGTATCTAATCCACCGTCCGATTTTGTTTCGTTTTCAGTTAAGTAAGTCGGGATCCCACAGTGACGTTGAGATGATAGAGGACGAGAGCCCGACTACTCCGAAGTTGGTAACGAAGCTGAAGAAGAAAAGGACGCCCACGAAGGGGAAGAAGAGAAGGTCTTCATCCGTGATGGATCCCGACTTCGTCTTGAGGACACCAAGAAGAAAGGCTGCCAAACGGGAGGTGAGACATCTCGAGTCATGCAGCACGTTCCATATGATTTACGTGTCCATTTTAGTATTTCCTTATTAGGCGAAGTGTGAACATTGTAGTGTAGGAAGTACCACTGTTGCTGATGTTTCTGGTCGGTTTAATAAGATGATAATAGCTTTTCGCAAAAATGGTTAAAGACCTTGTGTCCGAGCCCACGGTCACGTTGCTTTGCGCCAATGTTTTGATTAATTTGTTTATCAACGGCCGCATAAATTAAAGGCTAGATTTTAGTCGTAATAAAATTCTCTCGATTGTTTATTAGTTTCATAAAAGAAGTACACATACGCTTTGGGTAACGAATTTCATCATTTCTACCTGTTTAAAAACCCAATCGAGCCCATGAATTTTCCCCGGATGCTTCGAATATGATTTGATCAGTACTCGGCAGGAAACCAGTTGGTTTACGATGCGAATTTTCACAATCCACAAGCAAACAAATACTCTTGGTAGCTTGTTTTCATGTCTCCAGCATTGGTTAGCTGTATTTGAAGATCTCTACTTTCCTTGCAAATGATATAGTTTTAGTGCAAATGTCGTACTCGCACTCGAGTCACACTCACAGCGAAGAAATAGTTGAACTCGGCGGATCGGAGTTTGATCCCGTGGTCGTAGTTTTGGTAGCAGGACTGGACGTACTGGAGGAGGAAACATTGCTTTCTCTGCTAATAAAATGCAAATCTGACGTTTCACATACAAGTGGTATAATCACCTCAGTGGAGCTAAGCCTTGGTTGCTTTGTCTTTCCAACGAAGCCCGCCGGTCCTTGGTGCAGCAAATCCCCGGGAAATTCGCGTAGTAGTCCTTTTGAACCGCAAGTGTTCTCTTGTAGACAAAGAGAAAGCAAAATGTGGACTGCTGGAGGATTATTTGGCGAGTCGCTTCGCCTCGCTACTGTTGTCTTTCTTCGGCATTTCTCTACTCGCCACTCTAGACCGGGATTCGAAATTAAATGGTAAATATACAAATATTAATATAAAAGAAAGTCAGTTATATATATATATATATCTAGAAATAATTACACGATGGCCCAAACTAGAGAAGAATTTCGAAAGATTCGAGAGTCACGCAATAACAATACTGATCTTTCTGATTTCATTACCCCAGATACCACATAATATTGTGACATTAGACACCAACTTTTTTCTCTGGCTATAGCAGAGCTACGAAGAGGCTGACGAAGAGGACGAGGATGAGGAAGATCTTAGAGACGACGAGCACGAAGAGGAGCACGAAGAGGAGCACGAAGAGGACGAGGGAGAAGAGGAGGAAATGGCTAACGACGGCCAGAATGGAGATCTGCAGGAAACTGAGAACGACGAGCCGAACGAAAACGACGACAGCCAAGAGGAGACGAACGCAGAAAACGAACCTGATGTACATGTAGAGGAGGAGAAGGAGGAGATGGAAAAGGAGGAGATGGAAAAGGAGGAGGCCGATGAACCAAAGAGTGAAAAGAAGCGTAGAAAAAAGGGAAGCAGAAGAGACGAGAGAGAGAGAGAATGTGAAATAGACGAAGAAGAAAGCATAGATATCGAGAGGACAAACGAGGACATTCCTGACGTGTCTGTCACTGCGGAAGATCAAATTCATAAGATGGCAAAT
The DNA here is from genome assembly GCA_030867875.1 of Actinernus sp. WN-2022. Lineage (NCBI taxonomy): Eukaryota > Metazoa > Cnidaria > Anthozoa > Actiniaria > Actinernidae > Actinernus > Actinernus sp. WN-2022. The sequence continues at coordinate 83,275,428 of JAOWCC010001634.1, read as the reverse complement.
TCGGAAGACGAGCAAGATAAAAAACCGAAAGAGAGGCCAACAATAGAGCAAGATGGCTCGAAAGGAGTTGAAGCATCACTTGAAAAGGAATCTAGTACAATTATCAACCTAGGCAAAGGGGATGAGACGACCGAGGAGGAGGAGAAAGACATGAAAAATGAGGATACACTACAGGAGGAAATGAACAGCACAGACCAAAACGAGACCAAAGACGTGCCATCCACTGAAGATAAACCACAAGAATTCGAGGTCAGTTTCGTCACTCCTTTGCATGAGCATGGTTAATTCTGCTTTTGAGCGATGCTTCTATATTAACATTCCGAAAGGCTCTACTTTTTGTTAACCATTTTTCGCGTCAGTATGAAATTTCTCGCAAAAAGAAAAAGGAAAGTTTCATAATTTACAAAATGCTAACAACCACCTACACGGCAGCACTTTGCGCCACAATACCTCCCTTGTGAAGCTCATTTGAATATACTTATACAGAATATGTGCTATATAAAACAGGGTTCCGACGGTCTGGGAAAAGTCAGGGGAAAGGCACATATTTCTTTGGGCTGTTTTGTTCAATGTTTCTGTCTCCAAATAATGTTTGAATGTTTGGCACGTGAAAAATACGACCGTGCACTGAACCCCTCCGTTGTTTTCCGTCAATGAATGCATTTCCTGACAAAGCTACTTTATCTATGTCTGTGTGTATCAGGAGCAAGAGGTTAGTGAGTCGCTTACAGACGCAAAAGATGAAAACCACGAAGAAATGGTCAAGCCTATTTCAGGTTTGTGTACCACTGTAGTTTCCCATTATTTCAATGACGACGATGATGATAGCCAGATTTTCAGACGGTACGAGGTCGTCCGCTCACTTCCTCCCCCTCACCGTCTGATGGACTTAATAGACTTTCATGTTCCTGACGTCATCAACCTTTGTTTTTACAATAAGCCAATACGAACACGCGTAAGAATTGAAGCGTGAAATGCAGAACAGTCGTGCAGTAGAGGCTTTTACTAGTTGGATCTATCAGCTTTCATGTACTGGAGAAAACATTCTACAGCTTCAAACTTCTGTCGATTTCTCAGAATGGTATCCTGTATGAGCTGCTGTGGTTCTTTGGAGAGCAGGAACTTTTTAAACGGAAGTTTGCGTGCAGTATTTGCAACAAGAAATATCAGCCTCTATTCCATGCTGTAAAGTTTATTACTGTGATCTTAGAACTTTTACGCTGTTACTTTTATTTTTAAAACGTTTTGAAGTTTGATATGTATGTCGATTAGTCACACAAGACCCTAAAGTTGTCCTAGGGTAGTTTTTTTATGGTATCAGAGGTTGTTTTAACCGGACTTTCTGTGCAAAGTTTAGATGCCATTGCCGTACATGAACTTACGGAAGTGTGTTCATAATTCTGAAAACATAAATATTCACCCAAGTGCCATGAAACTTTTTCCATAACATACTCAGTATGTGTGTTCACTCCTGCAGGGAAATATCATAATATTCCATGAAAGATTTGGTCTTCTAAAAGCCAAAAACCTAGGAGAATGTTTCAGATCTATTAATGCATGAGATTTATATAAGCGGAGGAAGATTAGTGATTTACCAAAGCCCGTACGTAGTTTCACAAACACATCGTTTCAATGAATACACGATTCCAATGCTTTCTTCTGCTCTGGATATAGCTTCGAAATCCTGAAAACTTTACAACTTCGGTTGACACACTGCTCAAGTTCTTCCCCAACGCCATTTAGAAAACTATGCGAACACATTCCTTAAATTCCAGACTTTGCCAAAAGTGTAAAGTTCGCTCTGATTGGTTGAAATTATGACGTCAGGAACATGAAAGTCTATGAAGTCCATCAGACGGGAAGGGGGAGGGGGAGGGGGAGGAAGTGAGCGGACGACCTCGTACCGTCTGAAAATCAGGCTATGATGATGACGGCGGCGGCAGCGACGACGGCAATGATTAATAATTCATATACCACCATTTTCACTAACTGTCCAATGTAGCTTTACATCACTACAATAAAAACTAATTTTCTATGGTCTAATTTAAAGTCTTAAATATATATTATAAAACATCTAGATGGTCTACAGTTTACTGGAAAGTCCTCAGTAAAACATATTTTCAAAAACTAATTAATGATTCACTAGAGAACTGATCAATAACAAGGAGTATAATTGATCACATTAGCAACCTTTATACCCGCTATAGGGTCTTTATACGATTTTCACTGATTAAGTATGGGCCATGAGTCTTCATATACACCCTAGTCGCAGTACGTGTTTTATCAGATCTAACCCTGACTGCGCCCTCGTGTTTTAAACTTGATAAAACACAGTGCTGCTCGTTTATTAAACTATATATACATAAAATATTACCCGAATGAAATAAATATACTATACGTTTTAAAGGTGTTTTAAACTTGATAAAACACTGCTGCTCGTTTATTAAACTATACATAAAATATTACCCGAATGAAATAAATATACTATACGTTTTAAAGGCTTAAAATAATAAAAACTAAAAATCCTGATTTATGTTACTGAGAAACGTTTTACTTTTCTGACTAACTTAGTATTCTCAATGGCATTGAGTTCGCTAAGACCAGATGACTCAAGGATGTGTTGCATTTCATTCATTCATTCATGTATTCATTCATTTATGCATTCATTCATTTATTTATTTATTCATTCATCCATCCATTCATTCATTCATTCATTCGTTTGCACTGCAAGTTAAGCTATAGATACTGATATTTTGTTCACCTCCCTCCCTTCCAGACCCTCCATTTTCCTTCACGAAGGAGGAACTCACAACAGAAATCAAGATGCTCCTTCCTGTCGATCACGTGTTTTTTCGTGGACACATTCTGTTCTTCCAAGACCCTGATTTGTAAGCAATATAGTGGTGTACAAGATAATATATATATATATATACAAGCCTACTTATAGCGGCAACTCCGATGTTTTTATTTCGGACGGAAAATGGTTAGGTTTTTTTATTATATTAGGATTAGGATTTTAGAGGGTTTCTATGGAAAAGTTAGAAAATGAATTATTAATAAGTCTATTTGCGGGGTATTCTGCAGTTGCTCCCAATATTTTTCAGATCACGGCTAGACCTGTGCATTCTGTCGGCCGTAAAGTAGAGCTAGTGGCTGATTTCTAGGAATTGTGGTTTATTGACTAGCTGAGAGATATTTCGGACAGAGGGGTTGAATCAAGTTTTTCGATCGATCGCTTTGAATGACTATGATTAAAATGATAATTTGGTAAGAAAGAAACATACAAGAACGAGGAAAGGAGAGCTAAAGGAAATGTTGTCCAGAAGAAAAAAAAGAGGACAAAAAAGGCGCCCTCTTTGAAACGCGAACAACCGACCTCATGAATGCTAAGCGCGCGGTACGCTAGCCGCGCTCTCCCGTCTGAGCAGGGTAAGGGATTCGAGTTTCGGTCAGACGGACGGACGAAAATGCAGCATCTTTTTCGATCACTTGCAATGTGTAGTGTATGGTGCCCACGCAGGAGAGCTCTCTGCTATAAAGCTTGATTCCTTGTCATACTGAAAGTAGTGATGGATAATAGAATGATGCTCGGGTACTTCGGTGTCGACTATTTTCAGGGTTACATATTTTAACTTGATATTAAACACAGAAAATTTGAAAATCGCATCAAATGTTAAATATACACCGATTTGATATTGTAAACAATAACATTTAATGTTCTTGCCAAACAAGGTATGGCATCGTTCTTGATGGTGAGCGAGGAAGAAGACCTCATTTACGCTCCACAGATCAGCTCCTATCCCAGGCTGTAAGTATTAGCTGTTTTATTCGTAATCAATGAAAAGCGTGCTCGGACGAAGGAGCCACGCGGAAAAAATGTAACAAAGATATGAGGAAGGCAGTAACCCAGTTTGAAGATCATACGCAGTTGAACAAACCCTTTGTTTCTGCTGGCGTCCACAATACTCCAGTTTCGTATTCGAAAATTACCGCTGAATGCATTGACTACAGACGCATGTACTCAGGCTTAGCCTCATTCTGAAGTTAAACATTCATAATACCAGCGAGAAGGTGGGCTTTCACAACTCTCCGTATTGTTGTAGTTTCGCATTTTGCACCTTCTTGCTGGTATTTAAGAATGTTTAACTTCAGAATGAGGCTAAGCCTGAGTACATGCGTCTGTAGTCATTGCATTCAGCGGTAATTTTCGAATACGAAACAAGACTATTGTCAAAGATCTACTTGCCCGTCAAATAAACAAAAGATTTGTACAACTGCGCATGATCCTGAAACTGAGTTATAACGGTGGACCATCTTGGAATAAACCATTGTTCGTACCCGCCCAGCCTCGTTCTGAAGCATGTTTTACCGAGGCTGAACGGGCATCAACAATGCCGGTTGTATTCCAAGATGGCCGCCGCGTAATCAAGATCTACTGACAGAGGAAGTTGTCAGGTAATCTTCATTATAAACTAGATTTCATCGTAGTCGAGTTTTATTGAGATTGAGATGGCCCTTTTAATGAATTCTGATTACATTTCCAGGTAAAGGATATTATGCCCTCGTCTGTGGAGTCGCTTCCCATTAGTACACGTGTTTGTGCTCACTGGAGTCCTCAATACCGCTGTTTTTACCCCGGGAACGTCATTGAAGGTGAACTGGATATTTCATCGTGTAACTATTGCTACAATACTTGTAGGCTTATTGTCATGTTATTCTTGATTTATATATGACGTCATCAAAAGTCAAATCTATAATTCCTACAAAGCCGTTCTTTATGTATAGTTTAATAAACGAACAGTAGTGTTTTATCAGGATCAAAAACACGAAGGAGCAGCCCGACGGGAAATCACGCGTGCAACACCTCCATAGTTATTTGCGAATACAGTGACCAAAACCTTCGGCTAAATTCCTATTGGTTGAAATCAGTTGACATACTGTAGCGTTGTCATCACATTTGTAAATAGAGCGGTTTTCAGTTGAGTGTAGTAAAACCAAACGCAAATTACCCACAGCCAGCCAATCATAGGAGCGAGTAATCACAAGTAACTCATAAATGGCTTCCCTGTTAGCCAATGACAAACCAAAGCAAAACCAAAACCAATTTGCGTTTGGTTTTACTTTGGATTCTGATTGGTTGGTTTACTTTCTCAGCCAATAGGAGAGCTTAGTAAACGCAAAACCAAAACACTTCCGACACTCAATTGAAATCCGCTCTAAACATCGTCGCGATCGCTCCGTCTTATCTTACTTTAGTTTTGACAACCAATGAATCCGATGCTGGAGTGATATATATTTTGTTCACCATCGTTGCACTGGAATTGGGAAATATTTAGCTTAATTCGTCAACTAATTCACAAAAGATTAATTGTTTTTTTACAGGCTGCTCCAAATATCGATGTTCGCTCTAATGCTCCTCTCTTTGAAGCTGTGCGTATTTTTCAGTCCACACGCTTTACTTCCTATAGGCCTAGTACTAAATTAATTTACCAATTCTTTCGTGATTGTCTGTGTGCCCTTGTGTGTTCCCTTACCAGCAGTTTGTATACATAAAATTACATAAGCTCCCTAGCTCGATGAGCTCTAGCTCTTGAAGCAAATGTACGTAAAGTAACCGTATTATGTTAAATAAAATAAAAAACATTCTGGGCCCGGTTCTCCGAAGTAATGGTAACTTTGTCCCTTAGGTAGCGCTAAATCTGTAATTGTAATCTATACACTTTAACCTCGGGTTAACGATTTAACCCCGGGATAGTGCTTACCTTGGCTCCAGGAGTGGAAAGAGATTTTTTGGGAAAATCACATATTTGCCAGTGAAAGTGTAAGAGAAAAGAGTAGATACGTGTTACAAAGTTGTCTTTCAAAAAACATAATGGGACAGCGATATCTGACTTGTTTCTTTCAAGTTGAATGACAGAAGTGGTAATGAAATAACCTAGGCAAGTTGTTATGGAAACTCATGTTTACTTATGTATTGCGTTAACACTACAGCTCCCCCAGACGAGAAAGAGCAACGAGGCAAAGTATGGATAGAGTTTGATGATGGTGATAGTGGCATCTTTCCACTGAACGAAATCAGACGAATCGCTACTCAATTTGCAGTGGAGGTCGAAGGTATGGCTCCTCTAATCGCTAGAAATGTTTTCCACCGAAACGGTATCAGTTTGGTTACATAATCGAGTAGCATGGAACCTCTCGAGACCTGTATTCTGATTGCACCCATAATACTGACTTCTATTGTTTTTGTACTGCACTTTCTAAAGGTTAGGGTGTTTTCTATTGTTGGGTAGGCCAATACTGTCGCTCGTTTCGAGAGGTTCCACCCGACCCACATAATCAGCAGTGCGAGCGGTTTTCAATAGGCCATTTTGACGATGTTGCGCACGCATCAGTAGAACAATAGACGCGAGCTGCTAAGACTAGTTCTGGTTCACCAGCCTTTTGTTATTTAAAATAGATATCCATTGTTCTAGCTGCACGCGCAACATCGTCAAAATGGCCTATTGAGCCGGGTTGGTGCTGGCCAGGGTTCGAGCCCCGGTAACGTGAGTTGAGGGTTTTTCTCCGGGTTCTCCAGTCCCCCCCCCCTCCCCCACAAAAACCAACACGCTAAATTCCAATTCGACCTGTGGTTAAGCCGGGTCCTGGCTTTAATCAGCCCCTATGGTTGTTTCAGGTCCGTTAAAATTATTTTTTAGAGCAGGTTTCAATTGGGTGTCGATGGTTTTCGGTGATTGCTTTGGTTTTGCGTTTACTTAGCTTTTCTATTGTCTGTGAAAATGTTTTGTAATCAGTCAGAGAATCAAATTCCAGAGTAAAACCAATCGTGGTTAATTTTGGTTTTGGATTTGGTCCGTCACGCCATCAATCCACGATTGCGTTTATTTTTCCTCCTGATTGGTTGCTTTCTCATGTCAGTGAAACCAATCGGTATTCACTTTAGTTCGTGATTGGTTCGTTGTAATTGCTTTGGTTTTGGTTTTACTACAGTCAATTGAAACCTGCTATATTGAGTGTCGGAAGTAATTCGGTGATTGCTTGGTGGATTGCTGTTATTGGTTTTGCATATGCTTAGCTTTTCTATTGGTTGTGAAAAACATTGTGACGGTATCTATCAGCCAATCAAGTAATAAACTAAAAGTAAGCATTGTGTTGGTCCGCAATCAATTTTCGTTTTAGCAAGAGTTATCCACGATTGCTTTTACTTTTCTTCATTATCGGTTCATGATCAAGTAAAACCAATCACGAATTACTTCAGTTCGTAATTGGCTCATTGCGTTTGTTCGTGCTCCCGTAACTATTTTAGTTTCGGTTTTACGACACTCAATTGAAAACCGCTCTATTACTTGGTCGCTTTTGAAACCATGACAACGCTGCTGACTGGCGAGCCCTCCTTTTTTGCGGGCGCTCATACGGGATATATTCGTGTCAGCCCAGAGTTTAACTTCAAGTACATGATGTTATGGAATCCGTCGAAATAGCAACATCAGATTTTGCAGATTTTTATCAAACCATCTTTGCTGGCTACTAATCACTCCAAATTTGTTCCTACTAGTATTTACAGATAATTGCATTTTGAGGGACGTTCGTCTGAAACTTCCTTGTTTTTTCCTTTTCCTTGGCAATACGACCTTCATGTAGAAGTCTGTTTTTGCCTAACTTGTATTCTTCAGATGTGGAGTCGGACGTCCTGGTTCCTGAGAGACGACCACGTTCTTCATCTCTCGCTAGTCTGACCGCGTCTTCTCCTTCCGCAAGGAAAAAGGAAGACTCTAATCCTAAGAACAAAGAAGATGATGCTTCGGAGTGCGAAAGTACTGAAAACATCCCAAGCAGAAGACCGAAAGGAAGAGCAAGAAGACGAGGGAGACTAAGTACTAGGGAGCGACGCTCAAGTGAAGCCACTGATTCTGACGGGCCTCGAGAAAATCGAGAAAGTGACTTCGAGGAAGGTAGCGTACATGTGACAAGAAAAGAAAATACAAGGAGCAGTAAAACTAATATAGACAAGAATTCTGTTACTTCTGATGCAAAAGCGGAGCCAAAAATGACCAGGCGTGAACGAAGAACAGGAAGAAACAAAGATGCATCTATGAGGTCATCGGAGTTGAAAACTGCTGAGCAGTCTCGAAATTCTGAGAACAACCAGAAAGATGCTGCAGATATTTCTACGTCTAAGGTTGCTAAACATGAAAGAACTAGTAGCTTTAATAAAGAAACGCATTCGAGCTCTCATAAGAACTGCGATGAAGACAGCGAGGAGGGTGAAACTATTCGCGAGCTGGGAAACACGCGGTCAAGGGGACGGTCGTCAAGGACTAGCTCTGACCTCGACTTGAGGAAGAGGTCCTTAACGTTGAATCTCAATAGTGCGGCAACGCGGTCAGTGAATACGGGAGGTGAAAGTCCAATGCAAGAACCTACATCACAAGACGAGGACAGTGGATCATGCAGCGAGGCCTTTGATGAAAGTCCTCAAACTGAAAGTAGAACGTTCCAGGTAGGTGTAATGAGAGTATGTGTTGTTTTAGTTGTCTCCGGTGCCTACCAAGCCTGTCTACTCTTCCGCTTATTATTGATGCAAAGTAGACTTGCTAAGGTCGATAACCCAAAAACGTTATAGACTCAGTTGACCATCCTGACTTTTTTGCTGCAATGAAGCGATTTTAGATCAAAGGCTTATTGTGCACTCTATGTTAGGGTTAGCACTCGTTACTCGTTAACTGAGCGATTTTGATGCTTGAGAGCGCAGCCCAAGGGCATCAAAAACACTTAGCCAACTAGGAACCAATAACTAACAGGTTTAGTTCAATGTTAGGAAGGTTAATTATCTAAACAAAATGCGGAATGCGTACAATGAGCTCAATTCATAACCATTGTTAACCAAAGCATTGTTGATCATAATTCCCCTGGTAAAACGCAAAACAATAGCTGTTTGAAAGGCCATTGTTAACATTCGCAAGGATTTTGGCTGTTAGTTTATTCTAACATTTCCAATGATTGCTGCAATGGAAGTGAAAGAATTCGAGAGTCTGCGGTTCGAGTCCAGTTAAAGTGCCTATCACCCTTTTGCAATTTTGATAGCTTATGAATCTCCGAAACGTTTTGAGTACTTCTGTGAAGAAAGTTTTGGTTTAAAGTGAATACTTTATGTTCTACACTTGTTTGAAATCGTGTAAATGATTTCCTGACCCATGACCGCGTAAGTAAAAGCCAGGGTCGAACCCTGGGTAGACGTCATATTGACGTCATATAATTAATTCGGCTTTGCAATCATTTCAAGAAATACTCAACGTGTTGACTAAAATGAGTTTTTTCTTTACTAACAACTCAAAAACTGTGTATATTTTCTATGCATTGATGTTGTTGTGATATTAAAAGGCGCCATGGAGAATAATGCATTAATGAGATGACGTCTACCCAGGTTTCGACCCAGGCTTTTACTTTCGCGGTCATGGGTCAGGAAAGCTCACATTTACACGATTTCAAACAAGTGTAGAACATAGTGTTCACTTCAAACCAAAACTTTCTTCACAGAAGTACTCAAAACCTTTCGGAGGTTCATAAGCTATCAACATTGCAAAAGAAAATATTTATATGTAGTTTTTCCCGTCTGTGATATCCAGACTAAACTATATAAATTATATAACGTTACTGGGATGTTATATAATGTATGGGTTTATTCTATAAGACACTGGATATTCGGGGTAATTTAGCTGGATTGATGACCGAGGTACATCAAATATAACCGACCTAACTATAAACTAATAACCGTTACCCTTTACAACGACGGCGGTATTGTATTAAACCTTCACAAATTAAACAAGATAGTCTGCCATTTGGACGACGTGAAAGAGACGGCCCAGACATCCTAAATGTAGCAAGAGAAGTATGACTGCTTACGTTATGAACGTTTTTCCCACGCAGCCACGTCTTGGTAAAAGGAGAAGATCCGAACTTGACAGACTGAGGCAGGATTTGAAATCCACTGGTGAGTCAAACCTTTTTCATAACAATAATGATGAGGAGGAGGATAATGCCAACCAAGATATAGCACTAAATATCGCTGAAATACCAGTGTTTATCTCTTTCTAAAAAGTGATATCTTCACACGTGAAAATAAAACTGATATCTTCACATGTGAAGATAACACTTCACTATTGTATAGCCTTTTTAGTAAGGAATAAAAATACAATAACCTATTTGTGGCGTCGAAATATGCTCTGTATCTGATCCGAGAAGACAACAGTTCCCGAGAACGAAGCACGGGGGACTGAACTGTGAGCTTAAAGGATCAGATAATGTCCAAGAACAAATATCATGGCATATTTCGACACCACAATGTAGGTTATTGTTGTTATCATCCTTCAAATATTTGCTTTCACGCGCGCTTATATGCTCGCTGGAGGTGTATTCGCTGATATTTCTCACCGCTCGTGGAGAGAAAATAACGGGTCACGTGACTCATTCAACCAATCACGCGCGAGAGAAAATATTTGATGGATTATAATAAATAATAGATCATCGATAATTATATTTAAAAACAGAACATGACATGGCCGCTTGGAGAAATGGATTTTATCTTCTCGTGTTGATGAATGCGCTCACTCGTAACATATTTCATCAGTCAGCAGTCGAAGATAAAATTCGTATCGAGCGCACTAAATAGAGGATATTACGTACTCTGACAGGACATTCTCAAGCTACGCTTTATTAACCATAAAGGATGTGTCGATGAGATTTAGTGCAAAATACATTTAATTATGGTATGCTCAAAACTAAGTATACACGGATGTTTGTGCATAAGTTTAGTACTGAACCTTGACTGGCTTCAGAAACCTTTGTAATTTATCAAAAATGTTGACTTTGCAGGTCAGCTCTGGCAATGGTCAGGAAAAGGATTCCAGAACAAGAGAAAAGGAAAAGGGCGAAAAGTATTCTACAGGAATATCGTGAGGGGAGATGAGACTTTATCTGTAAGTAACAGCTACGTACATACGTTATAGAGAAACATCGGATTGTATTTTCCTTAGTTTAAAGCCTATGATATACGTTCAAGATTTGTTGATCACTGCTAAAGTTGCAGCATGTTGCGACTTATTGAATCAACAGTTAACATCATTCAACTTTTGTTGAGCAACAAGTGTTATAAGTTCTGATGTTGTTCGCCATATTGAATGATCACATACACGATAAAGTCACATGACCACACGCGATAATATGATTGGTTGATGTCATTCAGCAAGTGTTATACGTTCTGATGTTGTTTCGTAGTTTCACTCCATGGCGGCCGCCATATTGAATGATCACATGCACGATAAAGTCACATGATAATATGATTGGTTGGTGTCGTTCAACAAGTTGCAGCTTGTTGAATGGAATAGAGAATGACTCTATTTCAACATGTTGATTCGCTTCTGGATTTATTGTTTGAACAATAAAACAACGACGTATCGTAACTACTTGTAGGTTGTTTTAACCAGTTATAAACAATAAAAACGCTACTTGAGATGTTTTCAACATCAGGCAATATATTTTAAGATATATTTTTAATACATATTTTAAAATATTATTATACAAATATATATATATATATATATATTAAACGTTCGATATCTTTGATATATTTAAACCGTAGAATCCCATGTATATTCACCCCCCCCCCCCCCCCCCCGTGTTTAACCCCCTCCTTCCACTGCAACCCCTTACGTCCACGTATGTTAACCCCCTACAACCTTCTTGCTATGGGAGCCGGGGTGGCGCAGTGGTTAAGCGCTTCGCCTCTCACCTCTCACTGTGGCCTTGGTTCGATCCCCGGCCGCCGAGCTACATGTGAGTTGAGTTTGTTGGTGTCTCGCCCTTGCTCCCTCCACCAAAACCAACACGTTAAATTCCAATTCGATCTGTGGATTAGCCAGGTCCTGGCTTTGATCAGCCCTATGGTTGTTTCAGGTCCCGTTAGAAATTCAGAGTTTTAAAGATAAGCCCCCTCGAAAAACCGATTTGGTAACGTGTAAGAAATAAATCTGCCCTGTTATTTACATGGGTATGCTAGGTTTGTTTTGTTGTTTGTTTAAATTAAAATGTTAATTGCCGCTATTAATATGTTGAACTACAGCAAAATAAATCGAGTATTGAGTTTGTTCCGCATTAATACCAGCCTGAATTTCAGCCGTCTCCTCTGGTTCGTTCCTCCCGAGAGAGACGTCTGAATCCAATAGCCGATAATGCGGTCCAGTGTCGTCACTACCAGAAAACCTGGCAGTGATTTTTGAAGGTTCATATTCTATAATTTCGCTCAATTTTAAGTAACTCATCCGTGAAGACGGCAGGATTCACTTGCGATGGTTGATCGTTGAGTTTCAGTGGAGTGATTGTCATTGGCAAAGACCTTGAATTCGTAAGGAAAACATCTGGAAATGGATTGAAAGTGTCCTGCACAATAACCGGCCGACTGTCCTGTAAACATGTACATTTTATCGCGTCGCGTCCGCAGGGTTGTTGATAATCGATTATTTGTTCACACTCGCAGTGGTAAAGAATGTCGCTACTCTCTTCAAGGAACTGTTCTTTCCCGTAAAAGAGTCTTCCTATTTCTTCGAAAATTCTCCATTATCCTTTCATGTTTTTCTACTTTTCTGTTGTATCATTTACATAAGTAATATCTCGTAGCTGTGTCGATTCGAACAGCAGATCGCGAGACAAAGATCAACGGAAAGACAAAGATCAACTGTACTTTGCCTCCAAATAGAATATAACGATTTGTTGCTTCGAAAGGGTTTTCACAACATAAGAGGCACTTGAGAAGCAAATGGATGGAGATATATATTATAGGTATGGCTTTTATTTTGGCCGGCATAATCTCAAATAATTTCTCAAGGCGAGCGATGGCTTTGTTTTCTTACTACCGCTGTGACAGTTTTATTTGCACAAATTAAATTGTTAATTCGCCTGGACGGCATTATCAGCTATCGGATTCAGACCTCTCTCTCGGGAGGAACGAACCAGAGGAGACGGCTGAAATTCAGGCTACATTAATACCCCATGCAAAATCCCATGGACATAACCCCCTCCCCCGGTGTATAACACTACCCTCAATGCCCTTTATGATGATATTCCCCAGGGACTATACATGGGATTCTACGGTCTATGTAATATGCTTCACGTAATATATTTAATATGTTTAATGTATTTAATATTCGATGACAGGAATCAACTTATTCTAGCCTTGCTTTTAAAACTTTTGGACAGTGAGGTTCTTGAGTGAAAGAGTGGAACTGTGCTCATGTAACAATTGCTGATATAAATGATAGCATAATCAACTTACATGCCGATCGCTGTTCTTGATCCCGGTTTATACGACAAGCATTTTGGTCACGGCACTCCTATCTTGGGCACGGCACTCCTAACTTGGGCACGGCACTCCTAACTTGGGCACGGCACTCCTAACTTGGGCACGGCACTCCTAACTTGGGCACGGCACTCCTAACTTGGGCACGGCACCCCTAACTTGGGCACGGCACCCCTAACTTGGGCACGGCACTCCTAACTTGGGCACGGCACTCCTAACTTGGGCACGGCACTCCTAACTTGGGCACGGCACTCCTAACTTGGGCACGGCACTCCTAACTTGGACACGGCACTCCTAACTTGGACACGGCACTCCTAACTTGGGCACGGCACTCCTAACTTGGGCACGGCACTCCAAACAAGCGGGCCAATACTACCTTTTTACGGGGTCTCAGCATCCTTAGATTTTCGGACACACGTGTAACCATAACATTTCATTTACACGACAAAAAGAAGGGGTGCCATACCGAAGAATTTGGCACGCATTCCACAAATGTAGGAATGCCATGCCCAAAATGATTGTCTTGTAAACCGGACATTAATTGCTAACCTGATTAATCACCTTCGTAGGTTGGTGACTGTGCGGTTTTCACATCTAACCCTTCCAAGTCGCATAACCTACCGTACGTGGGCAAGATAGAAAGCATATGGGAGGGGTGTAGCGGTAACATGGTGGTACGGGTCAGGTGGTTCTACCACCCCGAGGAAACCAAGCCTGGAAGAAGGGCAGGAGACGGCAAGGTATTAATCATTAACAGTTCTCATGTGTGTGTGTCAGTGTAATATAGGCAATGTAATTACTAGTCGGCGTTAACCACTCTGAGGTCGCAACCTATAGAGGACCTTAAAGTACATATAATCCCAAATTTGTTATCATTAAAATCGATTCTCCATCAAGTGAATAGGTGAATAGTAAAATATTTCTTGTTTGTAGTGTAGCTGGTCTATATGAGTGACAGAGGTTTCTATTTCCAATATCTTAATGATGTGACGTCACAGGAGGCCAACAAAAGGTCATTTCTTTCTCCTTGTGGATGAAACTTATTCTGATTTATTTTTGTAAAATCGCTGATATAAGGCCCAAATATATTTTATTTTATTTTTATTTACAACATTTGGGCGTAACGCCAGGAGACAAACAATAGGACTCAAAGTCCCCTACGAGGCTTGTCTCCGCCAGGGTGTGTATAACTTGCGTATAGGCTTAGTTACAATCTGTGCCTCGGGAGTATTAAACGAACGGACAGATATTCGCCTGTACAGTCTTTGTGGCCTGCACGTGATGTTAAGTCTAGACTCCTAATTGTTTGCGTGACACAGATCGTCCGAAGGCTACTGACAATTAGACGTTAACATCGAACTGCCCAAACAGAAACCTCTCTAACTCATGGACGCAACACTCAAATCAAGATATATTTCATTATTCGCCATTTACGTGTGATGCAGAGTCGATTTTAATGATACAAAATGTGGGCTTATAGGCACTTTAAGGCACTGTTTACACGATACACTTTTCGTGCAGCTTCTTTCGCCAAAATCCTTTTATAAGTTGCACGCGAGCATGTTTCACGTAATATTCAAAACATTATTCCTTGGAATATTTTACATCTCACGAGACCAGTTGTACGACCATGTTACACGCTGTGTTTTACTTGCGACTGGTATAAATTTCTTACAGAAAGTAGAAACGTACCAAAACAACTTTTCGTGAAACTGGCAATTAAAAAATTGCGCGAGGGGATGTTACACGCTAAAATATTCGTGCAACTTTGTGGGTTTTTTTGCAAGACAAGTTGCACGAAAAAGTGTATCGTGTAACGGCATTTAGTTTAATAATAGTTACTTAATAATCTCACACTGTGGATATGTAGAGGAGAAATGCTCCATCCTTGGCACTTGGCAATGAAAAAGCTTAGTTTGTCGTTGCAGCCATGTATTTTTCGCCGCTAACCATCCCATCAATTCTCTAAACTCAAATGCATCTCCGGCCCCTACTACATGTCTCCTAGTGTGAGCCCACAGGCCAGTTAAAGCTATATACGTTTAAGGCACATATTTAAATCGTTTGAATAATGACTATGATTTTTCTCTTGATTTTTTTTATATCAAAAATTTGTTGGCTAAGATTATAAAAGCGTCGTTAAGGTAATCTGAATAAATACATTACACTATTAAGTTCAAAACCGACGATAAACCATGCTTTCCTGTGTGAGGGGCACACGGTTAACGTTCAGTCCGATAGGATTTATGTAGGGTAAAGGTTAAGGTAAAGCAACTGTATTTAAGATCGGCAACTCGTGATAGTCTGATGAGACGGATAACCTTGAGGCCGACAGGACACCTGTGGTTTAACGTCCTTATCCGTGAAGATGTGAAGGTCTACGAGAACGAGATTGTTTCACTAAAGGCAGCACTTCTACTCAGTTATTTAAGACCCTAATTGTTGGTCCGGCCGGAGTTTGAACCGCGACCCCCCACACGACAGACCGGCGCTTAATCACCGAGGCGGTCTAACAAATACAGAATAAAGCATAGAACAATTAACACTTTGGGTCGCCTATTGGTCAAAGTAAAGCCCTGATCAATATATTGAACATTGTTGGATAACGCGATCCAACTTTGTTGAATGAAAATGTTGGAGTGGCGGCAAACATTTGATCGAACAAAAGCGAACTTCATCCAACATTGATCAAGCACAAAATGTTGGTCCAACATGGGATGACAAACTATTGACCAATGTTGGTCCAACATCGTCCAACATGGCATGACAAACTATTGACCAATGTTGGTCCAACATCGTCCAACATGGGATAACAAACTATTGACCAATGTTGGTCCAACATGGGATGACAAACTATTGCCCAATGTTGGTCCAACATCGTCCAACATGGGATGACAAACTATTGACCGGTGTTGGTCCAACATGGTCCAACATGTGTTAACAAACTATTGCCCAATGTTGGTCCAACATCGTCCAACATGGGATGACAAACTATTGACCAATATTGGTCCAACATGGGATGACAAACTATCGAGTAATGTTGGATCGAACAATACAACAGGATCGAAAAATACAACAGCACCGAACGAAGACCTAGTGATATAAATAGGTACGATCTACCATACGGATAAAGATGCCGCCTGTACATTTGACCACAATCCCTTGCGAACCCAACACAGTCAAAATAACACGTAAAATCCTCTATTTTCTTCAATGACAGTATATTGGCAACAGCACTTGTACTGCTTGTTTTTAAGATTTAAAAACTCTACCGCGATTTTATAACGGATTTAAAGAACTTCGCGCGCAAAGGATTGTGGGTAAAAGTACAAGCCGCCATCTTTTTCGGTACGGTGGATCGAATAATGGGTATATACTTCATGGTAGTGTTTCGTTCCATATGGTCTCCCTGCATAATCATTTTCTCTACTGTTTTACAGTATTATGCAGGGAGACTATATGGAACGAAACACTACCATGAAGTATATACCCAATAAGGTTCCGGCTAAGAACGGTAGCATGAACGGCAAAGGAATGTAATGGTGTCAATTTTTCTTCTCGTAAATTCAATAGAAACCCAACAAAGTTATAGATTCATCACATAACTTTTGAAGTTTTACTTAGTTTTATTTTCAAACTAAGAAAATCTGATGTGAAGAAAGTTCTCACATTTGTGATTCAAAGGTGTTTTATTTTATGCCTTTCCTATTGTCTGATTCTGATTTTTCTATAAGTTTTCATAGTAAAAATGGCCAACAACACACAGTTTCCTTTATTTTCTTCTTGTAACTTTGACTGAGGACAGATCAGACAGCACTTGAGGCATATTCAAGCAACGTCGTAGGCGAAGATATGCTCATTGTCCCGGCCTATTGTCTTTTTTTGTTATCGTTCTCAGGTGGATCATTACTTAGGGTTGGTTGTTGGTTGACCCTGTGCTGGACCAGTAGCATTGTTGTCGACATACAATTGCAAAACAGACTCGAGTATTACAATACAATGGAACTGTCACACTAAACCTTTGTTTCAAAAATTAACTTGCCTAACACTAGATGACATACATAAACTTCACACCAGTTTATTTATGTATGACATCTTCCACAAAAATATTAGTGAAACATTTATTAGTATGTTCACCCCTCTAACTGAAATTCGCTCGTATGAAACCCGTCAAAAACGGAAACCTGTTAGAACTGACTACAGGAAAAGATTCATTAATCATAACGGCATTAAAATTTGGGAAATGATTCCTCAACGTATGAGATCCAAAAACAGAAATTTATTTAAGAAAAGTATTTCTGCTATGTTAATTAACGAATACTCAAACGAACAGTAAAAATCACTAATATTTTACTTCAACTCTACCCAATTACTATTAGAGCTACTTAAACTCCTCTGGTAATCCATCTTACGATATACTTCATTTATCTTATTAGTTTATTGTTATTATTCTTTTATTAATGTAATAACTAGTCTTTAATTAATTATTAGCTTCTTGTCCCTATATCTCCTGCTAGTAAAGGTGTTCCTGACTCGATAACCCCTTGGTTTATTCAGGTCCTGCCTACTCAGTAATTATTGTTATTTTTTTTATTTGTTTTTGTTTTGAATGAAATATAGAGGATATTACATGGCCGCGCGGAGATACGGATTTTATCTTCGAGTGTTGATGAAATATCTCATCAACAAGAGAAGATAAAATCCGTATCTCCAAGCGGCCATGTAATGTTCTGTTTAATATATAATTATTGAAGAAATACCAAGTTCAATCTCTTACTAAACAGGCTAGAAATCTTTGAAATCGAGTCATATTTTCAAAAGTGATATCTTCACGTGTGAAGATATCATTTATATCTTCACGTGTGAAGATATCACTTATTAGAAATAAATATATACTAGTATTTCATCGAAAATTATATATTAAAAACGTATATTGTATTGTACATTGTATATAAGATATTTTTTGTCACCCAGTACAACCACGTGATCGAATCCTGCAAAAGCCACTTGTAATTCGACTCACATTGAATCTTTTGTTTCCCAGCATTCACTGTACCGTTCAACACATGTGGACGAGAACGATGTCCAAACCATATCCCACAAGTGTGACGTCATCACTCCCGAGGAGTACAAATGTCGTTTGCAGTCTCAGGAAACCATGGCAACCCGCAGCTCGTCCAATGAACTGTTCGAGCGATTGTTCTGCTGCACGGGTAGCTACGATCCTAGCACGGAAAAGATAGATCCATGATGGTTTAAGTACCACTTTGTAACATATATTCTCTCATGCACATAACCCTTCGTACTATATAAGCATGTTTAAAGGCACACTGTCATCCCTCGAATGATAAACTTTCTCACGACGAAAGACGAAAATATCTACTCAGATAACAGAAGATGCTTTCCATGTATACTGGAGACACTTTGAAGCATTTTTGATGAAGGATGGCAAATATTCGACTGATTATACTGCTATTAAGAGAAATTTAGAGCATCAAAAATGTTTGAAAAGCATATCAGAACATTCATTTGGTATTTCTCTTCGATCTCAGGGTGTTACTTTTGTAGTTTTGTTTTAAAGAAACTTGAAAGTTCAATTCGGTTGACAGTGTCCCTTTAAGACAGGACTTGCCGAGGTGGGTGGACGTGTTTTGTTCTACATTCTAAGGCAATCCGGTCTTTAATTTATTAAATACTAATACAGTTTATCCATCTGGGAGCATTTTGTGAGGCGTTCATCCAGAAACGTTTCATAAGTTTGAAAAAAAATGTTTCAAGACAACCTACGAAATTACAAGAGACCAAGCAGTAATAGGCGTTATACGTGATGATGTCACCCTTTTATGATCACCACCAAGCCTCACTTTGGAACAGCATTTCCTTGATGCTAAGAGGAAATGCTGTTCCAAAGTGAGGCTTGGTGGTGATACCAAAAGCGTGACATCATCACGTATAACGCCTATTAGGAATACTATTCCTGTTGTTGTAAGTACTAAGTAAAAAGCGCTTGACAGTACTAAGTTCATGTTTCAGTGTGTACGAGGTTTTAAAACCTTTCCACTTCTCTCCAAGTAGATATCCATGATATTGCCTCATGATATTGCTCTTGCGTGACAACTTCACTTATAATGTCTATTAGGAATACTATTCCTGTTGTAAGGCCTAAGTAGAAAGGGATTGACGGTACTAAGTTCATGTTTCAGTGCGTACGAGGTTTTAAAACCTTTACACTTCTCTCCAAAAAGATATCAGTTCTATGATCTTGCTCTTACTCAAACGAGAGCAAGCTTGCGCAAGGGCATGTACTTTACTTTCTGCTTTTTGTAAATAGCGCATGATAAAGATAACGTCAAAAAATGTACAGAGTTACCGTTGAATAAATTAAGTTTTTTTAACCATTTACGGTTTAGCATTCCGCTGTTCTTTTTTCCAAAAAAAATCAAAACCTGCTGAGCCAGCCTCGTTGGGAATCGTCTGCCTTTTAGGCAATGATCAATTGAGTTCTTCGTTTCTCTAATCTTACAATACAAGGTTCTAAAGTTCTCTGACTCCGGCAGTCAGTGACAAATTAAAAAGTATACAGCGTATCAATCAGGCTCGTATGCGTAGCAAACACGTTGTTTTTAAATTTCTAAAGTTGTCTGAACCAGTGAGCCAACAATTATGCTGGCCAGAGTTTTCAATACTTACCCATGCGCTATCAATAGTTAGGTTTCTCGCGTTCTGCAAATGACAATCGTACTCGAAAAGGTGTTTTCGATTACTAAGGTAGAAGACTTGCAAGCCGCATTAGGTACTTACTATCAGTTTCCTTGATTCGCAATCGGTGGATAAATAATGCCGAACGGTTTGCACTTGACCCACCGAACAAAAAAAAGATGGCCCACAATCCTTTGCGCGCGAAAATCTTTCAACCCGTTATGAAATCAAGGTAGACAGGTTTTTAATCTTCAAAACAAGAGAATAGGATTGTGATCAAATGTATAGTCGCCATGGTGTTTTTTTTCAAACGGTGCATTGTGTTTATCTTGGAGGCACTTGCTCTCCGTTTCAGGTTCTGAAGCTTGCCGTCGAAATCACGAAATTATTATAACAATAGAATGTGTCTGCTTACATGCTAGTTTGAAGAACATCAAATTTCCAAGGGAAACCCCGAGACAGAAACACACTATTGTCGTTATTGTTCAACACAAAATGTGCACTATTATAACAACAGAGTGTGTGTCTGTCTCGGGACTATCTGCTGGTAGTTTCCCTTGGAAATTTGATGTTCTTAAAACAAATATTAGCCCGAGAACGAAGTTCGAGGGATTATATTCTAGTTTTAAGAAAATCAAATCTTCAAAGGAAACTATTTAACAATTAGACCCGCAGCCCGAATGGGCTACGTGTTAATGGCCCATGAGGCGCAGCCGAATGAGCTATTTAACTCGTAGCCCATGAGGGCGAGGGGTCTAATTGTTTTAGTATAAACTAACTAGTCGGACAGTAGAAATAATAGAAAGAAACAAATGTTATTATTTCGTGAAAATGCGTGCGGTTTTTCTCTACCATGGGCTATCAGAAATAGACCTATAGTAGCGTAGCCAATCAGAATGCAGGATTTGTAATAGTCCACTAGTTGGTTTATACTAACAGCCGTAGTCCCGATACAGATACACTCTATTGTCTTTGTTCGCCACGGGTGACTGATAGTGCGAAGTGGCGGACCAATGAGAGCGCGCGAAAATGTTGTGGTGAACTATATCGCCTGATAGTGCTCAGCGGAGGACGGTTACTATCATGTCACGTGATCACTTTTAGCCAATGAGAGCGCGCGAAATGTTGTGTTGAACCATAATTCTGCATAGACGCTCACACTTTACTAAGTAAAATATGAAAGAGACTTATTTTTGATAAAGCCTTGTTCATATGTATGTATCAAAAGCGGATGTGTTTTATATATATATAAATATATCTCTAAAAGACAAACTTGTATATATCTCAAGCGTTGGAACATATATCGTACATTCTTAGAAAGAAACAAGACGTGTTACAGAAAATCAGAGACTATCACCAAAGTTTAGTTTTAGAATGATGAAGTTAATAAAAAGGCAATAAATTTTGTACGTGTCTCCGTCTTGTGATCCACCGTGGTTTTACTTGGAGGGCGATCGATTGACCGTGTAGATGGTTTGCACTCAATCCCCAGAGATTCAAATGACAAAGGGCATGGCGGCCATGTTGGTATACAGAACAAAAGAAGCTAATGAAGAATCTAACTGTACACCAACATGGCGGCTATGACGTAACGTGCAAAGGGTCTTTTGCAGAATAAGAATCAGAAGATGGAATAGTCTCAGTAAATCACTGGTTCACGGTAAGCTATAAACCCTTGCTGACATGATATTCAGGATGCATTCGGTATTCCAATGGCTAAAAAGTCTCGATATTAACGATTCTAGTGATTGTTCTGTTTATTCTTATCGAATGCATAGCCCGCCGCGAACTCGCGCGCTGATTTGCTGACTAAGAGTAGTGTTTAATAGCGTACGTGGAATTAAGTTAAAGGAAGCCTTTACACGTATAAATGTGGGATAAATGAGTTATCAGATTACACTGCTACCGCGCCGACGCGTCCGACTTCCGAACTCTTTTCCTTTTAACTACTTCCCAACATTGTTGTAAAGAAACTTTTATTGACCCCAAAATATATTAATCTTGTGATAATTTGCTGCAATTCTAGTTTTGTAAATGGCAAACCAGAACACATTCAAACAGTGACGACAACGGGAAGAACTGTTCTGCCCCAGCAGGTCTAATGCAAAAGTCAAAACAACTGGTTTATTTCAGATCAAGGAGAGCTGGTTAGTTTATTGCGGGTTTTTTCCATTGTGTACTTGTAGAATTGTCCCAAGGACGAAAGTGCGCCACAAAGGAACAGAGCCTACAGTCTAGCATATCTAGAACCTAGTCCAGTTGTTTACCAAGAATCTTGAATTGATCTACCTCCTTTTTATTTAACAAAGGTCCAAGCACAGTTCAAGAATAACCTTCTCACGCGGCGGCCATCTTGGAGTAGCCCTCTCAGCCTCGTTCTAAAACGTATTTAACCGAGGCTCGTTGGGCATTGGTTTTATTCCAAGATAACCGCCGCATGATGAAGGTCTATTGAATCACCGCAATAATCCAGTTTCAAGATCATGCGCAGTTGTGTAGCTCCTTCGTTTATTTTAGTTGGCATGCCGCCCGCCAGTCGTAACAGGATTTATACAAAAACTCTAAATTTCTAACGAGACCTGAAAAAAGACCCGGCTAATCCAAAGATCGAATTGGAATTTAGCTCGTTTTTTGTGGAGGGAGGAAAACCGGAGAAAAACCGTCCGAGCAAGGGCGAGATACCAATAAACTCAACTCGCAGGCATGCGGCGCCGCGAACGTGAATCGAGGTGACAGGCGAAGCGCTTAACCACTGCGTCATCCAGACTCCCCCAACTGCACATCATCTTGAAACTGGGTACTGCATGAAGACATTAATGTTTGCATGATTTACATCACATGCTACAACTACCAAAACCCTTGTGTTCCTCTAATTTGGACCATTGTCTTGGAATTCTCAAAGGAGTTTAAAAATCTGAATGATAAAACAAATTGAAAAGGTTCTGGTAGTTGTAGTAAAATGACGTCACAAGGAAAATGTATTATTTAAGCTGCTCGGCCAATATCGTTCCATTTGGCATGTTGCATCCCAATCCCTTGAGCCTTGGAGTTGGTAGACATTTTTTATTTTTTTTTAATTAATCTCTTTTATTGCGAAAATAATTACCATTAACAAGTCACAAGTTAATTTCTCTTCCACAAACTTTGTGGCACTAGTTAGGTTGATTGTTTGCTCTCTGATCTTAAGTTATTGTGCTTTTAACTTCCAGGATATTATATGTTTGTTATGGGGCCAACCGAGTCGTGAACAATTAACATTAGAAAATGAAAAGCTTCCTGTCTACGTTCTGGGTGCCAGAGACCGTAAGAAATACTTAAAAGGCGAGAGAGAGATGAGTAGAGAGAAGGAAACGAATAGTCTCTGGTGTTATCCGATGAGAATCTCACTTCCATGCGAACATTAGGGTCAGAATTTGAACCTCGTCCTTGATTGGATATAATCTATTCATTACCAGGCCCAATCGTAAGTGCTGGGTGTAACGGTAATTTTTATTGGCTTAACCAATGACCAGCAAAACCGGTTTAACGTGTTTTCTTGATTTGAAACTTAGCGCATGAAGTGATATTCTCTACGGAGACTACCAGGGCCCGGATGTTCGAAGCCCGATTAAGCTAGTCCAGGGGTAAAGGGGCTGTGTCACTGCGTGGCAGCTATTAGCGCCGTAAAAGCAGTCCGAAAAATTGGATATGTCAGTAATATGCATGTAAAGCGCCATGAGACTCTGGTGATATGGCGCTATATAAATATGTCCATTATTATTAATAGGCTTTGCGTTCCAGGCCGGAATCGAAACAGCAATTTCCACCGTTTTTGATATGACCTACCGAACCTCTCGGCCATGCGGGATGCTTAAAATCAAACAAATATGCATAAATGACCAACAAACTGTGTATATAAACAGTCTCCAGGGAATATATTGAAAATCCTTTCAATCGAGCATTGAAGGAGGGAAGTTTAACTGTTTGTAATCAATTAAAGCCACCAACCGAGCGATTACTCGATACATGCGCAGTACCATGATATAGCCCCTTTAAGGGCAATCTTTAGTTCAATTTCGTCACTTATGAATTACGTATTCGAGGTTAAAAACTTGTTCCTACAGGAGAAATAACAAATACTTTTCTACTTGTGTTGTTAGATTTGGAAAGAAATACCTTCTACCGACAGAACCAAAACCATGGGTTAAGACTTAATCCAGGATTAGCACTAATCGGGCTTCGAACAACTGGGCACAGAGGCTCATCTTTTTCTTCTCTCTCTCTCCTCTTCTCTCCTCTATCTCGCCTCTTTACCCAAAGATCTGTTTTCAATATAACATATCTTGTTTCTGTATTCTCTTTGAAACCTGGTTAATGGACCGATTCGAGCTTATATCTGGCCATATTTCCATATCTAATCATTCAAATAAATGCCGAGAAAGAGCATTCAACCTGGAATTAAAAACTCAAATGAAACGCAAACAAGTCACTCGCCAATAAAGTAAAGCAACAATAACTGACAATCAGCCAATGGGTTATGATATAATATTTACCTGTTTGTCTATCAAATATATTAGTTATCAGATAACAAGTTGGTATTACTAGCTAAGCACGGCAGCTCTTTATTCATTTTCTATGGGATATTGTCTTCTTTGAGTACACAAATAGTATTCATTGTCCATTTAACCTGTTCCTGATATATAGGATAAGGGTGTGACTAACATCTTATCTGGGTATCTCGTTTGAGGAACCTCTCGCAGGTAAGACGACTTCTTAATCATCAACTCTTCATTTCAAGAAGATTTTGAATGAAACTTTTCACCATGGTTTATGATCGATAAATTGAAGGTATTTTAACACGTAAGCCCATGGGCCAATTTACAGCATCGCCTTAACAGCAAGTCATTGCATTGCAAGTAATCCATCGCGTACCACGCAGGAAGGTATCAATAGAGAGATTAAGCACCGCGTTCGACGGAAAACGGAAAACGTCAGCCCGCCGTCAAAATACGAAATAAATATATTAGAAAAGTGGAAAGAATTCCAACGTTCACAACAAACGCGGATCTACTCAACGCGCGAAAATTGTGGTTATGTTTTCATTTCTGCCGTTCGCGGGAAGAAAGAACGCGATGCTTAATCTCTCTAATGACTCGTAATACTAACGGCTAAGAATTTCACTTTACGTATTTGACGTTTGTAAGTTACACGAGCTAACTTGTTCCCGAGCAAACAGCTTGAAAATGTTGCGCGAAAAATTACCCTGAATAATATCATACATATGCTGCATTTGTTCCAACACACCGACGCCAGTAAAACGTCAGTAGTATAAAACGTATAATTAACTTGCCGGACTGGCCGATGAACTAGTTTTCATAGTATACTCATGCCATAACTACAGCTGACCACATTAACTATCGATCGGACAGCCATTAAGTTTGTTCTTGATCTTATTTCTGGTGCCATTGAATAACCTTGATCACTGACAGGTTAACCCTCGGATAAACTTTCAGGCTCTGAAAAAGTGTAGGGAAAATGTGCATAAAACAAAAAGCAAAACAACGCGAGTGACTATCACGATAGATTACTCTGGGTCCAGAACTGGAGAACAAAATAGTAAAGCTCTATTGTTAAATGGAGCTTTTGGGAAGCCACTGTGTTAAATTTCGTAAGAAACACATTATACAATATTGAGCTTCAGTTGAAGCATTAATAAACGTAAACAATGCGACCTTTTTATCAGTAAAATGCCAGGTGTTTTTCCATTTTTTTCTATCGCAAGTCCTTAAGATGGGTACGTAGGAAGCATTTTCTTTTGTCATTCTTAATTGAATACATGCAGGTGTTTGAACGTTATACTTTAGAATTTAGGTGGAAGTGCAATTGGTGAACAATGAGATTAAATTTTTGAGCGATTGCTTTTGGCCTTGTTTTCCAAAGAAATAAATTCAGGTTTGTTCAAATATATCCACAAAATAGAACTCGAAAACTCCATAAGCAATGAAGGACTATCGTATTGTAATCTTTGGCATTCAGTTTAGATTGGATTTACCTTGAAATGCTCAATTTGAGAATTAAACCACTCAGCAATACCTGATCCAGTAATCTTGGTGGAATGGGGAGAGTTGGCCACGCTACCGAGAAATTCCGCCGACAAGTTTCTCTTGCGCGAGGTTACTTGCTAAAAAAGGAAAATTAGAAAGGAATATAGTAGTCTCTAGCTTCCGATAACTTAAATGTCTGTTCAAATAAGAAGGCGAGTCTATAGACGAAAGAAACTGATAATATGTCGGATGATGAAGTGGAAAAAGACCACATGCCATCGAGAAGAGAAACGTGGAACCAACATTTTACAGGATAGCGATCATGAAAACCGGCAAGGCGCTGCGAGAATCAGTCCAATTATGGTCTAGTACTTTTGAATAATTATCGGAAAATTCGTAGTATTACCAAAATACGTGGCCAAATCTTGGAAACGCGCGTGTATAGGGCTGAAAACGATCTCTGACGAGCTGCAAATACATTTTCAGCCCTGTATCTCATTGGCTCTTGTTCATCATCCTATCCAATCAGATTTTAGCGCTGACGTGGGAAGCCATTCAGGTGCAAATCCCGCCAGTGAGTAATTCTGAAAAGTTTGAAACACTCACGGAACCTCGCCCAAAGCAATACGCAAAAAAAGAAATATTTCGGTGAAAATGGCAAACTTTGAAGATGAAAAAAATTGCCAGAATTCGTTTGGCCTTGCATGTATTTTGATAATAATACTAATGAAATGACTTTAGTCGGGACCACTCGATGCGTTCAGACAGCAAATGGTGCAAGGGCTGAATAAACCCACAATATTCTGTCCAAACGTCATGCGTTATTTCCTTATTTAATTTAAGCGATTACTAGCAAACCTAGCGAGTGGTATCTACGACGACGACAGAGTAGATCTGTAATCTTAAGATATTCGTTTAGAGTGTGGTTCTAATAACCAACAGATACTAACAAACAAAGCGTTATTGGCGACACAATTTAATAAAACGAGTATTTAGATAATATCGTTCATTAAAATTGTCAACTTAGTTTGTTCAGTATGAGTCATGCAAAAGTGAAGTGATGGCAATATAATAAACTTACATTTTTATATTTTGTTCCAAAGCTCAAACACGATTTACACTGGATTTACACTGGTTTCCTTATCAAGAAACAGTGTGATTCCTTATAAAATGGACAAAAGAAAATGCAAAATTTATCAAAAATATAGCAACACACATATGCTGTGTTTATCAGTAGATATCAATGGATTCGTTAGATTTCATATGTGTATAGAGGGGAAAATATTAGTATTTCTAAACAGATAGCATTTTACATAGGAAAGAAAGTTTGCTTTTTGATAAGAAAAACTGTTGTTAAATATTTTAGATCTCTTTTCCAGGGTAAAAGAAACTAAGTCACATCGGCAAAATGTTGATGGCAACACATTTTAGTACCCTGATTTAATTGTATTTCCACGAACATATGAAACATCGTCATCCTTATAGCGTCCTACTACAAAAACATCTATCTGATGTCATCTAATCCAAGAATGTCATTTCTGTGTTTTATTTGAATGAAAACAAATTTAATTTCAATTTCAGCCATTATAATTAATTGTGTTTAAGGGTAAGGTCTGATATCTCACTATTGTTGTAGTTGCTTCTTGTGATTCTTGATTGTTTTTCCATTGTCTTCTGTTCCCTACAGTGAGTCTAGTGAGTATGGGTTACCAACCTCTCCTGTGCGTATTTGTTGTGGTGTATGCTGTTAGTGGTAAGTATTATAAAAAGAGCATAAATAAGATAGGGAATCTCGTAGTGTGTGGCGTGCGGTGATAATGTCGAATAAAATCTATTTTAGTAACCGGAAGCAGTTGAAGGAAAGTGGGCGCGCGCGCAGCAAAAAAAAAATGGCGCGAAAATGTTTTGCCGGCCAATATTTTCGCGCCATTATTTTTTCAGTTGTCGCGCGCGCGCGCCCACTTTGTTTCAACTGCTTCCGGTTACTAAATATAGATTTTATTCGACATTATCACCGCACGCCACACACTACGAGATTCCCTATCTTACTTATGTTCTCTTAGTATTATTTAAAGCTGAACTGACAGAGTTCCTCGAAGCCCGAATAATGGAATAGATTTTAACCGTGGATTTTGGGTTTTATTTTTAAAAGGTGTATTTTTCTACTAAGATCACGTACTATACTACATGTACGTGTTTTCCGACAAGCAATAGGTTGTTATCCCGGCGCGAGAAATCAGTATTCCAACAGCCTGCGAAGGCAGCTGCTCCTTGGTGCTGGCCATTCACCTGCAGTATGGTATATACTAAAAAAGCGGCTCGGTAAATATCCACCACTATTCACCTTCACTTTTAGTGAATAATTGTTAAATAAACCATCAAACATTTTCTCTCGCGCGTGATTGGTTGAATACATCATGTGACCCGATATTTTCTATCCGCGAGCGGGAAATATCAGCGAATACACCCGTATAAGCGTATAAGCGCGCGTCAAAGAAAATACTTGAAGGATGATAACAACAATAACCTACATTATGGTGTTGAAAGATGCCCTGATATTTGTCCTTGGATATTATCTGATCCTCGAAATTCACAGTTTCCCTCGAGCTTCGCTCTCGGAATATCGAAATATCAAGGCATATTTAAATAGGTTATTGTATTTATATTTCAACGCCACAAGTAGGCTATTGTTTATAAAGTATAAAAACGCCATGATGTTTCTATGACATTTCCATACTTTCGAAAATTTAAGTATGCCGGAAAAATGGGAGATAATGGCAATACCATGCATGAAAATACAATAATGTTGGAACTTCCATTTTACAGCATTTTTCCATGGTTTTAAGGCCAGTGTATCAGAACAGGATAAGTTGAAAATAGTATATCTCGGTATAAAACAAATGATCACCACTATAGTCCATAATTTTCTGCTGACTTGTAAATGTTTTTCCTGAATGTATTTCAACAGTTAGTCGCCTCAAGCTCGATCATACTTGAGCGGGACACTCTAATGCAAAGCAAATTGTAAATATCATTTTCAACCATCTTTACGATGGCAGGAATCATGTCCTATATACACTCACTCTGTATTCAACTTTTATTGCTGGTTTTCACTCAATCCCCAGAGATTCTAATGACAAAGGGCATGGCGGCCATGTTGGTGCCCCAACAATAGAAGCTAACGAGGGATCTATTGTTTAAGGGCACCAACATGGCGGCTATGACGTCACGTGCAAACCAGCAATTAGATTAAACTTCTTTGTTAATTAATCAACACCGCTTTACAGTGCGACTACTATAAACAGACCCAATTAGACAACGAGAACTAAAATATCAAGCATTCCCAAATACAAATCCTGTCATATCCTGTCATATCCATGCGATTTTCTTCATTCAAAAGACTTCGACTTCAGAACTTGTCCACAAAATTTGCCTTTTATCTGACCGAAGCTCGAGCAAGTTGAAATACTATTGTCTAGATCTTGTACTTAACACTGATTGGATGAAATAACCGTAAGTTGGAATGCTTTGTTTTCGTTAATTGTGCAATGCGATTGGTTCTCGCTGTCTAAGTGGCCCCAATCCATTAGCTAGTCGCGCAGTAACACCTGTATTACAGTTTCAGGCTCATTGCCACATACGACTTGTAAGAGGACTTTTGAGAAGGTGGGATGTTTCGCAGACAGAGAGAGTGCACGCACACTCACAGTATTGATAATCAATGATCGGGACAAGACCAGTGATACCAATGATGGTCACGTGCTTGATTGGAACAAGTGGGAGGAATCTTTACTCAGGTAAGTGACCAACCATGCCGGAATCATTTCACAAAGGCAGCACCTTTTACTGACTCAGTTATTGTAATACCCTGTAGTGGGTGGTGGTTCGGCCGGGGTTTGAACCCACGACCTCCTCACTTTGTTTTAAGGTATCAGGAGCCCTTTATGCGATCATTTTTGTGAAAAAAATATTATAGATTTTTTAGAATGTTCATAGTGAATTCTACAGTTTAGTGAAAATACAATTTCAAAACATTTTATTTTCAACGAGAAATTACGGCGAAAAGAAATATGGACGGGAAAGCAGGCTGTCAACGGCTTATTAGCACTTGTGAAGCGTTCTCATGGAAACCGCGAAAAAACACGTGAACTTTTATAAATAAACACGAAACACGCTCACTCGTCAGCTATTCATTTACGTTTCACACAGAAATCATATCTAAAATATAGTTTTATAATATACTATATATAGCTCAATTCGTAATTTGAAGCTAGCTGCCTAGGGAGGGCTTATGTTCGTTTTGACGCCGACGGAAAGCGATCTTGGCTCATATTATAACCAAGATAATCAGTGGGCAGAAGTTGGAGATTCTGCAAAGTCAAAGAGTGCAAGTGCCCATAAACTTCGCCCCGAAGTTTCGACTGTAACTTCGCCTTCGATAGCCGAAGACGAAGAACGAAGAAACCTAACACGATCTTCCGTAACAGTTATTGTACTGGTTTGGCTGTTTCTCTACGCTTTCTTCTTCTTTGCCTTCTCTGTGCACTCATGATTTCTGTGAAATACCATGACAATGGTAACGCTAAAATTGAATTTGTCTACTGCGATATTCAAACCGAAGATATCGCACCGAAGAGCTAATTTATCGTGGTCTGCGTAGTCCTTCACAGAAGCGCGCAAAATCATGAACAACATGGTCATGGTATCGTGTTCCCCTATACCTACTGCTCAACATCAAATACTGGAAAAATTACATTCTTAATGACAGATAAGTTAATTGTGTCAACAAACCTCAGTGGGATGCCAGGAAACTTTCAAACCATTTTTTACGGCATTAGAAATGCAAGTTTTGTAGCATGTATTCGAAGCTCCTGTCCCTCTAGATTTTAATAGATCGGATTGAAAATTGGCATATGGCTAGATCAATATGTTGACAAAAAAAGAGTATCTCAGTTTGTTTATGCGTTGTTTCGTTCTTGATATACTTTCATGTTTCGTTCTTCAACCCCTAAAAAAGGTGTTCCGGATCTTTGCAGTTGATTATTTTCGCGACGGAATAAGATATCAGAAAACTGAGACAAAATTTTTTAGATCAATATCTCTACTTTATGAAGGTCGTTTCAGCGCGGATTTTCGTCAAATTCCCGAGGGACAGGAGCTCCAGGTATAAGGTATGGTCAAATTGGATTAAAATCACAATAAATAAAAGAGTATTTACTAATGAGGAAAATCAAGCTGTTTTCTAGAATCTATGTTTACTAAGCTTTCAGAAAATATATACTTTGTAGGGCTTTTCTTGAATTTAACGCGCGCAATTGAAAGTTTTCGGGAAGCGCTCTTGAAGGGCTCCTGATACCTTAAGTTAGAGCAACTATTAAATATAGCTATCCAAACATAGTCTTCTTCGTAGCCGTTCTTAGGCCACTGCGTGTCTAGGCGTATATACACGACCCTAAGAACGGCAGCGAGAGAGACTACCCCAAACTCAAGTTCTCATTTCATTATTCTTTATGCTTTTTATCTTAGTCTAGCATGTCGGTGTGCCGCTAAGACAAGAGAACGAGGATGGAAGTTTTTCGGTCTTCAGTTTTATGGTGAATGCTGGAGTGGGCCTAGTTCCGAGGCACGTCACAGTATGTACGGTCCAGCGAACACCTGCATTCAAGAACTCGGCGACCCTGCTCCTCTCTGTGTCAAAAAGGATCCTCGAGAGTGCGTAGGGACCGAGTATGTGAACTATATTTACAAAGTAAAAGAGGGTACGTTTGTTTTATCTTATCTATTCAGTGTAAAATATCAAGTATGAGATATATGGAGTAAACAAATCCTTTCTCACAATGAGCCAATCACGGGAGCAAGTAAAAACACAATGAACCAATCAGGTGAGCAAGTAAAAACGCCATGAGCCAATCACGACTGAACAAGTAAAAACACAATGAGCCAATCACGATAGCAAGTAAAAACACAATGAGCCAATCACGGGAGCAAGTAAAAACGCCATGAGCCAATCACGAGGGCAAGTAAAAACACAATATAAAATGAATATTTTCGTTTATCCTCGGATGAATGAGGCTGATTAGGTCTCTAGCAAGATATGCTAATGTTCTAAGACCACACACACTCCTTACTACTAAAAACACAATGAGCCAATCACGAACAAGTAAAAACACAATGAGCCAATCACGAACTGGAATAATTCGTGATTGGTTTTATTTGAACCAATCGTGAGGAAAAGTAAACACACTATGGATAACTCTCGCTAAATAAAATAAAATTGCATGACGAACTAAACCAATAGTTTAGAACTTGATTGCCTGGTAATTACAGAGCATTACGCAAACGCAATCTAAAGCAATCACTTATTACTTTCGACACTCCAAGGCTGTAAAGGTACCTACAATCATGGATAAAAATGTTGAAACAGTCGACAAAAATAACTAACATATGAAAAGAAGAAAATACTGGAAGCAAAGTTAAAATAGCTGAGCTTCCCAAACCCTCTCCCATTTCAATGTTGGTAGTGAATGAATGTTCAGATTGAACGTGCACATAAAACAACATTGAAGTGAAGAGATGGGGTTAATTTAAAGAACGGTCTCAAATACTCAAGCAGTTTTCCAACTCATTTTGTCCGTGATTGTAATTTCACTCTGTTGCTGTCCATTCTATAGATCAACAATCTAACGTTAACGGCGGTTACTCTTCCTGGTCCACATGGACGGCGTGCAGCAAGACCTGTGGGGGAGGTACTAGGACACGTGAACGAACCTGCACCAACCCTCCCCCCAAAGGCAAAGGACGCAGCTGCTCTCATCTGGGACCCAGTTCACAGAACTCTGCGTGCAACACAAACCCTTGTCCAAAACGTTAGTAACGTTTTTGTACTGGTTTCATGAATTCCTATTCTAAATACATTTCTTAATTTTTTGTTTACAGGATATACCTATAGTAGAGATATGTTCTCCATGTTTGTATAACACATAATCTGGCTTAAATTCCTAAGACGCAATGGATGATTAGATCGGCTGTAAAACCTAGTGTAGGTCTGAGTCTGCGGGGAAGATAAACAAGGTATAATAAACTAAAAGTCGATTAATGTATGCTAACCGCCGTGGGAAGCGAGTAGCAGCTGACGTTTCGAGCGTTAGCCCTTCGTCAGAGCAAAAGAGGGAACGGCTAGTGCTCGAAACGTCAGCTGCTACTCGCTTCCCACGGCGGTAATCATACCTTAATCGACTTTTAGTTTATTATACCAGTGTTTTCCTAAGACCCCTGATCTAAAGCAAACGTGCACCACCCCACATCAAGTTCTAATGATTACTAACCGAGATTATTTCATACTTGACACGGTTTTCTTTGTTATTCATGAGGCTTAATTTTCCATACATACGCCATTATAAATGCAAGGATGTATGAGAAACGTTCCCGGGATGTATCCAGATACATCCCGGGAACTTTTCTCATACATCCCTTGCATTTATAACGAGCAATTCAATACAATTCAACGATATTTTGTTGTTTCTAGCTTATTATTTTCTCCAAGGAATTCATTCACCTTGGCTTCAGCCAAACTTACTAAATATCCCTATAATGATTTAGAACCTTTTCTCCGTCTTGGTACTCGCCCAAAATCTACCTAAAAAGAGCTACATCAATGAACATTTTGCGAAAACCTCGTCAAGTATGAAATAAGACACTTAAATACCCGAGGGCCGTAGGCCCGAGGGATGTATATGGCTTATTGCCTCCGTTCTCGGTATTTAACTCTTACTTGTTTTTGTTTTCACTTGTTAGAGCTCCTAGGAGGGTCTGGATATTTTTGAAATTTACAAGCTCTGAAACGCTATTTCCACACAGTTAATCATAGCATTTTGATCTCTAAATTAAGCCACTATGGAATTCGTGGCATAGCAAAAGACTGGTTTGTTTCCTATCTAGAAAACAGAAGGCAACATGTTTAAATAGGTACTTCTCAATCTGATGATCTTACTGTTACTCATGGTGTCCCACAAGGGTCAGTACTGGGCCCACTTCTATTTCTCCTATATATTAATGACTTTAGCAACTGCTGCTCTTTATTTGATTTCCACATCTTTGCAGACGATACTAATCTGTTCTGTTCTGATAGTAGTCTGTTTGTACTAGAATCTCTTATTAATTTCAATTTAAGGCATGTCTCAAACTGGCTCATTGCAAATAAGCTCTCCCTAAATCTTGATAAAACTAATTTTATTATTTTTCATCCTCGCCAAAAATCTGTAAACTATGCACTTAGACTCCAAATCAATGATAAACAGATAAAACAAGAAAAATGCATCAAATATCTTGGGGTTTTTATTGGTTCTTATCTTAGCTGGAAATACCATGTTCAGCACATTACTAAGAAAATCAAACGATGCGTTGGCATGCTTTCAAAGATTCGACATTTTGTAACTTCTCCAATTTTAACTCAACTATACTATACCTTAATTTATCCATACTTATCTTATGCTGTAACAACCTGGGGCAATACTTATTCAACTACCCTTAAACCTCTTATTATCCTTCAAAAAAAGGCAGTCAGAATCATAACCTTCTCTGATTATAGAGCTCACTCAAGTCCACTGTTTCATCGTCTGGGTCTACTCAAATTTATTGATATAATTTACGTAAATAACGCTCTATTTATGCATGATTTCCAGGCAAATGCCTTACCATCTGTTTTTCATGACTTCTTTACATGCTTAAATAGGGTACACCAATATAATACTAGACTAGCCTGCAAAAAATCATATTACATTTTTAAAATAAGAACCAATTATGGCAAATTTAACATTCGTTTTCTAGGCGCTAAAATATGGAACTCAATTCAAGAAGACTTTAAATCAAAGATACGTAATCAATTCAAGAAACTCATAATAGATTCTATCCTGAATAGCTATTTAGATATCTGATGCACTTTTCTTTTTTATGCCCTTTCTGTATTTTGTATTATTGTTCTTTGTATTGTATTATATTGCATTTTCTTTTTCTTTCAATTACTATATCAAACATGATTAAATGCTGCATGGTCTAGCTACTTAGCTCGACTAGCTTTTAGCTATTTCTAAGTAGCTGTGCTCCTCATTTCTAGAGTATAAATTCTTAGCAGTAATATTCTTAGCATGTAAATTTAAGAGGTCACGAATAAATTGTTGTTGTTGTTGTTGTTCCAACGTTTTTGATGCAGTAGTTCAAAACACATGAATAATTAATGAGCATTTTGTGGTTGTTTTGTTTTGTTTTGAAAACAGTACAGATAATCCCCTCAGCTGATGTATACGCCATTCGTAACTTACAGAGCTCGTTAAGTAGAGCATGGCGTGATGTGGAGAACTGGGCAAATACCAACAAATTGCCTCTGAATGAAAAAAAAGTCCAAGACTCTCTTAATTACTGGCAAGCGTTTGGCTACGGAGATAGCTCCCGAAAACCAACAGCTTGGTTTAGCTACAGCAAATGGCAATATTCTCGAACAGGTTGAGTCAGCGCGGTTACTCGGCTTAGAAGTCGACAGTGAGCTGACTTTCTCTTGTCGACAAACTGTGTAAAAAGCTATCACAGAGAATCGGAGTCTAAACAAGATAAAGTCTTCTCTACCATTCAAACAGATAATATTATATTACAATGCAATGGTTAGACCTATTATGAATTACGTTAATGTAGTATGGTATAATTGCAGTAAGGATTTTTTTACGAGAAACCTAAGATTACAGAAGAGAGCTGCAAGAGTAATACTTGATGCAGAGCCGAGATCATCTTCTGTATTGTTATTCAATAAGTTGCAATGGTTGCCGTTTTACAACGAAGCCAAGATAGCTATATGTTCCCTAGTTTATAAACGAACTATGCACAGTGTTCCCGAGTATCTGATGGAAAGCCTTAAATTGAACAGTGATGTCCATGCAAGAAAT
Source organism: Actinernus sp. WN-2022 (assembly GCA_030867875.1). Classification (NCBI taxonomy): domain Eukaryota; kingdom Metazoa; phylum Cnidaria; class Anthozoa; order Actiniaria; family Actinernidae; genus Actinernus; species Actinernus sp. WN-2022. The sequence goes on along the minus strand of JAOWCC010001634.1, from coordinate 83,239,423 downwards.
ACTCGGTATTGCAACTATAACTTTAATTGTCCCAGGTATAAAGTGTAACGGAAGGACGGCAGATCCTTTAATGTAACGGCCGTACAACTGTGGAACAGTTTAACACTTTTAAAGCTTTTAAAAGTGCCCTCCGTAGACAATACTTTAAAGATCAGCTATCTTTAACTGTCTTTAGCTCATTTTAAGCCGAAGGCAAATTTTTATAGATCCTTTAAACCTAGTGATTCCTAAGTTGGCCTTGGTCAGCTTTATCTGTCCGCCTGTGAATCAGTATGATCCTTAGGTTGAAAGCTAGTTTAAAGTTATAGGCTTTTCCATTTCGACCCAGAAAGAGAAAATGCCGGGAGTACCCACGGTTACGTTCCACAATGATACCATCAACTGGCTGCGTTGCCAGCGTGGTTGGTCCTGATGGTGTAGTGGTAACACAGCGGACTAGTATGCCGAGGCCGTGGGTTCAAATCCCACTCAGGGCATATTATTTTCTCTTTCACCTTTATTCTGATTATTTATATATAGAGATGGGTTTCTTCTTTATACTGTTTATATATAAATAATTCTTAAATTCTTAGCTTGAGGGCCACAAATTTATTAGTGCATGTTATACACTATTTAGTGCTCACCCTCGTAAAATAAAGTCTTTTTCCTATTTTTTTATTGTCCAATCAGATGAAGCAAATCAGTCACGTACATGCTGATAAAATCTCATCATTCTAAAAAGCCCGCGGAGGGATTTGAATTATGTCCCAGGGGGAAACGGGGTTAATGATTGAGACAATGGATAAGTACCTTCCAAGTCTTGGAATTTCTATTGATGTTTCAGCTTTCTCATTGAATTGCTAATTAGGATGAACGTTTTATATAAAGAATACTAATGAACATGAAATTTTATATAAAGTTTCATCCTAATTAAGAATTCACTGATAAAGACCCAAAGTAGCAAAAAGTACACGGAACATAAGGTACCTATAGATAATAAATTATGCACTAAATTTACTAATATCAGCAGACTACCGAGATACACAGATAATATTTTTAAAATTAAGTTATCCAACTCCAATTACTTGTCTACCGAGCCAATGTTTAGTTCCAATTATTAAACCAAACTCAAAGCCGTAAAATAATAAAAACGTGCATTAAACTTACAAACATCCTCTTCATATTTTGTGCCGGAGTCAAAAATTTAGAGTCTTGAACTTTACCGATGTCAACCACAACACCAAATCCTTCAAGTACAGGTTATTCTTGCCCTAGCTTGTGCTTTGCCACACAATGCTTTCAGCATTGCGAAACATCGCTTCAAACAAGAACATAGTATGGTAATTTCTTCATTTCATTCCCTTGAGATGTTCGTAATCACAGGCGGTGATTACTCGAATATTTTGCATGGCGTTGTGAATACAAAGGGTCAATGGTTCGTAAAGTAAGCATTATAAGTTTTTGAAGCCGTTTAATAAACTTGCAGCACGTGTTTATCAGGTCTAAAACTCTGGGGCTGCACCGTCGAGTTTTAAACCTGATAAAACACTGCTGCTCGTTTATTAATAAGTACATAGCGTATTCGCCGTGCTCACTCAAGGGTTAGAGTTGAGTTTCTAACTTTATACAAAACAGAAAAAAAATCACTGCTTCAGCAAAATAAATCAACAAAATTCCTGTTACGCCTTGGTAGTAGTCAGGAGCCCATTACCAGGAGCGTCCATCTTTCCCATTGGGTCTGTTCCCAGCACAGGAGTAGATGTGGCTATATTTAGAATTGCATTTAGCGCGAAATAAACAAAGGCCATGTTGTCTTAGCCAATCAGATAGCTAACGTCACTTCTCATTATTATTCTTTATCATTCTTCTCACTTTCAACGCGGGAATTCGAATTGCTGGTTTTCACTCAATCCCCAGAGATTCAAATGACAAGGGCATGGCGGCCATGTTGGTGCCCCAACAAACGAAACTAACGAGGACTCTATTGTTTAAGGTCACCAACATGGCGGCTATGACGTCAAGTGAAAACCAGCAATTCTAAATATAGCCACATCTACTCCTGTGCTGGGACCCCAGCCCGTGACATAGGAACGCTCCTGGTAATGGGCTCCTGTAATAGTGTAGTAGTACTACTACTAGTAGTAGTAGTTGTTGATATATAGGTTTAGGGTAATATTTTTCTCATTTAAGATGACTCAAGATTAAGCTGATTCCTAACGTTCTTTTTTTCAAATTTTGCTTTTTATTAGCTTGTGAGAATGCCATGGACATTGGACTTATCGTTGACAAATCAGGCAGCGTCGGGAAGGTTGACTTTGAGAAGACCACCGAATTCCTTGCGACGCTCGTGAGTCGCCTACATGTTTCATCAGCGGGCACCCATGTGGGACTTATCACATACAACGGCTACCCTGACGTACATTTTACAATGGCGAGCAGTCGTTACCACTCCCTCGCTGCTCTCCAGGCAGCTATTCGCGGTGTTCGCTACAGCGGTGGCGGAACTCGAACTGATAAGGCGCTTACGTTCGCTGCTACGCGACTGTTTACCCCTGACGGCGGCAACCGCATCGGTAAAGCCAATGTACTGATCGTGTTTACGGATGGAATGACAGATAAGAACAGTGAACCATATAGTAGGGTTCTACAACCATTACTGGTGAGTACTTTAATAGGGTGGCAATCACTACTCATTTAAGTAACCATGGAAACAAAATAAGATGTTTTTGCTGACATAGGTCAAGTAATTAAAATGGCCCATCTCAACCAGAGTCCTTTGCGCACCCACTGGCGGATCCAGGGGAGGTTTTTTTTTAGTTGCAACTCCCACTATAATTCCTGTAATTCACTGTAAATACAATTTAAAATCTCTAGATTAAAAAAAATCCTTTTGCAAACCCTCCCCCCCCCCACCCCACCCCCCCCCCCCCCCCCCCCCCCCCTTCACAAAATCCTGGATCCGCCCCTGGCACCTCACAAACCATCAGTTTCCTCGTATTCAGGATCTGTTGATTACCGAACGTATTTCTTCAAATCAGTCTTATTAGAGCTATGGAGCTCAAACTATAAAACTGAATTTTGGCTTTGCTGCCATTTTCAATGCCATAAAAAATGGAACCGGCTCCTGCAGAGACAGCCATTAATTAGGTGTCATGGTAACTAAGGTCTCGAAGCATGGTTATTGTGATAGTAGGTGTATCTGCGCATTTTACGTTCGCAGTGTAGCGTATTATTTTGTCCTTTACGTAAGCTTCAATTGTTCAATAATTTCCAAGAATTTGAAACCATCTTCAATTAGTTATTTCCTCGTATGCTTAGAGAGTTTATCTTCGAGTTCTCCGGTTTTCTTCCCTCAACAAAAACCAACACGCTTAAATTCCAATTCGATTTGTGGTTTAGCTGGATCCTGACTTTGTTCAGCCCCTATGGTTGTTTCAGGTCCTGTTAAAACTGATTCAGTTGAATGGGACCAACGATTTTACGACCTTATCTGAGAAGACATGAAGGTCTACCATTTGCAGTTCGAGAACGAGATTGTTACACAAAGGCGGCAGCTTCTACTCAGTTATTTAAAGACCCTGAATGTTGGTCCGGCGAGGGTTTTGAATCCGCGACCTCCCCTCGCCTTCCCTCAGGGAAGTTCTTACTATTTTCTTCCTCCCCTTATCACAGCAAAATGGAGTCAAGATGATAGCAGTTGGTATTGGCGCAAAAATCATCAATAACGAACTTCTAAAGATAGCCGCGGGTATCCCCAGTCATGTGGTACGTGTTGCAAATGCTGACGCACTGAAGAGCAACCTGGATAAGATCCTGCTTGAATCGTGTCAAGGTGAGCACAAATATCGGTTTTGAGTTAAGCCCGTGTTACGTACGCTAGGCGATGTTTCGTGCAACTTGTCTCGCAATTTTGTCGCGAGACAAGTTGTACGAGAAATTGCCAAGTGTAGCATTGCAAAAAAAACGTCTCGCAATTTTGTTGCAGCAAGCGATGCACGATCGAGGTAGGACCAAGTTCTACTTTACGCAACGATTGCGGCAACGCTGCACACGATTTGTGTGGCCAGCCAATAGAAATGCTAATTTTAACACATGCGTTGTAATGCATAAAGAAAAATATACCAGCGCTCGAGGATAAATGTGCTAGAGAGGCCACAAGTTGCATGAAACAGCGCCTTCATTTTCTTGTATCTTTTTCTCACTTTAATTCGTTACACGGACGGGAGTATTTTACCGAGATCTTAAACTCTCGTAGAATCCATAACGATAATATTTAGTATTACTCGCTCGCGTTACATCCCGAAATTAACAGTACAACAGATTCAACAAACTGACTGGCTGGGAAGCATTTACCATGACTGGCATAGGAACCTATTCTGGTTTTCGTTTATTTAATTCTTAAAGAATATTGCCTTGTTTTGTTTTGTTTTGCTCTGATTGGCTAACAACCATTGCCCATTGGTTGTAGGCTCACATCAGATTTGGATTACGGTCGAACCTAATTTTTCAGTTTTTCTTCTTTCCTTGTGAAAATTATTTTACAGAACAACTGGAGGAAAGCTCTAAACCAATGTTTTGGCATATGTTGAGCTTCATATATTTTCTGAGCCATTACTAGCCTGCAGAACAGGCGCTCTGAGGATAGGTCCCAAACAGAACTTCTTGCGAGCGAAGCGAGTTCGATGTGATGCGAGCGGAGAGAGCCGCGTTCCTCTCTCGTGCCAGTCTCCTTTTTCCATTTTCGCGCGGCCAAAGTTATTTTATCACTTTCTTTGATTTGAAATAACACCGAGGGCCTGTTTCGTAGACTAAGCCATTAGCGAATCGAAGGAAAGAGTTGAGACGATTTGCAAATCTGTCCTAATATATTCCCAGGGTCTGGTGACATTGACGGCGGGTGGACCGTGTGGTCTGGTTGGACAAGATGTCCCGTTTCATGTGGTGGAAGTACACAGGTTCGTGAGAGAAGCTGCACTAATCCTCCTCCTAAAGGAGATGGACGCAAATGCCAGGGAGACGCACAGCAGTCACGATCATGCGCACAAAGACCATGTCCACCACGTGAGTTGACTCATATCTCATCAAAAATAAGTGATATTAGTTTACTGTTTCGCCACTGTTATGGAAGAGTTAAATACCGAGAACCGAGGCTTTTAGCCAGATACATCCCGAGGGATGTATTTGGATAAAAGCTGAGGTTAGAGGTATTTAACTGACTTATTTCATGCTTGACGAGGTTTTCGCAAAATTTTCATTGATGTAGCTCTTTTTAGATAGATTTTGGGGGAGTACCAAGACGGAAAAAAGGTTCTAAATCATTATAGGGATATTTAGTAAGTTTGGCTGAAGCCAAGGTGAATGAATTCCTTGGAGAAAATAATAAGCTAGAAACAACAAAATATCGTTGAATTGTATTGAATTGCTCGTTATAAATGCAAGGGATGTATGAGAAAAGTTCCCGGGTTGTATCTGGATACAACCCGGGAACTTTTCTCATACAGCCTTGCATTTATAATGAGGTATGTATGGAAAATAAAGCCTCATTAAGAACAAAGAAAACCGTGTCAAGTATGAAATAAGTGGGTATAGGCATAAGCACAAAATAACATATGCAGACCCAGTACCGTATTTATCATTAGCGGTACTTGTTCTACTCACAATAAATACAATTTTACCATACATTGCTACGCAATGCAATGCATATCAAAATCATTGCACACAGAAGAGGACATAAAGTAAATGCGATTTTATTTGAGAGAGATAACAACTTCAGTCGCATTACAAGTTTATAATGTGGCTAACCTGTTGATACCAGAACTATACGAAGGAGAATTCTCTGCTTTCGTTTTTACCGATCCAAAATCTCTCCTATACTTCAGCTCCCGCCATTACGAAGGTCACACAAGAAGAAATAGCACGAAATGGAACTTTAACAGCGATTTGTACCACTCTAAACTCAAGAAACCTCAATGTTCTATACATCAAAACACTGAAAATGTATTCTCCTATCTGAATTCAGCGGTAGAAATTCAGTTTAGCCATGCATATTCAAGCTAAACCCAGTTTTCCTCTGCTTGGTCGTCCATAAACGAGTAACGTCTTGTAAAAATTCACTTTACTCGCGAAAGCAAATTCAATTTTTACGGTCGAAATCTTAACATAATCATTCCAAACAATTTCCAGTTGCAGATTAAATGTTACTTAACTTTGATTTGAAGGTAGAATTTTTTTGTAAATCATTTTATTTGTTTTAAAAGGCAAAATAGCTCTCAAAACCATGTATTTTCGAGTGAGATGACTGGGCCGATACCGTAAGTGAGTCACCAGATATCGATATGTAGGCTTTTGTACGCAATGGCTTTGATATGAATGCAATAATTTATTTGGGGTCGTTAATCAAGGTAGGGAATGGTTGCACAGTCTCACGGGTCAAAGGCTCGTGACGTACGACATAATATTTAACAATTATTCACCAAAGTCGATGTGTATACTGGTGACTATTTAACGAGACGCAGTAAATAATCGTTTTAGTACAAATTCTGAGTTGAATATGAGAGAAACTTCAAATAAGATTGATCTGCTGATATTTCTTTCTGGACATGCGGTACGTCATCGAAAAATGTGCGCGGGAGACATGATCGATCGTGATATTCTTTATCTTTCAGCATGCATGAAGGCCATGGATGTAGGTATCATACTCGATGGGTCCGGTAGCGTACGTTCACGCAACTTCATCAAGTCACTAGATTTCTTGGCGGCGCTCGTGTCCCACTTCCAAGTATCCTCTAGCGGTACACACTTTGGGATGATTACCTACAGCACCACAGCAACTTTACAATTCAACATGGCTGATCACCGCTACCATGACTTGACAGCACTTAAGAAGCGTATAGGATCAGTACGTTATCCCGACGGCTGGACTAGGACAGACAAGGCGCTTATATTGGCTTCTCAACAGCTATTCACTTACAGGGGTGGAGACAGGCGAGACAAACCTAATGTACTTATCGTGCTTACTGATGGAAAGACGAACCAAGGTAGCAGGCCATACCCCGAGGTGTTGAGACCTCTACAGGTACAGCTGCGATTTCTCGTACTGAACTCTCAGCACAGAACATTGCAATGCGTAGGATGCTAAAGCGGTCTTCGATTTAACATCGAGTACTTCTACGATTGCTTTAGTTTTACGTTTGCTAAGCTATTAGTTTTCTTTTGGTTGTGAAAAATGTTTTGTAATTATCAGCGAATCAAGTTCTAAACTAAAACCAAACGTTGTCTTTGGTCCGTTGGGCTATCGATTTTCGTTTTAGTGAGATTTATCCACTTCCTCGTGATGGATTGTAAAGTAAAACCAATCATGAATTACTTCAGCTCGTGATTGGCTCATTGCATTTATACTAGTGCTCCCATGATTGGTCTGTAATTACTTTGGTTTTTGTAACTGATATTTATTTAGGATCCAAACGTTGAAGTTCAATATTCTAATAGGAGCTATTCAGAAGGCAAAACTTGAAGCTCAATCAATGGCTTCCCCATTGTTTGTCCGTCTGATAAATCACAATGCATAGTAAGGTGTTGTGATATACGTTGTAGCACGCGGTTACGTCACAGCTAGACTTATAGACCTTTCCCACGCGGCAGCCATCTTGGAATAAACCTATTGTTAATGCTTCCCCAGCCTCGGTCTCAAACGTGTTTAACCGAGGCTGGGTAAGCATTATAGCAAAAGGTTTATTCCAAGATTGCCGCCGCATGGGAAAGGTCTATAGAGCAGATTTCGTATGAGTGGGACAAACTACAGCATTGACTACAGCACGGTTACCGTACGGCATGCCGTGACGTTGAAATGCTTTCCCATTGTTTTTGTCCTGCTGATCCAATCAAATCACAGAATAGTACAGCACGGTTACAGCACGGTTACGGACATGCCGTAGTTTTTCCCACTCATACGAAATCTACTCTATTGTATTTCCTTCCAATACATACGATGTCTGCTCTAAAGTCGTACTAAGTATTTCTTTTCATACAGCCGTAGCAACTATTTTATACTGACGAGCTTAAGTGATTTAAAAAAATTAACGGGACCTGAAACAACCATAGGGGCTGATCAAATTGTAATTTAGCGTGTTCCATTAATGTGGAGTTTGGAAAACCGGAAAAACGAGGGCGAGATACCAACAAACTCAATTCACATGTTACCGGGGCTCGAACACTGGCCACACTAGTGGTGAGAGGCAAAGCGCTTAGTACTTGCGCCACCCCGACCTAAGACAATGATGATGATGATAATAATGTGATATGTGACATGTGACATGTGATAAGTGATATGTGATTATATGTGAACATGTGACATATGCTGGGCGGATCCAGGGAGTTCGCTCGCTCGCTTACAAAAGACATAAAAAAATCAAATATTTTGGCGCTCGCGTATATCGAATCCTCCTTCCGAACCCCCTCACACAAAATCCTGGATGCGCCCCAGATATGTGACATATGACATGTGATAAGTGATATCTGACATGTGATAAGTGACATGTGATAAGTAATATGTGATATGTGACATGTGACATGTGATATGGGATAAGTAATAAGTGATAAGTGATATGTGACATGTGATATGCGATAAGTGATATGTGACGTGATATGCGATAAGTGATATGTGATATGTGACATGTGATATGCGACATGTGATATGCGACATGTGATATGTGATATGTGATATGTCATTGTCAGAAATTCATGCCACGCGTGCGCACTAGGCATTAAATTTCATCAATAAACAGATCCGGAGTTGCTCAGAATTTTACAGTAGTTTGTATCGAAGTTTTTTTGGGGGGATACATTGGGAGATGGTATTATAGCGAAGCTCATTTATTCCGATCTTAGCAATTTCTAAATCATATTGCCTTCCGTAAAATTGTATTCTTTCAAGTTATAGCGAATAATTATGGCTGCGAAAAGAATCTGAAATGAGTTAACTGACCTCCATGTTATGACCTCCATGTTGACAGCAATCTCCTTCCTTTCAGCCGTTATGATGGTTGCTCTGATCAAATTTACAATATAAAACTCGGGTGATTATTGTTTTGTCCCGATTCAGCCGAGTAGTTTAAAAGACGTTATATTGCCCAGATAGATCCAAATATAACTTCACATTATCCTCGAGCTGCGAATTGCGAACAAATATGAGTAATTTTAAGGTGTTTCGACGGCCACAGCAGGGAAGAATGCTGTAAACACGTAAGTCCTTTGCACATCTCTTGCCTCTCTCTTCGAAACGCTTTGTCCGCCATTTCTCTCTCGGTTTGCCTGTACAAGCCTGGGAACTGGTATATTCTTAACTGTTCTTTCATTGGCTCTATTATAACTTTCATATATAAGAGCTTGTCTGATAGGGCTAAAAAGATAACGCGGCATTGAAATAAAATATGCAAAATTAAATCGTGACTGTATTCCCTGTAAACGTACTCGGTTACACTGTTTACCTCCCGCTTGGCTATTAGCCGCTATACTTATAATAATTCGACATAGCTAGAACTTTCCAACCACGCAGTTCATAAACACTAGAAGCCTTTCGAATTCGACCGCTTTCGCAATTCGCTTCGAGCAGAGTGTTTGGCCTGGAATAATGGCTGAGCGAGCCTGAGAACAAGTAATTTATGATGGGCAGGCATATTTGCATAATTTTATACCCCGCCCACAATGGCATGAATTTCTGACCATGTGATAAGTGATAAATGATATGTGATATAACAAGCATGTTTTGCGTTCACCAGGCTCAAGGTGTACGTACCATAGCAGTTGGTATCGGTAGCGCTATAAACACGGGAGAACTGCTCCAGATCGCCATGGGGAATTCACAGTACGTGATACACGTGTCCAACTTTGACGATCTTAAAAACAAGTTAAGAGCCATACTGGACGAGTCATGCCAAGGTACTCTTGCGTTGATTGATTGTTCTATATAAGTATAAACCTATTCTTGGTTTTCATGTGACGTCATCAAAAAACTAAAATTTAAACTATAAGTCCTACAAAGCTGTTCTTTGTATATATTCTAGACAGCGATAATAAAAGCCTACACAGAAAATTTCACGTCGATAGGATGTATTGTTCCGGAGTAAATATTTTTTTAATTTTATGACAGAACAACCCAGCGTGTTTTCCGTAAGGCATAAAAATCCATGTAATTGAGTCAATTTCTTTTTTTTAACTCGATAAATCTTTAAAAGTTGCATTCAAAGAGTTTTGAAGTGAAACTCAATGATTTTGATGGGAAATTAAGCTTTATATGTATTTTCGTTTTATGGCCGCCATGTTGGTGCCCCAGAGATGGACACCAAGATGGCGGCCGCATACAAAGTACTGTAAAATTGTCGTACTTTTATTGACCCACAGTTCCGTTGAAAAATAAGCTAATGTTCCTATATTTGGTTTATAAGTGTATTTTTGGTAGTTCTACAAGGACCAAGATGTTTTATTTGATTTTACTGAATGCAAACCAATTTTTCGATCGCGTGTCATGACGATGAAAACCACCAATTTCAAAAAAAGCTGTCCAATCAGAAGCGACAAGCCAATACCGAATAGGATGTCGGTACTTTGGTAATTAATTTATTCAGATGTACATGTGATCAGTGTATCCATTTTACCAAAATGGAAGATTGCGGAGTGAAGTTGTGCTAATAAATATGTACAACGCAGCTATGATCATGAAATATTAATTCAAAGATAACTTCCGCCAGAGGACATTTCGGTTTTGGCTTATTTCTTGTTACTCTTTTCGGAAAATCTGTTCTTTTGGGAATTAGCTGATTCCGTGTACACCGTATCCTGTTATCACAAATCTTCCCCTAAAATTTAGCAGAGGGTAAAAGGAAAGCATCTTATTTTCCAACATTTTATAACTACCAGAGTCTTAAAAATATTGCAAGGAAGAAAAGGTTGTTCGACCTACGGAATGATCTTAACGGAGGTGACCTGAAAACTAACGTAGAATTAGAAAGAAGTGAAGTCATTTTCAGGCCGGAAGCGCACGCCACAGGTTTCCCGCCAAAAACTCCCAAAAGAACGCCATGTTGCTTCTTCCGAGCAGAAAGAATATAATGCTATTCTGTTCATTCCTAAAACGGAATAGGTCCCAAAAGAACACGATTACCGTCTATTCCAGCTATTCTTGTTCCTGAAGAGTTCCAAAAGAATGCGCCCTATTCAAATAACACACCGATAGAGCGGTTTTCAGTTGAGTGTAGTGAAACCAAACGCAAATTACCCACAGCCAGCCAATCATAGGAGCGAGTAATCACAAGTAACTCATAAATGGCTTCCCTGTGAGCCAATGACAAACCAAAGCAAAACCAAAACCAATTTGTGTTTGGTTTTACTTTGGATTCTGATTGGTTGGTAATAGGAGAGCTTAGTAAAAGCAAAACCAAAACACTTCCGACACTCAACTGGAATCCGCTCTATAAGCAATTACTGAACAATCCCAGTAAATATAAAACTCTTTTGCCTAATAGGTTTTTCACAGCAATGTACCCATCTTGTAACTGTAAGCCCCCTGAATTAATCAATCGGTAACATAGGAACCAATTACCAGGAGCGTCCATCCTTTGTACTTACCCTGTGAAGCACGAAATTCGAACTAGTGTATGTATAGTTTACCGCCTCACTGGTTAGCTCAGTTGGTAGAGCACGGTTTAGAGTGCGGGAGGTCGGGGGTTCGAACCGGGCCGCGTCCTTGGGCAGGGACGTTTATAAGCCTTGTCTCCTTCTACTTCTAATCAGTATTTGAAGGGGACGTGAAAGAACCTGTTGTACTACTCGAAAAAGACAAGGGGATTGTCACCCGGTACAGCAGCCAGGCCATTGCACTAACCACACACTCAATATTGTAAACTGCGTGGCTGCCATTGGCGCCGAAATAGCAGTCCGAAAGATTCACTGACGTGATATGTCAGTAAAATGTAAAGCGCCATGAGACTGTGGTGATATGGCGCTATATAAATATGGCCCATTATTATTATTATTATTATTATTATTATTATTATTATTATTATTAATCAACGAGCAGCAGTGTTTTATCAGATGCAAAACTCGAGGCCGCAGGCTGGTCGTTGATTAAACCGACTTCAAAAACATTCACATGTAAAGAAGGTAAAGAGTCCTGTTTTTCAGTTATTTTGGCGATACGAACTTATTTTGGCCGAGAAAATCCAAGCTAAAAGTTTATGTAAATTAGGATGAAATGTTATCAGATATAAAACGTCGTCACAGTCATTGATTTCCTTTGTTTTTGCTTCATTAATTATTCATGAGTTTTTGAACTTTAGATAATTATTCCCGCACGAAAGTATGATGGTTATGGTTACCACAGGTGAGATATTGAAAAGCTAATGAATCGCTAAAACTCAAACCGTGTTAAGTATACAAATTAGCTACCCATTCAGTAGAATAATCTCAAAGGAATACTCTGTGTATGAAAACCGTGTCAATTATGAAATACCGCGCCACATCTCTATATAGATCAGCTCGGATTTCGCGACTTCACAAATCCAATACAGATAGACACTCCTAGTAACTTTGGTAATATTTATACCCCAGGTGTGCCTCCTCCTCCACCCACACACGAGTGTACTAGAATAGACGCTCTAGGTGTGGGCAGCGGTAGTATCCACAGTGCTGCCATCAAAGCGTCAAGCAAGTATGACAACAACCATGGCCCTGAATTAGCTCGACTAAACCTCACCCCCAATGGGGGTAAGGCCGGGGCGTGGTGCGCAAAGCATAATGACCCCGAGCAGTGGCTACAGGTGGATTTTAGTAAGGCGGTTAAGTTGGCAAAGATAGCAACCCAGGGTAGGTACGACAGGACACAGTATGTCACGTCTTACTGGGTGTCCTTCAGCCAGGATGCGGGTTACTTTATACCCTACACCATCAAAGGACGAATAAAGGTAAGCAACAGGCATTATTTCATACTTGACACGGTTTTCTTTGTTATTCGTGAGGCTTTATTTTCCACACATACCCCCATTATAAATGCAAGGGATGTATGAGAAAAGTTCCCGGGATGTATCCAGATACATCCCGGGAACTTTTCTCATACATCCCTTGCATTTATAACGAGCAATTCTGCGAAAACCTCGTCAAGTATGAACGTCGGCAATAAGCCATATACATCCCTCGGGCCGTAGCTTATTGCCTCCGTTCTCGGTCATTTAACTCTAACTTATTATCCAGTTCCTAGGTATTCCGATTGCTCATTGCTTGCCTTAGAATCAAATTTCCCCACAATTTCCATCCTCTTCAAAGCTTTCCGCTTGACTATTTCTTGTTTGTTATTGTAAAAAAAAAAAAAATTACGATAGTTTACCGTGTTCTCTTATTTAAATTTTCATTCCCTCGTAAAATCTTCAAATCAAGAGATCCTGCTTGCGAGCTAAAATTAAGATTTTTCATTCTCGTTCTGTCCCAAACTCCCACTCGTGTTTCTATAACTATATGCTGATGTCAAATAATGTTAACTGAAGTTAACTTATGAAAATAAGGGAGGATGTAGATGAAATTATTCATTTGTACCACGTTTTTCGTAAATTAGTTAAATAGAACATGGATAACCATGTTTTATTTGTTAATTAATTATTAAATGTATTGTACATAGTCTTATTCAGGGTCTTATCTACATAATCGATAGTTAATTTAGTTTTATACAATTTCATAAAATAATAGCTGAACTGTTTGGGTTTAATCTTCTTTTTTTCTATTTCTTAAAATAGATATTCAAGGGTAACGCAGACCGAAATTCAGTAGTGACTCATACTCTCGAGGAACCAGTCTATGCCAGATACATCCGTATACACCCTAAGACCTGGACCTCGCATATTTGCATACGAGCTGAGTTTTATGGCTGCAAAACAGGTAAAGACTGTAAATAAGACTTGGATTTTGTTTTATATGCACTTTAAAAAAATTGAAAACAAAATTGATGACGTTTTAAGTAAACAATGAACTTGATATTCTTGATAAGGCTAAGAGTGAGTAACGTTACAGATAGTAATGCTGACACGGACGTCCCAGAATGAAATGCGACAGCGTGTCATGTTAACGGTTTTATTGAAATTGTTTTTCTCGTGTTCTTATAAATGCCAGAGTGTTTAGCAAGCTGAAAATGTTGTTTCTCTTGTAAAATAAGACAAGAGCTGGTTATAGAGAACGCTATGTAACCAATCAGAAGATGCGTCATATAAATTTAACTATAGAGGCTTTCCAACGTAACAAAGTGAGTTGGAAAGCGTCTTCATTACGGCACGTAGCTATTTGTTTATCACTTAAGTGATAGTTCATTAGTTCTTTTCTTGTACATATGTTTAATATTCATATTTGAGGTATATAAAGACCAATCAGTTTAGAATTATTTCTCTCGCTTGCTGGACAGCCACAAGTCAGCCAAACTTTAGTTTTAATGTTTTAAATTATTATTCATCAAGATATAACCATTTTGGCTTTAGCCCTCGGAGCCTTGTACGATTGCATTCGGTCGAGGAGTACGTTTCCAGAAGTTTTTCCACGTAGCAAGACGTGGTTTTTTACGATGTTTTTCCGTACCGGGCAACGTACATTATTTTCTTTAGATATCGATTTTTCGGTATTATTTGATTTAAGCATGTGAAAAGCTATTTATTATCATGTGATTACGTCATTTGTTTGTGCAACCACCGTTTAGGATGATGTGTGGTTATGGAATGTTTTCTCTATTCCTTCATGTCCTGTTAAATCATGTCCTGTTAAATATTATGATTTTGTAATATTAGTACTATTGTAATGATTTGTAATACCGTAGTTTATTAAAGAAACCGTTTGCTGCTGTCCACCAGGCATCCGGCACTGTCACACTCCACTAGTTGTAGTGTTATTATGATCAGTTTTGTACGCGTTGGGCGTGTTGCGTAGTATAGGAATGAATAATAGTTTCACAGTACTACACGAGTGAGACAAGTAAATAAATATTACAGGTACTGAAGGAAACCCTGAACATGAACTACTTCCGATAATAAAGTAATAAATACATGATAAATTAAAAATCAATTGTCAATCTACTAATTAATACGTACCTATTTTTTATGATACTATTGAAAGTGCTTATGTGAGCCCTAGCCATAGATCGTTGGTTTGGACGCAGTAAAGTGTTTCAAAATGTTGTTCAACAATATTTTGGCCATTTATGGTCGTAATATTGCCTTAAATGCATTACAAATCCTTGAAATGACGTCATTTAGGAACCATTATGCTAACGAGTTGAAATGAATTGGGTTCTAACATTGAATTTGTTTATTTTTTCAGTTGTTTTCAGGCGTCAGACTTATTGAAATTATATATTTTAATAAGTGGAACTGACATAAAAACGTACCAAAATGAACTAGAATTGACTTCTGACTTAAATGTTGTCATTGAAATTTGATTCCTCAATGAACGAAAATAGCAGATGTTAATATAGCGGAGCTCCTGCTCGGGCCGAGGTCCCACGCAAGCGGAGTACCATACACATAGCGAGCGATCGAACAATTTGCAGCACGCCCGTCCGCATCCCGCATCCCGTATCCCGCATCCCGAATCCCACGCTGCGCCCGCGCCCCACCTCTAATATTTGTAGCAAATGTTCCCTTTTACAAAGTTGATTATGCCTTGATAGCACCACACCGAGGCAAAACGTTATGCGCATGCGCTTTTGATGAGCCGGTCGCGCGCGCGTCTCCCCAGTTTCCCGCCGAAACTAAAAGAAAACAGAGGCAATTTTAATGCGTGAGATGTTTCGCGAAAAACAAGAAAACTACATAAAAGGTAAGCCTAAGACTTTCACAGGTTGAAGGTTTCTTAATTTGTGATTCAGTGTGAGTTTACTAAGTTGTTGTAAATTATTTACTACAAAGTTTATGACATCGGAAACTTCTATTTGAACTCCAGAGCCTTCGTTCTTTCGGCCAGCAGAGCACCACGTTTTGCCGCAGACGTTTTGCTCAGACGTGAGAGAATGCGCTGGGTGTTCGAGTCTCGGAGAGGACGCCTTTTTTCCCCTCATTTTTACTGGACAACATTTCTTTAAGCTCTCCTTTCCTCGTTCTGATATTTTTCTTTCTTACCAAAGTATCATTTAAATAATAACCACGAAAAATCATAGTCTTTCAAAGCGATCGATCGAAAAACTTCCTCCAACCCCGCTGTCCGAAATATCTCTCAGCTAGTCAATAAACCATAATTCCTAGAAAACAGCCACTCTACTTTACAGCCGACAGAAAGCACAAGTCTAGCCGTGATCTGAAATAATTAGAGCTCCATCTGTAGTGTTTTTCCTATGTCGGTCATTTTGTTTTCTACTGAGACCTTTAAATCAACGATACCTGGCTAGGGCTTATATGCACTTTACGCAACACATGCAAAGCACGCAGGGTGTATTCCCGGGGGTGTATTAACTATAGTTTTAGAACACACAACGTTTTTCATGTAAGAGACCATAGTTTCCGTACAAGGCAGAATCATCTTTTCTACATTCTTATCTCTATGAGGGTATAACAATAAGCGATAAACAAACCTCAATTTCTACAGGATTCAGCATTCCTACCAAAACACCATGCATGGAGGACCTTGGCATGGAACAGGGTGGTATCGTAGACTCCCACGTTACCGCCTCGTCTGAGCGCAGCCAGACAACCAGGCCAGCTAATGCCAGACTATACTTCCACGCTGGCGGAGGGAGGTCTGGGTCTTGGACTGCCAAATCCAACGACCTCTATCAGTGGCTGCAGGTGAACTTTGGACCCGAGACTAAGATCCGCAGAATGTCTATCCAAGGACGCCAAGACGGTGCAGAGTGGGTAAAGAGCTATTCACTGGCGTTTAGCCAAGATGGCGTCTTTTGGCAGGACTATGAACAAAGAGGAAGGACCACGGTAAGTATTTGAGTGTCCCAAGAGCAGATTGTAAAATGTGGTAAGAAACGCACAGCAAGGCCGACGTAGTACCGTAGTCATGCGGTATGCTAACCATATCATAGAGCTGGAGTAGGGTAAAGTCAAGAAGGACAACCGAGACATTAGAACCTTTAGTCCAGAACAGTTACCCCTACTCCAGGGTGTGTCGATATCATGCATAGAAGGATGAAACGTCACATGCACTAACCCTAAACTCCTAACCCGAACCATTAAACTTACTCTAACCATTTGGAAAAATAGTTTCCAGAGAAACGATGAGGTCTCACTGGCTAAGGTCAGTTAGGGCTAGGGTTCACAGATAAACAAGGTTGCAGAGTTTTGCACATTTATGTAAATGTACTAAGATAAAATTAATTAGTGGCAAGATGCTTTTTAAAAGGCAACCCCTCCCCCTGGGAAAAAAATCATACACCTCTTACACTTGTTATCATCTGTAGATCTTCACAGGCAACTCAGACAGTCACGCGATCGTCAGTCATTTGCTGGATCCATCGATCATAGGTCGTCTGGTTCGCATTCATCCCAAGTCTTGGCATGGTTCTATTTCAATGAGGACAGAGTTTTATGGATGTACTTCAGGTCGGGAATAGTTATAACTTTACTTATCTTTTACAGGAGCGTAGCCATAGTTTTAAGGGGGCTTGGGGGGGGGGGGGTCCCTAACCGCCAGCTCCTTAGGCACGTAACGAGCGCAGCTTGAAAATCTAAGGTCTATTACATATCCTGCATTTGGAGTGTAAGAAACGGAACTCGGGGAAAAAAAGGCATGTATTTTTCAAGCTAACGTATGATCAACAAAAGTTAATGGAAAGAGCACAATCAGGAGCCCATAACTTGGACGGCGTCCATACCGCATACTAGGCCTATGTCACAGCGTTTTTACAATTTAGGTTATTTTTAGAACGGTTTCTCGCTATCATTCCTAAGGGAATAAAATCACAAAAGCGTAGCAGCCATGTTGTTGGTATAACACAAGTAGCTAATGAGGCATCTTTTGTTACGCTACTGGTGCAATCCACTAATTGGCGGGGGGGAGAGGATCTAAAAATAGCTCAACTTGTGAAAACGCCGTGACACCTATATAGGAGATATGGACGCTCCTGGTTATGGGCTCCTGGCATAATAGATGTTTGTCAGCAAGAGAGAATGAGGTAAGAGAACAAATCTTGCATGGGTCTGTTCCAATGATAATTATTTGAAATCTATTTTTAGATTAACAGGACACAGCTTGGTTATTTAAAAAAGACATCTGATTGGCGCAAAATGGCGCTTTTGTGCTTAAGAGTGGGAATGGGTAACTAACGAGGGTAGCCTTCCAGAACGAGATAAAAAAGACTTACATGACGTGTTAAATCTGTTATATTCCTTTAGGATTCATTGTTCCACGACCCGACTGTGTTCGTCCCCTTGGTATGACAACCGGCGCAATTCCCAATGCGCACATCACGGCTACTTCATACCTCAGTCACAGATTTCAACCCTTCTTCGCGCGACTCAATTTGCCAGTTGGTGCGTGGTCTGCCAAGGTAACAAAAAACATTAGTAAACCTTACGGATATATCATTATGGCTTAGCTAGAGTTGAGAGAAGGCCCAGTTAAGATTATCTAGCCTGCCATCAGTCTCTCCTTTCCTTAGAGAAAACCGAGGGATTTCACTGTAGGTTCCGCACTCTAGGGAAAGGAGGACCTGAACGCAGGTAAAATATTATGAGGCTTCAACGGGATTTGAACCCATGATCTACGCGATACCGGTGCGTTGGAAGCAGGCCCAACAACAACCTGAATGACTGAATATTCCCGTTCGTTACATTAGCAACATATGCTAACTCATTAAAATGCTAATTGAAAATTGACGATTTGTAGACGGCTTAAAGGGGCTATGTCATGGTACTGCGCATGTATCGAGTAATCGCTCGGTTGGTGGCTGTTAATTGGATACAGACAGTTAAACTTCCCTCCCTCAATGCTTGATTGGAAGGATTTTCAATATTTTTCCTGGAGACCACGTAAACTGGCGGGCCCGTCTCCAGAAATGGGGACGTAAAGAACCACTGTGGACCCAAATAAACCTCTACCGTTGACCACCTTCTGTGTCGGGAAATGAGCTCGACTTGGCGTGATTTTCTAGTGCTGACTTTAAATGAGACCTCAACTCCCTAACTATAACCACATTCAACTTGTTAGTTGATAGAATATAAAGTGCGTGCCGAAAAACTGATAAGAATACAAAAAATATAACGCACTAACAACAATATGCTCTTCTTATCCGGCGCTTGCTATATTTTATTCCATGATATATTTCTATATTTGACAACGTTAGTGAACTCATCATCTGCATTGAATAACAGCTAGTATATCTACCATTTAATAGTCATGCTCACAGTCTCCTCCGCCATTTTGAAATTTAATGTATATTGATCATGGAAACGAGGTGAACGGTGACTCGTCCGCGAATATATAACAAACAAGAGAATTATCTTTAAAACATGTACAAATCGAGAAATTCGCTGTACAATCGTGTAATATTTCTATTTATAGTACTTTGACTCTCGTAGCGTCGCTCGAGTCACCGTTGGCCTCGTTTTCATGCAGTTTCACACTTGACAATGGCGGTAGGAACTGTGAGAGAGAGTATTCAGGGTTAATGGGAGCGAAATAGTGATCAAACTACCACATAATTTTATATGTTTTAGACCAACGACCATGGCCAGTGGCTGCAGCTGGACATCGGACGAGTGGCCAAGATCACTCGCATTGCCACTCAAGGTCGCTATGACGCTGACGAATGGGTGACGTCATACACTCTGGAATATAGCCTAGATAATGGACACTACCATGGCTACTCATACGATAAGATACTGGACGGAAACAAGGACAGGAACTCTATAGTTGGTACGACACAGAGAATGCGTAGAGTCTCATGTCTATACCTGGACAAAAATGAGATATTTAAGCAAAATTTTGCTTGGTATTTTGCCGTAATCGAAATTGTAATTATGTCATTTCCGCGCGGCAAAAAGGTCTGGTAACAATGGTATCAGAGCGAGGCCAGTTGTCACAAAGATCGCAAGTTGCGGGTAAGACCGGTGCAACGAAAAACCTTGCATTTTATTGGACCACTTTTGCGCCGCACTATACAGAAATATATTGTGTTTGTATTGTTCTATTGTTGTTTTGTTGTGGTAGTAAGCCAATAACATGGCAGGATGTTACTCACTGCGGCCCGACCCCAAGTTGGAGTCGTCAGAAATGTTTGAGTTTCTGTCGCATCGCACTGTGTTCTTTTGTGTCCTAAGGAAATTAACGTTATTTTCCGCCATCGACTGAAAATTAGTTTTTCTTCCTGTGACAAGTTGGGATAACTAGCCTCGCTTTGATGCCTTTATGAATAAGGTCAATATGCCTATCTTCCGTCTGTAGTAATACTCTTCGTGTTGCAATATTCATTTATGTGACTGCAACCCTAAACTGATGTATAGACATACTTATTCAAGTGGCTTATCAGTGTCATGGTGTTGTGCATGTATGGAGTCAAGATCGGTGGCTCTTAATTGGCTACAAACAGTTCAAGTCTCCTCCCTTAATGCTTGATTGACATGATACGCAGTATTTTCCTTGAAAACTATATCTACACACAGTCATTTATACATATTTGCTTTGATTTTAACCATCCCACAGGTGCGCGAGGTTCGGCAGTACATATATAAATCGCTGAAAATTATTGTTTCCAACCTGGACTGCGAATATGAGGAACCGTCCACACGATATCATTTTCAAAAGTTTGTGTTTTCATCTCCCGTCCACACGAAAACGATAGCGTTGAGTTTTGAAAAAAAAAACCACTTTGGAGAACGTTTACAAAAGTTTGCGTTTTTATTGGGAACGAACACCGTTTGCATCGTTTTCGTGATGAAAACGCAAACTTTTGAAAACGCATTTCTTTTTTAAACGGTATCGCGTGGACGCCACCGATGTGTACAATGTTGACAATCCTCGAGCCTTTAAATCTATCTGTGTTAAATGCCACACCTGCCGATTTATTGTAAGCTTACTGGAGAGGGCATGCTTCTAAGTTCCACACTTATTATCCTACTTTATCTTATTCGGTTTATTCACTTTGTAGTTCATCAATTATTAATTACTTAATAATCTTTTATTGCAGTCAATTAATTACTTTAGCTTTATTACAACAACTTAATTACCTTAGCTTAGATCTGCCTGTTAGCATTGTTTGGCCTAGATTATATTTTTAACTAGTTTGTGTCCTTGGGATCCCGTTATTGGAGTCAGCTTTCCTGCCTATCATTGTATTATTCTTTTCAATTGCAATATTATCCTTCTTTTCCGATGTTCGTGTATTGTAGGCGTAAGTTAATTAACAATCATGTAGCACACATCAATGTGAGATTGTTTAGTTCCTACCAATCCTTGTACCCAGCTTCCACTCAGTCTTCCAGCCCCATCATGCAAAGCGTTTTTATTTTATTTTCAAAATGGCGGACGCTCTGAAGCCTGTCAAAACCTTCGGGGTTAACTCTCGCAAAATGAAATTTGTGTATTTTTTCGGTTTATGTTTTAGTCGGCAGAAAATTTCAACGTAGGTTTCACACATATGCTTCATAGACCTCTCAAATTCTGCCATAGACCTTTCGATTTTGCTTTCAAGAGATTTTTGCTTCAGTTTCGCTCCACGCCAAGAAGCCTTACGTCACAATATTCAGCCGCGCGTTAACGAGAAGCCTGGGGACGAGGCTAGCTCCTAACCTTCATAGCTAAGCTGTTGTCGTTTTAACAGGTCATATCCTGCATCCATTCATCCTGGCCAGATACATCCGGGTCTCTCCAAAGACATGGCGAGGTCGCATGTCACTGAGAATGGAAATCTATGGATGCATGTCAGGTAAGCCCGTTTGGCTTAGGATCCCACATGAAATCAACAGTGCAACAGTGTTTTGACGGCATAGAACTCTTTTCAAATTTACCACAGACGACGTTTTGAAAGATTCCTTATCCTATAAGCGACAAAGCAATCACCGAAAGAGAATCCACCGTAGAGAAACAAAATTTTAAAATAATCCAACTGACGAAATGGCGACCTCTATGAAAACAAAATAACCCGAAAGATCGCACTGTATTATTTGTAATATGTTCATTTACTCGTACCATTGTACGTGTAAGGATTGTATAGTGTAGTATGAATATCCTGGTTTGGATACTTTACCCGATTTTGTCTCTGGTCGCGATAATAAAAATAAACAACGACAACGCGCGGGCTTCCTGTACATCGTTAAATACAGCTTTTCAAGCCGTTGAATTCCACAAAATATTCAACCCTTCGTTAGCCAATCAGCGCGCGAGTATGAGTCGTGCTATGGGATTCTAGAATTAATACCCTTATTAAACAAGCGCGTGGTCCGTCCCGTAAGTTATGGACCAATCCGCCCCGTAAGTTATGGACCGGTCCGGCCCGTATGTTATGGACCGGTCCGTACCGTAAGTTATGGACCTGTCCGTACCGTAAGTTATGGACCGGTCCGTACCGTAAGTTATGGGCCGGTCCGTACCGTAAGTTATTGACCGTTTTTTCCATACGTTATGGACCAAGTTTTCTCCCTGCTTTAATGGCCCAAGCGCGAATATGTCTCAAAAGTATTCAAAACCAGCTTTACTTCAATTTTACGATCCCTACGGGAAGTTATAGATCGCAAACTGACCTATCATAACTCACGAAGTTAACTAGCCATGTATAATAGAGCGGCTTTCGATTGAGTGTAGTAAAACCAAAACCAAAGTAATTACAGAGTCAATCACAGGAGAAAGTAAAGATACAACGAGCCAATCACGAGCTAAAGTAAAGACATGATTGGATTTACTTGGAAAAAGCAACCAATCAGGAGGAAAAGTAAACGCAATCATTGACAACTTACCAAAACGTGATTGGCTTTAGTTTGGAGAATTTGATTGGTTGACTTCGACTAAAACATTTTCTCAGCCAATAGAAAAGCTAAGCAAACGCAAAACCAAAGCAATCACTTTTTGCTCTCGACACTCAATTGACAACTGCCTTTACGTTAGTTTCGTCTTGATAGAATGGAAGCATATATTTTGATTACTTACTTAAAGTCACTGCCAAATTCGTTTACAAGGTTCTGGTAATGTTTCCAGGTTTCGTGCCTCCGCCTCCTCTCAGTTGCATGACGTCACTCGGTATTGAGCATGGAAGCCTTAGAGACGACCAGATCACCGCCTCATCCGTACTCGACTCGGCCTCTAGTCCAGCCAACGCCAGACTCCACCTTCAACCTGGGGGAGGAAAGTCTGGGGGCTGGACTGCAAAACACATTGACGCTCGCCAGTGGCTGCAAGTAGATTTCCAACAAACTGTCCAGATCACAAGGGTCTCCACCCAGGGAAGACAAGATGCCGACTACTGGGTGACGAGTTACGGGCTTGAGTTCAGCCAGGACGGGTACTTGTATGAGGTTTACAAAGTTACAGGCCATGCTAAGGTACTGACAAACCATCGATGTACTATGTTTTTTTATGGCATGAATACCATAGTCTCCTTCACTAACCATAGACGGAACAGCTGCGAAGGAGACAATACTTCGATTAGAAACTTACTCATTGTGATCTAAGCAAGCAAGACTTTACCTATATAACCAGAAGTCTCGATAAGCAATGAAATGTAGCCCATCAGTTTACGGTGTAATCTAATTTCTAATTTTAGAACGGCGTTCAACCTACTGAGTAATATATACTTTACCGCTCGATTCGAGACTTGTGTTCTGATTGGACCATTATACTGTAGCTCTATTATAACAGTTTTTGTACTGCTCGTTCTAAAGGTTAGCGTGTTTTGTATTGTTCGGTTCGTTTGGAGAGGTACTGTCAAGCTCAAACTACTTTGGTGGAGGAAAACAAATGGCAGCTATGTTTAATTTAATTTATAAACACAAAATAATTCCTGTCGTTACTTTTTCTCACCAACACTAGTCTTTAACTGTACCTACTGATATTTTCTCTTATATAAGCGTACTTAGCCAATCACAGGAGCGTTATACTGCTTATGTAACGTTTACCGGATATATACTTGTTTATTTTCTTTTTGTGTGTCCTTGTCTCCCGCCTCGAATAGTTATTTAACTAACTGAAGGTTGGCAAGTTGCTTATTAGTAATAAAGTATTGACTGATTGATTGATTGATTGACTGATTGATTGATTGATCTCTCATAAGAACAAAGGATTTCATGTTTTGGACCAATCAGAGTTACTGGTGTAATTAGGTGCAATACGCTTGGCTATCGATTTAGCAAGAGTTGTTTTCTAAAAATAGATTATACCGTAAACTCTGTAAACTGATTGGCCAAGACCTAGTGTGAGATATCGAGACTTCTGGACATGGACTTCTGATATAACATTTCAGTCGCGAATCCAGGGGAAAAACTGACCGTTTTCCGAGCTAAACGAAGGCGCGAGCTCCCAGGGGGGTCCCAGGACATTTTGAAATTTACAAGCTCTGAAAAGTTATTTCCAGCGTTTTCGATGCAATATTTCCTCGACAATCAACCTAAATCAAGAGCAGAAATGGACACAATCTGACCGTTTTCCGTAAAACGGTCCGCGCCTGTATTTAAGAAAACTAATTTTAGAGCAAGCGGGACATAACTTAGTGAAGTCACATAGAACAGCACAGTATTTCTCATTTGTAACCACTATCTTTTTAATGAAAGACCTTTGCAGGCAATAGGGATCGTCACACCGTCGTAAGTCACATAATCTCTCCAACCATTGTGGCTCGCTACGTCAGACTTGTTGCCAAGGCTTGGCATGCACGTATTGCACTCAGGCTCGACTTCTATGGCTGCACATCGGGTGAGGAATTATTTACTGAGAACTGTTTATTTACTGAGAACTGTCAGAGTAGAGCGGTTTTCAGTTGAGTGTAGTAAAACCAAAACCAAAGTAGTTACATAGCCAGTCTGACAGGAGCAAGTGAAAACACAATGAGCCAATCACGAACTGAAGTAATTCACGATTGGGTTTATTTCAACCAATCACGAGGCAAACTAAACGCAATCGTCAATACCTTCGCTAAAACAAAACCTGATTGCGTTTGGTTTTAGTTTAGAACTTGATTGGCTGATAATTAGAAAACATTTTTCAAAGACAATAGAAAATCTAAGCAAACGCAAAACCAAAGCAATCACTCGTTGCTTTCGACACTCAATTTAAAACTGACCGCTCTACTATGTGATTTCAGTTTTGCATCGGTGGGTGAATATTTTTTTTATTTCAAATATCAATTCTTACATCAAGTGAATATAAGTAGAATGGTACAGTATTTCTTTATTTGAACTCCGTTCCAAGGCGTTATAGAGGTTTTTAATTTCCAAAATGCTAATTACATGACGTCAAAGGAGGCATATTTATTATATAAGAAGTTACTATTACAGATAAACGATCTGTTTTTAATTATCAGCGTAATACTTGTGGCTTAAATAAATGATTTTACAAATTTGTTTTCCTATATCCACAAATACGTCCAATCACGAGCATTAAGAAATAATGCCAAATGCCCCCTTTGACGTCTGTAATTAGCATTTTGGAAATTAAAACCTATATAACTCCTTGGCATGGCATTCAAATAAAGAAATATTATATCATGATTCTACTATTCACTTGATGTAGAATTTATATTTGAAATAAAACAATAGGCTCATATATAGGCACTTTAAGTCAACGATATTAACTGGGCCTCTAATCTAAATCTAATATAATAATAACAGTATTTGAGTAGTAATTAGACTACTAGCAAGTACCTTCTATTCCGTATTTTTTTTATAATGGCTAAACATGGTTCAACATTGTTCAAGATGGCTAACGATGGCTAGACATGACTAGACATGGCTAGACATGGCTAGACATGGCTTGACATGGCTAGACATGGCTTGACATGGCTAGACATGGCTAGACATGGATTGACATGGATTGACATGACTTGACATGCCGACACATGAGTAGCTAATGGCTGGCTCTAAACTCCGCCATGTTGAACCAAAAGGCACTAGCAGCCTAAGTAGTAATGTTTGTACGGGCTTAGCATAGATGGCTAGTAGTCTACTTTATTTTCTAGTAAGCACGCCGGACTCAGTCAACTTTGCTGATAACGTTTAAGTTTACCTACGTAGGGTTTCCTCGTCCACCCGCACCTCAGTGCGCAGAGCCAGTCGGCTTGGAGAAATACAAGATTCGTGACCATGCAATAACTGCTTCCTCCTCCTGGAATGACCTCCACGGACCACAGCGAGCTCGGCTTAACAGCGTCGGGCACGGCCCACTTGCAGGAGCTTGGACTTCCCGTGTTAACAACGGTGATCAATGGCTACAAGTTGACCTTGGGGAGTTCAAGAAAATCACACGTATAGCTACGCAAGGTCGACAGGATAGAGAGCAGTGGGTTACACGTTACGTTGTGGAGTACAGCCAGAATGGAAAGCTTTTCGAGACTTACCAGCACAATGGACGAGATAAGGTAGCCGTGATATCGTCAGTCATTTCCGGGGAGGGGGGGGGGGGGGGGGCACTCTTGTTTATGAAGCAATGTATATGTACGGCGGCCGGTTTTGTACCTAATTCCGATTTCGGGGTCCGGATGTTTCGTAAAAGTATGTAGAATTTAAGAAAAGAGAAAGGAAAGCTTGATTCTATGATTTTTAGGAAGGAACTATTTGTCTTTGTTGTGTTTTTTCCCCCAATAATTATGTATTCTTATCACTGCAGGAATTTGAAGGCAACAGTGATCGAGACACAGTTCAGGTTCATGTGTTTGATCCACCAATTAGAAGTGTACGCTACATCCGGGTAGTTCCAAAACTATGGCATGACCACATTGCCTTGAGGCTAGAACTATTCGGCTGTCGGGGAGGTATGTCGATAACACAGTAATCAGGGATGCGAGATTCATGCATGGCCATCTGATCATACGGAAATATGTTGACCACAATCCCTTGCGAGCATAACACGGTTGAAATAACATGTACAAATCCTCTATTTTCTTTAATGACAGTGTATTGGCAACAGTCCTTGTATTGGCTTGTTTCAACATTTAAAACCACTCTGCTGCGATATTGGCAACAGCTTTAATGCTTTTTGCGCGCAAGGGATTGTGATAAATTCTAAAGAATAGAGTTCTAAAGTGATGACGTTGCAATCATATGCGAACATTGAATTTTAGGATTTTTTTTACCTAAACCAATATTTCCAAAAGCCCTAGTTAAAATGAAGTGTCGCTAACAATTTGAGAACACTTGAGAAAAAAGTGGCTGATATATGGAGAACCGACCTTTAATTGTAGAAATATCTCCAAACGCATGGAACAGT
Source organism: Actinernus sp. WN-2022 (assembly GCA_030867875.1). Lineage (NCBI taxonomy): Eukaryota > Metazoa > Cnidaria > Anthozoa > Actiniaria > Actinernidae > Actinernus > Actinernus sp. WN-2022. Next base: position 83,212,072 of record JAOWCC010001634.1, on the reverse strand, counting down.
AAATAAATACGGACTTTGTATGGCAAAAAAAGGTTCCATTATCTCTACTTGTAATGGTTTTAGAGACTTTTTGCAGATACACTATTGAAGTATCAGCTATCTGAATGGGTGGTTTCCAGAATCATAAAATAATGACGTCACACTTTAGAACTAACTATTAGATCCATCACATTCAAACATCCAAAATGTCGCATTTTACAATGAGTTATTTCATTAACTCGAGCTCATAGCGAAGGAGACGCACAATGTTACTGTGTTCCTATGAGCTCAATATGACAAGATTGAGCGGAATAATCGTTTTATCATACACACATCAACTGGACATTCGTAGTCTATCGATAAAATCATAATTTATCTATTAGTTGCCCCAACGCAGCCACCTTGCACTGCAGCCCTGGATGTTGGGATCCTGATGGACCGGTCGGGAAGTATTCGCTCTGAATACTTCTTAAAATCCCAACAGTTTATGACGAACCTGGTGAACAAGCTCAAACTCTCTCCGTCTGGTACACGCGTGGGTATCATCGCTTACAATGATCACGCAACTCGCATTGTGGACTTCTCGCAAACTCGTGTCCAGACTACCTCGGCTATGAATGGAATCATTTCCCGCATCACGTACACGGCCCGTGGCACGCGCACGGACAAAGCGTTGCAATTGGCCAATAGCGATCTGTTCTCACCGAGGGGTGGGGAGCGACGTGACAAGAAGGATGTCTTGATTGTGATCACTGATGGAAAGAGTGACGAAAACAGCCTGTCGTATGACGTAGTCCTGAGGCCACTTTTGGTAAGTTCATTCAAGGTGAACCAAACCCGATGACTATACCAAGACGTAGTCCAAAGAAATACGTCCTGATATTTTATTTCCCTGTCTTGTGCGTCTATGAAAATAAAATAAGTTTTCAAGTTCGTAAAACAGCCGATTCTTCGCTGATAGTCTGATAGTGTAGCGGCTCAATTCATTGCAAATTTCCGCATTTCGTACGTCACACATACCAAAGAAAAACAATCACACCTCCAGCCTACTCTCCATCCTACTTATCCTGTTTGCACCTAATCTCAGTTTATAGAGCATTTGCGCGCATCATTGTAGTTGAAAAATGCCAATTACTTCCCTGATAGAAGAGTTCCCTTCCATCCTTATCCTAATACGAGAAAGAGATAAATGGAAGAGACCTTTGCCGGTGAATTTTTACGTGTAGGACACTTTCTTTGTCGCGCATGAGAAACTAATCCTCCACGTGAGAAAAACTCGACGTCAATCAACTAACGTGTTATGTTTTCCATGGGCACCACACATTTCCGGTAAAAATCAGTTTCAAAACGGTTCGTACACGGTTGTGGATGGCGGTATATGAAAACGTTACGCCATGCGCTATTGATGATGAGCCCAGCGTGCGCGCGTCTCCCCAGTTTATAATAATAATCATGTTATTTATGGCAGGGAATCCATGTCTACGAAGAGTTTTTCAATAGAGCCCTGCATAACATAAATTAAATTAAATAACTTTGTATTAAAAATTTAGAGTTAAAAACTAACCTAAAAATACATTTATAGAATAGCTAGTAATCAAATTTAAGATATGTTAAAAACATGTTTTATGACGTTCGTTTAAACAGAAGTAGGAAGTTGAGTTCCCGCAACGAGTTATCTAAATTATTCCATTCACTAAAACTTAGATACAATAAACGTTATTTCCAGCCGAAACTACAAGAAAACGTACGTAGCCCTGTTTCTAATTTTAGGTAAAAATGTATATAAAAAGGTTTCGTTAAGAACAACGAAATTACTTTAAAGCTTAGCCTAAGACTGTAACTGTGGGTTGATAAAGCTACACAATTATTTACTAAAAACATTAATGCCCTCGGAAACGTTAATTACCAAACCTGTTAATTAACCTGTTAATTACCAAACTCCTCCCCAGTCTTATCGGACAACGTTTTGCCGCGGTGTCGGCGATGCCATATAGAGGCACAAAATATTAACCGGGTACCCTGTATTATGTGATTTATAGATAAAGGGGGTCAAGGTGATAGCAGTGGGTGTTGGCAGTAACATCCACAATGGGGAGCTGTTACAGATAGCCAGTTACCGATACAGTAATGTAGTTACACTGGATAACTTTAACAGCTTGTTGTCCCTACTGAATGCTGAGGCTCACGCGGCCTGCCCAGTTCCAACCCAACCACCTCGTAAGTATCTCATTAAATATCGTGATCAGAATTTGTTTTAAGTTAGAGCATCCAGATGACCGGTCCGCCCCGGGCGCGCAACGGATCATTGGACAAACCCAGCAGTTCCATTTAAGACGTTGGGGAACAGGTCAAAACATATGCCCCAGATAGGGACCCATGTTTTTCACCAGGCACAGCTGTCAGCGCAGTATAAAACTCCCATCCGCCATTTTTGACTATCTATTTCCATTCTGGGGGGCCTGGTGATAATTTTAATACAGCAAATAAAATGATATCATAAAACCAAACATGCAGTGCATTTGTTTCTAGATTATGCCTTTTAGTTTCGGAGATATTTAAAAACAAATTATTTTTAATGTTGAGTTTTTCTCGAGAGGAGATGGCTGGCAGCAGTCCCCGGCCCCTGCCCCCAAATGGGTTCGTCTAGTGCGCATGTGTTTTGACCTGCTCCTTAGTTGGCCTTAGAGATAACTCAATGAAACTGACTTTTTTCATTTAAAAAAAGAAAATACAAACAATATAATATCCAATTTTCCGTCCATATTCTTTAGATCGATATCTGAGTACGCTTCTCTGCCGGTTTGAAATTTGTGGAGACTCAAACCGATAAATACAACTACTGGGAATGCGACGGAAACTGCGCTGATTGTCTAATTAAGACCGGAAGCGCAGGGACAGATTCATCTGGATGTACCACACCTTAATTTATAGAGGCGCTCGGCTGAAAAAAAGAACAATTGCAATGTTTGCTCTCAAATGTCTCTTATGGACACGTATCTATTGCTGGATTTGCCTCCTGTGAATCGTACGCTAGATGTTATTTATAGCCGACCGATTTTTCTGTCCATAAAACTCATTTGAATTTCATGTACACCGCCATCTTGGATTTTTTGACGTCACAGTGTTGCCGCTATTGTATTGTTACACAACAACATAGCTATTGTTTTCTGACAATAGGGACAACACTGTGACGTCATGTATCGGTCCATATATGGCATCTCGTGTACAATTTATAGGAGACAAACACAGCAATAGATTTAGGCAGCCACAATTAAAAGAACAGTTGAGAGAAAACTGCTGAGCAAACTTGATGAAAGCGTAGCCTCCGAATACAGCCGTCTCACATCGGGAGCCACAATCAAAACGTGTCCCCCGAGAGAGACGTCTGCGATTCGAGACGAAAAATTCCATACTGATGACGTTATGCGGCCAGGATCTGGTCTCGTTATTTGATTGGCTAGTCTGCCTAATTATCATATATGAGCCAATCAAATGACGCGACCAGATCCTGGCCGCAAACGTCATCAGTATGGAATTTTTTACCTCGAATCGCAGACGTCTCTCTCGGGGGATGCGTTTTGATTGTGGTTCCTACGGTGGCCCACAAGGGCAATACAAAAATATAAATCCCACTACAAAAATATATATGCCACTACAAAAATATATATGCCACTACAAAAATATATATGACACTACAAAAAGTCCCAGTACAAACATGTTTCCCACTACAAAAGTTTCCCAGTACAAAAATGTTTCCCACTACAAAAGTTTCCCAGTACAAAAATGTTTCCCACTACAAAAGTTTAATTTCCCAGTACAAAAATGTTTCCCACTACAAATGTTTCCCAGTACAAAAATGTTTCCCACTACAAAAGTTTCCCAGTACAAAAATGTTTCCCACTACAAAAGTTTCCCAGTACAAAAATGTTTCCCACTACAAAAGTTTCCCAGTACAAAAATGTTTCCCACTACAAAAGTTTCCCAGTACAAAAATGTTTCCCACTACAAAAATGTTTCCCAGTACAAAAATATATTCCATACATGGTGTATCTGCCTATCAATCTCCGCGCACTCGCACAAAAGTGTGGAGCATGAAAGCATGGCCGCTCGCATTCCATGTTGTTACTGTCACAAGTGCGCAAATAGACTAGAAAGTACGTTTATGTATTGCCCTAAATGTGGAGCAGTGGTTTTTCGTCGAGTTACTGGAAGTAACTCACCACGAACGTCCGTTGAGTCGACAAAAGATTTACCAGCATCGAAACAAACGAAGTCAAACTCAAAGTTTGATTTGCCAAGTTTCATTTCCTTCAAGGCCAAAAAGGAGTCTGAAAGAAACTCCTCCATAAGAAAGAAAACAAAGAAAAGGAAGATAGACGATAAAGAATTTGTGATTCAAGTTGGAGCTATGAAGGATAAAGATAATATCAATAGAGGAGAAAATCTCCCGTTAAAGGTACTTTCGTTTGCCACACCTGAAAACATCTTGCAAGCAGCCATCAAGAAGCACAGTGCTTTCAACAAAAGGTTTGGTAACAAAGGCGAGTACCGTCTAGTCTTTAAAGATGGTACTGAAGTGAAGTTTATTCCTGGAACTGAAGAGCCCTTTTCTTTATTCAGATATAAAGAGGAATCTGGTCTTGGCTTTGCCAGAATTGTCTTCAATTTACTTCCAGTTGGCGACATTTTTGATCAACTTAGAGAATCCCTTGAAAATAAGGTTTTGGGTTTCCTGAGACGTAATACCCCTAACTCTTTAGGGGTAACGCTGCGTCGTACCCTTTATCTTACGCTAGTGCGTTCCATTCTGTGTTACGGTAGTCAGGTTTGGGCCCCGCAGTCAAGCTCTAGAGATATCCAACTTCTCGAACGTATTCAGCGCCGCGCAACCAAATTCATGTTAAAAGTAGACTTACCCTATAAAGATAGGCTACTTAAACTTAATCTACTGCCACTTTCATACTGGCTAGAATACCTAGACCTCATATATTTGTCTAAGTGTCGCCTTAAGCTTAACAATACTGATCTATCTAGTTATGTAACTCCATGCTCGCTTTCATCAAGATCTACAAGAAGCACTACTGGTTCAGATTACAAGCTTAACCCATGCAAAACATCTACTTATAGGGATTCTTTCTTTAATCGCATAGTTATTCTATGGAACTCGCTGCCTTTAAATATTAAGTCCTGTAGTTCAATTTCGTCTTTCAAAACATTGCTACGAGCTCACTATCTTGCGCTTTTGCTTTCCACTTTTGACCCTGATCGCATTAGAACCTATAAAACTATCTGTTCTAAATGCCGATCTACTAACATATCTACTATTTGTTGCCGCTAACTTTTTTCTGCGCTTATTTACTTGTACTTGGCCGGCCGACCAAATGTACAAATGTACACTATTTTTTTTTTTTTTTTTTTTGCACCATATATTTTACATTTCATGCTTTATACATTATTCATAGTTCTATCTGTAATGTATTGTCAGTGTATTTGTATTTGTCTCAGGCTGAGCTTGTTTGGACCTAGAGTCTGTTTCTCAGCCTGAGTTAAGCTATTAAATAAAAATAAAAAATTAAAATAAAAAAATAAAGATTCCTCGTCAAGTTCCGATGAACCCAGTGGCAGTGACATTGAAATTAGTGATGATGATGACAAGAATCTGAAGCCAGTCGAATGGTTGCAGCGCAGCCCAAATCACACTGCTTCAGTCATAGAGCAACACCCACACATATGACACAGTCGCAGTCAGTGGAAGAGTGTACTGGAACTGGAAGCACATACAATGAGAATAGAGGTGGTGGACCGATTGAGTGCCCTACATGCTACAAAAGATTTCCAGTCAAGGAAATAGCGGAGCATGCTGACTTATGTGCCAATTGGTTTGTCGAATCTGTTGATTTAGATTCAGATGAATCACAGGCTAACCATCCTCCCATTTTGTGTATTTGTCACTGATGTTTTAATAATCCAAGCAAATTGTGAAATAAAGTACCTTTGACTTGATTTAGCGCGCGCTCATAATACAGATCGGGTTTCCTGTGGCTCAGGATTGTTTACATATAGCTCGGGCTTCCTGTGGCTCATCTCGCCAACCGACTTAACAAATAAAGAAGCCTTAGCCATGTTTTATACTATCATAAAACACGATGGGCATTTGAGAACATGAGAGAAATGTTAAAGCACAAGCCGAAGGCGCGTGCTTTCAACATTTCTAGAGTGTTCTCAAATGACCAGAGTGTTTTATGATAGTATAAAACATGGATTTAAGGTTTCTTTATCTGTTTTATAATATAGATTTACGCGCGCGATGAAAGGAAACCGCCAGTTGAAAACTATATAACACGGCTAACCATGTTATATACTCTGATAAAACATGGCTTCTTAGCCAATCAGAGCGCGCGTACTATCGTATCTATATTATAAATAAAAATACACGAGGCAGGCAACTAAATTCATCGCCGACAAGCGAGACGTGCGAGAATTTTGCCGAAAAACGAAAACTTCCAGGTTCCTGCTACCACCCTAACATTCAAAATGTTGAAGAACAGTAAATGAGCTAAGTTTTTGGTGGTAATTCACGGCGATATCGAGTGGTACACACTCGCAAAAGCTTCCTAGAAACCGTCAAACTGGTCCAGATTTTCGGCGATTTTGTTTTCTCCCTATGATCGGGACAGATATGAGCCATCATAAGGATTTATAACGGTCATCACATTCAAATATTTTTAATCAAACTGTTGAATGATCTCCCGTCTAGAGTTCCCTGCGAAGAAATGGACAGCTGACATATTTCCCCTAATCTCCCTCGTATAGGCTGTTTTGCAACTTAACACACCACCCCGATGAAGTAGTTTTTTGGCAGCTTCCGATAAACGAACCGGAAGAAAAATTTCTTGAAGATTAAGACTCGCGGGAAGTTTGTTTACAAAAATATATGTCGCACGACCGCTAAACTCTCGTACTATGATTTCAGACCAAATTTTACTCCACTCTACTAGTATTACCAGGTATTACCATCAGTAAATTCAGCACAAATACAGTTTATCACATCATAAAAAAAAATTTAACTAGAAAATTACCGTGTATGTAGTGAGCTTCTCGTTCCAACAGTGCCAGGATCTTTGAAATTTCTAGTCGAGAGTGTGAAGAAGAAGTTCCACTTTCTTCAGATTTGAACTCCGAAAGACCGAAGACGATTTTCTCCAGAAATCTCAGCTGGTCTCTTGCATCTTTACAAGCATTTAAGGTTCCCTTTTTGCTTGTATTTTTACGGTTCAAGTAGCTGATTTATACTTTAAGTAGCAGTCTAACGGATTGCTTCCAAATATATGAGTATTTGAACACTTTTTGCAATGGTTTTCTAGCTAACCCTCACTCAGTTTTCTCCAATTCACTGCTCACTTTGGATTGTTTTTGTTCAGTTCAAACGTTCACTCAGTTCGCACAAAAGGCGCGAAAAAACTTTTGCACGCGTGCGCTACTAAATTCCCGCCCTCGGCAAAATTTATTTTATGCATGAGAGCTGGTTTGCATTTTGCATCCGAGATCTACTTATCAGTGGCCTCCTGAATCTGGCCCGAGAATGTTTTGTCTCGGACGAACTTCTGGGCCGCTTTCTACACTTAACGGCGCTGTGCAATATTTAGCAGGATTTGTTTCTTTGCCTTTGACAAACGACGAGGAAATGTTGGACATTTGCTGGAACTGTTAGTGCTAGACAAGGTTTAAAGTGATGGACGGACAAACTCTTTGGCTTTGGACTTCGCTTCGGTTCGCGAATTCGCTTCAACTTCTCAATGTTTGTGCCAGTTTGTGGTGGAATTATCGACTACTTCAAACGGAAGAAAGTGGAACTTCTTCTTCACACTCTCGACTAGAAATTTCAAAGATCCTGGCACTGTTGGAACGAGAAGCTCACTACAAACACGGTAATTTTCTAGTTAAATTTTTTTTTATGATGTGATAAACTGTATTTTTGCTGAATTTACTGATGGTAATACCTGGTAATACTAGTAGAGTGGAGTAAAATTTGGTCTGAAATCATAGTACGAGAGTTTAGCGGTCGTGCGACATATATTTTTGTAAACAAACTTCCCGCGAGTCTTAATCTTCAAGAAATTTTTCTTCCGGTTCGTTTATCGGAAGCTGCCAAAAAACTACTTCATCGGGGTGGTGTGTTAAGTTGCAAAACAGCCTATACGAGGGAGATTAGGGGAAATATGTCAGCTGTCCATTTCTTCGCAGGGAACTCTAGACGGGAGATCATTCGACAGTTTGTACCACTCGATATCGCCGTGAATTACCACGTGAATTTTTATGTAGTTGGCGAGATGAGCCACAGGAAGCCCGAGCTATATGTAAACAATCCTGAGCCACAGGAAACCCGAGCTGTATTATGAGCGCGCGCTAAATCAAGTCAAAAAGGTATTTTATTTCACAATTTGCTTGGATTATTAAAACATCAGTGACAAATACACCAAATGGGAGGATAGTTAGCCTGTGGATGAATCAACAAGTCAGCACGCTCTGGATCAAGCAACTCACACAAGTGACAGCACAGCAGCCACACCTGAGCCAACAATACGTGAGTTAATTCTGCAGCTTCAGAACAATTTGGTCCACGGAGAGCAAATACGCATAAATATCCGGAGAAAGACATTGTGGGCAGATTTTCAAAAGGAAATAAAAAGAAATGTTATGCCAGAAACGATGGGCTTCCTGTGTATCAACCGAGGGAAACTGGTGACAAGCAGTCCACATTTTTTTGTACTGGGAAACATAAACGTACTTTCTAGTCTATTTGCGCACTTGTGACAGTAACAACCTGGAATGCGAGCGGCCATGCTTTCATGCTCCACACTTTTGGGCGAGTGCGCGAAGGAGTATGGATAAATTGATAGGCAGATACACCATGTATGGAATATATTTTTGTACTGGGAAACATTTTTGTACTGGGAAACATTTTTGTACTGGGAAACTTTTGTAGTGGGAAACATTTTTGTACTGGGAAACGTTTGTAGTGGGAATCATTTTCGTACTGGGAAACTTTTGTAGTGGGAATCATTTTCGTACTGGGAAACTTTTGTAGTGGGAAACATTTTTGTACTGGGAAACTTTTGTAGTGGGACACATTTTTGTACTGGGAAACCTTTGTAGTGGGAAACATTTTTGTACTGGGAAACTTTTGTTGTGGGACACATTTTTGTACTGGGAAACTTTTGTAGTGGGAAACATTTTCGTACTGGGAAACTTTTGTAGTGGGAAACATTTTTGTACTGGGACTTATATTTTTGTACTGGGACTTATATTTTTGTACTGGGACTTATATTTTTGTACTGGGACTTATATTTTTGTACTGGGAAACATTTTCGTACGTGGCATATATATTTTTGTATTGCCCTTGTGGGCCACCGTAGGTTCCTGATGCAAGACGGCTGTATTCGCAGGCTAATGAAAGCGTTGTTAAAAGCACAAACCGAAGACGTGTATTTCTCGCGTGTTCTCGTATGGCTTACGAATATAAACACATGAGTTTCTCGAATAATGTTCTCAAATAACAGGCTTGCAACTTTGATAAAACATGTTGTTTTAGCTAATCATAGGGCGCGATTTATCTTGGCAATGTTGTAAACTGGGACCGGTTGTTCAAAGAGTGAATAACGGCTCAGGTGTATTAAGGCCTGGGTCTCAAAATGGCCGCCGGCAAATCGAGAGGGGGTAGTCTATCTCTTTCCCGTTGTAATCGTTTTGCTTAAAACTTTGACAAACATGATGTTGTTATGACCTTAACAATTACACATGACAGTTTCCATGGAAACTGGAAATGTGACCTCTGAACTCTAATTTTAAAATATACATTCAAAAGCCTCCTGCATTATGGTAAAGTGTTTGAATATTCCGGGTATATTTATGTATATGAATCAGAGATAATCCATAGTTTATAAATCCAACGAGGACACTAGAGAAACATATTATTAAATGGTCGTAAATTCGAGGTATCAAATTTCACTTTAACCTAAATGAGTCTTCCCCATAATATTTTCAATTGTCCTCGTTGGATTTATAAAGTATGGACTATATCTGATTCACACGTATAAAAATCCCCAGCATATGAAAATACTTTACCATAATGCAGGAGGCTATAAAATAAATGCTTTTCATTAGAGTTCAAAGGTCACATTCCATGTTTTCATGGAAACTGTCATGTGTAATTGTTAAGGTCGTGACCAACATCAGATTTTTCAATATTGTATGGACAAATATTACAAAGAGAAAGAGATAGACTACCCCCTCTTGATTTTGGGTGGCCATCTTGAGACCCAGGCCTTAATGTACCTGAGGGACTGGATAAATCGATATCTAGTATATAAGTATTAACCAAACTAGCTTATTTCATACACTAGATATGGATTCATCCTGTGCATACCGTTATCCATACTTGAACAACCGGAACCAAGGGTCTTACGTGTGATCTTACTTCCGGAAGTATATGGCTTCCGGTTGAACTTGCTGCATGAAGAGTTCCAAAGGACCGGAATTTCTCAATAGTGCTAGTCCTTTAGCGGTCAAAGGCAGTTTAATCAACTGAGCACTGAGCTGAGAATTTGTCACCCTTCGATGGTAGATGTTCACTTAGTGTAGTGAAGAAACGCGCTCATGACATAGGACAGGAGTCGCTCAATAGACTTCAAACTCGATCTCTAACACAAACCCTAACCCGAACCATAAAACGTACCCTAACCATTTTGACAAGAGAGAAAGCAATGCGAGGCCTTTTTATGAAATTATAACATGTCACCATTTGGTTTAGGTTGCCCGAGCGGTTGGCTGTCGTTCAAATCCAACTGCTATTTCTTCGAACACCAGCACCGCAGATTTGGCACTTGGCACGACGCAGACCTAAGTTGTCGCACTATTGGTGGCCATATACTCGATATCCAAAACAACGACGAATGGGTGTTCGTGAAGAACAACCTCAAACAAGGCCCGAGCGTCGGCGGGATTACTAGGCAGTACATAATCGGGATGAAAGATCAAGAATTTGAACACCACTGGAAGTGGCAGGATGCCACGTATGTGACGTTCTTTAGATGGGCGCACGGAGAGCCAAACGGTGGTCGGAATGAGAATTGTGGTACGATGTACGCTAGCAACGGGCAGTACAACGACGTATCGTGTAATCTTCAAGTGGGGATCTTTGTCTGCAAAAGGCGTATGGCGTGAGGTGAGTCGACGCCGTTGCCGTAAAGTAAAGTAAAGTCACTTTATTTATAGAGGGTAACACGCCCGGGGGGGGGGGGGGTACTCCTGTTTGTGACGTATTATGTATGTGCCGCCCGGGTGGGTCAGGGTTTTGGAGCTCGGATTCGGTCAAACAGGGTCAGGGTTTGAGCCTCTTGGCCTCACATACATACCCATTTTTCATGTAAGTACCCCCCCCCCCCCCCCCCCCCCACCCCCCCGGGGTAACACGTTTACCGCTAACATGTAGCTCAGTAATCTTCCACATGGCCAAGCTGCTGACTTAGTCCTACGATTTTACATCCTTATCCGAGAAGACGTGAAGGTCTAACCGTTTACTGTTGGATTATATAAAGACCCTGAGTGTTGGTGCGTCCAGGGTTTGGACCCGCGACCTCCTGCTCGACAGATCGGCGCTTAACCACTGAGCTGTGAGTCACGCAGCGGAAAACATGTGATTCATGCACAGCTAGCAAGAAAATTTTGTATTTTTCCTGCTCAAAGTTAAAGTAAATACTACAAACCAAGCGCACTAATATTCATTTTGAATTAAGAAAAAATAATTTTGGATTTGAGGGTATTTGAGATCCTTTTAGCCATAACAGCTAACACATTAAAGTGCCCATAAGCCCAAATATTTTATCATTAAAAAAAATTCTACATCGACTAAATAGTTGAGTAGTAAAATATTTATTGATTGTTTCGTCTATGAGTTATAAAGGTTTATATTTCGAATATGCTAATGAGTGACGTCAACGGAGAATTTACTGTCATTTCATTCTCCTTGTGAGTGAAATTTACTGATTTCAGACACTGAATATTTGGTAAAATTGACTGATTTCAGACACTGAATATTTGGTAAAATTGACTGATTTCAGACACTGAATATTTGGTAAAATTGACTGATTTCAGACACTGAATATTTGGTAAAATTGACTGATTTCAGACACTGAATATTTGGTAAAATTGACTGATTTCAGACACTGAATATTTGGTAAAATTGACTGATTTCAGACACTGAATATTTGGTAAAATTGACTGATTTCAGACACTGAATATTTGGTAAAATTGACTGATTTCAGACACTGAATATTTGGTAAAATTGACTGATTTCAGACACTGAATATTTGGTAAAATTGACTGATTTCAGACACTGAATATTTGGTAAAATTGACTGATTTCAGACACTGAATATTTGGTAAAATCACTGATATATGCTTTAAATATAACATAGATGTTTTAAAAGATCATTTATCTCTATAAGCAAGTTTTTGTATAATAAATTATCAGGTCGTTAACGTATGCATATTCGAAAAGTAAATCTTTATAACTCACAACGCTCAAATTAAGAAGTATTTACTATTCCACTATTTACTTGATGTATATAGAATCGATATTAATGATAACCCTTAATTTGGGCTCATGCGCGCTGTAATATTATCATTGTAATATTCATTAATAATTCATAGGGATACCCACCTACAGTATCGGTTACAGAATACTAACTAAGCTAGTGTTAATTAATACGAGGGAGATGGCACACCCCAGGGCAAAATATCACTCTAAAACTCCTGTCTTGATGCATACCATTATGGGACCTGTTTTAGTGCACACTGCGCACGTCTGTGACGTAAACTATAGCGTAAACTATAGCGTCACGGTGTTGCGTATGTATGGAATTAATGTTCAATTGGTGGCTGTTAATTGGCTACAAGTAGTTAAAAGTTATTGTTTGATTGAAAGGATGTGCAATATGATCTAGGTATTGTTTGTTAGTCATGTTTTCAATCATCCCACATGTGTTAGGGCAGGAGTCCATTACCAGGAGCGTCCATCCCCCATACTAGGTCTATGAGTCAGCGTATGACCGGATTGAGCTATATTTAGAACAGATCTCACAGGAGTTCACGTGCCCACACTTTGGGAATCCAATCAAACCATAGTCACTACAATGCAGCGTTAGTAAAATCACCTCAAAGAACAATATATCATTCTTAATCTCGATAATTACGGCAAGATATGCACGATCGCAGCAGAGTCAGAAGGCAGTTACTCGGGAAACATAATAATACATAATAAGTTCTAAAAATAGCTCAAACTGATCATACGCTGACTCACGGGTATAGCCACTCCTGGTTAGGGTCGTCAGTTATATGAAAATCACTGAAAATGTTTTGTATCAGCCCGTCACAGAAATGCAAGCCCCTCACCGTGACACAGCTCCTTTAAATCTTATATAGTTTCATTTAACAAGATACCTTATTATATGGCTACGTAACTGCGTGTGGTATGATTGGTCCGTTTGTGGTCTATAACTTCCTGTACGGACAGCAAAATAGAAGTAAATCTGGTTTGGAATGCTTTTGAGCCATATAATATACCCCCTTGTTCGGTCGGTACTGAACGTTTTTTTTCCTTTTTTATGGCTCGCGTACCATGAAAAACGGCTCGCCACTGTAAATTAAATGCCCGTACAGTTCGGACGCTCATGTCGTATCTATTACTTATTTGCTGTTTTTATAAGTATTCTTCTTTCTTTGTAGACTTGCGCATGCGGCGGTACCGTTGAAATCAGTGAAGATTGTGAACACCAAGAGAAGGCAACGCCAACTGTTGCGCTACAAGTTCAACCGTACTAAAGAGAGAAATTTAAAGAAGCGATAAATAAATACGTCAGAATCATCTCATGTCTTTTGAAGCAATTGATTTCATGGCAGCTGAATAATTGAAAGGGGAAATGTATTTCTCTGGGTTGTATCGTATATGCGGAGAGAACATAATAAAATTATTAAGTTTTCGAGTTCGAAGAATAACCGATTCTAGTTTGTGTGGCGGCTCAATTCAGTGCAAATTTCCCCATTTCTTTTCTCCGAGGCGGAACACAACAACATAATAATGATCATTTCCCCAGGTAATACGTGTACATTTCCCCCTTATTCGGCCCTTTTTTTATTAAAAGAACTACAAGAACACTCGACGTAAGGCAACACCTAGAAACTTTGCATCTACATCGCAATGATCTTCTTGCCAACATATACCTACTATAACCCTTTCATGTGTCACTTAAAAGAATACCAAGCGTTCAGATTTCTCATTATATAAATAAAGGTGTGCAGTCCGCCTACTCAGGTCAATAATAGTCCAAGCACAGTCTTGGCCGCAGATGCCTTATCAACACTTCAGCGTGGCGAATAATCGTTCTGTTAATCCCTTTCCAGAATTACTCAAATCGCTCAGCCGCGATATCTTGAAGGATTATTAAGTAATGATGCTTGTCAGTGAGGTTTTTTTTTAGATAAGCTCCTTTACATGAAGGATGCTAACCATAAAGAGGGGGTGTTTAAAAACTCGTTGCATTATCAAGCTTCCTCGTACATGTAGTTTTATTCTAAATTAACCATGGAGACTCGCATCACAAAGACATGCAGCTCTGCTTTTTTATTATATCTATAACATTAGGGACATAAGGTATCTCCATAGATCGAGATAGGACTGAAACTTAGTTCACGCCTTTATTACAAACAGATTAGATTACTGTTTTAACCTCTTATATGGCCGTGCCTGAATGCCAAATACTGAAGCTGCAGCGAGTTCAGAATGGCTGTGTGCGGTGGCGCCCCTACATTCTAAATAATAATAATGTCTTTATTTCTCAACCGGTAATATATCATAATAAGTTAGAGTAAGTGTAACAATTGTCTATAATTATATCTAAAGATTAATCTATTTAATTCTGCCACATAACACCTTTCAGTACATAAGTTACACTGGTTACCTGTCAGGCTACGAATAGAATTTAAGATCCTTTTAATCACTATGACGCCTATATATTTAAGCGATTAATATCATTAATGCCGCCATCTGCATAAATGCCTGGTTTTAAATCTAAAAATACTCTTGGCGACCGTTCATTTATAATGGCTTCGCCTAAGCTGTGAATACCCTTCCGCTTGATGTAAGATCCACGAACATTCTAGGAACTTTTAAATGCAAATTGGAGACGCATTTGTTCAAAAGGACGTTTTAATCATTTTTTTAAATCATTTTAATCATTTCAATCTAACTTATCAATACTCACTAGAAGGACTTTAGTATTTATTTGACTTAGTATTTTTTTTTTTTTTTTAAGATCGTTATCTATAGATCATTGACTGTATATTTTATCATAGTCTTTTCTATATAATATTTATAGTAATTTGAATTGTAATGCGCATTTGAACATTTTATTAAATTTGCGCAATATAAGTTCTAAATATTAAATATTATTAAGATTCAGACAGGCGTGTTCGATAAAAAGTTCATTAATTACAGTTTTATCTTGTCTTTCAGACTGATTTCGTCAATTCTGTTTATTTTTATTCTTATGCCCACACATTTTAACCTCGTTCTTCCACAACGCACTTCCAACTCTTTCCTCCATCATGGCCACGTTAACCTCCCCTCCCACCCCCGCACTTTCCTCCCCGCTAACCTATCTGCCCCCATACTACCCGCCATATTACGAATCAGATTACTTGTGGACGTTTTAGACTACTAAAGCTCTATTAACAATTATCGGTAGTTATTCGTTGCATCTAAGAAAACTAAAATGATTCAGTCACCTTTTTTAAGTGCAAATCATGAAATACGTTTAAAAAAACGGGCAAGGTTTTTAATGTTATAAAAGCATTTCCAAACACGATCTCAGTGTTGGAGATTGATCGAAGGGGAAGAAAATATCTAATAGAACGGCTAAGAGAATATTATTGTGTTCAACAGAGCCTTAGGGAGGGAAGGATGGGGCAGTAGACAGATGCTTAACATTCATTTATTTACAAGGCCATCCCAATAAAATCTTTCGTTTACCATCGCCCTCTTCTCGTGATGGTGGATCTGTCGGTAAAAAACCCCTTAGTCTCACGTAAAATTGTTTATGTATTCATTGACTACGTTTTCCTCTACTAGTTGTGGATTGACAATTTGCACGAGAAAGGCAAAAGCTAAAACAGAGAGCTCGGAAAAGAGGTATAGTTATTATTTTTTTACTTTTTCTTAAAAATAGGGTCGGTCAACCTATCTTTTTTTGCTTTTCCAAAAAAAATGGGTCGGTCCGGCGATGGTAAACGAAATATTTTAATGGATAGCCCAATGAAACGACATAGAATGCAGTCTCAAATTTATCGTAAGTCGCTAAAGTGACTGAATATCATTGCTATCATTTTATCACTCAGTAAAGGAGTGGCTGGAATATATAAAGAGCGGCATTTTCATGCATTTCTAGGGGTCGGAGTTTTCTTCCCCTCCTCTGGCTATAGAGTATATGTTCTGTACTAACCTAGGGAAGGGTGGGGCAGGCAGAAACTTAATCCATCGAACACAATAAGAACGGTATTCTCTTGCGAGAGGACTTTTCAGGGGATATGATCTAAGGAGGATGGAAGGGTACAAATAATGAGTAAAGGTGACACGGCTAGAGTAAGGGGGGTCTTTTGAAACAAATCCGGTCTCCAGGAGCCCATAGCATGGGGGTCCAAAATACTACCAAACATTCCTTGGCCAACATGCAGCCCATACATTACTCAGAGCAGCTACCTCTTCTCTTAGCGACTAAGCCTATAACCCGTCCGATGTTAATGGTTCTTTTAATATCCGGTGATCTTGTGCATGGTTACGTTGTGTAATATTTTCGTGTCTATTTTCCCTGCTAATTCACACCAATATCTTTTAATCTAAGATCACTTACTAATATCAAGGCTACACATGCAGGCTTGTCGAATCAAAGCGGGAGACTGACACCACATGGCTCTTAACCTCTCCCCGAGGTAACCCAAGCTCTATAAATGCCAATATTTACTAGCATTAGTATTGGATTTTTTTAGTCTTACATTTTCAAAGCTAAATCAATTTAAAATCGACAACTTACAGTGTCAACAAAGCGGCCGGGGTAAAAATCGCTGAAATTGCAGCCCATGCATTACTCAGAGCAGCTACCTTTTCTCTTAGCGACCAAGCCTGTAACCCGTCCAATGTTAATAGTTCTTTTAATATCCGGTGATCTTGTGCATGGTTGCATTCCAGTACAACACGTAATTATATCCTGAAAAGGTCCATTCATTATTGTTTGGAAGGCCTTTATTTATAAACATATTTTTTTTCAATATTATTAGCTTTGACAATGCAAGACTACAACATCCCATACAAATGCCAGTAAATATTGCCATGTATAGAGCTTGGGTTTCCTGTGGTATGATAAGTACGGTAACTTAAAGCTAAGGGATAATCGTTCCGATCGTCCCAGTCGTCTCAAGCAGTTTTCGAAATGACTGAGACGATCGTGAGTCGTGACTATGATTGGTTGCCATATAATCGTTCCGATCGTCCCAGTCGTCTCAAGCAGTTTTTGAAATGACTGAGACGATCGTGACTATGATTGGTTGCCATATAATCGATAGTCTGAAAGAGTGAGAGCGCGGTCGTGAGCTGGGTCTGACAACGTTATTTTGGCCCGAGACTCGTAAGAAAACATGGTTTATATGGCTTACTAGCCAAACCAAATTACTAAATTCTGTAGGGATTGACACATCATCGCGTCCAGAACCTGACGGCACTGTCTTTTTCTTCCTTAAAAACCGGCCATATACGGTGCGAATATTATATACTTCTTCTCCCTCTCTGACGGCTCGAGATTAAATTTTTCACCAACTAATCTCCAGCAATTCAATCTTGTAAATTTGTTCTTGTAGTCCCGCGAGAATTTAGTGTTGTAAAGGCATTCATACTGTTGTATTTACCACTCTGTTGGTGCCGCCATTTTGGAACTGGTGGCGAGCAATGAATACTGGGAAATAATAGTGCATTCTGGGATAGGTTTGGATCGCTTCAATCGTCCCGATCGCCTGAGATTAGTTCCCATATGATCGTTCGTGATCTTTCACGATCGTCCCGATCGTCCGGATATCCAAGCGATCGCGATCGTCCGGGTCGTCCCAGTCGCTTTCGATCGTCCCGGATCGTCTCACTAGTGTTCTCATATAATCGTCCCGATCGTCTGAGCACTTTTTGAAACAACTCGGACGATCGAGACGATCCAGGAGCGGATTTAGGGGAGGGGCCGAGGGGGCCGCGGCCCCCCTTTCGTTGGCTGGGATACATGCCCCCGCACCCCCTAGCTAATCGCGCCTATACGACGCGAGGTGCCCCCGCACCCCCTAGCTAATCGCGCCTATACGACGCGAGGCGCCTCCACACCCCCTAGCTAATCGCGCCTATACGACGCGAGGTGCCTCCACACCCCCTAGCTAATCGCGCCTATACGACGCGAGGTGCCTCCACACCCCCTAGCTAATCGCGCCTATACGACGCGAGGTGCCCCTACACCCCCTAGCTAATCGCGCCTATACGACGCGAGGTGCCTCCGCACCCCCTATCTAATCGCGCCTATACCGTCGCGAGGTGCCCCCGCACCTCCTAGCTAATCGCGCCTATACCGTCGCGAGGTGCCTCCACATGCCCTAGCTAATTGCACCTATACGACGCGAGGTGCCTCCACACCCCCTAGCTAATCGCGCCTATACCGTCGCGAGGTGCCTCCACACGCCCTAGCTAATCGCGCCTATACGACGCGAGGTTCGGCTTACGACGCGGCCCCCTCTTTCTGCGTTTCCTGGATCCGCCCCTGCGATCGGGAAGATTATATGTCTGTCAGATCACGGGGAGGAAGGCGGAGATTCCATGGATATTCATTTTGGAACGGAATTGGTTTATTTGAAAAGTGATAAATTAAGGAGCGCCGACAAAACTCGACAACTCTCACAAAACCTCTTATAGCATAGATTATCCGGATTATAACTAGACTTTATTAAGAAACCCCATTAAAAAGTCTCACTAATTGTCTAGCTGACAAATAAAATGGAAGTGTTGCAAATAAGCAACTGAAATGATTACGAATTCTGGCGTCAGCCAGTCAGTTTGATGCGATTCGACAAGCCTTGATCTGAGTATGGAGTCAGCGAAAATTGAGCATGAAGATTCCTGCACGAGATAAGAAGACTATTGAGGTAGACTCACTGCAGTATAATCAACAGAGTGTCCATGATGGCTCTGAGTATAAACGAGAGAAACTGAAAAAGGTCCGATGGCGGGTCAGCCGTATTGTTTTCAACTGGTCATATCAAACTGAATATTCGTACTATTATAAACCAAGTCGCTATCTCGCTTTCCAAACCTATAAAAGCTGTTTGGTCGATCGAATGAAGTCCAGATGTTCTTCTCTACCGAAAAACTGCATTTTGTGACCGGTAAGAAAGTAAGTAAATTAGAAAACTTCACTCACAGCAAGCCATTATTGCACACGCACGCTCAATTTTCGTATCTGGTTTGACCTGCCGTTCAATAAGTACAGTAAAGGCCTCGGCTGCAAGAAGACGGGAACATATCCATAAACTGACTAGCAAAACTGAATCATTGTGTAAATCGTATTTTTATATGAATGTTTCCTGCAGTTTGACCAAACCGCCATAAGATGTGTTTTTTCAGATTGCATGTCGAATCAGGATTGAAGGGGAGGGGACAGACACCTCCACAGGTCGAGCCCCCTTGAAGAATTCTAAGAATGCAATGAAGCGGTCAAATGGAAAGTTTACATAGCGACGCTGCACTCACGGTATATTACGTACATACACGACGGTTCATCATTTATGGTATCCGATGCCAAACTTTAATTAACAGCCAAAATTATCGAGAGAAACTCTTAAGATCTCAAGTTACTGCATAAGTTTACTGGTGGTCCCGTACGTGACGTACGGACTCCGGCCTTGAAGCTCACAAGACGTACACTTGGCTACTTTAGCTGAGACACAAAGGACTGGCAGTACTTGTGTATTAGATTAGTAATAACTCACCATCTACACTCCCATGCCTGAGTTTAAGGAAAAAACGATCGACAAGACCCCAGACTACAGCAATATCCGGGGCAACATCCCAGAAAGCCTCGGCATGCTGACTGCTAGCGGGCCGAGGGCCTTGCTTCTATGGTCTCGCCAACAAACAGAGGGCTACAACGATGTAAATATTTACAACATGACCAGCTCCTGGCGAGATGGGCTTGCTTTCTGTGCAATAATTCACAGATATCGGCCTGATTTGGTGTAAGTTGTGTTCGTGCATTTAAAATGGTTTCCTCGACGCGAAACGGTGTCTTCTTACGTTCAAACTACATGTCGTACTCGCTGTAAATCTATTCTAATCGATTTGTTTTCCTCTTCAGTGATTTCGAGAAGTTAACGAAGGAGAACATTGTTGAAAATAATGAACTGGTAGGTACAACATGTCGATAATTGAATTGTTTATGTAGTGTTGAACTTTTAAACTTCTCGGAGCAAATCTATCTCGTCGGCCTGTGAAATCAGTCATCGAAACAGCAGGCTAAAGCTAAAAAAAATTCCCTCACGATCAACGAACCGGCTAAATGGTCCTTACTGATAACGAATCTAATTGAAATTACGTGGAGATCATTTGACCGTCGGACGCTTGGCAGTATTAGTCGACGTGTGTGCTTAAGTCGAAAATTAACATGCTAAATTCTAAAAGAGAGCAGAAAGTGACGGTATTCGTCCGTATCTCATCTACGTTAGTCCATGACTTATGACTTTGTGACATGTCTTTCCTGCGCGATGCGTGGCTCTGTTCGACACATTTGACAAAACAAATACTCTTGAGCGATATTTACATATTCCATATTGACCGTGTACAGGCTACAGTTGCATTATGTTCAAGTTTAATTCCTGTTCTACAATAATCAAGCAGTAACTAGTCAGTGCTGGGACATCTGATTTTTCCCATTATTATTTTTCTTCAATATGAATTAGTCCGTCATGAGTATATTTATATTCTTGATGACCTTGTAACGCAAAATGTCTTTCTTAATCGCCTGAAAGAGGTTTTTGTTACTTGTAATTTGATCGTGATTACGTATGCAGTAAAACGACCACTTTGAATAGGAAATATATAATTACAAACATAAGGTCTTTTAAGAATCATAAGCATAATCTTTCTACAATCTTGTTGTCAACGAATTTAAGATGCTAATTGACTACAGAATAAAATAAAAAATTGGTATCCAATTTCTAATTCCAGATCAGACTCTTGGGATCATACGTGGTTTAATTTAAATGGACTTAAACACTTAATATATCAGAGGTTTCGATATACTTAGCATAGAAAGGCATATGTAGAATTATGTTGATTATATACAACTTAGTATGCCTTTATAAGGTTATAATGGGCCTTTTGCAAGATAACTCGAACGTAATCGAACGAATTTGGAATCGAACTTTATAATCGAACTCAAGGATTTAGTTCGATACTGCTCGGTGGCAAAATCGAACTCACAATTTGTTTCCACAAAATCAAACGGTCGATTTCCGAAATAATCAATACTGAAATGGTAGCTTGAACTACAGTATCAAATAGCATGTGTGGCTGAAGCGGAACGGGACATGTCAAATCACTTGCTGCTCCGATCCGAGCATGGCTGGTTCTTCAGAACTGTCGTTATAAACTGCGAAGTAAAAGGGTGACACGAGTGTGGTTTCAATGCCAAAATTAACGAATGCTTCATAGAAACAAAGAAAATTGGTGAGAAAGGCCGTACTTTCAAAGTTATGTAAACGCAAGAGGACAGTTGGGCTATCTTCCACATCTATGGCCTATCAGTTCTTCGATAAAGTAGTGAACCCTTAAGCCGGGTTAAGATGATTTATATATATAAATTCATTGTTAAAATTAAAGTTTATCTCGAAAAATGCTTAGAACTGTTATAACACGAGTTCATAAAACTACGTTATTTAACTTTTGATAATATCTGGTAATTAACGATTATTTTTAGTTTATTTTGTGGGAATACGTAGGAGTTCTCGTTAAATTCAAATACTCCGAACTAATTCGAACTAAATTACGTTCGATTAGGGAAGGTACACTTTAATATGGAGAGATGGGGGGGGGGGGGGGGGGGGGGGGGGGGGATGAATATGTTGAAATTGAAACTTTGACATTTTCGGAGGCCCGCTTGTTAACCTGTCTACTTTTTTGGTATATTCTTTCCCTCTGTTGAAGGAAAGAATATACGATTTTATATAAATGATAAAACAGACAGTATTAAACATACCAGAAATACATCAATATTTTGTGTAGCAGACTTTGTCAGAGACGCCAGGTCTGTACTTTCATTCATCTGGCTGTTTAGCCACTGTAAATTAGGGCAATACCTGGAATTCACGCATCAGTAACCACACACATGTAGTCCTGTTTTACAGCACATAATACAGAGACCGCCTCAATTTTCCCGCAGCCTCTTCTCATTTCTTTCAAACGTGACAAGAATCTCCGTGATTCCCTAGTCAAGGGATCACTACAGCCTGATCTTCAACCAGGCACTTTTAAATGTCCTAGGACACGATGCAATACCTGTGATTACACTAACACTAAACCTACGACATTTATTTCAGGATCTAAAGGCTCTCTTTAAAGTCACTGATCATTGTGATTATACTTCCAGTAATGTTATTTATTG